>CM044397.1:2257500-2857500 GCA_024322285.1 Musa beccarii | reverse complement strand
ATAAATACGCATCCCACTGGTCTGTGGGCAGAAGAAAGGCCCGTCTCTTTTCTTCCGCCGGCGCATCGAGATTTAGGGTTTCTCCCTCGGATCATCAAAGCGAGAAGGTGAATGATCCGATCCAATCTCTTTCCAGATCTCCAATTCGTCATGCCAAATGCCGCGACGCTCTTGATTTTTGTCATTCTGTTTATCGCTTTTATATGATGGACGAAGAAATTGCCTCGTGATCTGAGTTCGTATCAATTTTTTTTCCTCTAGTACGAATTCGAAATTCCAGATCTGGTTTCTTCATATCCTCGTGGTCTTGTGGTAGGAATTATGATATGGGAGGGCAGATCTGGGCCAGATCTGCTATGAAGAACAGTAGAAACAACGGATGCTAACTGGTTATCATGTTTTCTTCCCTTCTCATAACCTTTTGCTCTGCTTCCGCTTAAAAGCATCGATTGACAACGGATTGATGGTACCGCAAATAGTGTCTGTAACATCAAATGCGTACTTGGAAATATTTTTTCCTTTTTGGTTCAGGAAGATGTGCCATCCCTTGGTTAGCGTTATAAATACATAGTCGACTTCGGCAGATTACCTTTCCAAGCAAATTAGCTTTTCCGTACTTAAAGTTCGGGTCATGTGCTACGGCAAGGTTCAATTTCTCCTCGTGGTTTATATTTATCTCAGTTTGTGGATCTGGGACTTAGTATTCGATCGATCGTGTATTAGTGACCGGGGAATGATTATTGAAGCATAACTACAAGGAATGATGTATTAGATGCACAACTTTGACTTTCTCTTTTGTGTGACATTAGTGTAAATTATAACTTATATAACAGAGTTTTCTTCCAAAGCATTTGAGGAGACTTGATTTGATGCATCTAATTCATTCTTAAGGCTTGACAAGTCCCCTTTTTCTAGTGAAATTATGACAATAAGTTGTTTGTTAGTCCAGTTATTTGCACGTCCTCACAGGAAGCATCTCTTGTTTTTTCCTTTAGCTCTTCTTGTGTCAACTGCATGAACTGCGAACCCTGCTTTTCTTTTATCCAATCGTGCAAGAAGTAGTGCATATTGTTATATTCATTTTTAATTTTTGTTGAGTATTTCCGCTGTAGTATTGTGTGATAATGCTACTGTGGGAACTCCTCACTTGTTACCTATTGTTAGTTCTCCTACATTTCAACGTTATTCTGTCGTCTCATGCCTGTTATCTTTCGGAGCTCTGCTCCAAATGATTTAAAGATGTCTTGCTTGCAGATACGTGTGGATTTAGCTTTTACTTGTTCATACAAAATGAGACCCATTTTCTGTGGGAACTTCGAATATGATGCTCGCCAATCTGAATTGGAACGGCTTTTCAGCAGATATGGGAAGGTTGACAGGGTGGATATGAAATCAGGTAAGTCCATCTATCTCTAAGTGGTGCTGCTACCACCATTGTTGACTAATTCTCTATACCTTGCTAGTGGTAAAGGTCCTTGTTTTAATTGGATGATTTGACTTTGGAAGTTGGGAACAGTTTTTCATGAAGTTGTGCATAAACATTGGGGCTTACATTGATGTGATAGTTGCATAAGCAAGTTTGTTCTCCTATGGTATCATCTTTCAGGACTGCCTTTCTAGTGACATGCAGCTGCCTACTTGCTGATTCTCTTGATGCTATTTGGACCCAGATAGTAGAGGACAATAACTTGTTTCATTCTTTGTTATTTGTCGCTTGGTGTTTATCCCCTATTCCAAGTACTGGAACATTGAGTTCTTTATGTAAAATTACTTATACAAGTGATGTCACATCCCCACAAACTAATTCAAGTTAGCAGATGAGTTTTAATATCAACCTATCGTTCACTTGTGCTAATGTTCATGTGATAATTTAATTTCATCATTAGTTACGTGGCTACATAAAATTATGTAGCCACGTAACTAATGATGAGTTAGGTGCACCAAATTATGTCAGAGTTATAAAATGTGAGCATATGTGGCTTATTCCTTTGTCGATGCCACTTCTCAAGCGGAAGAGTCCTCTCCTTTTCAAGGTGACATGTTTAAACTGCATCAGCTCATTTGTTCATGTGTTGTGCAAAAGTTTCCAGACGGTACAGCATCACCATGGATGTTCTTTGGTTGAGTTCTATGAAAGAATTGGAAATCAGGATAAGTTTAGCAAATGAGAATATTTTACTCTTAAGGTAAGCCCCCGTACTCAACAATTTCTTTGGCGCAGGAATATTCTGGAGCACCCATTTTCTTCCTTGCTGATGGGGTGCCATCACCTCTCCTGCCTGAGTCCGTGCCTCATCTCTTTGTGTAGCTCCAGGAGCTGATATGATCCACCATACTCTATGGCACTGTCCACCTGACATTTCCCCACGAGACCATTGCCTTTCACTTTCCATGAACCTTGCCCATCCTCCCAATCTGCTCATGTTCTCCATGCCGTTCTCACTGCCAGGCTGGAGAATAGATGGCGAAGGTGGCACTCATTGGCCAATCACAAGAGACCCACTTTTGCCTTATTCTACCATGACATCGATTAGTCCCCTACTTCTGCACACGAGGTCTGTTCTTGATTTTTTGCATCTGTCAATAAATTTGTAGCTTTGACAGAAACGGGATGTTCTACTTATTTCCGAGTTGCTTGTGGAATTTAACTGGACCAACCAGACCTGTAGCTGTCGTCAAGGAGCTTGTGAAACTAAGCTTTAGTTTTTAGACAGTTCTTTATGCCAAGCTTACTATTGTTCGTTTTACAATTAATTATGTGCAGGATTTGCCTTCATTTATATGGATGATGAAAGAGATGCTGAGGATGCAATCCGAGCCCTTGACAGAACTGAGTTTGGCAGACAGGGGCGACGGCTTCGTGTTGAGTGGACAAAGGTACATAACTTTGTAAGTTTTTCACTTATGGCTTATTATTTTAGTTTAATAATATTTTAAGCTTATTGACAGCAAGAGCGTGGTGGTAGATCTGCCAGTTCAAGAAGGTCTCCTTCTAACACGAGGCCCACAAAGACTTTGTTTGTCATAAACTTTGATCCAATCAATACCAGAATGAGAGACTTGGAGAGGCACTTTGAACCCTATGGAAAAATCTCAAATGTTAGGATCAGAAGAAACTTTGCATTTATTCACTTTGAGTTGCAGGAGGATGCCACTAAAGCTTTGGAGGCAACAAATATGAGGTGCTTTCTTTCTTTTCCAAGTTCAGCTTTTTGGTGTAGCATGTATTGTTAGTGATATACAAAGTCATTTCTTTCTGCGAATGACTTTTTCATGATGCACATGACTTTGTTGTTTATCCAGCAGTTTTCTTTTCATAATACCAGAGATTCAATGATCCACACGAGTATCCCTTGTTATGGCATTTGATGGTATTGATTATCCTTCACTATGTCTTGATTAGTTTTCACATCATTGCCAATGAAGCAATGATGTTGATGAAATTTTGTAGCATATTTTTTGCTGGCCCCCAGATCATCTGCTTTGGTATTTCTAAGTTGAAGTATGAAATAACTTCTTTATTGTTTCTTTCAATGAATGTTTCTCCTTTGCGATTTAGGTGTTTTAGGTTGGAGTCACAGAAATATCCTCTCTCTCTCTCTCTCTCTCTCTCTCTCTATATATATATATATATATATATATATATATATATATATATATATATATATACACACGTAAGGCTGCCTACAGTAATCTTTCCACACCCCCACGTTGGTAGGAGTGTTCTGCACTGAGTTCTTGCTTTTTATTTTTTCTTTCTTTCAACGCTTGCACTATTAGTGGCATGGGAATAGTTACCAAGAGTTCTGCTGGAATTTTTTTGTATTGATTTTTCCAGTAGTTAGTTTTCTGGCCATTCATCATATAAATGTTTACATTTGCTAAGAGCACTGAGTAGCACCTTGGTTCAGATGAACTTGGAGGTTTTATCATTGGGTAAATGAATTGTGATGCATCTTGGTAGCGCTATTAGCTGATTGCATGAATGAACCTAGTAGTTGAGAGGCTTGTGGTCCTTATGAGGTGCTTTACAAGAAAGTCTAGGTTGGAGTTCTTTATATTGTCATACATTATGTAAAATTTACATATGTATATTTTTTCAAACAGTTTTCTCTGATGATAAGGATACCGGGAAACTTGTGTCACTTCATGTTTGGTTGTTCCTCTTAGTTCTGTTGTAAACCAACTTGATGTTCTAGTAATAAAATTGCCTTATTTCTGGTAGAATATTTTTTTATTTCTTTGTGGGTTAGAACAACATAACCTAAATGTATTCATGTGGTTATTTTCATGCAACACAATGAAACTGATAACTCAAAATATGCCCTGCTCTGTATTCATCTTGCGTTTCTCTTGAGTTTGTAGCAAATTGATGGATCGGGTCATTTCGGTGGAGTATGCACTCCGTGACGATGATGATAGAAGAAATGGGTACAGCCCTGACAGGAGAGGCAGGGAGAGATCCCTGGAAAGGAGAGGTCGTGACACACGGCGTTCTCCAAGCCCATATGGCAGAGGCAGGGAGAGGGACAGTCCTGATTATGGGCGTGGTCCAAGTCCATACAGCAAACCCGAGCAAAGGGGTAGTCCTAATTATGGAAGAGATGGAAGTCCCGGGTATGAGAGGGACCCCAGGTTTGCATCATTCGGAGATTGCCATCTTGTATTGCTTGGACTCTCATCTGTTATTGTGCTAATTAGTTGTTCATCTGTTATGCAGTCAATCACCAAGGCAGGAGGAACAATGAGATTATTCTTTGTTGCCGCACAATTTGTGCTACCCAGCGTTGTTGCCGCACAATTTGTGCTTATTGAACTATTGCTGTAATATCACATTTAGAAAACAGTGTGTGCCAAGTTCTGCAATGTCCTCTCTAGAGATACTATTTCGTATGTAATGATAGTATCAGTGGTCGGAGGTTGACGTGTGTTCTTTTGAGATGAGAGACGCTCTAAGGTGCGTGCCCATCATGCCCATAGTGTTTTAATGCAGCATTGTGATGTTTCTTAGACTAATCATGACGACTTTTTAGTAGTCTCTACTTTGTTTCAAGATCAAATCTGCATTCCTCCGAGTGGTTGAGTCCCATATCAGAGTCAGGTAAAATATAAGGCGTGGATCGTAATATTTGGATTCTCCAACCCAATCATCTCGTACTTTTGTTAATTCTTTATCGATGGTTTCCCTAAAAACACAATTGTTTCCCTCGACGCCTCGAACTCATTTTATAACATGCAAAGACTGTAGGGGGAAGGTTGATGGTACAAATTGCAGGTGTGGACATGTACTTCCATCAATCCAAGCAGGCAGCACGTATCCCGAGCTGTTCGAGTTTGGATTCCTTCGGCACGAGGGATTCGCTGCACAGAATATATTCGGCCTGATCGATGAAGGAGAACACATTCAACACTCCTAAACCAAGCCGTCTACATCCACCATAGACATCTGCAAAAGCGTTCCAGCTTAAAGACGTTCATTGATGGAGCAAGTCGCCTAAAGAGAGGAAAGGGAAAGGAAAAGCTAGATGCTCGCATGGCCACAAACATGAACTGTTTTTGACATGGCCTCGAATCCATGAAGCAAACAAGATTCGCCCAATTTCTTTCTTTCTTTCTTTTTTTCTTCAAAATAAAGGTAATTTATTAAATTAAGGTCCTAATACAATCAGTGCTTATAGCATCAACACTCCAAAAAGAGGACAGCAGATCCATCCACCAAAAAATAGATCTGGTTGAATCAGTATACTTTGTCAACCAGCAACGATTTTCCTCGCAAAAAAGTATGAGAAATGCAAAAATCAGAAAATGTGGTAAACAAATCAAATATACATCTAGTTATATTAATAAGCTCCTTGGTTTTTAGGAAAATATCAACAATATGGACCTTTGTAATGTCAAAATGTTTGATTGCCATGAGCTCAAAAAGATGGATATTTTTATCCTCGTAAGCAATCTGTCTACACATAAATAAGCACCGGTACCAATCTTTTTCAGAAAATCGATTCTTTCAATTTCCTGAGTCTAATGGTAAGAACCATCAGTGTTCGACTTAACCCATGCTGAAATGGGTTTTTGCCACACTACTAGGACCCGATGAGACTCTTCTCGCAAGCCCTCGGTTATAACACATATATCACTTACCGGTGTAATATATATAGGACAAGACAAGTAAACCTCCTCATATGAAGCACAACTGCTACAAAATAAACTACTACAGAATGTGTAGCTGGGAAGCATTGTAGATTCTGCAAAAGCCAGGGAGATGGTGGGATGGTCCTTTGTTTGTCCTCACTAATGTCACCATAAGCTACTGGGACAAGATGGTGGGTCAAAAACATTTAAGAATGATAGCACATGCAAACTAATACAAGTACTCATCAACTAGCAGAGAAGGGAAGTGGAAGGATACTGGCCTTCCAACTTACAAATGAAGGATCATGTGAAGTTCTTTGATTAGTCAGCCTCAAGGCACATGCTGCAAAACCAAATAAGTTCATCAAGAAAATAAGTGCTTGAGTGTATTCTGCTTCCCACTTAATTAAATGAGATCAATTCAACAGCTAAACTAAGCACCGGTGTCATGACAAAGCAGTTTGTATGACACATTTCCAGCACAAAATTACAGAATTTGTCCAAACTTCTAATTTGGCATGAGAGACCTTTAGAAATAATGAACAGAAAAAATACTGGTGATATCACAAAAAGATTTGCATGACCCTAGAGAGATGAAGATCCACTTGGCATACACAACAAAAAAAAAAAACCATAAAGATGGTGTTTGATCACAAGTAGGTAGTAGGTCAAGACCTTATTTCCATCAATTCACTAGTACTAAATGAAGTGGGTCAAAATGAAAAAGTCTGCCTAGCTCAAAAATGATATCTTCAACAAGTGTGATGATACTTGGGTTTTGTTGTCGCAAATTTCTATAGGCCAGCAAATTATTGCAGCCATCCTAATAAATTTTGTCTCAGCAAAAAGTCAGTCATCCCAAATGACACAAAAAAGTTATGGTAAAGAGACATTGTAGTGTGTTTTTTAAGATCAGATAACAATTGAAATTTGCCTAATCCTGACACTCAGTTAGTTTTATGCTACTCTCTGCCAAAAGATGAATGAAACTTGAAGAGAGAAGCATACCTATGTCAAAAATAAATCAGAAGATTGCATATATAAATTTCCAGAAATGAAAGAGGAAGACTTACTGTACCGCACAAGGAGAAGATCTATTGAGATTCACATAAGCCAAGAGGGACCAGTTTCAGGAACATGCTGCACAATGAACTAGCATATGAATGAATAAATGCATGACAGGACTATCATTGTTACCCCCATGGATATGATTAATCTTTAGAAGACATTAGAGAATACTGACTATTTTAACCCGTTGAAAATGATAGAAGATGTACCTGATGTAAATGATAGTGGGCAAGCCAAGATTCCCTTAATGTACATAATCATTGAGGTACTGGTAGGCAACACGGGGACTTATTACTTTTACCAAATTATATCTTCTGTTCGCCTCCGGTAGCAGCCCATCACCGCGACATGGATCTAAAAGTTAAATCCTTCACAACAAAAAGGAACCTGTAATGGATGAACTAGATGTCCTTTCTTACCTCAATTTATCACTTAAGAAAAATAAATGTGAAGGAGTAAAGTTCACAAATAACATGCACATCCAGTGGTCGGTTTGATTACAAACCTGTCAATTAGCCAGAGAAAACAGAGAAGGAAATATGTTTGATTGGAGCAGCCAAACCAGGTAAACAGATTAGGAGAATAATTTCAACTCACAAAACAACAATGCAGGATAATTAGAAACCGAAGAGAAATATGAGCTTCTTGAACATTTACAAGAAATAGCTGAGTCTGGATTGCAGTTTATATAGTTCTGAAAAGGCCAGAGTTAGATTAGAGTATACATCCTCCTTTCTCACTGGTTTATGTTTCAAGGAGTCAGCGAGACATGGAGCTCGTAAGTTCAAAAGCAGGGAGAGCTTCAATCTATTTCCTGCTGAACAAGTTCCGCAACCTCCGTTGTTCCAATCGCTCGAGCAACTTCTTCGAACCAGGAACATTCATATCTGACAGCTTCTTGAGATAACCAATTGCACCATATGAAATCATCATTTTCTTGCATTTTTTGCTCGATGACAGAATTAGAAGGCAAGACACCGCATACTTCTTCGCTGTATTCTGAGGGCTGGGATCGAGCAACTGAACCAGATTCGGAACGCTCTTCCCATCCTTCTTAACTTCGCTACCGTTACGTGGATGGGTCATCAAGCTAGCAATCGCCTGTGCGGCAGCCTCTTTTCCACTGTTACTCTTGGCCTCGAGCATCCTTACCAGCAAGGGTACGCAACCAAACTCTCCAACAATTCTCTTGGACTCCGCCGAGCTGGAAATCTTACAAATAGCAGCTGCGGCAGCCTGCTTCGCGCCCAAAGATCCATCTTTCAACACATGTACCAGGCGAGGAAGCAGACCAAGCGAGAGGAGACTATCCATAGAAACAGATCCTACCAGATTCTTCAATGCACAAACTGCAGATTCCTGTTGTAATGGTCCATCAAGGTATGCCAGAAGGCTCCGAATTCCTCCCTCTGACACGACCAATGCCCTTAGGCTCTCGTTGCTGGAAGTCAAGTGCTGCAAACACTCAGCAGCATACTCCTTCGATCCCAACACGATTCCACGATCAAGCAGATTGATCATGACACGAACGACTCCCTCATCCACGAGACTCTGCCTGGATTCGGGCACTGAAGAGAGGTTGTTCAGCGCACCGGCAGCGGCTGACTGAGAAATGGAGTCCCCGATCAGACAGACTTCGATTAGAGGGCGAATTCCACCATGGCGAGCGATCAAACGGGCGGTGTTGGCGGACCTGGACAGCCTCTGAAGCGAGATCACCGCTTTTTCTCGGGCTACCAAGCTCCCAGATTCCAGAAGCCGGATCAGCGACGGCAGCACCCCCTCGGAGACCAGCAAACTCTCGCAATTTCCCGACTCAGTGAGCAAGCACACCGCAGTTGCGGCCTTCTCCCTGACCACGGGCGAGGTGGTCGTCAATAGGAGTATCAGGGCGGAGACATTGCTTCGGCCCAAGGCCACCACCACGCTCTTCTCGTCCTCCCTCATGGCCTCCAACAACCCATCCAAGGCCCGCAGCTTCGCCTCGGAGGGGCCGAACTGAAGGCGGGCGAGCAGCTCGCCGAGGTTCGAGCTGGCGAGCTCCGCCTCGCCGGGTCGTGCGGCGCCGGCCGGAGGGAACGCCGCCTCACCTAGGACGCCAGTCTTGACCAGAAGCCCGCAGTCACGGAGATTGAGGTCGAGCTTGCCTGACAGGGCATCCAGGTCGCTCTGCATCCGGAGCTTGCCGAGGGAGCGCCCGTCCCCATCGCAGCCGCATCGGTCGGCCAATTCGACGGCTTCGGAGAGGGTGGCGGCGACGGACTGGAGCAGTTCGCGGCAGAGGGCGTGGCGGGCGAAGCACGGGTGGCTAGAGAGGTCGGAGAGGCAGGGGGGCAGGCGCTGGAGCTTGTCGGTGATAGATTTCCACCGCCCAGCGAAGCCCTTGGCGGACCTGGCCTTCTCAATGGCGATGGGGACGAGCAGGAGGGCGCGGGAGAGCCAGTGCTCCGCGGATCCGTCGGTACCACTGTCACCGGAGTCAGCGACTGGCTCGGCCTCTTCCACCATGGCTCGGAGACGCTGTCGATCCCACTGATCCAAGCCAAGAGCAGAGAGAGAGAGAGAGAGAGAGAGAGAGAGAGAGAGAGATGCCTCTTCTTTTGTTCCCAAATGGAGGAAGGAAGAGGAAGACATCGGCTATCGTTAAAAACAGGGGAGAAAGTGGGATTTGGTGATGGGGATCAGCTAACAACAGGAGGCAGCAACAGAGGCAGCTCCTACTACCACTACAAGTGGACAAAGGAATGAATCACAGGACCGGGTTTCCGGCCGGGCCGAGTCGGTCCACTCACTGCCGTCGGACAGTGACACCGGAATCGGTAATTCCTCGCCGTAGGGGTTGTCTCGAATGCACGTGCGCCGGCGTGGCCTCGTTCTTGCTTTTGAGGTAAGGGGAGGGGCAATGTGGTCTTTTCGACCCGGTGGGCCTGGACGAAGTCGACGTCAGGGAAAGCGACGATTCGAATATAGAATGACGATAATGCCCCGATAAAGCAGGAAAAGTTCCAAAACTGCTCCGCTAAATCAAGGGTGATTCCGACTTTAGAGCGCTGCCATCACGGGAGCGAACCGGAATGACTCGGCCGGCGGCAAATTAAACCCGACCGGAATCGTAAATGGCAGACGTCTGTCTTTGAGGTGGACGGCAAGGGAGAGGAGGAGTTACAGGGGGGATGTCACCTCGTAGGGGTTGCGACCTCCGGACCTCGACGAGGTACGGAAGTAACAGGGAGGTTAATCTGCCGACGGGGCGCTGCAGCAGCAGCTGTTGGTGCATCGCAACACCTGAAAAAGATGATGATCGCTAGAAAACGAACTCCTAAGCTTTGGTTGGCCGAGGGAGGATGTGGCGTCGCCGTCGTCGACGACGTGGACGTGCGCGTGCTGAAGCATTGGCAGCGTCGTGGAAGAGACAGACGGAGTTCGAATCCCCATATGGCGATTGAAGATCAAATTTACATGTTACCTTCAAAAAAATTACAGTTGAGTTTTTACTCATTACGTGCCTAATTAGTTTTCGTATACGGTTTAGTTGCACCCAAATAATTAAATATTATTTTATTTATCATCATAAATATTTATTATAATCTATTTATTTTATTAAATTATAAATAAAAAATAAATATAGTGATGTTAATTCAAAAAATCATTCAAGTGACTCTATCTAGCGATAGAGAAAGGTTCGCTCTTTATTGGAATCTGATTCAGCAACACTAAGTAGGAATCCCAAAAATCAACTCAAAATAAATGCATAATAAAAAATTCATCATCCCATTGGTGTATATCAAATACCCGAAGGAGCATTCTCTCAACAACGAATGGAAAGACTTTATTCTACGAGATGAGTTTGTGTTCTCCCAACAGTGGATGGAGACAAACTCATATCAGACTCCCAACAACAGATGGAGTGGCATTCCTCACCCGTCACAGTGGGGACACGTTCCTCCTAACAGCGGATGGAAGAATTGTTCAGCAGTCACGTCTGACGACACGCTAATCCCCGAAGGGAATCGTCCTTCCTGCTCTTGGCAGGAAAATACTATAATCTTATACTAATCATGTCTATTCGGGTTGAAACAATACATTCAAAACATTTCTTTTCAATAATATTAATATCAATAATACCAAATAGTTCTCAATTGGCTTAAACCCTAGTTAAATCAGTCTAATCAAACTCGATTCACTAGAACCTAACTAGACCAATCTCTAATCCTCATTTAACTGGTCTAAAATCACCATAGACTAGTATAATTTGGACTAGATTAGATTCAATTTAGGTTAAACTGACTTGAAAAGTTAAACCAATTCGGAACCACCATGAATTGATCTAGACTAATCAAGTCTGGTTTAGTTCAATTAATATTTGGGCTCAAATCCAACAATTACATAATATTGGACTAGGTTAAGCCAACCCAAATATCGGTTATATGCACTATACATGACTGTATATGCATCACACCAGGTTGGGCTAACCTTGGCCCATGACTGCCCGCATTGAGTTGGGTTGGGTTAACCTGTGGGCTAGGGTCCAACCCATGGGTAGGGCCTGGCCTGCGGGCTATTTTAACCTAATCATTTTCAATTTCATAATTTCGAATTACAACAGCATATATTCACTACTGATAATAATACATCAAAACATAACAACAGATTAAATAAATGATAAGATAAGCTTCAACATGAGAAAATAATATTTTTAATTCAATAAAAACTAGAAATCATATGAATAATTTCAACATGATCAAATAATAATATTTTAAATCTCAAAAGGATAAAAATTTTAAATAACATATTCTAATAAAAATTTTAACATCTAAAGGATTAAGAATTTTTTTTATTTTTTTTGAACTACTCATATTATATTTAAATCTAAATAATATTAGAAGGTAATTGCAATAAAATGAAATAACATTCTTTAAAAAATCTGATATCATAAAACATATACAATTTCAGAATGTTTAAAATTAAAAATTTTTAAAGGGTATCAAAGGATAAAGTATTTTAATTCAAACTAATATCAATCAAAAAAAAAATTCAACATGGAATCTAAAAAAACTTTTAATTTCAAGAAAAGTAGGGAGAACCTACATCTTCTTAGCATGATGAAACTCATCGTTCCTCTCGCTGTTGAGTTCTGCTCGATGAGAAACGAATGAGAGAAATCGCTCCCCTTAAATAGGAGGAGATGAGCCTCCATTAAAGGAAAATTTTTTAAATTTTTATATTTATTTAATATAAATTATTTTTATTTAATATATTGATAAATATGATCTCATCTTATTTGAAATGTTTAATAAGTATTTCTTAATTCGTAATAGCAAACAAGGAAATATGATTATCCTTCCCTAAATTATACTAGCATATAAGATAATAATATTTAATTCTTCAATCAAATATTTGATTTGATTACATTTCTCTCCACCTATAAAAAATTTGGTCCTTAAATTTTACTTACCTCAAGAGAATAGATAAGGATACTACTCTCGCATATCTTCTTCTCTTTCCCACGTTGCCTCTTGATCTGAATGGTGTTGCCAACAAATCTTTACCAAATGTATAACTTTATTCCTTAGAACATGTTCTTTCCTTTCCAAGATCTGGATTGGTTGTTCTGCAAAAGTGGCATCGTTTCTCAACTGTAGAGGTTGGTAAGATATGACATGTGATGGATCTCTGATATATCTCTGAAGCATAGACACGTGAAATACATCATGGATGCTAGCCAAAACTGGAGGCAATGCCAATCTGTATGCCACAGACCCGACCTTTTGTAAGACCTCAAATGGGCCTATGAATCTAGGGGCTAACTTCCCCTTTTGACCAAACCTCATAACTCCCTTGGTTGGCGACATTTTTAAAAAGATGCGTTCGTTATCTTTATACTCTAGATCTCTTCGTCTTCGATCTGCATAACTTTTCTGATGACTTTGAGCTGTTAATAATCTTTGGCATATAATTCGAATATTATCAACATCTTTTTGAACCAATTGAGGTCTCAAAAGTTTTTGTTCTCTTACCTCATCCCAATATACAGGTGATCTGCACCTTCTCTCATAAAGAGCTTCAAATGGGGTCATCTGTATACTAGAGTGGTAACTATTATTGTAAGAAAACTCAAATAGGTGCAAATGCATATCCCAACTTCCACCAAAGTCTAAAGTACATGCTCTTAAGAGGTCTTCAAGAGTTTGTATTGTCCTTTTAGATTGGCCATCAGTTTGGGGGTAAAATGCTGTACTAAACTTTAACTGTATACTCAAAGATTTTTGTAGACTTCCCTAAAACTTAGAGGTGAACTTTAACAATACTAACTGGCACCCCATATTATCGAATAATCTCTTTAATATATAAATATACTAATTTATCCAATGAATATTTCTTGTTAATAAGGAAGAAGTGAGCAGATTTAGTAAGTCTATCTACTACTACCCAAATTCCATCATATCCTTTCGCAGTCTTGGGTAATCCTATTACGAAATTTATAGTGACTTACTCCCACTTCCATTCGGGAATTGAAATCCTTTGTAATTTTTCGGTAGGTACTCGATGTTCTGCCTTCACTTGTTGACATATAAGACATTTAGAAACAAACTCTGCTATATCTCTCTTCATACTATGCCACCAGTAGTTTTGGCGTAAATCCCAGGACATCTTGGTAGTTCCGGGATGGATATTAAATTTTGATCTGTGTGCCTCCTCCAATAATTGCATCTTTACTAGATGACTTTCAGGAATACACAGACGATTGTGGAATGTAATAGAACCATCTTCGATTTGGAGGAATTCGGGTCTAGCTCCTTGTTAATGCAAACAACTTTTTACCGTGACCTAGGAGTGAGCGATCGTGACTCGGGGACTCCGGGGTCGTCGCGGTAGGGTTCGGGCCGGTCGAGGTCGTCGTGCTCTGGCGGGGTCCCGGTCGGGAAGAGATGAGAGGGAGAAGTTCCGTCGGGAACGCTGATGTCGCCTGGACTTGTTCCTGCACAAAGGCGGGTCGGAGGATGCTCCACCCAACCCCTCCGACGCTCAAGTCAGCTTCCCTCGGAAGATGAGGATTCAAGGGCTCTAGTTCGAGAACCAGTTAACAAGTCGTGGGGCCAAAAAAACCTCTCCTTCACCTTACTCTTCCGTGGCTTAAATATGTTGGGCAGTTGGCGCGTTTCTGGTTGCGTCTAAGGGTGGTGTACAGGCCTGGCTCCACAGGCTGATGTCGTGGTCGACTCTAGCACGGACCTAGGGCGAGGCAGAGGCGAAATGACGTCTGGCGATCAACCCCGACCGTAGTTGAGTGCAGGAGGGGCTATGGCGTCACCCAAGCGTGATACACAGGTTCCGATGTCACGTCATATTTAATACCCATAACACTACCCCCCTCGAAAAAAGCCCCTCCTGCGGGACTAGCTCCGAGGGCTGGGGTCATATTTTTCGAAACCCGATCGCATTTAGCCGGTCTGGCAGAGATTGTGTTTGGGGATGTGACTTGCCATGATACAAATGGTCGAGCCGCCGCTCAAGACACAGAGAATCGAACCGCCGTTCGAGATATAAAGGGGTCGAGCCGCCGCTCAAGACCCAGAAAACCGATGGTCGAGCCGCCGCTCAAGACCAAGAGAGCCGAACCACCGTTCGGGATGAGAGGACGAGTCGCTACTCAAGACCCAGAAAACCAATGGTCGAGCCACCGCTCAAGACCAAGAGAACCGAACTGCCGTTCGGGATGAGGGGTCGAGCCGCCGCTCAAGACCCAGAAAATCGATGGTCGAGCCGCCGCTCAAGACCAAGAGAACCGAACCGCCGTTCGGGATGAGGGGTCGAGCTGCCGCTCAAGACCCAGAAAACCGATAGTCGAGCCGCCGCTCAAGACCAAGAGAACCGAACCGCCGTTCGGGATGAGGGGTCGAGCCACCGCTTAAGACCCAGAAAACCAATGGTCGAGCCGCCGCTCAAGACTAAGAGAACCGAACCGCCGTTCGGGATGAGGGGTCGAGCCGCCGCTCAAGACCCAGAAAACTAATGGTCGAGCCGCCGCTCAAGACTAAGAGAACCGAACCGTCATTTTTGAAAACCGCTGTCACGCGCGAAACTGTTGGAATCGAGGAGGCGTTGGCATGCCGCCCAAGTTGCCTTCCTGGACGCTTGCCACGTCGCGTCCCCATTAATATTGGGCCGTCGTTTGGACTGCCCGACGGGGTACAGGTGGGAAGTACGCAGGGTCATACGCTGTCGCCCACTTTGGGAGACGAGGAGACGGAGCCCCTTCGGTGGGGCTTCTGTCTTTAAATAGCTCGTGTTGCGACACTCTACAACTTTTTATCAGTGGAGTCCTCCGCATCGAGTCCTGTCGCCTCCTTCCGAACCTTCTTTCTTGTCCCCGCGTCCCTCGCCACCTTTCAATCGACTCTGTCGCCGTAGGTCAGTAAAGAATGACTTCCTCTCATGTTTCTTCCTCATCCTCTTCCTCCTCTTCTGCTTCTTCCTCTTCTTCCCCTTCCGTTTCCGCTTGCCCTCCGACCCTTCCACCTTCTCTGCCTTCGAACAGTTCTTCTGACGGGGAGAAGATGCGCGCGCTGGAGGCCCTAATGTGGCTGCACGATCAAGATTCCACCCTTGGTGATTCCTCCGTAGGGATCCTCGGGAAGCACTATAGCATCCCGGAGGATTACATCCTCGTGGCCCCCGAAGCGGGGCAGCGGGCCTTCGATCCCGTTCCTAAGGGCTTCGCCTTGACCCTCGATGCCTTGGAGGCCGGTCTACGTCTCCCCCTACATCCCGTCATCGTTTCCTATCTATCTCTGTGGCGAATCTCGCCGTCACAAATAACACCCAACTCTTGACGATATTTGGTGGCCTTCCTGGGGGAATGCCATTACGCCGATATCACCCCGACCCGAAACCTTTTCCTCTCATGTTTTCGCCTCTTTAAGGGGTCGGGGGGATATTTTCTTGCTGCCCGGGCAGGATTCCGCGTCAGCGACGCCCCTACAAATAACAATGGATGGAAGAGATGCTTCTTCTATGTCCAATGTGAAAAGGACTAGGGTTTCGGGGTTCGATGGTCCTCAAGGACCATCGACAATAAGGCCCCGAAGCTGAACGCCGGAGAGCGTGCACATCTGGAGAGGTTGAGGGTAATCCTTCTCTCCTCTCAAGCCATCCGCAATATGTTGGAACGATGGCTTGTGGAAGCGGGACTTAGCCCGCGCTCTCGGGGTAGGTCATTGTTGTTCATCGCTTGGGTTCATGGCCACTTCCTAATCCTAACCGATCCTTTATTTCTCGCAAAAATGGTGAACCTATGGTCATTCCATGGCGTGGGGACTTCGGCAGGCTCGTCCGCGTCGCGCGCTAGTCTCTAAGCGGCGGGGAGATTCCCACCGCGCGGTCGAGGGGGCGGCCAGAAGAAAAAAATCTAAGGTGACGGATGCTCCGGATCCCGAGGCGCCGGCGACTCATCCTGAAGGGGCGACCGATGAACGGACCGACCGACCGGGAGTTCCCGCCCTGCTAGAGGGGGCTGGGCCCAGTCAGTGGGCGACCGGGAAGAGCCTTCGCCCTCCGACCATGAGGGGCTTGTGTCGGATTCCACCGGGCAAGGATAAGCCCTTCTTTGCTCGGGTAATGGGCAAGGTCCCTCCCGAGGAGGCGAGCGACCCTCTGGTCGCCCGGTGGGGCGGATTGTCCCGTGGGGATAAAGTGTGGGTTGGGGGAAACCCTTCGGCCACCTACCTCCGAGGGGCGCTTCATCCCGATATAGTTCGGGATTTGTACACGCTCCTCTCGGAGGCTCTCATTGCCAAGTCAGCAAAATCGGCGATGTGGGTAAGCATCGTCTCGGATGTCCCTTTCTAATTTTCTCCTTCTGTTATTGTTTACCGTGTCCCTCTTGTGCAGAATCTCCACTACACCACCGCCTTGATCGATCGGGCACGCGATGCCAGTCGAATCATAGGCGGCCTTTGCGAGCGCAATTCCGAACTGCGCTGGCAACTAGAGGAAGTTCGTGTTGGGTCTAGCCCCAAGGCAGTCGCCGCGGCCAAGAAATGGGCGGCCGATATGGATGCGGAAGTGGCTCGTCTAACCGCCGAGCTCGAAGCCGCGTTCGCATCTCATGCCGACTTGCAGAAACTACTACGGACGGAGAAGCTAGAGAATCGTCTCCAGAAGACAGAGGCCTCCGACCTGGCTGCGAAGCTGGCTTCTAAAGAGGCCGAGGCAAAAGCTTCCCAGGAAGCACTTGCAGCGGAAGAACGCCTTCGACCATAGAGGGAGCGGGAGGCGATCGAGCGCTATAAGAAGTCAGAGGGGTTTCTCCTCAGTTTGGACCGGACGGGCCGAGTATCCTATGAATATGGATACAAAGTGGCCTTGGCTCGATTCCGGGCGTGCCCTCCAGGTTCTGCGGTCGAGGAAGATCCCTTCACCTCCCGTCCCGAGGATCTGGGGGCAGGTATGCCCGAGGAGGTTCCCTTTGATGACAGCCTAAAGGGGGCGGATTCTTAAGGGTCGTCTTGTTTTTGTGGTGGTTTTTCCTTTTTGACTATGTATACCTTTCCCTTTCTTAGGGACTCATTTTGTACTTTGAAATTTCGATAATCCACTTTCAGTAATACAATTTCAGTAGATGTAATGTTCGCCTTTCCGTTTGGCCTTTGATTTCGTCGTAAAAACCTTCAGACAAAGTATTTCTTGAGTTTCTGGATATTCCAGGTCCTCGGCACCTGCTGTCCCGACATTGTTGTGAGTCGGAACGTGCCCGGTCGGATGACTTTGCTGACGCGGTAAGGACCCTCCCACTTAGGTGCAAGTTTGCCCTTTGCGCGGACGGGGTCACTTACCTCAGCCTTGCGTAATACCAAATCTCCCAATCCGAGAGGTCGAGGGTGGACTCTTTTGTTGTAGTTTCTGGCGACACTTCAGTTGTAGGCCAAGATTTTTAGGTGAGCGTCGGCTCTGCGTTCCTCGAGCAGGTCTAGCCCGGCTCGAACTCCCTGGGTTGACGTCGGTTCTTCAAAGGCTTCTACCCGAGGAGTCGGTAAGACCACCTCGGCTGGTAGAACCGCCTCCGTGTCGAACGCCAGACTGTACGGTGATTCACCCGAAGCCGTTTTCGGGATGGTTCGCAAAGACCATAGGATGCTCGGCAGCTCGTCGACCCAGCTTGATCGGGCACTCAGAGTTCTTTTCTTAAGCCCATCAAGGATGGATCGGTTGGTCACCTCAGCGAGCCCGTTGTTCTGAGGGTGGGCCACCGAGCTAAACCTTAACTGTATCCGATAAGTCATGCAGAATTCCCTGAACCGAGTGCTAGCAAACTGAGTGCCATTGTCGGTGACGATAACTCTGGGAAGGCCGAATTGGGTCACGATATTTCTCCACACAAACTGCTCGACCTGTCGGGCCGTGATAGTCGCCAGCGGCTCGGCTTCCACCCATTTGGTGAAATAGTCGACTCCCACGATAATATATCTTCGCTGCCCGGACGCCGGGGGGAATGGTCCGACGAGGTCCATCCCCCATTGTGCGAAGGGCCAGGCGCAATCCAACGAGGTGAGTGGGACCGCGGGGTGCTGGGGGGCCCGAGCATGGTGCTGGCATGCATCGCATCGCCGCATGTAGGCCTTAGCATCCCGGTGCAACGTGGGCCAGTAATAGCCTTGACGCAATATCTTGAATGCCAAGGCTCGGCCGCCCATATGCTCCCCACAGATCCCGCCGTGGACCTTGGCGAGAACCACCTCCGCCTCGTCGGGATCCAAACATCGTAACAGGGGGCGAGAGAATGACCTTCTGTAGAGCTGATCGTCGATTTCGCAGTACCATGCCTGGGTTCGGCGGAGTCGCCGTGCCGTGGCATCATCGGGTGGAAGGATGCCATCGCGCTTATACCTCCGCATCTCCTATGTCCACGTGATCGGGGGGACTGGGACTCCGGGTTCGCCTACCCTCGTGGTAGCCACCGATCGGTGCGCAAGTTCCTCGACCTCGGGATGCTCCCCGAGGTCGGACCCCGAGGCCAACTTCGCGAGCTGGTCCGCCCGCTCGTTTTGGCACCTGGGGATTCTAGATAGCGTAAAGCGGGAAAAGCTAGCAGTCTGGGCTCTTACCTCCATCAGGTATTTTGACATGAGTGGATCCCGGGCCTGGTATTCTCCGCTTAGTTGCTCGGCAATCAGTTGTGAATCGGTGAGGACGTGGACAGCTCCCAGCTGCATCTCAGCCGCCAACCGAAGGTCGGCTAAGAGCGCTTCGTACTCCGCCTCGTTGTTAGTGGCCTCGAAGCCGAAACGGAGAGAATGCTCGAACGAGCGTCCATCGGGGGCTTCCAATATGAGTCCGGCTCTGGCGCCCTTTGAGCCAGACGACCCGTCAACCCGCAGGACCCAGTCCTTGTGAACTTGCTTCGTGCTCTCCGTCTCTGGTTGTGTCAATTCCGAGATGAAATCGGCCAGGGCTTGTGCTTTGATGGCCGTTCTTGGTTTGTATTGGAGATCAAATTCAGACAGCTCCACCAACCATTTGAGGAGGCGCCCTGCTATGTCAAATTTAGAAAGAACTTGACGCAGTGGTTGGTCGGTCATTACCTCGATTGTATGGGCTTGGAAATAAGGGCGTAGCTTCCGGGCTGCAAGAATGAGCACCAATGCCAACTTCTCAATGGGGGGATAGCGCTGCTCCGGCCCTCGCAGGACATGACTGACGTAGTAAACCGGGTGCTGTTTCTCAGGAGCCTCCTTGACCAGCACAGAGCTCACTGCGTGTTGAGACGCCGCCAGGTAGAGGCAGAGCTTCTCCGGAGTGGAGACCGAGGTAAGGCGAGGAAGGGTGGATAAGTGCTGCTTTAGACGCGTGAAGGCTTCCTCGCATTCCGCCGTCCACCGAAAGTTCTTCGGATCCTTCAAGACTTGGAAGAAGGGAAGACACTTGTCTCCCGATCGGGACAAGAACCAAGCTAGGGCCGCAAGCCTTCCGTTGAGGCACTGAAGCTCCTTGACGGTTCGGGGGGCTTGCATGTTGATGATCGCCTGGACCTTCTCTGGGTTAGCATCGATTCCCCTCTCATGTATGATAAATCCGAGGAATCTGCCCGAAGTTACGCCGAAAACGCATTTTGCCGGATTGAGGTGCATCCCGAATTCCCTCAGTGTGGCGAAAGTCTCCCTCAGGTCGGCGAGGTGGGCGGCTCTCGTTCGACTTTTCACGATCATGTCGTCAACATAGACTTCCATATTTCGCCCTATCAGCTGGGCGAATATCCTACTTACCGTCCTTTGATAGGTGGCTCTAGCGTTCTTTAACTCGAACGGCATAACTTTGTAAAAATAAGCTCCTTGGGGGGTGTGGAAGGCCGTGTGCTCCTGATCCTCGGGTGCCATCCGGATCTGGTTGTAGCCGGAGAAGGCATCCATAAATGAAAAGCGGGCATGCCCCGCGGTTGAGTCGACCAATTGGTCGATCCTAGGCAAGGGGTAGCAGTCCTTCGGGCAAGCACGATTAAGATCGGTGTAGTCAACACACATCCTCCAGCTTCCATTAGACTTTTTCACGAGGATTACATTGGACAACCATTGGGGGTACCTGACCTCCTCAATGAAGCCGAACGCCAAGAGTTGCTCCACCTCCTTTTGCATGGCTTGTTGCCGCTCGGGAGCCCGAGCCCGAGGTCTCTGTTTTATCGGGCGTGCGGTCGGGTAAATGCACAAATGGTGTTGAGAAACCTCCGGGTCAATCCCTGGGAGGTCGACCGCTATCCAAGCGAAGACGTCGGCATTTTCCTGGAGGAGGCTGATGAGCTAAGCCTGCTCCTACCCGCTAAGTTCCGAGCCAATCCCTACCGTCCGGTCGGGACGACTATCCTGCAGAGGGACATCGATCGCCAGCTTCATCGGCTCGGGACGCTGAGCCAGACGCTGGGTTTCACGAGGGTCTTCGAGGGGCTGCTCCGGTTTCCTTCTCTTGCCCAGGAGATCGCCGTCAGGTAGCACCGACTCCAGCGCTGGTCGGGAACTTTAAAGTCTGATGATATGTGGAGATGACTGCTCTTATCTTGTTGAGGGTGGGTTGCCCCAGGATGGCATTGTACGCCATGGGCAGGTCGACCACCAAAAAGGTCACCAACACTATTTTCGTCTTCGGCGAGTCCCCGAGTGTTAAAGGTAAGGTGACCGCACCTCGTGGTGAGATTGAGTCGCCGATGAACCCGGTGAGTGCTGAACATAGGGGCTTCAAGGCGTCCTTCGGTAGTCCCAGCTTCAGGAAGGCGTCGAAGTACAGAATGTCGGCTGAGCTGCCCGAGTCCACCATGATCCTTCTAACTTGTGCGTTGGCGATTCGGGCTGATACTACCAGCGCATCATCGTGCTCCGACCGCCCGGAGTCCTCCGTTGGGAATGTTATTTCTGTCTCAGGGATGGGTTCCTGCTCCCCGATCACGATAGCGCGGGCGTATGCTTTCCGTGCTGTGGTGCTGTTTCCTCCGGAGGCTGGTCCCCCAGTGATTACATCAATGTGTTGCTCGACCGGACCTTCGGGACGCAGGGAGGGTTCTTGTGGCCGTTGGAGGTAGCGATCTAAGTGACCTCTCCGTATCAGTTCCTCAATCTGCCGCTTCAGTTCATAGCATTGCTCCATGTCGTGCCCATTCTGCCGATGGAAGCGACAATAGCAGGTACAATCAGTCAACTCTCGCTGGCTCGTCATCGGGCGGGGAGGCTTAAGCATCCCCCTCTCCTTTATCTGGAGGAATATTTGCGTCCGAGATGTATTTAAGGGGGGAGGCGGGAGCCCCGACGCGGAGTGGTCGGGGCGCTCTGCCTTGCGCCTTGGCTGCGCGGACTGTCGCCTGGACGCCGTTCCCGTTCGGGCAGGTTCTGGGTGCCCCTTCTGTCGTTCTTCTCTTCTTCCCGATATCCAGGCCTCTGCCGCCACATATTGATTCGCCCGCTGAAATATCTCCGTGATCAAGGCGGGGGGTCGCTCCACCAGAGACTAGCAAAACCTCGAGGGTCGCAGCCCTATCATGAACGCCTACATCAACAGTGAAGGGTGTGCATCAGATAACCCCCGTATCTCCATGGTGAACCGACGTACGAAGTGGGAGAGAGGTTCATCCTCCTTTTGCTTCAATCCCAAGAGGAGTGCGATAGATGGCTTCGGACGCGCGAACGCCAGAAAGTGCAGCTCGAAATCCTTGGCGAGCTGTTCGAAAGACGTGATTGTCCCACTCTTCAAAGTGCTGTACCAGGCACGGGCGGGCCCTTTCAACGTGGTGGGGAACGCTCGGCACATCAAGGCGTCGGAGGTTCCGTATAGGGCCATCTGAGCTCGAAAGGCGGCGACATGATCTGCCGGATCGCTAGCTCCATCATAAAGATCGATGGAGGGGAGGTGAAAGTTCGGGGGCACTGGGTAATCCCGTATGTCACTGGTGAACGGGGACTCCCAGTGAGGCTCCTCCCTCTACTCCTCCTTTGACTTCCGGACGTCCCTTTGGACCTCATCCAGGCGCTGGCACATGGAACTGTGCTGGGCTCGGAACAAGTCCATTGAATCCGAGGATACCACTTCGGGTTCGGGTGGGACACCCGGGTTTTCGAGGATCCGACCTCCGTCCAAAACCGGATGGGACGTAGGTGAGGACGGTGGCGTGGGGGGCGCATCGTGGGCCCGGAGGGGAGGCCCATGTCCCTGGTTATCCGGCGCTCCTGACGTCCGAGGAAGGTGAGGAACGACAGCTTGCACCGTGTCCGCTAATACCCGGATCTATTGGGCGAGATCTCGAAAGGCTTCCACGGTAACGGGGAAAGGGGAAGGAGGAACACCTTCAGGCGGAGGGAGCTCGGGATCGTTAAACAAACGCCAGTAGCGTTCCGAAGTCGAAGCAGGGTCTTCCCTCCATGTTCTGGAGGGGAGGGGGGCTTCCGCCGAAGCTCCCCCTGGATATGGCCCCTCCATCGGGGACCCGTCGGAGTTTAGCAGGTGATCTCTCGACAAGGCCCTCCTTCTAGTACCAATCTGTTAATGCAAACAACTTTTTACCGTGACTTAGGAGTGAGCGGTCGTGACTCGGGGACTCCGGGGTCGTCGCGGTAGGGTTCGGGCCGGTCGAGGTCGTCGTGCTCCGGCGGGGTCCCGATCGAGAAGAGATGAGAAGGAGCAGTTCCGTCGGGAACGCTAACGTCGCCTGGACCTATTCCTGCACAAAGGCGGGTCGGAGGATGCTCCGCCCGACCCCTCCGACGCTCAAGTCAGCTTCCCTCGGAAGATGAGGATTCAAGGGCTCTAGTGCGAGAACCAGTTAACAAGTCGTGGGGCCAAAAAACCTCTCCTTCACCTTACTCTTCCGTGGCTTAAATATGTCGGGCGGTTGGCGCGTTTCTGGTTGCGTCTGAGGGTGGTGTACGGGCCTGGCTCCGCAGGCTGATGCCGTGGTCGACTCTCGCACGGACCTGGGGCGAGGCAGAGGCGAAATGACGTCTGGCGGTCAACCCCGGCCGTAGTTGAGCGCAGGAGGGGCTATGACGTCACCCAAGCGTGATACACAGGTTCCGATGTCACGTCATATTTAATACCCATAACACTCCTTGAGCTATTTCCTTAACTGTCATCTGGAGTTATGGATCTTCCTTCTAACCTTCTTTAATCCTTTCTGCTAAATATGATTGTGCCATCAGACATGCAAGAAAACTTTTATTTGTCTCTGATAAAAGTCTAAGTTTTAAGTCTACTAACTTTGTCATCATAGAATTTCTTTGAATATTCATATAGGCTACAAGACTAGAAATATTTCTGCTTAAGGCATCAACAACTACATTAGCCTTCATAGGATAATAGTTGATATTAAAATCATAATCCTTTAGAAAGTCCAACTATCTTCTTTGTCTCATATTTAAATCTCTCTATGTGAAAATGTACTTGAGACTCTTATGATCCATGAGGATTTCAAAAATTTATCCATAGAGATAGTGCCTTCAAATTTTTAATACAAAAATGATAGCTGCTAGCTCTAAATCATAAGTAGGATAGTTTTTCTCATGAGGTTTTAATTGCCTAGACGTATAAGCAACTACCCTCTCATTTTGCATTAGAACACAACTAAGTCCTTATAGTGAGGCATCACTATATACTACAAAACCTTCTCCTCCCGAAGGAATCACCAAGATAGGAGCACTGGTTAATCTTTTCTTCAATTTTTAAAAACTTCGTTGACATTTGTCATCTCATATGAACTTTATATTCTTTTATGTCAACCTGGTCAAAGGTGCTGCTATTTTTTAGAAGCCTTCTATGAATCTTTTATAATATCTAGCTAAACTCAAGAAACTTCTAATTTCTGAAATATTAGAAGGCTACTTCCATTTTGTCACAGCTTCAATCTTGTGAGGGTCAATAGATATACTAGCACTCAAAATTATATGGCGAAAAACATAATTTTATGGAGCCAGAAATTGCACTTGCTTAATTTGACATATAGTTTCTCTTGTCTTAGGACTTCCAGAATTATCTTAAGATGGTATTCATATTCTGCCTTACTTTTGGAGTAGATCAAGATATCATCAATGAATACAATTATAAATTTATCAAGATAAGGGTGGAACACCCTATTCATGAGATCCATGAAAGCAACCGGTGCATTTGTGAGTCCGAAGGGCATTACTAAGAATTCATAATGATTGTATCTTGTTCTGAAAGCTGTTTTTTGTATGTCTCCTTATCTTATCTTCAATTGGTGATACCCAGATCTCAAATCAATTTTTGAATATAGCTGAGTACCTTGAAGTTGATCAAGTAGATCATCAATTCGAGGAAGGAGATATTTATTCTTTATGGTCACTTAATTGAGTTGCCTATAATCAATACATAGCCATATGGATCCATCTTTCTTCTTCACAAATAGGACAAGGGCACCTCAAGGTTGATACACTTGATCGAATAAAATCCTTATCTAAAAGCTCCTGGATTTGTTTCTTTAACTCCTCCAACTCAATTGATGCCTTCCTATATGGGGGCTTAGAAATAGGTGCGGTGCTACGTAGAAGATCAATTATAAATTCAATCTGCCTATTTGGTGACAATGCAGGTAGATCGTCAGGAAAAATATTTGAAAAATCTTATACAATGGGGATGTCCTCTAATACTAGTACCAAAATATGCCCTAGCAACACGAGAACAGTTTGATATCTTATGCATGCACGCATGCGCCACGTTGGCTCTAACGTGATTGCTGATTGGCATTCCGAGGACGATACTAAAATATATCCAATCAAAGTTATCTTCATTTTTATCATTTTAATAAAAATATTTTTTTATTATATCTCTGCTCTTGATCGTCGATACATTATCATCTGTATTATCATTATTTCTTTTGTTATATCTTATTCCTCTCATAACTTTAGCTTTGTTGGTTCTAGGGAGAAAGTGAAAGAATATCATGGATAAAGCGGAAGATTATGAAGAGAAAAGAAGAAGAGAATGAGGAGATAATGAATTAGGAAAGGAGATAACAATAATAATTTCATTAAAGTAATAAAAAAATCACAAGATAAAAATTATTTAAGGGATATCATTAGGCAAAAGTCCAATAATAAATTGTTTTAGATAAAATACTCCTAAAATTTCACTAGCTCTAATGGATCATATTTTTTTTTTGGTTTTCAATATATAAATCTGATACAAATTCAATAATCGTAGATAAATAAATAAGTACTAGATGCACATAATATCATTATAACATCAACAAAACCATAAGTCCTAACTATCATCAGCAGATTATATAGATATTTTACCACCATAGATCCCTCAAAAAAAATATATGTTTAATTGAACTTAAAATTTTATCTATGGTTTTTAACAAAATCTGCCATTCAATTGGCACAAGAATTGTCAGCGTAGGTTGAGCTTTTGTTATATCTTCCCAATTACCATGAATTCAAAATACCACCTCAATTAATGGTCCCTGCTGATTGGCTTCCGATGTTGCTGCTAACTCAATTAGGTGGTAGAATTAGGTCAACCGATACAGTCATCGTAATGCATTCGTTCACCTCACCGGCTGACTCTGCCCACCACCCGAAGAAGCGCATTAGGTCGGCCATAAATACAGGTCGGTAGGTACTCGACCTATCTTAAGCACCATCCACCCGGGAGTGAATGAACCGAAAAGGACAACCGGACAACAACACCACATCAAATAGAATTCTGCAGACCATTAATTCTGTCATCCGATTCCAGACTGCAGCATTTCAACCACACCAATTTCTTCCGGGGACGGTCTAATTTGAAGCATTCGACGTATTACCCGCTCTCGCTCCGCACGGCACTCTCGTTATGACCCAACACACGTCCTTCGCAATCAATCCAGCCTCGGCGGCCGAACCACTCACGCATGCGTTACAAGCTGCCACGCGCCGACATGTCTCGACGAATGTGGGCACGGCGAGGCCCCCATCGGAGTCCAGCACATGGCAGCCACCCACCGCGAACACAGCGAAGCCTGCGTGCGCTTCCATCGAAGTTAGCGGCAACTCTGCTTGATCGCATTATCTCAGCAGCCTCGACTTGTGATTGGAGGCACAAGAAACAAAAAGGAAGAGAGGGGAATCGTAAGCTCCACCGAGATCCACTAACATCAAAGCAGAATTGGTCCTCGGCCTCGCCAAGTCCCACTTCCCATGATTGGTCTTTGTTGCCAACTCATCCCCCTAAAAAGGCGCACACGCACCGATGGTTGAAGAAAGGAATCCTCGATCGCACCTGACATCATTTGGAACGCGGCTCTTTGCTGACATTGGCAGTAGAACATAATCGTGACGAGTCCCATTTATTTCTCATGGAGCTGAATTAGACCCCCCTCGCAAGAGTAGATAGATAGTGGATATACACACAAAAGAATAGTAGTAATAGAGCACGAGAAAGTGGTCTTCAGGAGGATCTCATCAGAGCTGGAAACGGCAACTGGACATCATCACACATATTCCTGGCCGCGAGGCAATTCGTCGAACACTCAAAATGGCTCCCAGTCCAACCTCGCATGTGGAGCGGACGAGGCGGCCGCGGTGGACGTGGAGGTGGATGGCGTGAACAGGAGGGAATCGAATGTTTCCCACTTCGTCGTCACCACCACCTGTGGCTGCTGAAGGTTCTGTTGTTGATACGGCCTCGGTGTTGGCTGCGAATCCCTCTTTTGCTGCTGAATTGGATGTCGCTGTTGATTCTGAGGCTGGGTCGGATGTTGCTGCGGCTGCTCTTTGCTAGGTTGAACCTTCGCTCTTGGCATCGCGTTCTTGATCTTGACCGCGTCCAAGGTTTCGACATACTTCTGCACTCTCTTGACCTGTTCTCAGCACAGAATCAATCAGCAACCGATCAAAATGAGCAAACAAACTAATGGAACGATGGATTCGACCTGCATTCTCCTCTGCAGCTTCACATCCCCGTCGGCAACGATGGCGTCCAACTTGATCAGCTCGTTCATCAAAGACTCGATGAGATTGGTCACATCATGCTCCACCACCCTCCCACCTCTGTTCACGATGGCCTCCAGCGCCGACACCTAATCCAGCCAATGGCCGCGCGGAGCAGCGATCATGTAGAGATTGCTCTTGAGATCAGGACAAGGGAAGGTTGGCCAATTGTGGTGGTGAGTGGGAGATTACCTTGGAGGCGAGGCGATCGACCTCGAGACTGATGGCGGCGATGGACTTGGCGGCCTTCTCCATCTTGTCGGTCTTGCGCATATCGAGCAGGCGTTTCGCCTGCGCCGTGGGGTCTTCCTCCAACACCACCTTCGACTTGTCCTTCACGCCGGCGGTGTCGAGGAACGCCGTCGACTCCCTCTCCTTGTCCTTGTACAGCAGCTTCATGTCCAAGGGATGCAGCCCCGTCTTGGCAGACAGTGCCTTCTTCAGCTCCCCTGTGTGCCGCCACCGCCGCACAACCACTCAATCAAGTCGCCGACCATCTTGGTGTGGAACAAATCAAAACGATGCCCGAGGATCAGCCGGAGTTCTTACCGAAGGTGGCCTGCGAGCTGGCGTAGATCTCGTGGTACACGGAGCCGTGCTTGACCTTGACGCGGATGGTGGGCACGGGAGCGGCCGTGGCGTCGGCGTCGGCGTCGGCGCCGCGCTTCTGGACGAGCATCCCGCACGGCCTGACCTCCCACTCCGCAGCCTTCTCCGCCGGCGGCGGCGACTCCTTTATGGGGCTGAACGCCGCCGTACTGCCGCCTGTCTTCGACCGCATTTTCCTCCTTAGATCTTCGGAATCCAGAGGATCTACAAGAGAAGCAAAGCAAGCCACGCCACTGGATTTCACCGCCTAGCTAGATTTCTTCCAAGACCCGCAAAGGGAAGAAGTCAATCGAGAACATGCCCCGTCGAAGTCAATTAAGCGTGAGCTAAACTCTAGAGGAAGAGACGAAAGGTTTCTTGCTTGCTAGCTTGGGTAAGGAGACGGGATAGTTGAGGAAGGGAGGAAGAGAACAACCGAAACAGAAGCGAATCTATATATACCCACATACATAGTAAAGAAGTCAAGGGGTAAGTAAACAATAAGCGGCTCCTCTTTTAGCTTCTCACCTTCCTTCCTTCCTTCCCCCACAACATTTACCAAAAGCATCACAGAGAGAGCGAGAGAGGGAGAGAGAGAGGCTGGTGGTGGTGGCAAAGGGCAAAAGTAGGCAAGGCAATAAGAATAAGAATCTAAAAGAAATGTTGTTGCGGCAGCTGTAGGCTTCCCCGAAAAGTCAAGCCGCTGCGGCCGCCCGCCCAACCGCTGCGTAACCACTGCAGTTCCACGTCGCCAACCCCTCCCACAAACAGAAACGCTTTGCTCCTTCCCTCTCCCACCTTCCTGTGAAACGGCAACGGCGATCGCGACGACCACAGGGGGCCCGCGCGCCCGGCCGCCCTCTCACCTTGCGTGGGACCCGCGTGTCGGTGAAAGCACTCGGTGAAATTTTCGGGTGACGTCGGGAGGTAGGGTCCGGACCGGGGCCCGCGGCCACCGACAGCCCGCGAACCCGACGGCCGCCACGCGGTCCCGGGAAAGCGACGGCGCACCCTACGACGTCGTGTCACACCACTCCGCGGGGCCCGCCGGGTGTGGTGCGAGGGGTTGACGCATGATTAGTCCGTAAAGGGCTGCCGTAATTTATCTCCCGTGGGGCCACCCGAGTCATCCACGAGTGTACGTATTAAGAAGGGGTGGTATCCGTCGGATGAGCAGCGATCCGCGATGAGAGTTGCGCCAACGTTGCTGATTCCTTTGAAGAAACATGGAAACTTGGCCCGTCGGTAACGTAGGCTAATAATTCCATGACAAAAGAGGGTTAAATGTGATTCTTTTATTGGTTTCTTTTAAGCTTGCTTGAGTGCATGAGTTGAGAAGAGCAAAGTAATATTTGGCATCACGGGCGGATGCCGGGAAGGAATCTTGGTACTTAGAGCAATCCATGACAAGAATAAAAAGGTTGTGTGGCGTGGCTCACGGGTAAGTTGTGATTCTCCCATATCAATAATATGTTGATGTGACTTTTTTTTTTGTTAATGCCACTTATTCCGTTGATAGATATATATATGATATATATGATGCTGGTATGTATGGTAGAGCTAGGGATTATTTGACCTCAAGAAATTTCATAGTTCATTGACATGACTTTATGGTATTGACTATGTTTACAGTTTTTTTACAACTTTAAAAGACTGATAGTAACTCCTATTTGTAATTTTTATTTTCTAAAAAAGATGGCCTCTAAAAATATAATTCTAGTTTTGTTTTAAGTCATGACATGTAAATTTTATATTTTTTATATAAAAGATAAACAGTGAAGATGGATATTGATCGTAGGATCTTACAATGATGATGATATTTCGAAAAAAAGTATTTTGTACTTGAAATCACTCAAAAAAAAAAACATTGATCAATCTTTTAAAAATAATTTAACATTCGATTCCTACTTGAAACAAATTTTGAAGAAATTTGGGGTTTCGAAATCTCCCTAACAAGGAAGGTTTCGTCATTGCAGTAAGATGGGGGTCACCATTTGGGTTTAGACTCGAGCAAATACATCACACAAGATGTCTCATCACATAATACTGTCTTGATCCTTTTTGCAGGCTACAGGAAGCAAGATTGCATCATAAATCATGCTTGATTTATAAAGCATTCTTAAATCTGTCGTAGGACTCAACCAGATGACCATACTACAATGATGCTTAATTGTTTTATGTCTTCGAATGGATCAAACCTCGACGGTCTTTGTTTATGTTCTGTACATGCACAGACAAATTGAATGAATGATAGGAAGAGACGAGCATATCTTCATACATAAATTAGTTCATATATCTCAATCCTCGGCCATCACTTCCTGCGTGCCACCAACTCCTGGCATTGTTCGGGAACCAAATCTCAAGTCCTCTAAAACAGGTACTCAGCTGCGGCTATTAATTCCAGTGATTGTGCCAGCTAAAACCATTGGAAGACATTTGCAGTTAAATAGACGCTAAAAACTTCTTCTCAGGTTCCAAGGAAAGAAGAGACCCAACCAACGAAGGAATGGATCAGCCTCACTGATTCTTTTTTATTAGGCTCTGATCAATATTTCATTCAAGAGCCTCACGGAATCATGCACCCAAGGCTGGCTCATCGAGCGCAGATGACACTGTGGTGACTAAAGTTGCAAAGGGTTGGATCATTTAAAATGTCAGCTAAGTTGGTGAGAGGTCTGCATATATCTCCGGATCCCGATGCTGTCTCATTGATGTCAACCCGCCAGCTGAAACACAGTGAGGTGTAATGTTTGCTGGCATCGACTTGATGACTTGTGGCATACGATGACTTCGATCAGGAACTCAACAAACGATGAGTCAAGCGTTGACATCAACGGTGGTTGCGTCACCAGTCGAAAAGACCGCCTATCGACATTAAGCACATGGGGGTACGAGTTTAGAAGGCTTAAGTATTCCTAATTGACAGCGTGGTGGTAGCAAATGACACCGAAATGTGAGATAACCGTAACACATAGCCAAGTAAAATATTTGTACATTATTGAGAGGGGTATACTAAACCATGTGAAACAGCGCAAAGCATGAGAAAGATGCAAGAAGTATAGATTGAAAGGGGATAAAGAAAAGATGGAGAAGAACGTAAGAAATGATGTGGCTAAGTCAGTACAAGTTAATGGTTGCTTTAAGATACGCAAATCTGGATGCGAAAGCTTTAGTTTTGATAGGCAAAGTCATTGTCCAATCAAAAAGCCAAGTGTGACCATCGTTCGAGTGGCAGAGAACCTTGCATCAATTATATGGCATAGAAGTTGCAACTACTTTAATGGAGTCAGACCTACCATGGAAAAAATAGTAAAGCACACACCCCACTGTCAGCAGAGGCCCTTCGTCATAGAATAGACCAAGAAAAAGATGGCTGAGGTCAGACCTTGCCATGAAGCAAATAATAAAAGCACACACCACTGTGTCAACAGAGGCACTTCATTGGAATGGAATAGACCGAGAACAAGATGACCGGGAACATGTAGGTTGGCTTTTCCTTGACGAGACCCCGTAAAAAGAGCTGCCCCTCTAAAGTCCACCCAATGAAATGGTAAACAACGGTTTCATCTTGTTCTCACATCCAAGTGAACTCCCAGTCAATGTTGACTTCGAGTTCCTCACATTTTACGGGGGGACAAAATGTACGGAAGAAGGGTCGGCAAATTGGCCAGGAGATAAACACCCATCAGAAGGTCAACTTCGCCTACATCGATGATTAGCCATGGATCCGACTATCAGACCGCATACAGGGTCTTCGAAATGCTGCCCCAACGAATCTGGTTGAACTCTTTACCAAAACACTCGAAAACCTTAATTGCACTGACAAGGAGAAGCTTTTAGCAACAAAAAGATGATTCGAGTTGTGTTACATGGAAGAACAAAAAGACAACATAAATGACAAGCAGCAATTGACATGGCTGATGATTAGTAAAGAAGCATTGGCATCTGCATCAAGAACCTACTCCATCTACTTGAGTTTCTCCACATGTGGTTTTCTTCTAATTAGATGATGTAAGATACGATGCAGGGCAGAAAAACACTAGCGGCGAGTCCTTTCACTCTAGTATCCAAATGCAAGGTTTAGGAAGGTCAATGATATGAAGAAATCTTATCTCTATATTAAACATAGAGAGATCATTTTCCTGACTCAAAACTCTGGTTGCTTTTTTATCTACTCTGATATATCTAAAGAAATAATATCCAGAAGCTTGATCTTTTCAGCTATACCACAGGATCAAACATGAAATGCAATGGGTTGACTGCCAAACCTAAATAACAGAAGAGAAACAGACAAATGCGCTTTTCTGCTTAATCAGCCACAAGGGATGGCATTTCAGCTCTAAAATGAGTCTTTACTCCCGATCACTTAGCATAAAAATATTGAACATACCATCAATACAATTTAGCAAATCAAATGATGACTCGAGCCAAGAATGCATAGTTTACATAAGAGCTAAAAACTACAAATAAAGAAAGCCACACGGGAACAAACAAATGGCTTTTACCGGCTTCGGAGACAGATAAAACCCCCAGGAACCAGAAGCTTGAAGATTCATTCACCTCTTCTCCCATCACAATAAAATGGACAAGTTTTCTCTTAGTGGGTTTTCTGAGTTTTAGACCTCACAGGCCTAGCTGGTTTAACGATGTAACTGAGCAGGATAACTATGATTGGAACAACAGTGCCGACAAAGTATACACTCTGGTAAGCTGCAAGGGTCTCTTTCAGGCTCAGGACCTTCAAAACAAGGAAATAATTAAATAAATGCCTCTTCTGCAGATGGAAAAAAAAAACCTATTTCACACAACTATTTTTTCATTTAGGAGTCTGATATCATGTTTCCTGTTGCAATTTACACCTGAACCATACTAAACAAGCAAGTGTAAAGCCTACTTCACAAACTACTTTCTGTCAAAAAATGTGGAGAAATGGCCCAAGTAACCATTATAATTCACAGATGGAAAAGGACACTACAGAACTGCCCAAATTTAAAAAAAAAAAAAAAAAAGATGAGCCTTGAACAATATGTAGAGTGCTGTTTGCAAACCCAAAGCATATCTATATGCACAAAATAGGAAAAGTCTTGTTCAATATCTAACCATGAAGCCAATGCAGGAGTAGTTGAGGACAAGCAGAGTGTAAGCGAAGTTTGTAAACGTCAGCATCTTTCTGAGCAAAAAATTCTTCGCGTTAACAGCTTGCTGCCATCTGTAGATTACTGTTCAATGGAAAGGAAGGACATAAACAAAAGGAAAAGAGAGTTCAAGCAGTTTGCATAAATTCATGAATAAATGCAACACAAGACAGCTTAGTCTAGACAAAATTTTGGTAGAAAATTACCTCGTGAACCTGCAATCATCAATGCTGATTGAACAAAGAATATAATATATCCTGGATACAATCCCTGTTTAGACATGGAGAGAAATTAATGTAACTGAGAATTTCTGTAAGCAATAAACATTTTGTGCTGCAGGTAGTCCTTTAAGAATAGAAGTTAATCTAGATCATCTGTTTTCCTAGTTATCTTAAAAGTGTATCTAGTAATGATAACGTTTTATTATGACATCCAAAATGAGCTTTTCAATGAAATAAAAAGCAAAACCTTCATGGATCTATAATGCAGAAACACAACTCTCCATCTCCCTGGACTTCCATGGATTTTGTAGATTATATTGAGACAACATTGTGGGAGTAAAGTTCAAAATAAGTTGAAAGATACTCCAAATTATCTCAAAGATTATATATTAGCCCCAGAAAGAAATACCATGTGAACCATAGAGAACAATATTAATCCTTATTAGGCTAATACTTGCATGCGAACTTGCATAAAAATCAAATATATATTAACAGCCCTAAACTGGTAAAATAAAGTTATACTTTTCCCAGTATATAACACCTCATTATTACATTCAAATTTTACCAGCAAAAGCTCATGCATAACTCACATGCCAAACGGCGCTAATTGTCTGTGTAGCCAGCAACTGAAAGAATCCAGGTTTCTTCCCTTTCTGAATGAGCCTCTCGTATACATCTGAAACAACATGGCCTCTCAGATTACTTGCTCTACTTAACAAATCATTTCACTTTCTTAGCAGATTGATCAGTACATACTAGTGAAGTAGAAGAATTATGGCAAAACCAAGTAGCATTTAGCTAAAGTTTAGAAACTTTAGCTTCATGTAATAGTAAAAGAATTGGCATATCATAGATTACCAGTAAACTAGTAATCACCATGACCACCTAATTGAAGTGAAAAAACAAGCATAATCTCAGCCAAATAATTGAACTCCTTTTATCATTCTTCTCAAAGTTGATAGTTGTATTCGAATTGTTCTACACTTCTATGTGTCCTTAGGAGTTCATCTACTTCATTAATTGTTCAAACCAAGGTTTTTAATTTTGTAACATACCGGTGTACCAAGCTTTGCTCGGTATGGTACAGTACAGCATAGCAGGCAATACGCCTTGGCAGACTGCTGGGTATATGTATTTTTATACATATGTTTATATACATATGTATATAAAAATATGTTTATATATGTATGTTTACTCATAAACATATGTATTTTTATATACATATGTTTATATATATATATATATAAATATGTTTATATATGTATGTTTACTCATAAACATATGTATTTTTATATACATATGTTTATATATATATATATATATATATGTGTGTGTGTGTGTGTGTGTGTTTATATACATTTGTTTATAAAAATATCCCCTTTCCATCTTGAGAGACGAAAATGGGGTGATGGCGGAGGGGTATGGATGCGACGCGTCGGCTCCAACCCCAGCTCGAACTCATCCCCCATGAGGCACTTCGCAATGCTCTCAAGGCAATCAGATCCAATGGGGATCCAGCCCAAGGCGAGCACATCTCTTGCTCCCCCACCGCTACCGCCCTCGGCGAATGTAAGGAAGAAAACCAAGATGACGACGAGAGCGAGAAAAGGAAGCAACAATCCTACCTGGGTCAGGATCCCTTCCTTCGCTGTCGACTATGACCTCCCCGACGACAGCGGCCACGATCCCCCTGCCCCCTGCCACGTTTCACCCGACGGAGCGAGGACCCGCCTCCTACCACATTTTGCCCGACGAAGGGCTTCTTCATGTCTCACCACGTCCAACTCTCTTCTCTATCATGCCTTCTCTGTCCAACGAGCACCGTAGCCTCATCTTCCTCACCGTCGTGCTCCTCGTTCTATCCGCCAGTTGATACCGCCCGGTAGCAGGCGGTCTGCGTACCGGTGGTGGACTGGTACATACCGCTTGGTATGAGCGGTACAATTCAATATTTAAAACCTTGGTTCAAACGATGAACAAGTTCAACAGGTGATGAATGACAATCATAAGGACTAATGTCAAAGCTTCCCTATACCAAGCGGTACAATTCAAAATTTAAAACCTTGGTTCAAACGGTGAACAAGTTCAACAGGTGATGAATGGCGATCATAAGGACTAATGTCAAAGCTTCCCTATCACAACTAGGATGTGTTGTAATAGCCACTTTTGGCAAAGCATGTGCATGAGAAAGCAAATATACGTGTGCACACATTAATAAACACCAACGAGCTAAAGTGGTCCATATGCAAATTTCATGTCAACCTATATCCAAGAGGCTCTCAGGCAGTAGCAGCAAAGTGCTGCACAATCCACATAAGCAACCACTCTAATAAAGAAATTGGCCAACAAGATATATGCCTATAGAGAATCACATGCTAACCTTTCTGCTTCTGAATCTAACAAATGAAGACATAATACAAAAACCAAATGCCTCTAAAACCTAAGTTAGGAAACTCACAATGGCGTAACCAAGTGCTGACTTGGATATTCCATACAAGAGGCAACTGAACTGCACTAGTTGCAAACTCCACACCAAGAATATCAACATTTTTTGCACGGTCCCATAGTGGCTTGGGAGGAGAGGAATCTGACCAGCCGCTGAAACCAAACCCAGATATGATAATCGAAGCTTCTGAGATTGACCAGATAAAGTAGTACTTCCAACGGGCTGTAAAACCAGACATGTACTGGTAGAACAGCCTGTGCCAGAAACCCCATTCATAGTATATGGGTTCGTTGAACCGAGAAAGTGGGAAATGTGGTACTAATTGCAAGTACAAGCCCATACATATAGCAGCTTGAAGTAGAGCTCGTAATGTTGCACCAAGAGGTGATGGTAATGGACTGTTAGCGGAAGAAGCCCAAATCTGAACAAAGTCAAAAAATTGTTAGCCAGAGAACATAACCTGGAGGAAAGGCAAACAGTTAATCTGCTTTAGAAATGCAAAGGAAAATGGCATAAGCTGCACATACTCCTTTGTGTTCTGTCCATTCAAGGTAATCCTTCATCTCATATACAGGGCCTGCAAAGTGACTTCCACAGCAGAGGCAGTAACCAATATATTCAACTAAAGAGGGGCAACGAACTAATCGATTCTTTTTCTGAGCCTCACGTAAGCTTTCTTCCTTCAGTAACCCGTCGCTGTAATTTATTGCACATGATATAACCTTGAGAGTCAGCACCATTAAAGCTCCTACAATGGGAGAAGGGAATTATCTGAGTCACCATTAAAGCAAGGTACACATATTGAATGATGCTACTTCCATGTCTCAAAAACATACACTAATGTTCGATTGTCTGCTACCAAAAAAGTCCTTATGAGTAGGCATTTAAGAGTTGAACTTCCGAAGGTTGCTGACTCAATGAGTACAAAATCTTAAACTTCACAGTTAGATACTTCTAAACCAGACTTCCCAGATGGTAGTAATTAAACTAATAAAGAGTCATCCTAATGCAGTACAGCAAAGTGCAGGTTCCGCAAAGAAGTGATATCTTGTTCTAGCAGATGCAATCACCAGGAGTTCATATCTCTGATCTTTGACATAGGTTCATGTTACTAGAAGCCTAAGCAGTGTTAATATGAAAAACATCAGCTTTGCCCTTGCTTATCAGTAAAGCAGAAACACAAATCAAATTCAGAAGGTGAACTATATCTCATGGCTACTAGATACTATCAATGTGACAATAGTTCAGCTCTTGTGCTGCCAAGGAAAGATGTATGTGGGTCCCTGTGGAACTTCCATGTCCAAGCATCATGACTTGGCTGAAAAGGCCATGACTGTCAACAAAAGCTTTCTCTAGGATACACATGATTACATAACTAATTCCTTAATGTTAGGTGAGGCTCGGTCAAGTTTCACTTAGATTAACTTAATATCTTCCTGAGGTCATAACAGTATTCAGCAAAAACTAAAAACCACAGGATGAGCCACTTAATGCATGGATACTACAAATCTTAGTTTGTTGCTGCACGTGAAAGGGAATGCCACGTGGCAAGTGCCATATCAACAAGACCCATAGAAGAGTAACAATGCCCCCTACCATTTGTATATAAAGTAAGCTTTCTGTTTGGACCCAAGATTTCTCAAAAGCATACATTATGAATCAAAAAGCTCTTTGCACTACCGTTGAGCATTTTCAAGGGGACATAAGGTTTCAGAAGGATCGAGCTCTGCCTTTGAGGTCAGATTTGTTTAACATTTATCATAGCTAAACTTTTTTCCTTTCCTAAAGCATAAAAACAAATATTTTGATACATCTGCTTTCAGATTGTTTCTTGACAATAGCTAGCTATGCTAAGATGTATCCATATGCTCTCTTCATCAACATGCAAGAAACAAGGTGTAAGATTTGGGAAATATCCAGAAAATTCATGTTTCACATTTTACCTTTATTTGATAAAAAAAATCTGAGATAAAAAAGGTAGTTGGTTCAAAAATGTATTTACAACAAGCTTGTTTAGTGTGATAGAAAGGACCAAATCTAATTGGTGAAAAGTTTCAGAGGAATCAGTTCACTTTGCCTCATATTTTTGTAAAACTAATCTATGAATCCATCATCATAAACCATAAAACTAATTTAGGAAAAGTAACAATTAGTTCAAGAATCTTCGATCACTAACTGATATTGATGTATGCCAGTTGTTTAGGGTTCATGTTTGTTACTTATGATGCATGTTTCATGCTAATTTTTACAGTAAACATCTGAAAAATTAGTTACTTCCCCGAAAGTCAAAAGTTAGAGACTCAGATAAGCTGTTCCTTTCAGGTCTAAGAAATACGTCCAAGCAAATTATCTGCATTTTGTCTGCACAATCTCCTACTTCATGTGAACAAGAAGATGAGATGAGTTCAATTCAGCAGATTTCCCTTAAGCACAAATTAGGAAATCAAATGAAGTCCACTAATATTGACCTGAAAATAGATTTACGCAATGCATCTCTTCGGGTCAAAGCTTATAATTAAGAGGCAAGAAAAGAAAACATATAAAACTAAATTTTACTAATGAAATGCTTGATTAACACAAGCCAAGCCTCATTACCTGTTGCATCAATCCCTCCTTCCTTCCATGCATCCCCACTCATATAATATACATGGCTACATAGAAATAAGGTAATTAGAAAAGGTTGCCAAGAAGAGAACATGATTAGCAACTTCAAAAGCTAATAGTAACAGGTCCGCAATACCGCACTGCACCGTGCGGTAATCGGCACGGTGCGTAACTAAATGGTATCATACTAGGCCGTGCCGATCGGTACACCTGGTATCGGTCGGTACACCTCGATACGGTCGGTATACATCAGATCCTCAAAGCACCGCTTCGAAGCATGCTCGATGCGCCTCACACCAGCAATGCGCCCGATCGCCAAAATATATGTACCGCCAGGTAGAGGGCGGTCCGCGTACCGGTATCCTGTCGGACCGGTACATACCGCCCGTACCGGGCGGTACAGCTCGAAACTGCATACCCTTGAAGTAAGAACTAAATCAAAAGAGCGTTATCATGAATCATCAAAGCAAGCAAGCGCACATACACCAGCATGATGTAGCTACAAGACATGCCTGATCCTACGAATAGAGTAGTAATGCAGAAATTCTTGCATCGGATCAATGTATTCATAATGCTAGTAGGACATACACACTAATCGTGCAGGGAACAGAGAAAGAGATTTAATTATTAAGAAGGTTCGTCAAAGTAGAAGAAGAATCTCTAAGGCAGTAGCAGGTCTATGAACAGGAGATGTGCTAGTATCTTTAGGACCTAAATTATCAACAGGCTCCCCAATAATGTTGAAAATTCAGCCAAGAGTCTCCACCAATTGGAACGCTTAGAGGAGCTCCCAAGTTATCACTTCCTTTCCTCTCATCGGGCCATCTGTAACACTTATACTTACAACCCTAACTCAATTGTTTTATAATAATTGTTATACATCACAAATCACATTAAAATCCATAGAACTGCAAGAACAAGAAGTTTTGACAAGTCTGTTAAGTTCCAGTGCAAGAAATGAGTGTCACCATAACTATTGCTTTGACTCACAAGTGATTATAAAGACACTCAAAATTCAAATATAGTATGATGGTCTATCAAAGCAGAATAGAACCCTGTTACAGGTTTTTCCACTTTTTATTAAAATAAAAATAAAATTGTTAGTTTCTGTGGTCTTTACAAAACATACATTCATGCATCTCCACTCAAAATTCTCGACTAAATCAAGTCAGAATTTAAGTAAGTGCTGATGAGTCAAAATTCCAAAATAGCGCATCTAATTCTGAACACGATGTCAATGGCATAAATAACAACCCTTCTTTGACTAACTTCTTAAGCTACTTTACTGCTAAGATAATTAGAAAAGGTTGCCAAGAAGAGAACATGATCAGCAACTTCAGAAGCTAATAGTAAGAACTAAATCAAAAGAGTGTTATCATGAATCATCAAAGCAAACAAGTGCACATACACGTGCATGATGTAGCTACAAGACATGCCTGATCCTACGAATAGAGTGGTAGCGCAGATATTCTTGCTTCGGATCAATGTATTCATAATGCTAGTAGGACAGACACACTAATCGTGCAGGGAACAGAGAAAGAGATTTAATTATTAAGAAGGTTCTTCAAAGTCAAAGAATAATCTCCAAGGCAGTTGCAGGTCTATGAATAGGAGATGTGTTAGTATCTTTAGGACCTGAATTATCAACAGGCTCCCCAATAATGTTGACAATTCATCCAAGAGTAGCTCCACCGATTGGAACGCTTAGCAGAGCTCCCAAGTTATCACTTCCTTTCCTCTCATCGGGCCATCTGTAGCACTTATAGTTACAACCCTAACTCGATTGTTTTCTAATAATTGTTATACATCACAAATCACATTAAAATCCATAGAACTGTAAGAACAAGAAGTTTTGACAAGTGTGTTAAGTTCTAGTGCGAGAAATGAGTGTCACCATAACTATTGCTTTGACTCACAAGTGATTATAAAGACATTCAAATATAGTATGATGGTCTATCAAAGCAGAATAGAATCCTGTTACAGTTTTTTCCACTTTTTATTAAAATAAAAATAAAATTGCTAGTTTCTGTTGTCTTTACAAAACATACATTCATGCATCTCCACTCAAAATTCTCTTGACTGAATCAAGTCAAAATTTAAGTGCTGATGAGTCAAAATTCCAAAATAGCACATCTAATTCTGAACACGACGTCAATGGCATATTTAACAACCCTTCTTTGACAAACTTCTTAAGCTGCTTTACTGCTAACCATCTCATAAATTCTTTCAGCATCAGCTAATAATTCTTTTAATACTCTTTTAATATCCATCCACCCTCGTTGACTACTTCTTGTCCCCATTTGTTCTTTGGCAGCCTTGCTTTGGATGGTTTGGATGGTAAGTTATTGTTTAATCTATATTTTGCACTAACCTAATTTTGCTATACAAGCAATCTCCAAATCTATACCTCTTCATAATTTGAATATGGACAGCGTTAATTATCTTGGTTGTCATATTACCTCTGAAATAGCATTGGATGGAAATTATAGGCTCAAATTTATTATCCTATTCCCGTCTTTAAACGCTATAATGCTGATACTCAGCATTAAATAAAGCAAGAATTGAATTTGGAAGAAAGCAGCGTCTTTGTTAGACCCAGCATACCACATGGTTTGCTCACACCAAAAGTAGAAAGATACTACTGCACATTACGATATTTTTCACGCCACACAACCCAGACCAAATAAAGGAATTATCTCTCGTGAAATCAAAACACCCTAATCTTCCCATCCATTAGGATTTCTACAACAACCAAAATAAACCACCAGATCCAATATGATATAACAAATTAAGTTCGAATTGAGCATCAATCGGAGCAGGATCGTACCATCCGATGAGATAACCGAAGCCAATGAAGAAGGTAATACGGCCGGCGTAGCGGCGGATGAAGAGCATGGAAGCGTAGCTCATGGCCATGGGGATCAGGAAGTGGAGGTTGGAGGAGGCGCCGAAAGAGAGGTAGGAGAGGACCGCCCCCGAGAGGGCGGCGTAGAGGTGTCGCGGTAGCGTCCCGGGGACCAGCCGCCACGCGAGGCTCACGGGAATCGTGGCCACGAAGCAGAAGAGGAAGCGGACGACGGGGACGGAGACCCCGATCGCCGCCGCCATCGACGCCATCTCCATCGCCATGGGAGCCAGCGATCGAGCACAAGGGAGGAGGAGAAGAAGGGTTTCGCCTCTTGACCACACGCTGGAGCAATCAAATCCTATTTATATTAACCAGGCAAATTTGCATGGCAGCCCCTTGGCGACCAAAAATTACACATATCGTCCAATCACTCGACTGTCGCCGTGTCACAGTTTCAATCCAGTGCGTCCGTATTCCTCACATGCCATGTGCACGGACTCCAAAGCGACGCAACCGAACCCTCAATTGCAATTCGAAGGTTTTGCGCGAAATTAATGCAAAAACATGGTTTATAAGATGCGGAGAAGCTCGGGAGCTGCACCGATGGGAACGGTGAGGGAATACCCTGATTCGATTCAGCTGGGCGGGGCCCACAAGGGTTGTATCGGAGTTCGCTCCTCGTAACTTCCCTTCTCGCCGTCCGTTAGTGGCTTGGTTTAATGGGTACGCCTAGGGGTCGGAGACTAGAGGGGTGAGTTAAAGCTCGAGATCGACAGAGTTTTACGGACGGGAACTCCGACGCTCTGACACATCCTGCGTCGACTCGACGTACCCGTCCGGCGAACATACCCACCAATGGTGAGTCGCCGAAAGTTCAGTCTAACAAGTCTTTGCACAACGTACTCCGGGCCTCCAATTGGGTACGCAGGAGGGTACGGGACGAGAGACAGGACGCCATTTGAGGCGCTCTCAGAACTCGTGCGCGACCGGGTGGGGGCGTGCCACGAGACACGTGTGGGTCCGATATCAACCGCTCGATAATGTTGCCTCGAGTATATCGACATAGCGGTACCAATAAAATGAGTGGTAATAAATGGCGCCTCTTGGAATCGACGGCTCTTAAATGGTTTGCCGGTTCTGCATCTTAGTTGGTGGAGAACGGGTCCCACGAGTGATAGGACTCGCTTAAATTAATTTTAAAAATATTAATATTAAAATTGGGATGATTTGAATACTTTTTTTAGTGATTAATTTGATTGGAGATTAAAAAAAACCCATAAAATTCACGCGTGTTCTATTTGTGGCTTGTGTTATTAGCTGAGATAGAGAAAACGAGAAGCAATGATCTCTAATAACACCAAAATACAATCCCAATAGATGTTTTCTTTTTCTATGTTCATTTTATAGACAAAAGGAAGAAGAAATACATTAGAAGGGGGAAAAGAAAAAAAAACCTCACCCTTGGCATTACATGAGGAATAAATAATATGTACATCCACAAGGCTGTGACACCAAAATACTACTTATAACTCGCTCATCAGTATAAGCTAAAAGAGATGATGGGATGCAATTGCTGGCCCAAAGCCTTTGGGCCATATCGAAACAGAGTCAACGCAGAGGCCCCCTTTTGGGTGTGTGCAGTCGATCTGTATCATTGAGAACTTAATTTTGATTGGTGCACTGGAGCTCCTTATAGCAAAATCTCCTACGTGGTAATGGAGCCAACTTCCTGGTTCGTCTAGATAACACTTGGACTGAGCAAGTTGACCATCCGACGTTGATAGTTGAAATCTTACTGGCTTCTTGTCCCATCCATGTATGTGCTCGGGGCTACAGACGCGGCGGCCAAGTCGTCTAATGGCTCTACCTAAATGAAGTCGGAAAAATAGGCTGTATGTACCTTCTGGAAAGCAGAATTCTACTTCCCCACGTACCTCAAACCACCATATTTGATGAAGGTATGCAACCATGTGAAACCTACAAGGTAACGAGCTTCATGTCAGTTTACTTTGTACAAATCACAAAAATTTTTTAAGGACGAATGAGAATCAAAACTACGGAACAGTGCACGGTTGCAGCTGCGGTTGTGCATCATTCTATAATGACAAATAGCATCGACTGAATTGTCGATGCACAATTCTGGATTTCTAGTCTATAGTACCTTTGCTCAGTACTCCAATTAAGTGTTTCAATTGATAAAGCAAGGTATTAATTAGATTGCACCCAGCATAATAATGCGTCCAATATTCTGAGAGACAATGATGACTGGGAATCCTATCGAGTATCATCGGTCAGTCGCCCAAAATGTTAAATCATCTTGAAATAGGTACACTTCAGCAACGAAAATGCTAAATAATGCATACGGGAATCACCAAAGGAAAGAAAAATCACTACATAACAATCTACAAACCGAGTAGTCACAGTGTATATTTGTTGTTGGTTCTACCAAAGGATGTCCTCATATAAAATCTAAATTTTACGAAAGCAAACATACACTTAAAAAGCCTTCAGGTGGGATACGATGTTGAAGAGCTAAGAAATAATACCTAGACTAAATATATGCAAACCTATAATGTTCATGCGGGATGGAGATGCACCACGCGTTGGTTATGTGCATCCAGCAACTAGAATTAGTTGGTTTGTCCTTCTATGTAACAGTAGATGTTGAACCACTTGACGAGGCTGTCTTTTACGTCAAGTAAGAGAGTTTGGTATTACTAGTCATTTATTACGACATAAAGATGCCAGAGAGGAAGTCCAAATAACATGATCCACAAATTCAATGGAATAAATATGCAGTACAGAAGCAAAACTAAAGCTGGAAACACGAGAACTGAGTAGTGTGGAATGGGAGAAGATACAGTAATCGATTGGTCAAGCTGTCACCACAGTAACATACTTGATGGTTCTGTCTACTAGGTGTTGTATAAGCTGATAATGACATTACGCAGCAACAACCTATTCAGCCAATCCAAGTAGACAAGCATGGAGCTTCGTACCAACCCTTCCAGTCAAACAATCCAACCATAAGTTTTCATATAATTCAATCCTGCTGCAAAATTATGACATAGATACAAGCATACTAGAAGAGAACACTAACGATACGACTTACCTCAAGGTAGCACATGTATGTAAGCTCACAATGTAAGATCGACAAGCATGAGCTAGATCATACTTCAAAGTAAGTAAAATCACATATTTCTCAGACGTATGTTAACAAGTATTAACTTTCTGAAGTAAAGCAGAGCCTTAAATATTCTGATTAATGGTTATGGTAATCAAAGCAGAAACTTAACCAAAGACGATAACAACATGACATTTTTAAGCATCGACAACTAGGGAAGGCATTTATTTACCTAGATTCAGCAGTAGGTATAAAGTTCCAGTATCTCCTATCGTCGATCCCCGTTATTGACAATGCCTTTGAAGAAATCGACATACAAATCAAACATCGGCTTTTCTCCAGGCAAAATTCCTACATGATTCACCCAAAAAAAAAAGTTCCATATATATCAGAAAGCAGCCACCAAAACAGAATAGTGACAATTGAGTTATAAAATTTATCATCAAATCAGGTAACTTTCTTTTACTTGTGAAATGAGCACCTTTGCATACGACAAGGGAATAGAAGCCAAATACCCCAAATCCAACAGATATGGGATGTCGTAATTAGCTTCTTTCAACCAAAAATCCCCTCTTTTTTTGTTTCCCTTATCCTTTACTTAGTTGAACTACAAGATGCGGACGAATTAAGTCGAATGATGAAATGGAGAGAAGATTCTGCACCCATACCATGTATGCCCCATTAAAGGGATTGCGACGACAAAGCAGTGCAAAGATCTGCTTCTTGCTAAGCTTTTGCCCGTCGGAATTATCCTCGCCCAACGCCTTCCCCAACAAATACATATAATTCCCGGGCAACTTCGTCTCCCAGACGAAGTCAGAAGACGCCGCAGCCCGGAAGGTGTGACAAAGCCGAGCCAGCCGGCAGATTTCCGGCGGGTCAAGCCGCAGCAGGATCCCCGCCACGCAGCTCTCCGGCAGGTCCCCGAGCCCCGTCCGGCCGCTTGCCCTCTCCAGCCCCGCGGCGCTCGAATTCCCGGCCCCCATGGAAGACCCCAACCCCAGCCGCCAATCCAAATCCCCACCGGAGACGCCGCTCGAAAATGAGCGATCTTGACGGGGGGCCTAATTGGGGCGGCACCGGTAGAGGGTGAGGGATTTGGAGGAGAGGAGGAGGGCGACGCCGGATCGCTTCGCGGAAGGCGGCAGATTCAGGAGGAGGAGGAGACGAAGCCCACCATCCATTCCAATTCGCGCGAGCTCGCCGGCTTCCCCGTTTGGCTTCTGAACGCAGCAGCTCGTTCTTGTGGATGCTTCTTTTGCGAGCCTCTCTGCGGTCTATTTATTGGACACAGAAAATAAATAAAATTACTCAATTTTCTCATAATTACGAAAAACAGTTACAACATAACGTAACATTCTCGTGAGCTAATAATAATTGCAATGCATTGGAACCTCTTCTCCTCATGTCCAAAATATTTTTCGACATATCATGTTGCCGAGTAGATCATGCCTAAGATGTCCGTCAATATGCCACCTAACATAAGTGAATTATTAGGATTCATGTTCATAACTAGGTTGGAGACAATGATACATAATTCACTCACTCAATTACACTCACAATTTATTCTATATTGCGAAGCAAACTAATATTAATCTCTAAAAAAGATTGATCAAATGATAACTTTTATGTCATTACATAGACACAAAAAAAAAAAAACATAAACATCATTCGACCTACTTAATATTCCTTCGTTTGGGGCTCGCACAAAATAGTGTCGTCCTTGTGGGGCTCACGGCTGACGACCTCCCTGTTTGGCCGCTGAGGACAGAGACAACAATTCCAAAGGTTGCCTGCTCATGTGAATCAAAAGAAGCAACCTTAAGAGTTCTCAAAGGGAGACAGCTTACCAAGCTCATCCTGTGCCAAGCGATAAGAATTCCAGGGGGCTTAGGTTGACACCAAGAATGCATGTTTAAAACACTGGGATCATTTGGGTAACCTTTCACATCCACATCATTTGTATCGACTAAGAAAGAAACATCATGAACTGCAACGGAATCTGCCTCGTCGAGTGATTGGATATGGATGAGAAGAGACCGGGCTGCTCGATAAGTAGCCATCAATATGTTTCTTTCCAAGTCAAAGCCCTGATTGATTGAAGCTTCTTCGTGGAGGCGTTTTGCAAGCCATGCTTGGTGAGGTTTTGAGCGCATAATGCGAGGGTGACTGATGGGGAGAAGCGGCAACTTGCAGCTACATGTTGGAGGCTGCATTTGGTGAGCTGGCCTTCCGTTCTTCTTGTGCTTCATGCTGGAGACTTATCCCTCCGAGGCACAAGATTTATATCAGTATTATTATTTTCATGCATGTAGATATTGTAGCTATTTTATGGTGTCCATCCATCATCCGGTTCTCTTTCAGAAGAAGCTGCAGAGGAGGGTTTAACGATGCTGCTGTTTCTATGATGTCACAATGCTCATGGTGATAGTGCCACTCGAAGAAGAAGAAGAAGAAGCCTTCTATATTCCTGGTGTTGATGAGCTTAACATCGATTACCAGAAAACTTTCTCTCAAGTTGGATTCTTACGACATAACAAGAAAATATAGAGATGAGATTAAGCCTCTCCATCTCCCTGATATCATCTCAACATTTTCTCCCCTCGAAAAACAAAAAGCCGTTTGGTTACTCGCATGCAATATATATATATATATATATATATATATAATTATTTTTTTGCAATCTTGCAGATTGATCGACAAGTGTTTGTATCAAAATCCAAGGTTTTTTGGTCCTTCTCGGCTAGTTTGTTGCCACAAGGCAGCAGGTTGATGCATCACACACGCATCATGTGGATGGAGCTGGCAACACATTGGAACTTTCTGAGGTTTCTTTCCTTTTTCTTGGGCATCTCTCCCTCATCTTTCCTGCACACTTCCTGTTAAGAATTGATTCATAGTAGTTATCTAGATCTAAGTGGTTATCTAAATATTCATCATGATCTAGGTGGTTAGGGTGGTTTCAATAACTAACTCTATCATGGGTGATATGATAGAGAATGGTTGTTAGAGTGGTTGTTATCATGAGGTCCTATAAATAGGACTAGAGTTTATGAAGCAAGAGATAGGGTGTGAGCAGCATTTGGAGAATATTTGTAAGTGTTCAATATCGTTCCTCCTGGTTTAATACTACGTCGGTTTTCTAGATTAAAGAGCATTCTCTCTTGAATCGTAGTATTCTGTTTGTTTATTGTTTCCTTGCTCCTCCGATCCCCAACATTTGTGGTATCAGAGCCTTGTTTCAATCTGAACTGGGCATTATGTCTTTTAATGGCAATTCTATGTCTCAACCCCTTATTCCCATCTTCTCGGGAAAAAGCTATGAATTTTGGAGTATCAAGATGAAGACTCTATTTAAGTCTCAAGATCTTTGGGACTTAATAGAGAATGGATATGCAGATCCAGATGAGGAAACCAGTGGGGAGAACAGAAAGAAGGACTCAAAGGCATTGTTCTTCATTCAACAAGTCATGACATGAGACAATATTCTCAAGAATTGCAGCAGCGACAACCTCAAAGCAAGCTTGGTTGATACTTCAAAATGAATTTCAAGGCTCATCAAGGGTGATTACGGTAAAGCTTCAAACCCTTCGTCGTGAGTTTGAAATTTTGTTTATGAAAAGCAATGAATCGGTGCAAGATTTTCTTTCTCGAGTGACTGAAATTGTTTGTCAAATGAAAACTTATGGTGAACATCTTCATGATCATATAATTGTTGCAAAAGTTTTGAGAAGTTTAACTCAAATTTGATCATGTTGTTGCCAGTGATTTGAGGAATCAAAAGATCTATCTACATATTCATTTGATGAACTAATGGGTTCCTTGCAAGCACACGAAGCAAGGTTGAACAGATCATTTGAGAAAAGTGAAGAAAAAGCATTTCAGATTAAGGGGGAGTCTTCTACTTCAAAAGAAGACAAAAATTCAGCAGGAAGATCTCGTGGCAGAGGAGGATTTCGTGGTAGAGGAAATGGAAGAGGAAGAGGACACTTTGATGGGCATAATGAACAAAAGCAATCAAATTATGATCAGAAACCCTACAAGAATAGAATTCAATGCCACTATTGTAAAAAGTTTGGCCACATGAAAGCAGATTGCTGGAAAAGAGAAAAGCAAGCAAGCTATGTGGAGGGAAATGAAGACAATAGTAAGTTATTTATGACTCATTCACATGTTAATGATATCTCAAATGATATTTGGTTTTTGGATAGTGGATGTTCTAATCATATGTCAGGCATAAGATCAATATTTAGAGATATTGATGAAACTCACAAGTTGAATGTTAGACTTGGAGATAACAAGCAAATCCAAGTGGAAGGAAAAGGAACAATTGAGGTGAAGACAAGTCAAGGGAAGGTAAAACACCTTGATAATGTTTTCTTTGTTCCTAGTTTATCACATAACTTGTTGAGTGTTGGACAACTTATAGATCATGGATATTCAGTTATATTTGATGATGGTTCATGCACCATTAAAGATAAAAAATCTGGTTTGATTATGGTAAAGGTTTGCATGACGCAAAATAAGATGTTTCCACTTGATGTTTCAAATATTGAAAAGCATGCTCTAGTTGCAACTCAAAAGGATGAGTCTAATTTGTGGCATTTAAGATATGGACACCTTAACATTAAGGGCTTAAGGCTATTAAAGCAAAAAGGAATGGTTTTTGGATTGCCTAAAATTAACACACTTGATATATGTGAAGGATGCATTTATGGCAAACAAAGTAAAAAACCATTTCCTGTTGGAAAAGCATGGAGAGCATCTGATTGTCTTGAATTAATTCATGCTGATTTATGTGGACCTATGAATACAAAATCGTTCGGTGGAAGTCGATATTTTCTACTATTTACTGATGATTATAGTCGCATGAGTTGGGTATATTTTCTAGAAATGAAATCTGAAACATTTGATAATTTTCGAAAATTCAAGGCACTTGTAGAAAGGCAAAGTGGTAGATGCATAAAGACACTTGGACCAGATAAGGTGGTGAATTTCTATCTAATGAGTTTAATTCTTTTTGTGAAGAGAATGGTATTCGCAGGGAATTGACAGCACCATATACACCGGAACAAAATGGTGTAGCTGAGCGTAAAAACCGAACAGTCGTAGAAATGGCAAGAAGTTTGCTTAAAGGAAAGCATCTTCCAAATCAGTTTTAAGCGAAAGCTTTAACAAGATTTATTTGTTGAATATTTCACCAACAAAGGCTGTTATGAATCGAACTCCTTTTGAGGCTTGGTATGGTATAAAACCAAGTGTAAACCATCTAAGAATTTTTGGTAGTATTGCTTATGCTTTGGTGAATTCACAAAATCACCACAAGCTTGATGAAAAATCTGAAAAATGCATTTTCATTGGTTATTCCTCACAATCCAAAGCATATCGATTATATAATCCTGTTAGTGGCAAAGTTATTATTAACAGAAATGTTGTGTTTGATGAAAGGGCAAGTTGGAATTGGGAGTCAAAAGAAGGTGAAACTCAAACTCAGATTCCGATAGAAGTAGACACTCCACAGAATCAAGTAACAGATCCTGCTCCAACAAATTCATCGTCAGCCTCATATAGTAGCAGTTCAAATTCTGATTCCTCGGATGAATCTCCTCCAGGAAAGTTTAGATCACTAACAGAAATTTATGATTCAACATTTGCTTTATTTATTTCAGATCCTACAACTTTTGAGGAAGCAGTTGAAAAAGAGGAATGGAGAAAAGCAATGAAGGAGGAAATCAACTCAATTGAAAAGAATAAAAGCTATGAGCTAATGGATCTACCGAAGGAAAAGGAAGCAACGGAAGTATTTTGTGACAATAAAGCTACAATTGCAATAACGAAGAATCCAACATTTCGTGGAAGAACGAAGCATATAGAGATATGCTATCATTTCATCCGGGATCTTGTAGCAAGTGGAGCCATAGCAATGAAGTATTGTGGCACAGATGAACAAGTTGCGGATATACTCACCAAGTCACTTCCAGTTCAAAAACATATCTATTTTATGTCTCAAATTGGTGTATGTAACTATGAATCAAGGGGGAGTGTTAAGAATTGATTCATAGTAGTTATCTAGATCTAGGTGGTTATCTAAATATTCATCATGATCTAGGTGGTTAGGGTGGTTTCAATAACTAACTCTATCATGGGTGATATGATAGAGAATGGTTGTTAGAGTGGTTGTTATCATGAGGTCCTATAAATAGGACTAGAGTTTATGAAGCAAGAGATAGGGTGTGAGCAGCATTTGGAGAATATTTGTAAGTGTTCAATATCGTTCCTCCTGGTTTAATACTACGTCGGTTTTCTAGATTAAAGAGCATTCTCTCTTGAATCGTAGTATTCTGTTTGTTTATTGTTTCCTTGCTCCTCCGATCCCCAACACTTCCATCTCCAGGCCTCACCAGCAATCATATCATTTGATCTACTAAAAAGCACCTCAAGATACCTGGAAAGGAGATGCCCACAAGAACATGTAAGCAAAGAATCCAGACCCCGAGTGCGTGGATCTGAGTCATCAAAAAACACAGATCCTGCCCACCATCTGTTCTTGCGGCCAGTGACGAACAAAGCAACAAAAGAGACGAAAAAAAGGGGCAAAAAATAGCGCAATTTGGCCGTCTCAACGCTATGATTGGTTGAAAGAGCAAACACTCCAAGAATCCGATGCATTATTAAGCGTACTACTGACCAGTTGACCAAGCCTTGGATCCTGAAACTATAACAGTAGGTGATGAGAATGACGGCAGGAAGTTGGCGCTAAAAACTAGAACTCATCGCTGGAAGCTTTCAGGTAATGATAACATTTTTTTTTTTTTGTGTGTGTGTGTGCATCGATGAACTTCCTATTCGCCCTCAAAGAATTTGATAAGAATGTGCGTCTGGTAATCATTATTCGATATATAATTATCATAAAAAAATAATGTAAATCATCTTCTATCCATCGGTATAGATAAAAATCCAAAATAGATCCAGATAGGTATTTTGGGGTTATCCCTCTTGCCCCTATCGTCCACGTGGATAAAAAATCAACAGGAGATTATTAGGGTGATTAGAGACTATTCTTCCTCTACGATCAATTATAAAAATACATCATCAACACAACGAAAGAGAGGAAACATTTTTTTGAACACTCAAATTCATATTTATACATTTTGGGTTTTTAACTTAACGTTGGAGAGATCGAGTTGAAAAATCTCTCTCAACCTCGATATTAATGTAGGTGATACATCCGGAGTTTAGTGTTACCATCTCGGAGACATCTTTGACAACCATATGTATACGAGTTTGGACCACATCGGATTGACCAAGATGTCAATAACTTAATTCCTAACAATTAATAAATAATAAAAATCGATAATTAACAATTGAGACAAACTAAATGACAATGGTCTTCTCGAAGAATCTTGATCCACCTTTCATAGCTTCGATCAGTCTATGAATGCAATAAGAAAACCTTCAAGCTAGACGATTATTGAGGTTCTTCCGCGTCAAGATCACTCCAGAACGCAAATCTGAAGATCTGAACTTTTTGCAGCTGGTCAATCGGATTGGATTTTCGATCGTCATCGAAAAATAAAAAAAATCTTCTGATCAAACACAAATTCGTAGGTTGTTTAGCTTCACGCGGGTCCATCTTCTTGTGCGAATCCAAGCTAGAGAATTCCATGTCAATTCAAGTATCTTTTCGTTACATGCAACCAGACTCTTGATTGTCTTCAAGAACTGGCCCATTATCTTCTGTCAAACAGCAGTCTGTACGTGACAATTTTGAGATGGAAACACTTATTGTATCGCCTAAATCAAAAGTAGAGACATGAAGATCTAATTCCATTAGAATAATAAGGTGAACGCCAACGAAAAAGCCAATTAGTGTCAATCACAGACCCCACGGATAAGATGAAACTTAGGTTTGCAGATGGTACAAGCCGTCTGAAACACTTTAATGTGTATGATAACACTAGTAAAAGACAATAAGATCTCACAAAGAAGCTTCTGCTAACACTCTTGTCCTTGGACCTTTAACATCTGTCCAAAGAGGACCGCACTTTTCCGAGAGTTTCATTGTATCCGACTAGCTTTGAACCTCTGGCCTTTCTCATGATTGCTTACGAGGCAGTCTCGACACGAGTTTCTCGGTGGAGAGTTGCAAATCTGAGAAGAAGTCTTTTCCAGTTAGCCTACTTATTACACGGCTGACTTTAAGTGCATGCAGACATGTTAGAATCTGCAAGAGTTCAGCTTGAACAATAAAGCTATCCGATCATGTAGGGTGGCCATTATCTGCAAATGCCATGATATGTTTGGCCTTACATCATAGCTGAATTTGTATTATCTCTTTAGAAATATGTGGATCGTAGGGAAGAGATTGGTGACAAGTTCTATCATCTTTTCTCGACTACGTAGAATCGATCTCAGGAGAAACACAACATCAATCAGCAAAACAAACATACCTAGATCATTTAATGAAGGAAATCAGATCTTCTGTGCAGAGTTGCACTGAATTATTAGTAATAGATGCATAGAAACTGGTTATTCTTGTTGCATGTTAGGAAAGAACCATCAAGCGAGATCAATAGTGATAGAATCCTTTCACTTTGTGAATGATGTCCTCACATCATATCGAAATAAATTGAGGAAACACATGCAAAAGCATACAGGCGAGAAGTAAGGAAATCGCGAGGGTTTGCGTCTTTAACTTGGTTGTGAAGGAAAACATGATCTCTCCTGTAGGAAGAGGCACGATCACAGCAGTTGCACTGTTTGATGGATGCAGATGCATGTCCAGTCCAGGCACCTATACTGGCAAGAATGAGCATGGGGGGATCCATTCTAAGAGGGCTTCGCCATTGAGAGGGCTCCTCTGCCTGAAGGGAGGAGACGCTGCTTATGTTCAGAACGTGCTTAAAGAATGTAGAAACACAAAAGCAAGAATCTGAAGAACTTGGAGCAGCTCAGCTATGTAAAATAAAAGCAAAATAGTTAGAAGGATTAACAGCTAACCTCCTATTCTAATTAATGGAGATTGATTTTAGTGACATTTATGCTCATTTTATAAGTTCTGGAGAAACCTGTAGATTATATGCAAACAGCAACATAATATCTCACGTCGACCGCTTGATGCCAAGTTTCATAGCTTCGCAAAACCATTCTGCTTATTACCAACAGGTTTACCAAGCATATTGCTTTAGCATCAGTTTTGATATGGGAAGTATAACCTGGACGCCACCTCCCATCCACACGTGGCTGACATATGAATGACACGTGGCAGACAAATGGCTGACACGTATCCAACCACCTTGGCACCATAAGAATGGCATGTGGCCAACACGTGGCTAATTGCATGACAAACCAACTACAACCACCTCTCGAATTCATGGGACATGAATCAATCATCGGACATGACCACAGTTAGGCCGAAGATTAGTGCATAGCTACTCTCTATAGTTGTCTAGGGATCTCAACAGTAATGGACCTCGGAGCCCATTATACAAGGAGCCCACTAATTATATTTTTCATAAATTTAAATTCTTTTCATGAGTTCCTCTGAATCATCTAAACCCTAAGTTACCTTAAGCATCGAAGAGTCATTAGTCAGAAATGCTCTTGACTTAGTTTTGTAGAGTTACCATCTTCAAAGTTGGACAGACTTCACTATGATTAACGTTGAATTAAGACCTTATACGAAAGGAAACCTCGGTTGATTTCGAATCAACTTCTAGTTTAGATAATATAATATTAAACTAACAGACCGATGCTAGAAAGACGTCCCATGAGATCTCAACTCCTTTAATACGAAGGGTGCCAATAAGCATATTTAGTCTCATGTTGATTAAGGAGTAGAAAAATCGAGACTTCGTAAGCACCTACATCATCACCTTCTATGTCTTTAGGGGCTCATCCCAAAAGGAAAGAATATACGAGTTCATCCAAAGCAAATAATCTTTTATGCTCGTGATCATAACAATAAATAATTTATCAAGCTGTATAATTATTTACTTACTAATCGTGGGTGCTGTTTATGCTACTGTAATATTGCTACAGTGCCAAAAGAAAATATAGGCGGCTTCAGATTAGTCAAGCCAACTTACGCAAGGAAAAGGAAATGTAGGCTTCAATTTTGGAGAGCGAAGGCTGCATCGGCCTTGTGCAACATTATCAGATTCACATTGTCCGATCCAACAAACACACTTTGCAGCACTGTAGACTGCGATAGAAGAAATGGTAGCTGATCAACAAAATCTAAAATTTGAATGCCTTCCAGAATTCCACAGGGCAAAAAAGTGATGCAAATGATGATTTTAAGTATGATATGGACTAACACAATTAGAACAAACAAAGCCGCAGCAAAACGAGAAAAAGATTAGCATATTTTACAAGCATAATCAATTGTTAGATAACTGTCATGAAGTATTAGATGCCTCATCTTGCTCAACCTCAATTAGTATTAGAAATTTTAGACAAAAAAAAGGGAAGAAAATGAATATTCACCTATAGGGAATAAAATATAGACTATCGATCTTTGATGACAAAACCTATTACTAAAGATGTACTTGATACATGAGGCTCCCGCTAATATCTATTAAGGATCAATATATATAATCTTAGCTTTAAATATTTTAAAAAAATTATCTTCATGATTCGACCCTAGTTTTTTAGATCATAAAAAAAAAATTCTTATCATTATACTAAGGCCTGTCCTAAAAAAAGTAACGATTGCTCCTAAACTTAATTCCAATAAGATTGAGGATCTTGATCGTATTTATGATATTTACGAACTTGATGAATTCCAATTATCATAATATAGATGAATGGGTGAGTAACCCCAGCCATATCCTATAAGAAAATTAAAAAAAAAACTTAGATTCGCACTGAAACACCATACAAGCACGCAAGGGTTGTCAGGAATGGTAAGCTAGTTGAATCTCATCAGTTTTTTAGCACTATGAACTACATTAGCATCACAACGTTAAATAAGAACAAAAGGTTTCCATCTACTTAGAAACATTCCTTTTTGCATTATAAGATGACCGAAAGGCATGATGGGTGAAATAAAAAGGATAGGCAACAAACAATAACTTTTGTATATGAACAAATACTAGCAGGCTGTAACACACAACAGAATTAAACAAAAATCACAATCAAATAGAACACCAAGATTTACGTGGAAAACCTTTTCAACGTGAAGGGTAAAAATCACGGGGCAAACCAGAGAAAATCCACTATAGAAATAATGAATGTATAATTCTCGAATCTCTTGCCCAAAACCCAAGCAACAAGCATAAGAGAATAACTGGGATACAAGGATCACGTCACTTTGCACAATATCCAAAACCGCCTCCAGCAATCACAAAAGAATTCACTGAAGATCTGATCTAACCTGAGATGAGAAACGGTTTGGATGAGTGAGAACAATTTCTGTGTTTTCATTGTCTTCTTCTCTTTCTTTTTCTCTTATTTTTCTGCCCTTTTTTCCTCTCTTCGAATCCCTAATGTCGCTGCGAAGATTCTGCCCTTTGCTACGATGTTTAATCTACTAATTTCGTAGCCACCATTAGCTCCTATATATAATTAGGTTTAGGTTAGGTTAGGGTTAAGAGAAAGATGGGCTATGGGCTTAAAGAGCCCATATAGGCTGAATTTGGCTTTATCAGCCCAACAAGGCAAAGTGATCTTCTGTTGATTGGACATAGAATTACTCCAATGTTTTTGTTCCGCACGTCAACTGACAAATTCTCTCCTCGGGGGTAAGGAATACTTACCGATATTCCTATCGCAAACTAGGTCATCGACGTCATACGCCCGATGCTAAGACATCCAGATTGATTACATAACTATATCATTTAATATGATAAAAATATATTTTTTATTTATTTTTGAGTTACAACATAGATAAATCATCCTGTTATATGAATTTTTTTAATAAAGAAACTATAATTTATATACTCACAAACAAGCGTTAATTATGTATTATTTCATATAGTTAGACTTTCTTAGTATTTTAGTCAATACACTTAAAAAAATTTATATTAGAATCTTTATAGTTATAAAAGTGAAACATCTAGATTCATTTATCTTAATGTCATCGATTTTACTAACGAAAAACGGGTCAAAAAATAATAATTTTAACATTCCAAGTAATAGTGATGAATAATATCAGTCGTGATGGATAACTACATTACTGGGAGCCGCAAGTACCTGTTGTGGATGAGAAGAGCAACAGTGAAATGTGGGGGTTGCTTTATAATTACATCGGTGTTGACATGGTTATCGAGCGATGAAAATCGGCACCGATGCATATGTTGAGTGGCCTTTTTGGTATCGACGTAGTTGCCAATAGCAAATGGAGTACTCAGTATTTATATTGATAGTCCTTTCATCACTCAACAACTATGTCGACGCCGATGCAAATATCAAATTGTCCTTTTACTGCTCAATAGCAGTATTTCGATCGTTGAACAACCCACTCCACCTTGCACGGTCTCATCCTTTGCCAAGCACTCCGCTTGCCTCAAGCACCATCAAGGTTGGGTGTTAACGTCGAGCCACTGCTCGAACTCAGCCATCCCGACCTTTGTGCGCTCCGCAGTTCTTCTTAGTTTGTTGTACTCGTGGTGCCTCGCTAGGTCCCCCACGTTTGCATGCTAAGTGTTTGTAAGTGGGCTTGTCCCGCTTTGATACCATCTGTCACGGACTTAGCTGGTTTTGCCTAAGCCGTGCGGTACCAATGCGTATCACCGTAAAGGTCAGCCTCTCCGAAATCTCCTACAATCCCTTAGGACCAACGAAAGAGAAGACAGGACAGAGAAAGCGCTTCACACGGGATTCGCAAGCTACTCTTTTAGCAAACACTTTATAGCCGATGCACATTCCAACCATGGATATTACAAGCTCAGAACAGTTGCACAACAAAGGCATAAAATTGGTCCACTACAGACCGAATTCTAGTACAAGTATGCACTGACGAAACATTATGTACAAGCCTACAATGGCTACCAAACTCGCTCAAATGGGGTATTTTGCCTTTGATGCCCTTTACAAGCTTTACAAATTACAACCAACCAAAAGGGACACGACAAGCACAAGCATTACACCGAACAAGCCGTTTACAATTTTTTTCCGTGACATTCTCCCCCACTTATTCCTTCGACGTCCTCATTTTTCTTTTCTTTGTTGGGTCTTCAATCTTCTTCCTCTCTTCGATCGCCTTTGACTCCCAATTGTTCTCCGCTTGTTGTTGTTGAGTCGTCGAACTTTAATCCGATTCTGACTCGACTCTGTTGTGGGGTTGGCGAGTTATCTTGATCCTTGTTGGTTCTGCGGATTGATCGATGAAGAAAAAAGATCATCTTTGATATCGTCGATCTTCAATTCTTCTTGTCTCTTGAATCGGATAGATGCTTGTTGGAGCTTTGTGAGCATCACCTCGTAACCTTTCAGTTTTTCTCCTTCCTCCGTAAAATTTGCCCATCAAATCTTCTTCCACTTAGTTGTTTGCCCAGTAGGCTCGCATCACTTCCGCTTTTCGATTGGCATTCAATTGGGAAATTCTACTCAGAGATCGATCACCGCTGGTGATGACTTAACAACCGTTGTCTTCCATTAGTCTCTTGGGGTCTTCAAATTTATGCAGAGCTCTCATGGATAACTAAGAGAGCTGGGTACTTTGGCTTTCACCCATTCTCTTGAGAGTTGAAAGGCAAAGGTTACTTGTCTTCGCCCTCCTCGAGTTTGTACTTAGTGCGTCCGATCTTCGCTCGCTCTTAGCTCACACTTGGCACTTGAAGTGTTTGCAATCCTTCTTGCAGTTAGCTACTATGATTCACCTTCTCATTGCCATTGAACTTCTGGAATGCAAGAAGTTATCACTCCGACTTGGAGTAAGTCTCCGATAGATCTCGTCGCCTTTGGGATTGTACCGCTTCTCCATCATTTCGACACTCCTTTGAGTAGCAAAGGTTCACGCATCTTTATCGCCTCCGATCCTTGGTCATGTACTCTTGCATCGACCAAGTCCTTCACTCAAGGCTATCTTGATGGAAAGTCTACACTGGTCTTACAAAGTTCTCAAGCCTACATAGAGTTAGCATTCTCCTCCTCCACGGCCCATATCACGACCAGTGCTCTTCCTCTAAGAGAGCAAGGGACTGATGACTCCCGGAAGTCCCACCTCGGCATACCATGGCATCGCGACGCCCATGGCACTACTATCTGTTGTCTCGCATCCGCATCCCTTCTTCTTGATCGGTAGATCCGCATCCTCTGAGTTCACCTTCAATCTAACCGATGATTGAACTTAGGTATGAGTCCCTCTTGGACTATTGCTTCCTGCCATATTTCGACCACCGCTTCCAACACCTATGTGTTCTGGGCGCTTCCACTAAAAGACATAACTCCCATGTATTTTTTCATTTACCATTTCTCGCTTCTCCTTAGCTTCATTGAATGTTGCAACATAGTCCTCCGACTTGCCATCCCTGTTAATGTGAGCTCAAAGTAGTTCCACTTTCAAGATATCATACTATAATGATCCAGTCCCCCATGGGACTCACTCACGACTTGCCGCGAACTTTTCCGCCACGATGCCGTGATCATGTGCATTTCCCCGATTATGGTATGAACTCGAATGCGATATCTCCATGTGTGGACTCCACTAACACATCCCAGGGCCTTCGCCAGCCTTCGATTCTGTTCGCTCCTTTGGCAATCAACCTTCGCCCACCCACTCGGGTCACACTCGAACGAAATCGCCTAGCGATTCTCTAAAGTCCCTTGACTTCGAATCTGCACATTTGTATCCTAGGACTTATTTCCTCATGGCAACTCGAATAGCAACAGTGATTCTTCAAGAGCATTTGCCTAGCATCCTCTTGCCCCGTGCATTTAACACCAACTTAATGCCTTAGTTATCTCACAAATGCTTCACCGAGACGATGTGCATATGCCTCAAGTTCCTTCGTCTTTGGCACCATACAAGATGAGTACGCTTCATCGAATAGAAAACTCATGGAACGACATGATCCTACTCTTGTCTCTACAAGTCCATGTCCTCGACTTCTGCCTAAGGAAAGCTCCACGCCTCGCTCCACGCTCTATCTTCTCTTTGCCAACTCCCTTCATGCGGTGTACATCAATAAGTTACCCCAAGTTGTTCCGCTTCTCGATTTGCATTGCGTTAATGATGGCCCTCACGCCAACCATTCCACGTAATAGCCCTGATCCGATCTCGCTATCGGCTCCAAGTGTGCCTTCACTTTATGTTGCCTAGGTTGCTCCCCACTTGATCTCGCTTGCGTCCACCAACGCATCACCATCGGCGAGATCATGCAATGACTCCTTACACTCACTCGATCCATCGAGCTTCGTCTTGAGGTACTCAACTAATGCGATTCATTGCACATGATTCTACTTCAGTAACCGAGGCTTATCCCTCCTGGTATCTCGCCTGGAGCAACTTCTGAAGTTTAGGAGACCACCATCCTCTTGGACTACTTCACCTCTGCTTTGAACAAACTGCCTAAATGTGCATTTGCTAGATTGTGACACTTCACCAATACACTTGCACTACACCCTCTGGTCTAGCAAAATGTTGAACTCGCCGCACACTTCAACCTCTTACGAAAGTATCCTGGACATGCCAAGAGAAAGTTTTAATGCTCCATGACGCCGACCTTCTGCGCTTTGGGATGGTCGTGAACAATCCATCGTCCCGCATGCAAGGCCATGCATGAGTATCGAATTCCTTGAGTTTACAACTCTTTCGATCATGGCTCCACCTTTCTCATCCTTTGCCAAGCACTCCGCTTGCCTACCATCGGTTGGGTGTTAACGTCGAGCCACCGCCGAACTCACCATCCCGACCTTTGTGCGCTCCGTAGTTCTTCTTAGCTTGTTGTACTGGTGGTGCCTCACTAGGTCCCCACGCTTGATGCTAAGTGTTTGTAAGTGGGCTTGTCCTTAGCTGGTTTTGCTCATCACCAATGCGTATCACCGCAAAGGTCAGCCTCCCCGAAATCTCCTACAATCCCTTAGGACCAACGAAAGAGAAGACAGGACAGAGAAAGCGCTTCACACGGGATCCGCAAGCCACTCTTTTAGCAAACACTTTATAGCCGATGCACATTCCAACCATGGATATTACAAGCTCGAGCATTGTACAACAAAGGCATAAAATTGGTCCACTACAGATCGAATTCTAGTACAAGTATGCACTCGATCCTTAAACATTATGTACAAGCCTACAATGGCTACCAAACTCGCTCAAATGGCGCATTTTGCCTTTGACAAGCCCTTTGCAAGCTTTACAAATTACAACCAACCAAAAGGGACACGGACAAGCACAAGCATTACACCGAACAAGCCGTTTACAATTTTATCCGTGACAAATAGCAAATGGAGTACTCAGTATTTATATCGATGGTCCTTTCATCACTCAACAACTATATCGACGCCGATGCAAATATCAAATTATCCTTTTACTGCTCAATAGCAACTATGTCGACATCGACATAAATGCAAAGTAGTCTTATCTCTCATCATGGCTTACCTCGTCCATAGCAATCACTCATGGCCCCTAGTAGTATCGTTGTCCATTACCATCAATTAGAAAATTAAAATTACTTTTTTGCTCATTATTTTTATGTTTTCATCGATAAAATCGATGATGTCATGATAAATGGATCTAGATATTTTTTTTTATAACTTCAATATAAATTTTTAAAATCTAAGAAAAATAATACTAAAGAAGTATAACTACACTAGATGTAATTAGCCCTACAAACGATAGTCATTGGGCATCGGTTTGTGATAATTTATAACATGTCTCCGATTGTTTCATGGGATTTCAAAAGCACCGATCGTTTAGGGAAATCGGCTTGTCACTAAGTTCATACGTTTCCAAAAATGGAGAGTGCGTCGGTCGTTTATGATGTATTTACGAAGGATAAACTCCGAGTGTGGCATCAACTATGGATGTACAATCTTATGGGAAGGCTTTTGCGGTGTCATTCTCATTAGAGGTGGTATGTTTGATGATGGCTAGGCTTTGACCCGTTGACAAGGACCTACGGTTGCTGTAGAGTGGTATCAACGAGAGGAAGAAAGATAGCGAGGCTTCCTTGGGATGAAAGCTTCGGCGATTCTATACGGTTAATTATAGATTATATTTTATACTAAGATCCTATTGATATCGTGGGTTTTATATTTAAAAAATTTATATTAAGATTTTTTATAATTTCAAAAATAAAATAAATAATTTAATTTATCCTAATATCGTGAACTGTATTAACAAAAGATATAACACGTGACACCACATGTTGGATCGTGAAAGTAATAAACAAAAAGATAATTTCAACATTTCATCCGTTTTCAACGTTATTATCGATAAAAAGGATACTTTCAATATCCTACGTGTTAGAAGAAATGAAGGAGATAGTAAAATTATTATTTTTGTCCATCACTTTTGTATCGATCCTATACGTGATGTTATGTGTCATATTTTTTATAAATACAATTGACGATGTTAGAATAAATAAAATTATTTAATTTATTTTAAAATTATAAAAAATTAATATAAATATTTTAAATATAAAGATCATGATACTAGGATTCAAGCATAAAAAAATAATATATATAATTAGATCGATTCCATGTGATGGTCGCACGACTTATAGCTGGGGAATCGGGGCCTGAGCTTGGACTCGAAAATGGTGCGTTGGCCGAGTTCGAGTTCGAGTTCGGCTAAGTGAGTGAATCGTTGGTTCGACCTGTATCCTTGGATGACTAACATCATAAGCCTCGTGTGGCTATTTGGTATTGCCACCGCCAATGTGTAAGGGCACGATATCGTTGAAGTTGATTTCATTATGATCGGTCTTTTTCGTTGCTCCCCCTCCGTCAATATGATTGGTCTTATTCGGTGCATGGATGAGTGATCGACGGACAGCTTTCGGAGGCAGCTCATATCCTCGATGAGATTTTGACATAAACTGTGTCTCTCGAACAAAGCTTTCTTTGAATAGACGTCGCTTGCCTCAAGCGAAAGGACGAAGAAGAAGGTTGTATTTAAGTAATATTTTATTTATATTAATTTTAACCCTATTTGTGGGGTGAAAGATAATCTAATTAGTATCAAATCAAGAATATAAAATATCTAATCAAAGAATACAACATCCTTTTATATAATAATTTTGGCATGCTCCTGCAAACTTAAAATAGCTTAGTTGAAACCAAGGAGTTAAATCATCAGTGATGATAATGACTTGATATAAATGTCTAAAATGACAATCGATCTTAATATGTGTTGTACATTCACGAAAGACATCATCGTGAGCGATGTGTTTGTGTGGATGTAAAATGACAATCAATCTCTGATGTTATTTATTGCATGATCATATCCAATCCATAGACTTAATCATCTCTATCCTTTGTGCGGATATGTCTTGAAATCCAATCATCATTTTTTAAAATCAATTATGTTTGAGCAATTTTTTTTCTTAATTATAGCTTCATTGACAATCGAAAAGATAGTAAATGGTTTGAAGAAGAAGGATGAACATTAGTTTTATAATCCTTGTTTGTTGTAGATTCAAAACCCCAAAATGAGAGTGTATTTAGTTAATCCAAGTATAATCTCACCATTAGATGAGAAGAAAAAAAACCAAGCATTCGTTGGATTAAATTAAATTATGATGTTTTTTTCTTCTTCTTCTTTTTTTTTTGGGAATATAAAGATTTTTATAACAAGGTTGCTAAGAACTTTAAATTTTAAATAATCTTCTTTTTTTTATTTTTTTTGGCAAGAAGGAAGAACAGAAAGATTCATTGAATCATTGATCCCCGGCAGCAAGACAAGAGTAACGACCTTGGAGCCACTGTCTTGGACTCTTAATGCCTGTTCTTGACTCCCTCAGAAGCATTTAAACGAGCGACTCACCTGCGACCACGCCATTAATTATTGCCTGCGTACGTCTTCCTTCATCTGCCTATCACCGTTGACCTCTGCGTCGGCTGTGCCTTCATGGCCACCGGGTTCGTACGTCACTGCCGCTGAATTCTATTGAGCTCAATTACTGCCTGTTCCATGGTCGACGAAGTCTTGACGAACAAATGGGCTTCACATGGCCAACTATGCTCCCTTTTGACTTTGATGCCTCCCGTGTGCCTTCCGTGTCGAAACAGCCATGGCGAACGCCGTTCGCATTGGCCGAGGTCTCTTTCGTTGCTCTCCTTCGTGCGTGGGTTGACATACCCATGCACACCCAACACGTACAACTTATGAGTGAATCAGAACCACTACCTATTGGTCTAAATAAGTAGATGAAGGTTTTTAATTGGATGACCATAAATTCCAAAATCTCACAATTTGACCAATAAACTTGAACCTTAAGAAAATATCTCGATCTTAAAAAAAAACTTAATAACATAGCATTTAGGGGGTTTTTTTGGAAAAAAAACTATTATTAATTTTTTTTTCAGAATGTACCCATATTTTCAAAATTGCTAAACAACATCAAATTTTTATCTAATACCTCTGATCACCTATTTATTTTTTCTTTTTTTTTCTTATGAACTACTCCATAGAGTGAATGTTTTTATATTGCATTCAAGTGTTTTCAGCAATACCAAAAAATATTATATTGTAGTACAAAAATATTATAACATAATGTTTCTATCCTATGTTATGGTAATTTTCTAAAATTACTTAAAATAAAAACATTATATCATATTTTTTTATACATTATAGTGTTTTCCTAGTATTATTGAAAACACTGTGACGTGATGTAAAAATATTATAAATATAATATTTTTATAAAATTTATAGAAAAATAATGTGTTACAATATTTTATATAACGTTACATTATTTTTATGGTACTGTTAAAAATACCACAACATAGTGTAAAGATATTGTAATTAGATCGGTTCACCCTATGAACCGATTTATAGGAAAAGAGAATGAGAAGAGTATTCTAGGCGTTAGGCAAAAAAACAAAGAACGTTGTTTGAAAATTCTAAATTTATGATATGCTTCTCGGGAAAAATAAAAAAAAAGCAGCTCTTCGAAAATTTATCCTTATATTTACCATTTATATACTAATTTAAAATACTGAAAGAAAAAAAAACTTATAAATCGGATGACCCTTCTAACATTTTGTATGTTGATTCTCTAGTTTAATACAGTTTTTATTTTCAACATATATATATATATGTATATATATATATATATATATATATATATATATATATATATATATATATATATATATATATATATATATCCACAAGATAGTTAGAAGTTAAGGACTAGCATACCCCTTAATTTTGACATGTCCACATTATTAGACTGAGAGCAAAATAGTCCATTTGACCATGGGAACAACCTGTAAATTGCTTGTACAAAGACAATAAGACTCTGCATATATGCTAAACAGAAAGACAAAGGGATCAACATTTATGGACAATTGTAATGACCATATGATAGATGGATGAAACCAGGCATCTGCACTGTTGCAAACAGTGTGTTCTGCTCAACATGAGGCATTTAGGCAACACCTGTTGTGGTTGCATACTCATTCACCAATCTTTGATGGTAGGTATTAACCATATTAATTACTAGGAAAATTAGGGTTCCCTGTTATTTGATTGCTCTATTTAGGAATAACTAATGTAGGCATAAATGCTATTCATGTAATGAGATTGAGTTGGCACCCTACCCTTGGTGTTATTGCATGAATCCACAATAGTGAAACTGACAATACAATAATTATGTGTACTCACAAGGTTAGGTAAATACATGTATCATACAAACTATCTACAATGTAACAGTGGGATATCAAATATACTTTTCTCATGAAATGCATATTTATGAAAAATAAAACTTGGCATAAACTTGGCATTTTTTTAGTATTATAATATGTCAATGAATGGAGGTGACACTAATTATACTCATTGTTGACCATTCTCATAATGATCAAGCTTGAACAGTGTCGCAATGCTTTTAAAAACAGTTCTTCTAATTATTATGCCTTTGTTCTCCATGATTTTATACTTCTATCAATGCAATTACATCGGAGAAATAGAGACACATTTAAGAGATCATAATTGACAACTTATTGAAACAAGAACTATTTAACACGATTGTGGAGTCATTGCTCAAGACAACAAATAATAAATTCAGCAAGGAAAATATTTATATGCCTGGGATAATAATGAGATCGACATTTATTTATCAGCAATGCTTCACTAAATGTTGTTATTTTGTTGTTCTAATCCACAAAGAAAGCATGTCATTTAATAGCTAGAATACCCTACAAAAAAAAAAGAGAGAGCATGACCACATCCATGGAGTTAATTAGGCATCAATAATAAAATCAACTAATTCTTAGTTATGAATTAGTGATTTGATTTAATGTTGAGATGATCAAATAATTAATAAGCACTTGACACACACCATAAATGGTTCAATTAACCAGAGCCCATGTAATGATCTCATAGATTACTATTTCTTAATTAGCATATAAAATCAAGCAATTAATAGTCGATGGCTTTTTTCTTCTATCCTCTACATAGTAATAATAATAATAATTGAAGAAGTTAAATCTTTTTTCCCCAAATTTTCTTGTACAAATAATAATAATAATAAAACCAAAGAAAGAAAAATCAACAATCATGAATACATGGATATTTAATTTCTAATCGATAAGTATGTCAATAATATGGCAAGTAAGAGAATAAATGCAACCAACCCAATCAAGGCTTAGAATGGCATCCTCTCAATGAGCTTGCAAAGAATATTTATCCATCTAATATTTATCGAAAATACAGATAATAGTTATAATTATTATTATTGGGAGGGGATGTAGAAATACGAGAATGCAGCGCATGCAAAGCAACGCCCGGTGGGTTCATTTAATCTCACCGGATGCTCCGCGACACCGCCTGAGTCTCGCACCTGAACCCGAACTCGAAGCTGGTCACCGCCAAAATCAACTCCCCCCCTCCTGCGACTTCCTAAAGTAGCCCGGCCTCGCCGCTTCAGCCGTAGGATCTCGATCGAACGGACGCCACTCGCCTGATCCTCTGATGCACCGTCGTTGTTAAGACCGAGGCCGGGGGCGATACCGTCATTTCGGCTCTCCCCGGTGAGCTTATAGACCCCATGCGTTGCATTCGTCCCCTCTGATCCCCACCTCGCTCTCCTCCCCTGTTCTTCTTCTCCTCATTCGAAGTCGCCGTCGGTCACTTTCCGGGTTCCTGGATTCGATCCGTTTCTTACCCTGTGAAAGAGTGAGGTAATTGCCATGGAAGGTGTCTGCTTTTTCTCTTCTTTTCCCCCTCTTTTACTGTTGGCTTGCAAGTCGCAGGGGTCGTTTTTGACTGCAGGGCGCTGCTGCCGTCTGCGACGTAGTCAAAACCTTTTTTATTGATCTGCCATGGTGCAGTACGTGGTCGCTCTGGCTCTCTCTCTCTCTCTCTCTCTCTCTCTCGTTCTCGCTTGGGGTTAGTGGGAGTGTGTAAAGAGACTTCTCTTCTGTTTTAATCTCGGTGTCGGCTTTGGACCTTTCCTTTTGGTTTCATCTTTTACGAGGGATGTGAGAGAGAGGGAGAGAGAGAGTTGTGGGGGTCAAATGAATAGCGATCGGTTGTCGGTTTTGTTTATCTTTGAGGCCGAAGAGTCCACAATTCCGGTTTTCATGTTTGAGGTCTCCCTCTCCGCTGCTGGCATCTCTGAGGCGCTTCCGGGTTTGCTCCCCTGCTTGTCCTTCTTCTGCCCCAAAGGGTGGTGCAGTGGAGAGCCAAAGATCGGATTTTTCGCTCTTTTTCACGTTAAAAATTGGATCTTGTGGTTGGGATTGGGACTGCTGCGAGTGAGTTAGGGTTCCGATCCAGGGTATAGGATGAGCCGGGGAAGAGGGGGAGAGGAAGAGGTGACACAGCCGCATAAGGCTTGTCTTCTTTCTCGTTCCTTACCAGGAAAGAGGGAGAGGGAGTTGGAGGAGGCATTGGTTTGCAGTAAAGCCTGCGCTTTTTGCCTTCTCTGATCTCTCTCCATTTCTGCCTCTTTCCTTAATTCTGTACAGTATATTCTCTGTATCCATCTTTTCCCTTTCGTTCACTGTACTCAATATTGATGCATCATTAAAACCGATTAAATTCCTCAGAAAAATTCTGATTCTGGGCAAGCGAAAGCAAAAGATCCGATCCCAGACAAGTGCAAGTCGGCGAGGAAAGAAAATATTATGAGAGCACAAGCTAGCACGGAGGACCAAGTGTGGAGGGAGAAGAACCAAGAAAAGGAAGGATCTTTGATGAGCTTTGGGGGGTTATCAGACGGCAGATCAGGAGGCGCTCTAGCTTACGGCAACGCGGCCATGACCGCCGGAGAGTTATCTCCGCCGCAGCTCATCTCCCAGAGGCTCCCTAACTCCGCCTTCATTTCTCCCCGCCTCTCCCTCGGCCTGGTAAACGAGACCGAACCTCGGACCATGTTTCCTTCCCTTCGATTCATTCATGACGCTTTCTCTTTTGGCTTTTTGGACCAGCAATCGAACGTGGATGGACAGATAGACATGAGCAGGATGGCAGGCGTCGGCGGTGGCAGCGACGTGGGTTCGGCCAAGAGGAGCAAGGACGATGAGAATGAGAGCAGATCGGAGAGCGACAACTTGGAAGCCATATCCGGTGACGACGTCGATCAGGAGAATCCTCGCAAGAAAAAGAGACACCACCGGCATACTCCGCAACAGATCCAGGAACTCGAAGCGTAAGACCGATCCTTGAATCCATTGGCAATCTGTGGCTTTTTCTTCTTCCTGATCGCCTGCTCCATGCTGTAGTCTGTTCAAGGAGTGCCCCCACCCGGATGAGAAGCAAAGGCTGGAACTGAGCAGGAGGCTATGCTTGGAGAGCAGACAAGTCAAGTTCTGGTTCCAGAATCGACGCACCCAAATGAAGGTAGGAACGTTACGAGACACACAAATCCTCTCTTTGTTGCTTGGATTGTGGTTCCCTTTAGAACTTTTGCTCGTTGATGGATTACAGACGCAAATCGAGCGCTACGAGAACACGATGCTCCGGCAGGTAAACGACAAGCTGAGGGCGGAGAACATGGCGATTCGAGAAGCAACGCAGAGCCCGGCTTGCAAGAACTGCGGAGGTCCGGTCATGCTCGGCAATGTCTCGATGGAACGGCAGCAACTTAGACTGGAGAACGCTCGGTTGAAGGAAGAGCTCGACCGGCTGTGCGCACTCACCAACAAGTTTCTGGGGAAGTCCGTCTCCTCTTTGGCCTGCCACATCTCTCCGACCATGCCGAGCTCGGTGTTGGAGCTTGGAGTCGGGAACAATATCTTCGCGGGGTTCAACTCCGTCGTCGCTCCGACTATTTCCGCTTTGCCCGACTATTTGCCAGGGTTCAGCAGCAACCCACTGGATGCTGTCGCTCCGACCATGGGCAAGAACATGGAGGCGCTGCTGGGGAGCGACAGGAGCATGCTCTTGGAGCTTGCATTGGCTGCAATGGAAGAGCTAATGAGCATGGCGCAGCTGGAGGAGCCACTTTGGCTTCCGACCTCACAAGGTGGCCCCAAGGCACTGAACTACGAGCAGTACCGCCGGACGTTTCGCCCCATCGCCGGGATATCGCCGGTTGGGTCTGTGTCAGAGGCCTCGAGGGAGACAAGGATAGTGTCCATTAACAGCGTCGCCCTCGTCGAGACCCTAATGGATGCGGTAAGTTATGATCTGTTAATCCTACTTCTCCAATGGTGGATGGATAGCTTCAGCTTCGTGACTTGTCTTCTTCTCCGTAAGGCAGAGTCGTTGGGTTCAAATGTTCCCAAGCATCGTGGCCAAGGCCACCACCACGGAGGTGATATCCAGCGGCGTGGGTGGAACAAGAGACGGCGCCCTCCAACTCGTGAGCCAATCGCTGCACTGTGTACTGTGTTGCCTTCACAAATACCATGGGTTTCTTCCTGACCCCGATCTTTGCGAATGGTTCAGATGCAGGCGGAGCTTCACGTCCTCTCCCCGCTGGTGGCAGTGCGCGAGGTGAGCTTTCTCAGGTTCTGCAAGCAGCACGCGGAGGGCGTTTGGGCCGTGGTCGATGTCGCCGTTGACGGCATCAGAGCAGATCTCGCTTCGGCAAGCTGCAGGAGGCTGCCGTCTGGTTGCCTGGTGCAAGACTTGCCGGATGGCTACTCCAAGGTCCTCCTCTCCCTCTCTTTACTCGGGCAAAATCTGTCTTGTACGATCACAAGAAAAATCTCATTTAGATCTTCCTCCTACTACCTCGGGACTTGAGTCTCGATCAACGTTTTTGTCTGTGTTCTTATCCCTTTTATCCCTTTTCTTTAATTCCATCCCCACTACACAACATCTTCTCCTCCTTAGTTGCCCTTTGCGTACTTGTCGAGGTATGCATGCTTCGTGTTCATGTCCTCCACAAATAATAAATGAGAATTATGAAAGAAGTAGATGTATTAAAATGAAGGACTAACGGTTAGACCAAATGGCGGTATCATTGTTTGATTGAATTGGCAGGTCACCTGGGTGGAGCACGCGGAGTACGACGAAGGCCAAGTGCATCATCTGTATCGCCCGCTGCTCCGCTCCGGCCAGGCGTTCGGCGCCGGACGCTGGGTGGCCACCCTACAACGCCAGTGCGAGTGCGTTGCCACCCTCGTGTCCTCCACCGCCGTGGCCCGCGACGAGACTGGTAACGAGCCAGCCGCTTGAGCTCTGAAGCATGGTGAACAGCGTCGTTTGACTGATTCTTACGATATTGTGATCTCGACAGCATCGATAACGGCGAGCGGGCAGAGGAGCATGTTGAAGCTGGCGCGTCGGATGACCAACGCCTTCTGCGCCGGGGTCTGCGCGTCGCCCGCGCATGGGTGGAGCAAGCTGGCGTCGGAGACCATCGGGGAGGACGTGCGGGTGATGACGAGGATGAGCGTGAACGTACCCGGTGAGCCGGCGGGGTTGGTGCTCAGCGCGGCCACATCGGTGTGGATCCCCGCGCCGCCCAAGCGGCTGTTCGACTTCCTATGCGAGACCAGATTCCGCAGTAAGTGGGACATTCTCTCCAACGGCAGGCCGATGTGCGAGATGGCGCAAATCGCCAAAGGCCAGGAAGCAGCCAACCGCGTCTCCCTCATCTGGGCCACTGTAAGCGAACCCTCTCTCTCTCTCTCTCTCTCTCTCTCTCTCTCTCTCTCTCTCTCTCTCTCTCTCTCTCTATCTAACCCTCATCGGCCACAGTGTGCTGCATGAACATAACTTGTGATCCTGGTGACGCGCAGGCCACGAACGCCAACCAAACCAGCATGATGCTACTGCAGGAGACCTACACCGACGCTTCCGGCGCAATGCTGGTGTCCGCGCCGGTGGACATCCCAGCCATGCACCTAGTGATGAACGGTGGCGACTCCGCCCACGTCGCCCTCCTCCCTTCCGGTTTCGTCATCCTCCCCGACGGCGCCGGCTACCGAGGAGAGCTCACCGAAGAGCACCACAGCGACGGCGCCGCCACCGCCGGCTCCGGTTCGCTGCTGACCATCGGGTTCCAGATTCTGGTGAACGGCCAGCCGACGGAAAAGCTGACGGCGGAGACGGTGGACACCGTCAACGGCCTCATCTCATGCACGGTTCAAAAGATCAAGGCTGCAGTCCACAGCGAGATCTGACTGAAGCCGGCCGTATGCAACGCGGAAAGAGAAAGGTCTAATAAATAGAGACCGAGTCAAGAACGAACCGCGCGTGTGACCGAGTCATCACGTAGGTATAGGTTCGTCTTCTTCAACACAGAGCGATGGTGGTTTTGTGGTTCGGGCATTGACTCCCTCTCCAAACCAAACCAAAGCAAACCCAGAATTTATTTCTGTGCCTTTACTGTTCTTTTTCCTCCATGTCATACAAAAGGAAACGTCTCAAGAATCATAGCTTCCGATACAAATTGGCCAAGCCGCGCGTTGTCTTGTTGTTTATACATATATCTATATTCTGTTGTCCTGTAGTGGTTTGTATTGCCTATGGGTTAGCTAATAACATCTTTAAGACGAGCAGATCCATCCTCCTTTCTTCTTCTTCTCCCTCCTCACGAGTAATCCAAAGCTCAATGAGAAGTACACTTTGGCTTGTTGTTCTTGTAGTGCTGGGGTTAATTGCTCGGCTGTAGAAGTTGGCCCCCCCTGTCGCTCCTCCCTGCCACGCATTGAAGGCGAGCTGCTCGCTGCTCACTGCTCACTGCCAGCGAAGTGCATTAATGCCGCGGCCTGCAACGCTGCTCGAATTTAATGCGATTCACTCTGCTGGCCTGCGCGGTGAATTGTTCGCTTCTACCGCATGGCCGTGCAACTGTGCGGTGTCTGTAACATGTAGTCCTCGGATCAGAAGAAGACTGCGCAAGCACATGTGGAGCTAATGCAGCACATGTGGAGTCAGATGAGTTCCCCGGCTGCACGAAACATACAACCGTGCAGCGTCTGCGGCATTTAGTCAGATAAGAGATGCGCACAAACTGCTGAACCGCAAGCGCATATTTTTTGTAGTCAGATAGCAGCAAGCTGGCTCCAGAGCACCGTGATGCTGTTATGTTAGTAAGTATTTTAGGTAGGTTGTGTTGGATCATGTCACAAAAAGGTTTGCATTAGGAGAGCCTGGGATAGAACAGAGTAGGCCTCAGAGCACTGAATGCAGAGGACATACCGATGGGAGTCTAGGAACCAACATTCCAAAGATTTAAGATCGCCGAAATAGAAAATTAAATATATATGGACCAGTTGGCTACAACAGGTCAACTTCTCAACCTGGGATTGAGGTCCCCGGTCCTTTGTATCATCACGACGATCGCGACATTTCAAGCTCGTCGTCGCGTCTCGACGTCATCGCGTGCTGCCATTGCTGCATGCCATGGCCACTGCTACAAGCCGCCGACGCCGCGTATCACTATTGCTACGGGTCGACGGTGCAGAACGTCACCGTTACCGCACGACGCTGCCCATCGCCACTACGCATCGGCAGCGTGGCGATTGGCCACAGAGGGTCTATCTTGTCGAGTGATGATGTGGCACCACGTAGGCTCACATTATTACTGATGTGGCCGCAGACAAGCATGTCCCGTCGGTCTGACTTCCAAAAAGGGCGCACCCCCGCTGACTGCAACTCGTGGCTCATAACAGGAACACCTTTGTACTCGCGCAGTTGTGCACTCTTCGAAATAAGAAGTTAATTGTGTACGGCAGTTGAGTGCGATAAACCCTCGAAGTTAAAAGATGTGTGATGGACCGTTTCATGAGGTGTGGCGTGGGCAGTTCAATAACTCACCAAGCGTTGTTTAAATGGGCAAAGCATACGAGAAAAGAGGGCACCTGTGATTGCATGCAACTAATAAAAATGTTTTCATGATTGGAGGACCGACATCACCGATAGTCACAGAGACCAACAGCTGTCAACAGGCAAAACGTTTAAAGCGCACACACTACGGTGGGAAGGTTAACTTATGTACAAGAATAGATGAGGCTGTCCAAAAAATCCTGGATCACGCAGAACCAACATTATGCTTCTTCAACGCACCATCCATTTACAACTTTACTCCACGACAATCTTTGGACTGTCAATGCAGAACTTCCCTACTTTAAACATGTTTGGCACATCATGAGCTCTTGTATACTTCCAGCCCAGGCACTCATCGCATCCACAGCAGTAGACATCGGCAACCCTACACAGTCCTCCTGCCAGTAGCCGCCAGTCTTGCTCTGGCCCCATATATATGTTGACGGCTCGATAAAACAGGGTCACAGGCCCATGAAGCTCCTGAGCAAAATTTAATGAAGCGTGGAACAGAGGTCAACAGCACTAATTCATCAAATGTGAGAAATAGATTGGTCTCCTAAAGGGATTACTTGGAACAAAAGATACTAAAGTTGATCATCATGATCTTCGAATGTCACCAAATCTTGCAAACACAATTTCATAGTTACAGCAACTTGTGTTGATCCAAACAATTTCCCTAAATTCCATGACCCATGAGACTACCACTTGTGTTCTTCTTATGACCTACCATGCAGGAATGGACTGAAGAAATTAAGATGCAACGAGGAAAACAGAAGCTTGAGCTAATATCATGTGCCCATCTGTTCATGTCACCAAAGCAGCTATTCCGAATCATTACTGCTTAGGCCAATTAGGAAAAGAGTAACAAGGGCTTCACCTGTGTTTCTGCTATGATCTTATCAGAACGCGAGATATGGGTTCGGCAATTGCGGCAGCTGTAAACTCGAGGGCCGGGCCGCCCCGCCGCAACTCTCCCTAACTCCCCCGGTCGAGCGGAAACAAGAAAGATAAAGACTCACATCATTGGAAGAATCTAAACTCATCAAAGGGTAAAAGAACACCAAAGCAATCCCCCCAAACAAGAAAGAACATCAAATCGTACCCCTCCAAAAAAAAAAGCGAAAATATTAAATCCCTCGATTAATACAATACAATCAAACTTCTCAATCTCTATAGATAAAACGAACCTGCATCTTGCGCCGCCATCGCCTCCTCTGAAAGATTATAGCCTGAAAAGAAAAAGAATATCGATCTTGCGTCGAAACAATAATGAAAAAAATGTCAGAAAAAAGGAAGAACGAGGATAGTTGGGATTTGGATATGTTTTCACCCGGAAATCTGGAAATAATCGATGGGTCGAAGGATTTGTTACTGTGAGAATGGCGGTGAAAGGCGCAGTTGATGGCTCTCTCCCATCCTCTCCTCCGTGCATTTTATGCAGTCGATTGTATCGGTGACTGGGCCTTACCGCGCAGCGTCCGGTGAGATTGGGGAAAGAAGGACGCCTCCTTGCTCGGCTTTATTTGGTGGCACTTCTGCGAATCGCGCTGTTTCTGGAATGAATTATATACCGTTTCAATGTTATTTGGCTAATTCATCTAAATCACGTCAGAGATGATATCATGTCCCTCTCCATATTAATTCGATTTTGATATTATCAACTATTTCCAGCCAATTGTACCAACGTGGCATTAAAAACACTCTCTTATTACACTTACTCAATTAAATTCCACGTCAAAGCAACCGTACTAAATGCAAACTTTTGTAAGAACCAATTGGAATATGACGCGAGATATAAAACAAAAGAATTTTCTATCTTTAGCTCATCCTCATATCTTTTTTTTTCTCAAGAATAATTATTTTTCCTCTTGATAACGTTTATTTAGAAAATGAATTAGGTCGGATCAATTATTCAAATATATACCACCATGAATGATTCTTTAACGACAAGGAATGCCTTTTTGAAGAGAGAGTTGACTCGAGTGTCAGCCACATTAAAGTCTTCGTTGATCTCACTGTGCCGATCGGAATGATGCAAAGCATCATCTTTCTCTCACGTAACCCAGCATAAAACTTCAGCTAATTGTGGGCCAAACCAGTCCGAATCGGTCAACAAGTGTCGGTCCAACTTTGACCAGTCGTGGGCAAGCATGACCCACTCCAATCATGTTCAGCCGAATGAGATGGGAACCGACCATTTACCATGACGCGTATCCACTTGTGCTCTGATCAACAACTCAAATATAGAAAATGAATAATTGTGCATGTCTCACCCAATGTTGCACAAAGCAACTATGCTGCGTGTGGCGTGCCCATCTACATACAATAACATTTGACGTATCCAAAGTGGTTCTAAGTTATCTTTTATCGATACATCTGTCTAATTTTTTTAGAACAATTAGTGACGTCCGAGTTAACTTCACATTATTCGGATCCATGTATGCATGTAGGAAGGATGAGATGATTGTTGAGATACCTCTGGAGCTTTTGACTGATAAGGAAAAATATCTCATAAAATATTCCTTAAGGAAATAATCGATAATCACCCTTTTGACTGATGCCTATGTCGGCAAATCAAATGGGTTGGGTTTATCTCCTTTACGCCAATTAAACAACTATGTGTATTGTAACGTATCAAGCTGTCATTGGTTGAAAATATTTTTTTTATTGTTTATCTTTTAACCCACACTTCAAGGACTTTTATGGAGAGATCCGAAGTACAGTGGCTCGATGTATAGACCATGTGGAAGTAGAGGGGGAATTTAAATACTTAATCGATCTAGTTAGATTGGGAATTCATTGGGACGTTGGGTTGAGATTAACTAACTTAGTCACCTAAGGCACTCATCGAGGAGGTCGAGTCAGGATTGGCTAACCTAGGCCACCTCAAGTGCTTTTCTAGGAGGTTATCTTGCAGGATGTGCCTTGTCGAATTATTGGATATTAAACCAACTAAGGCTACCAAATGACACAAAGAAGGGAAGACATTTATTATCAATTTAGACAATAATTGACTTATGATTACCAAATGACCTATCATTTGTTGTATCTATTTGATTGATCGGATGCATCTCCAATACAAGTCACACCTTCTCGAGATTAGTGTTTCTCTTTTGTACAATAAGACTGAAAAACTTACCCAAGTTAACTTTAAATATATATTTAGTCAAGTTTAGGCGCATCTAAATTTTTTTTAATGTTTGGAATGTCTCTGTCAGGTTGACCAGATGGTCATCTCACTTTTTACAATTATATTATCTATGTAGGCCTTAATATTTCTCCCAATTTGGTGCTTGTTTATCTTGTTCATCATCTTCTGGTAGGTTGCCTTAGTGTTTTTTAATTTAAAAGACATGACTCAGTAGTAGTTTGTCTCTCGGTCGGTAATGAGTGAGGAGTGTTCTTTGTCTTTTGGAGCTATCATGATCTAATTGTATTCTAAGAGAGCATCAATGAACATCAACAACTCATAACCCAATGTGGCACTGATAAGATGGTCAATCTGAGAAAATAGGAAATTATCTTTTTTACCTGCCTTATTGAGATTGGATATATCTGCTAGTTTTCATTAGATTTATTTTAATAAATATAATATTTGTAAGTCACCGGAGATATTACATCTCGGATATAAAACCAACACCTAACAACTTATTTACCTCGATACTATTGGCTCACTAGCGGTTGGGAGTAAACTTTTGGAGCCATTGCTTCACTAGGTATATCTCAAGTGAGATGTTTAGAAGGTCTCACTAGCGGTTGGGAGTAAACTTTTGGAGCCATTGCTTCACTAGGTGTATCTCAAGTGAGATGTTTAGAAGGTGCTAGGCTATACTAGGGTTGATTTTGGACATGTCTCTTGGTGGCTATACGAAGACTTTAGTATTGCTGTTAAAAAAAGTTGAGTTGTACTTCTTCAACTCAAGTAATGTTGCCTTGACTTAACAGTTCGATTGGGTCAAGTATGACTGAGAGATACTTTGATTAGCTAAGCTCGGAGTGAGGAGTTAGGTTAGTAATGTCTTGGGGATCCATCAAGGACACCTTGGATTATGTTTTCTTCATAAGAAAAAAATACTATAAGATAACATTGGCATGATTTATGGGCAGGTTGATACCACTACTCATATCTTACATAGCGTTGATTGACCTATGATTGCATTATACACAAAGAAAATGTCCATCGTCATGAATTTGGTCGAAATCATCTTGAAATGAGGCTCATCTTCGAAGGTAACATTTAAGTTGATAGTCCTCGGGAAAGAGGCTATCGGGCAGTCACTAGTGAACCCTATCTATGTCAAGAATGAGGCTATCCTTATGAGACCACCTTCCTATTGTTATGGGTTTAAGGTTGTTAGTCGTCACCATCTATCCTTTAGCACTTCTCAGTTTTAAAAAAGAAGTTATCATAATAAAAGTAATTGTAAAAGAAGTCTACAGAGCTATCTATGTCAATTATGATTATCTTCACCATAGCGTTGATCATCCTTATGAGACCACCTTCCTATTGTTATGGTTTAAGTTGAGGTATGCTACTTCCTCTTCCTTGAAAGTTATCTCTAGGTCACCATCTATCCTTTAGCACTTCTCAATGGTAACTTGAGCATAGACCTTACAAGTTGAGAAGTTATCCCCTCCTGAGATCGAGTAGTCAATTATGATATCAATTCATTATTCTTTGGCCCTTCAGGTCAAGGTGAAGACTCTTGATGCCTTCAAACGAATCGCTAGAGATGTCCCTTATAGATGAGCTCCTCAATTTGCTCCTTTAAATCATTATAATCTTCCATGTCATTATCATAATTTCAATGGAATCAATAGTACTTCAACCTATCGTTGCTTGTTTATAGGGTTCTCAGTAGATGGAGATCCCTTATGAGTCTTGTTTCATTAATTTAGAGAAATACCTCAGTGCATAATATATTAAGGAGAGTCAACTTGAAACTAGAACAAGCTGGCTCAGGTCGATTATACCTCCTTTACTAAGGTGACCTTGGGGTTGATACTAGGAGTGACTGTTTTTGCTTTAGGCTCTTGCTTGACTTCATGCGCTTTTCCAATATCATAATCTTGATGATGATATATTAGTTGGCTCACTGAAGTATCTCGGAGACTATTATTGATGGTTGGGAGGGCCAAAGCTCTATTATGAATGTCTCTATAAAGAGCGATGGATGAGCATTGACTGTCTCAAATCTCATTTGTGAATCAAGTAATGAAATCCAATAGCATCTCTTCCTCCCCCTACCAAAGTCCTAGAAAGGTCATGGTTGAACACTTAAGACATATATTCCTAATAAAGTGTTGTTCAAACTTCTTAGCTAATCAACCAAATAAGCTAATCAAGAGTAGCTTGATACGAGCATACCACTCTAGAGCCAAGCCTCGCAACATGGTAGAGAATGTGTAATACATCAGGGTATCCGACATATCATATGAGAACATCTGAGTACAAAAGGCCAAGATGTGATCGATCAGGTTTGCATCTTTGTTGAACACTTCCACGGATAATAGTTTAAAGCTAGTAGGGACATGCTCTTCTTGAGTCTTCTAAATGAATGAGAATCAATCGGAGGTGATCTTAACCAAATCTTCACCTTTGGACAGACAAAACTTTCAACGCATGTTCTCTAGGCCTCGATTCATATGTTGCAGCTATGCTTGAAGAGTATCTTCCATAGAATCTATTGGTTGCGCCTTAGACTCAAGCAAGATGGATTGTGGTTAACAAGGCTTGCTAAACTCTATGTTTGAAGATTAGAGTGCTTAATCTTTTGGGCATTCCATAAGCTTCTGATACTCTTGGAGGGTCGATGCCACATCGGGTTAGGGAATCTCGATAAGAATTGACAATGCCGTGGATTGCTATGGGGTTCTAGTCATCATTGACTAGATCAATTAAGATTTCTTCATCACGGACTTTTAATGACCTATTAGAGCCAAGTTATCGATAATAACTTTTATTTTTTTGTAGATAATCGAATAGAGTGAGGCGATAATCCAAATTATCCCTATTAATATTGGTACTTATTGAGTGAGATTCAGGAAGACTCCGATTAGGAGGGCATGTGACTCGAGGTCGCTATTGGAGGAGTGAGGCTTGGGTTATTGAATACATGTCAATATTGTATCATAGTTTACATTGAGGTAGATGTGCTTGATGGGGAAATAAAAGGATAGGCAATAAACAATAACTTTTGTATATGAACAAATACTAGCAAGTCGTAACACACAATAGAATTAAACAGAAATCACAATCAAATACCAAGATTTACGTGGAAAACCCCTTCAACGTGAAGGGTAAAAACCACGAGGCAAATCAGAGAAAATCAACTATAGAAATAATGAATGTACAATTCTCAAATCTCTTGCCCAAAACCCAAGCAACAATTACAAGAGAATAAGATCTGGGATACAAGGATCACGCCCTCACTATGCGGATAATATCCAAAACCTCCTCAAGCAATCACGTAATTGAATTCAATACAAGATCTATTTATACGATCTAACAACTAGAGATGAGAAACTATATAGTTGGAGGAAATCTTATCTACTATCGGGATCGAATGATATCAATTCATTATTCTTTGAGAATAATTTCTTCAAACGTTTGTCCTTATCTTCTTCCCTTTCTTTTTGGAATCTCTTATTTTTTTATAGGGTTCTCGCCTTTTCTCCTCTCTTTGAATCCCCATAATATATTAAGGAGAGTCAACTTGAAAATTTTGCCCTTTGATTATACCTCCTTTACTAAGCGATGTTTTATCTCTCTTTTCTTAGCTACCATTAGCCTTTTCCAATATCATAATCTATATATATATTAGGTTTAGGTTATGGTTTAGGGAAAAGAGGGCTATGGGTTGATAAAGCTCATATCTCATTTGGAATCAAGTGAACTTGGGCTCTTCCTCCCCTACCAAAGTCCTAACAACTTAAGACCCTAATAAAGTGTTGTTCAAACTTCTTAGCTAATCCCTAATCAAGGTAGCTTGTCCCACTCTATGACTCAGTGTGTAAATCCATGTATCGACATCACGATTATCGACACATCTCTTTGTACCTCTCTTTTGGTAAGGTATTTGTCAACATCTTCACCTTTGACGTCAACGCATGTTCTCTAGCTCCATTATCATCTGTATGAATTTTTGAACTCAAGCAAGATGGATTGTGGTTAACAAGGCTTGCTAAACTCTATGTTTGAAGAGTGCTTAATCTTTTAGGCATTCCATTTTCGAATCCAGGTGATATCTAACATCTATATTGCTTTGACTTAGAATGAAAAGTCGGCGATAATCCAAATTACATAAATGGATGAGATTAAGACTCCGATTGGGAGGGCATGTGACTCGAGGTCGCATTGGAGGAGTGAGGCTTGATACACCATATAGTTTTCTTGTTTTGATGGGAAATAAAAGGATAGGCAATAAACAATAACTCTAATTCTTGTAAAATTCTTTCATCCATAACATTTCTTTACAAACCTCTCAGTAACTATAGAAATAATGAATATATTCTACCAAATCTGTGGTGGAAGAGCAATACACCTTACATGAGAATAACTGGATTGCCAGGATCACATCACTACATAATACCAAAACCTCCTCAAGCAATCACAAAATAAGTACAAAGACTATTTGATGTGGATTTTCTTATATCAATATCTCTATTTTTCTGCCTTTTCATATCGCTACAAAGATTTTGCCCTTTGCTGCGATGTTTTATCTCTCTAATTCGTAGCTACCATTAGCCCCTATATATAATTAGGTTTAGGTTATGGTTTAGGGAAAAAGAGGGCTATGGGTTGATAAAGCTCATATGGTGGTCCACCTCCAAAACTTAAACAAACCTTAGAGCTTCCTCTAAGATATCTCAAAATCCACTTCCTACCTCTCTTTTGCAACATGCTTATCATCTGTATGAATTTTTGAAGTTGCTCCTTTCTAGCATTTCTAATCCAAAGATATCTCGATTATATGCAAGAAATCTACTAAATGGATGATACTTTGTAACTTGTACATCCATAACATTTCTTTACAAACCTCTGCATATATTCTACCTTTGTGGTGGAGAGCGATGTCCATGACACGACTCTCCTCGCAAAAGTAAGTACAAAACTGATGTGGATTTTCTTATATCATACCATATGCATACATTAAACTTCCAAAAGCTTAAACAAACCTTAGAGACATAAGAACCTTTTGCAAATCCACTTCTCCTTCTCTTTATCACTACTAGTAACACTCCACGCACTGCGCATATGACTGTCGACTGACTGTTGCAGCACAACTTCAAGTGACATAAGGAACCTTTTGCAAGAGGAGAACCAACTTGAAGTGACTGGTTTTGCATTTTGCTTGCTCATCTGAACCTTTTTAATACCTTCTCGATGTATTTCTCCTATGACAACCAAATTTTCTTGTTTTTCCTATCACGAGAAATCTGCATGCCTAGTATTTGCTTTGCTGGCCCCATGTCCTTCATTGCAAAGGACTCACTTAGTTCCTTCTTCAACCTGTCAATTGTATGCATATCTTTCCTAAGGATAAGCATATCATCAACATAAAGTAAGAGAATAATAAAATCCTCACCAAACCGTTTGATGTACACACAATGATCTAAAGCCGTTCTTTGGTATCCATTTTCAATCATAAATGAATCAAACTTTCTGTACCACTATCTTGGAGCTTGCTTCAATCCATACAAACTCTTCCTTAACTTGCAGACAAAATTTTCTTTACCTTTGACTTTGAAACCTTCTGGTTGCTCCATATAAATTTCCTCCTCCAAATCACTATGAAGGAAAGTTGTCTTCACATCTAACTGCTCCACGTCCAAGTCCTGGCTAGCAGCAATACCTAGAGCAACACGAATAGAAGACATTTTAACAACAGGAGAAAAAATTTCTTCAAAGTCAATACCTTTTTTTTGACCAAAGCCTTTCACAACTAATCTGGCTTTGTACTTTGGTTGAGAATAATATTCTTTAGTCTTCAACCTGAAAATCCACTTGTTCTTCAAGGCCTTTATTCCCTATGGAAGTTGCACCAAATCATATGTATGATTCTTCTGTAGAGCATTCATCTCTTCCTGCATAGCAACTAGCCATATTTTTTTCTGCTCACTTTCAACTGATTCCTGGTAATTCTCTGGTTCACCTGCATCAGTAAGCATCATATACTCATCTGCAGAGTATCTTCTAGAAGGCTGACGTTGTCTTGAAGATCTTCTCAACTGAGGTTCTGAGGGAAGCTGCTCCTCAACTTCTTCTTGCTCAACATGTCCTACAAGTAGATTAATATCTGGCTCTACACCATCTTCCTACACATCTCCCCCATCACCCTGATATACTGGAGGAATAACTAGGTCACAATCTGCTAATCCTTCTGTAGAAATCTTGGCTAGTGCCTCCTTCTTCAAATCCTCAAGGGTTTGATCCTCAAAGAAGACCACATCTCTGCTTCTGTTTTTTTAGATCCCAAAGCATGTAACCAAATTGATCATGTGAGTAGCCAAGAAAAATACATTCTTTTGTCTTACCATCTAGCTTATACCTTTCATTATCTGGAATATGTGCAAATGCACGACAACCAAATACTCTCAAATGCTTATAGGAAACATCTTTCCCTGACCAAACATGCTCTGCAACATTAGCATCTAGGGTCAGCAGGAGATAAGTTGATCACATCAATCTGTAGTCCTCAAAGCCTCATCCCAAAACCTTTTGGGTAGCTTTGCCTGTGAAAGCATACATCTGATCTTTTCCATGATGGTGCGATTCATCCTCTCTGCAATTTCATTATGCTGAGGTGTACTAGGAACTGTCATCTCATGCTGGATGCCATGTGACCTGCAATAATCATCAAACAATCATGTATACTCACCACCATTATCTAATCTTATGCATTTCAACTATCTTGTTGTCTCCCTTTTAACTATGGCATGAAACTCTTTGAAGACACCAATAATATGATCCTTGGTCTTCAAAGCATAAGCCCAAACTTTCCTGGAAAAGTCATCTATAAAAATAACAAAGTAAAGTGCACCACTGATGCCAGGAACATTAGTAGAACCATTAGGAGTTTTTGTCCTCAAAGGATCACATACATCTGTATAAACACGGTCCAAGGCATGCATTTTTCTAGACAAAATAGGACTAGCAAATGAAACTCTATATTGTTTACCAGCTAAACAATCAATACAAGGATTCAAACGTATACCTCTGAGATCAGACAATACCTCTCTCTTGGAAAGAGCTTGCAGTCCCTTCTCGCTCATGTGTCCCAATCGCCTATGCCACAACTCCATGCTGAAGTCTTTCTCTGTGGCATTTAACTATTCACCATAAGCTTTAGTCTACAACCTGTACAAAGTATGATATTTCTTTCCACTAGCTATAACAAAAGAACCCTTACTGAGTTTCTATTGTCCTCTGTGAAACCTGCTATCACAGTCTTTATTATCTAATCTTCCAACTGAAATTAGATTCAGCCTCAAGTCAACCACATGCCTCACATCCTTAAGCACCAACTTGCATCCAAGGTTGGTCTTTATGTGGATGTCACCCATGCCAATGATGTTTGCTGTACTATGGTTGCCCATCTTGACAACACCAAAATTTCCAGACCTGTAGGTAGCAAAGAACTCCCTCTGTGGTGTAGCATGATAAGAAGCTCTTGTGTCAATTATCCACTCGAGATCCTGATATACACAAGAAAAAATATCATCATAAGGAGACAAAATCAAATAATCACCAATCTGCACTATATCTGTGGTATTTTCTTTTGACTTTGTAGACTCCACTTCTTTTCCCTTTTTCTTGCTCTTCTTATGTTGCTTACACTGATTCTTATAATGTCCTTTCTCACTACAGTTATAACAAACAATATCTTTCTTTGATCTTGACTTGCTTCTACCTGTGCGTGAACTGCTTCTATCTTTAGATTTTGACCTTCCTTTGTTCTCTGAGATAAGTGCCTATGAATTAATCTGAGATGCTGTTGAGTTTTTTTTTCTCAACTCCTCATTCAACAAACTACTTGTTATTTGACTCATGGTGACAATACCATCTGGCATAGAATTACTGAGGGAAACCACTAGTGTCTCCCAACTTTCTGGCAATGAACTGAGAAGTAACAATGCCTGCAACTCATCATCAAGAGACATTTTCACAGAAGATAACTGGTTAGTAATACTCTGTATTTCATTCAAATGCTCAGCAATAGAAGCACCCTCTTTATATTTCAGGTTCACAAGTTTTCTGATAAAAAAGCTTTGTTGCTAGTTGTTTTTCTTTCATAGAGACCTTCCAACTTTTTCCAAAGAGAATATGCAGAACTTTCAGTAAAAACATGGTGAAAGACACTATCATCGAGCCACTGTCGAATAAACCCAACCGTTTTTCGATCTAATATCTTTCACTCATCATCTGTCATAGTAATGGGTTTTTCACTATCCCCTTGCAAAGGTCCATATAAATCTTTGCAATACAAGAGATCTTCCATTCTTGGTTTCCATATCATCCAATTGTTTCCGTTCAAACTAATCATGTGAGAAACACTACCAGTCTCCATGTTCAAATACAAAAATTAAATCACCAAAACCTTGCTTTGATATCAGTTGATGGGGAAATAAAAGGATAGGCAATATACAATAACTTTTGTATATGAACAAATACTAGCAGGCCATAACACACAACGGAATTAAATAGAAATCACAATCAAATAGAACACCAAGATTTACGTGGAAAACTCCTTCAACGTGAAGGGTAAAAAACACGGGGCAAATCAGAGAAAATCCACTGTAGAAATAATGAATGTACAATTCTCAAATCTCTTACCCAAAACCCAAGCAACAATCACAAGAGAATAACTGGGATACAAGGATCACATCACTGTGCACAATATTCAAAACTTCCTCAAGCAATCACAGAAGAATTCGCTGAAGATTTGATCTAACCTGAGATGAGAAACTGTTTAGATGAATGAGAACAATTTTTGCGTTTTCCTTGTCTTCTTCCCTTTCTTTTTCTCTTGTTTTTCTACCATTTTCTCCTCTCTTTGAATCCCCAAAGCTGCTGCGAAGATTCTGCCCTTTGCTGCGATGTTTTATCTCTCTAATTCACAGCCACCATTAGCCCCTATATATAATTAGGTTTAGATTAGGGTTTAGGGAAAAAGAGAGCTATGGGCTGATAAAGCCAATATGGGCTGAACTTGGGCTCTCAGCCCAACAGTGCTAAGGTTACAAAACACTAGTTGTTGCCCAGTGAGTGATGATACTATCGATTGAGGGTGGAGCATTATTGTTCGAATAATAATTGAGTGGATCAGTGGGTTGACATTCTTACAATATGAGCTCTCTTTCTAATATTAAAATATTTATAAAAAATTGACGTGCTAAAAAATGATGAGACGATTATTATAGTATCTTCGGAGCTGTCTCAAGAGCTAAGTGGATCTGCTCACGTGCTCTCGAATGACATGCATGAAGACCGATGTCGAGTATGAATTTTTCGACCTGATCTCTTTAGCGCTTAAGTTAATTGGATAGATAAAAATAGTAAAAAATATTTAACATCAATTATTATGTAAAAGATAATTTTTATACTAAGTAAAACAAAAGAATCATAAAATATTATTTTGAGGAACAATCCATAACAATTCCTTTTAGATTGATGTCCACGTGAACAAACGAAAGCAATAGGCTTTTTCTCATTTATGCCAACCAAGTTATCATGTGTATAATCACATGTCGAGTTATCTTTGGTAGAAATTTTTTCTATCAACACAAGCACCAAACATTATGAAAGTATCCCATTACATATGACACATATATTAAAATACTAAAAAAAATTGATGTGTCGTAAAGCATCTTTGTTCGCATGATGCATTCGTCCATTAATAAATACATCAAAATATTTAAAGGATCTTATTCTATCAAAACATCTTTAAATACATGATATTTTTGCTTTGGACATAAGAATCAACGAGTCCAATGTACTTAGCAAAATTTCTCTTTGCATTCAATGCGCTCGCTTATGACAAAGCGAAAAAAACAAAATCATTTGAATCAACATGATCCAAAGCATCCACACAATTGTTGTTGATGTTCCAAGACAGACATAGCACTATTGAATGTACACAATGATATCGTGAAGCACAGTAGGATGATAAATAATATAGCAATTATTTCCGACTATTCAAGTCAACTCGGGTTGAAGATGATAAAACGCCAAATTAATATACCATGTCAGCATGAGATAAAACGTTAAATTAGAGCATTCTAATACATCACACTATCAGTGAAGCCCGACTCGAGATCTCGTCCCCGAAAAAGAATTCTCTAACAATACTCGAAAAATAGATAATATCAATTTCTTCAGATCGAATTGCCGGTTTAGAGGTCGGCCCAATCGGGCCGTGGCTGTTATCGTACGACGGCACAGATCGGTCCAATTTAAATTGTTGGTCCGACTTACGTGGATCTATAATTAGGGCTTCCGATCCACGAGTAGAGTCGAGAGCATTCTTGGAGCGCACGCGAGTGCTCACCGTTCCTTTCGCCTACCTCCCATTACGAGGGCCACCCCACTTCCAACCGGGGACGAACCCTAGATTTCAATCCTGCCCTCCGACGACCCCGCGACAATGGCCGATGCGTACTGGAGGTACGGCGATGCGCGCCACCAGGCGGCTGCGGCGGCGATGGCCCCTCCCCCCGCCACTCTCAAGCGGCCTCGTGCGGAGTACCAGTGTGCGTAACTCCCAGCTCCCACCGCTGACCCTTTCTGGCTTCGACGCGCGTTTCTCTTTCTGTATCTTTTGCTTCGATCTGTCTTCGTTTCATGTTTTCCTTTTCTACCTATCGGATTTGCTAAGTTTCCTTTGTGGCAGTTTGCCTCATATTTAAAGAGGGTCTATAGAGATCAATCCGTCTGGGTGTCTGTTAGGGGAATATGGGCGGTGATTCATGAGGTTGCTGTGGTTATCGAGGCTAGGGTTCTTTGAATTTATCTGATCTCGAAAGATTCGTTGCTGTTAATTAAGGGTAGAATAGGGGAAACTTACATGCAGATTTCATTCCTAGTTACCTATCTGGTGTTGTTTTCTCTGGTATGAGGGGTAGATTTTGGAAAGATTAACAAGCAACACGGCACACTCGCTTGGAAATGATTCTGTGGTTGAGATCTTATACGGGGTTGAATTGCTTTCAATAGTTTAGTGTAGTGAAATGTTTGTAATTTTGGTTATTTCAGTTGAACACGAATTGTTTTCTTGCCGTTCAATTACATGATGCTGAAGCAACACATTTTTTTCGGTGCATCATTTTGGGTGTAAAACCCTTTCTTTTTAGATTTTTTTTTAATATTTTGAAGGCAGGTTACATTTTTGTTAAAAGAAATAAAGTTGTTTGAGATTATGCATTTGTAACTGCTCATGTTGATGTTATGCTATATTAAACTCCAAGGTCACTTGCCAAAGTTCTTTAGTTCCAGAAGGTGACTTCAACTTTTATCATTTGGACATCATTTTTATTGTTAGAGATACCATCAAATTGAACAAGAATGACTTTCATGTTACTTGCAACAAATTTTTATGAATTTTTCCTAGATATCTAGTTGTGCTTGCTCTTTTTATCTCCTTGTATGATTTGCTCCCTAAAAGATAAGTAGTCAGATCATCTTTATATGCAGTAGTCTTCTTTTCTAATTAAATGCTTTCGGGCAAGGAGAGATAACATTTTAGTTATAGGCGTATAAACAATTGTATTTGCTGCATATATTACATAATTCCTTATTAAACTAATCCTATTTGAATTAAAGATGTACCTAGTGGTTCCGACGTGTTTGCCTATTACCCTCGTGAGGATGAAGGGACTGCGCATCCTACTGTCAGAGATACTGAATCCCTTGGGGCTTCATATGATCGTTACTTACGCAATGGGGTATTTTTCATGAATGCTTTTCTACCACGGGTGTTAACTTCTTGTTGGCGGCTAACCTTGAAATTTCACTGTAGATTTCTTCTTATGGTGCTGGAGAGTCTGTTAGGCCTGTGGGTGGAGGAATTAATAACCAACCTATTGATGATCGACGAATCATCAGTATTGGAAGCTTGGATGGTCGGAGTGCTGGATACGGTGGCAGAAGGCCCGAACCTCCGCTTCCTCCAGATGCTTCAAATACTTTATTTGTGGAGGGCCTCCCTGCTGACTGTACACGCAGGGAAGTCTCTCGTATCCTTTTGACAGTTTGTGTCTTTTTGTGCTACTAGATTTTAGTTGTTTGCTATTCCTTCATCCTTTTGCAGACATTTTCCGTCCTTTTGTAGGGTTCCAAGAGGTGAGACTTGTGAACAAGGAATCCAGACATGTGAGTCTCAAACTTTATTGAGGGCCTTTTGTATTCACATTCAATATTACTAACCTCATTTTCTTTGGGGTTCATTGTTCGTGTAGCCTGGGGCTGATCCACTTGTCCTATGCTTTGTTGATTTTGCCACTACAGCCCAAGCTGCAATTGCGTTGGAAGCTTTGCAAGGTGATAATGACATCCTTAAATCTTAATACACTTAATATCATGCTTGTTTTAATTTTGTTGTTTATGGTAGTTCTGTTATTGCTATTGTCTTTGATGCTTCAGCAGAAGGTATTGTTTGTTAATACATAGGCTCTTCGTGGACCCTCTTTCCTTGTCAAGTCTTTCATTGACTTGTCTACTTGATGGTCATGTATAATATCAAGTATAATACTTGCACTAAGGAAGCAGATTGAAGTGAAGAATATATGAGTTAATATCTGTTGATTTTTTGGTGTTCCAATTTTGATAAGTGCAATGCATTGGCCTTAAATATTTAGGATTAGCGAAAAACATCTTAACTGCTTGAGGTAGTCTGAGGCTAATTGAACTTTATTCATTAACATACCCGTGAGGAACATTTGATATGATGAGGATGTAAAGAAGTTATCAACCTAATCTATTTGGGCAGTTGGAATAAAGGCATGGTTGTCGCAAACGTTGGCTCACTATCACATTCCTCTGTCATCACACAAAGATCAGGGAAATTTGTTAAACGCAGTTTTGTACACCTTTAAATCTGTAATCTCATGTCATGAGAGTTGTAAGGTACCTTTCTCCGCCAAACAACACTTTGGATGAGCTTGATGACAACATGTTCAGTCATAGTTGGATCATTGCAATGAATTATCACAAGAAAAATGACTATTATTGAATATATCAAGGGTACAGCAGTAAGAATTTTGGTTCTAACTCGTATCATCATGATTTGAGGACTAAATTAGTTTTTCCATTTGGTTAAGAGTGATCAAACTCAATTGCTGCTCTTCCTGTTTCAGATTAGGCCACACCTGTTATATTATCTTGGCCATACTTTTATATGTTGCATAATAGCAGCACCCCCAAATCGTTATGGCGGTCATTATTTCAAACAGTTAGTTAGGAATATTGCAAGTTCATAGTAATAGTAGTTGGTTTGGAGGGTTAAATTAGCAGTCTGATGCCATGGTGATAAATGCAGTTATTGGTGTAGTGTTTATTGGCAACATGCAAATCTGTCATGCGATGTAAGTTTAGTGTGTGGATTTTTATTACCTGTTTTTCTGCTCGATGTTTTTCAAATTTATCTTCTTAATTTCTTAGTAGAGAGAGGATTTAATGCTGAAATTAAACTTCCCCTTACTTTGGTATTCCGTTGTATCTAGTTTTCTACTAACTATTTGCTACAAGCTTGGACAATGAGCCTTGGTGCTCTGTTAAGGCTTCTCATTTACGATATAGGTGATTAGTGGCGAGGTCCTTGCACTGGATATTCTGTTTTGCTCTTTGAAAGTTTTGCATTCTCCACCACGGCCAGAATGACAGAATATGTTCTAAGTCAATAGATTAGATTTGAGACTCTGGACATTTCTTCAATTAACTCTTCATTCTGACCCGCAAGTAACAGAACTTGCTTTGCATACTGTCAAAATTTTGACAAACTAGAGGCGACATGATAGCTTCAGATTTTTGTCACGATAAAACTATCAGAGCCATTTGAAATTAGTACACGCGATATTGGTTGACTGTTGATTACTAAATGGTCGGCCTTAATAATTGACTTTATGATGTTGGTTCACTGTTGATTACTAAAGAGTCAGCCTTAATAATTGGCGGACGTTGAAGAACTTGCGATGCTTTAGTGTCTTTGTTTTGTCTTCATTAGTTATGCACGTGCAATCACGCCCTCGATAGTGCGCTATGCTGCAACTTTCCGTTCTACGACAATCTGCGTATCTTCCGTAAAGTATGGCCCTGTCCACATTGTAAAGTAGTCACGGCTCGATTTTGCAGGTTATAAATTTGATGAAAGCGATCGAGAATCAGCCAACTTGAGGCTGCAGTTTGCTCGCTTTCCTGGTCCGAGGTCATTCAGTGGACCTCGTGGCAGGCGTTGATCGTGGGATTTCCTAATCCAGGTGACTTGCGAAATCTACGCTTTCCCATATACGTAAGATGTGCTCAAGAAAGGCGTTTTGTTGCGATGTAAAGTTGAACTCAATCATTGTTCTGCGGTCACTTTCTTGTAGGTCCAGTCAATTCGGGAGACTTCCGTGACGAGACACTTATTAGATAATCCATTCACGGTTTCCTATCCCTTATAATTATTATAATAGTTGTAACTGGCATAGTTATATAGCCATGCTGTACCTTTTGCCATCTGCCTAAATTTGGTTGGTGTATTCTCTCTAAAGTGGTTACTAAGCATGGACCGTATGTGAGCATGCTTTCAACCTCGACCTTCTGTTTGACCCTTATCTTAGTATTGGCAACTTGACAGTTATGATATGATCAAGCAAACTCTTTTATCTGATACATATTTTTAGTTTGGCTTTAATTTTATCATTTAACTGATGGCATGTGCATGTGTTGGGAAGTATTACTTCTGCAGTATATTACAGTTAACTTTTTTTTTTCCTGATTCTTATGGTAGCATTAAATCGAATTATTCTGGTTGATGTATTATTGGATTGTGCATGTATATGTACATGCCCTAGTTTGTGTCAATGCGCTAACACTGGTGATTCAGATTCCTTTTAGATTTTCTATGGTAGCATTTTAAATGAAGTTATTATGGTTAATATATTGAATTATGCATGTATATTCACATGCGGTGGTTTGTATCAATATGATGTAAAATTCACGGCGTTCTTCATGTAGTTGACGTGGTATTGGACTTGATATGTGAAACCCTGGAGCCCATGACCGATGTTTCTTGGCTTTCTGTTGTGGATGAGACAGCACTAAATTCTAGTTTCTGGATAAAGCGTAACTAGTTCCCCTCTATGATTGTAAGTTGGTTTGCAGGCGGAAAGTGGGTCAGAGCCTGAATTGTTTGGAAGAGGCTTGGAAAACAATGATAGGCAAATATACTCAATTCAAGTATTATTTTTTTACTATGATAAACTTTATAGCTAAGCCAGCTGAGTTCACCATCACCTAAGTTGTTGGCTAGTTATTTATGGGATGGACAAAATGATAAGATATACTTTTAATTCTTAGTCTCTCTCTCAATATACTTCTTTTCTTTATCACAGTGGATCATGAATGTTATAGCAAAATGGTGAAACATACAAGAATGATGATCGTAAATCATAGTTAACCAGTACTAGTATTGGCCTCCTGTTTCAGCCATAGATGTATGTTTTTTTCATTATTTTTTTTATTTTGCCTGTCTTCTAACTTGGCTTCTTCTTTTCTTCCATTTTTCTATTTTTATTTTCTTTTGAGGTTGTCAAATTTCCTAGAATTGGCCGTAACTTTTTGCCAGTTGGATTTGATCGATTCTATTTGATTTTGATTAGATAGTCTATAAGACTGAGAAATTGGCTAAAATCTTGAATTGTTGGATAATCCATATTTTGCTACTAAAGCTTTGTATGTATGGTTACGATATAGTTGATATTTTTCAATGACGCATAATTTGTTTAGTTCTGGTCTTGGTAACCCTAAAGCAAAGATAGTATGAGAGTACGAGGCTGATATTACTGAGACGTTGAGATCGTATATATTTCTGTGAACAAGTACATTAAGGACCAGTGTGATTTGAACTGTCAAGATCAACCCCTGCAAATTTTGCGATCCGGGATGGCCAAGACCAGAACATTCTACTGCCTCAGCAATAGGCTTCTATGCTCTACATTTACCGCCTCATGAATAGGTATATTTCTGTGGAATTGATGTGTATGCATGGTTATGCTAGATTTTGATTTTTAGTTTTATGCCCAGAGGAGTTGATGTGTTTGCTAGTTTATGCTTGATTTTGGATTTAAGGCTAATGCTCAAAATCATAGTATGCTTGCCTTGCAATCAGGGGAAACAGAAAGAGTATGTTGACCACCCAGTACATTCACCACTAGGACACCTGAAGCTATGGTCCTTACACTGTTCCGAGAAGATACATGATGGCCAGGAGTTGCTGAAGTCCTTATCTATGCCTGATGCAGGTATTAATTGTTGGCCTTATGTGCAGTAATTGGTGTTCTGGGAATCTATTGTAGGAATCAATTGCTTCACAACTTCCTAAGTTTGTCATTACTGTGCATTTTAAAGTTTAGATTCATCCAGGCATGCTATGCTAGCTCTCAGATATATTAACTGCCGTGAGTTGCAACCCTGCTTTGATGACCTTAGAGTCGTGCACTCATATTTCAGTATGGTTGCTGCAATTCTCTCTGTGTCCCCCATCACAACGTAAAAGGACAACCTTTTTTAGTATGGAATATTAAAGACTTTTTTGGTGAAGTTGATTGGTTGGTCATTTGAGTTCAATGTGAAACAGTCTTCATGTTTTTCATCGTCTAATAAAAAGATGTACAATTTATCTTCAAATGTTTTTTTCAGCCAAGCTAGTTGAATATGTTTGGTTAGTATGATAAGTTTTGTGATTTTAGCATATACAACGTGAAATTATGATGCAAGGGTTTATACATCTCGTAACTCATTGATCTATGAGAACCTTTGTACATCTTTGAAATTATCCAGCAACAAGACTGGTGTTGCCTTTGTTGTTACGCTATGTAACTTGTCGTCAACTACACACTATTCTATGATCAAAGCAGGAGATTAACTCGTTTTTTTTTTTCTGCTGTAGGTCATTTGCAAAGCAGTCAAAGAGTGAGGTTGAAAAGCGATATTGTCTCAGCATACAATGGAAGTTTTTGGAACGGTCGTTTGGTATAACGTCTCTTTCGAAACTATTTGCAACCCATAATGAGAAGAGGTGAAGGCGATTTCACGTTTGGTGGACTTTTCTGCTTGTGGTTTTTGAGGTAGTAATGCTATCTCTCTTTTTCTCGATTATGATTTTGGTGCATTAGGACGGCAGGTTGGGTCATCTATTTATAAAACCTACTCTAATATCCAACTTCATAATCCAGTCATTTTTGCAACGAGGAAAATTTAAATCCCAAGTCTTCATTTTCATCATAAAGAACACTCCCATACATTATTGAAAGGGAAAATTTGTATGCGTTTGTACATTTATTATATTAAAATTAAAGTTTAGCATGTATGTCCATGTAAAGTTCCAAAATTTTACGTGTCTAATTATCATATAAGGTGTTAGTTAAAACTCTAATTAGCATTAATAAAGATTATCATTTGATTGTTATGTTGTAATCGTGGTTGAGTTTTATTGGAAGATGTAGAAACAGATATGATGCACTAGAATTTTTTGGCATACATTCTTCCGAAAACTAAGAGAATATACGTTTGTAATATTCTCTCTCATACAAGGTCACAACCGACCGCGTATTGAATTCTTATATGAATGCTGCACTGGAATCCGTCTCCGAGGTGAAGCCGACGAATCCGGCCGCATTTGTGATTCAGATCCACTTTGGGATTGTGGGACCCAGCTCTTAAAATCGTTCCAAATGTGATGTGTTGGGCCGTCACTTGACCCAGAATATTCCATGCGTTGGGCAGCCCGTCCGATTTTGTGGCACGACCAATTGGTTCCATGGGGTCCTCTGGTCGTCTCGGATCTTGCGTTTTTGATGTGGTGTCAATGAAATCAGATCATACGATGTCGCGTGGACGGCAAGCAAGATGGGGTTGACGGCGGACCTGTGCTCCATGTGGGTCGCATTCGTACCCTTTCACGCTTTCCTTCTATTGTTTTTGGTTGCTTTCCTTCGTGACAGTTGCAATTTCCGTATAGATATTACCAGATACATGAAGATTGCCACAAATTCGACGGTGGCTCATCTACTATTACTCGCATGCTCTAGTGTATGATTACTATTACTCGCACGCTCTAGTGTAGTACATGTTACACCCACAGACGCATTCTTTCTATTTCATTATTTTAATTATCTGTGGATCATTTGCAGTCAAACGCCCTTTTCATCATGTTTTGCAGTTCTGTACACCCGAATTGGTAGCCTTGATTCCCCTCCCCTGTCGGTCGCCGCCTTCCGACACAACAGCCATATTCTCCTCCAAATATACCACCACCAGAAAGCCGGAGAAAAAGCAGGAAGAGGAGGAGAAAGAAGCATAGGTTGCCAAAATGGACAAGCCTCGAGAGGAAGAAGAGCAGCGCCAGATCACAGCTCCCCTGCGTAAGCTTACCATCTCCTCCACTTCTCTATTCCCTCCTCTCATCCCACGCATCATGCAGTCGCCTCCGATCCCTCCACCTCGGCGACGTCCTCGTCATCTCCACCACAACGAAAGGAGGAGGAGGGAGAGGAAGAGAACTCGCCCATCGAGCAGGTGGCCTTGACGGTGCCGGTCAATGACGACCCCGCGACGCCCGTCCTCACCTTCCGCATGTGGGTCCTGGGAACAGCCTCCTGCGTGCTGCTCGCCTTCCTGAACCAGTTCTTCTGGTACCGGAAGGAGCCGCTCTCCATCACCTCCATCTCCGCCCAGATCGCGGTGGTGCCGCTGGGCCACCTCATGGCCTCCACCATCACCGACCGCGTCTTCTTCAGGGGGAGCCGGTGGGAATTCACCCTCAACCCGGGCCCTTTCAACATGAAGGAGCACGTCCTCATCACCATCTTCGCCAACTCCGGCGCCGGCAGCGTCTACGCCATCCACATCGTCAGCGCCGTCAGGATATTCTACCAGAAGCACATCACCTTCTTCGTCTCCCTGCTCGTCATCATCACCACACAGGTCTGGCCTCATCCGGATCCCTTCCCTCGATCCTTTGTGTAGCCATCGCATAATCCGTTCGCCTTGCTGATGATATTGATGACACAGGTTCTCGGCTTCGGGTGGGCTGGGATGTTCCGGCGGTACCTGGTGGAGCCGGCGGCGATGTGGTGGCCGCAAAATCTGGTGCAGGTCTCACTGTTCAGGTAAGTGGTCTCTCTTTTAGTTTTTAAATCCTTGCTTTTTCTAGCTTGAATCGATGGTACGAGCTTAGAACATCTGATTTGTGATTGATGACGACAGACTCAGATTGTTTACTCAATGCCAATGCCCAGCGGGGTCTCATAAAACTCATACATCACGTATTAAATTTACTGACACGTATGGGCCATGTAATTAACATCCACTTGCCAGTGGTAGGGACATGTAGATGGAATCAACTTTTAAGGCCACCCTCGCCCAGATTCCAAGCGTTGAGCTGCTTTCCTTTCGTCAACATGCAGAGCCCTGCACGAGAAAGAAGGTCGCCCCAAAGGTGGCATGACTCGGAACCAGTTCTTCATGGTGACCTTCATATGTAGCTTTGCCTACTACGTTCTCCCAGGCCACCTCTTCTCCGTGCTCACCTCCCTCTCCTGGATGTGCTGGATCTTCCCTCGCTCCGTCCTTGCCCAGCAGCTCGGTTCTGGCCTCCATGGCCTCGGCATCGGTGCCATCGGCATGGACTGGGCCACCATCTCCTCCTACCTCAGCAGCCCCCTGGCCAGCCCTTGGTTTGCCACTGCCAATGTCGCGGCTGGCTTTGCGCTCATCATGTATGTCATCACGCCCGCTGCGTACTGGCTCAACCTCTACAGCGCCAAGACCTTCCCCATCTTCTCCGATGGCCTCTTCACATCCACCGGGCAGAGCTACAACATCTCTAGCATCATAGACCCCAACTTCCACCTCGACATCAAGGCCTACGAGAAGAATGGTCCGCTCTACCTGAGCGCACTCTTCGCAATGACCTACGGCGTCGGCTTTGCCTCTCTCACGGCCACCATCTCTCATGTTCTTCTCTTCCATGGAAGGTACGTGGTGACACTCGATTTGCCTGCAACGAATGCCAAGTATTCCATCGATCACGGTTGTGCTTGCTTGTAGTCAAATATGGCAGATGAGCAAGTCGGCATTCAAAGAGAAGATGGATATCCACACGAGGCTAATGAGCAGATACGACCAGGTCCCGCACTGGTGGTTCATCATCATCCTCGTTGCCAACGTTGCTCTTACCATGTTCGCATGTGAGTACTTCATCGATCAGCTCCAGCTGCCATGGTGGGGAGTACTACTAGCCTGCTTCATTGCCATTTTCTTCACGCTCCCCGTCGGAATCATCAAAGCCACCACGAACCAGGTATCTGCTTGCTAGTTTCCTTCACCGTGTCAGCTCCCTGCAGCTTCCGAGTTTGCTAGCCTGATCAATGGCTTCTCCTGTTTGATGACCAAGACACCGGGACTAAACGTCATTACAGAGTACATCATCGGATACTTGTATCCCGGACGCCCAGTCGCAAACATGTGCTTTAAGGTATACGGATTCATCAGCATGAAACAGGCCTTGTTGTTCTTGCAAGACTTCAAATTGGGGCACTACATGAAGATACCACCCAGAACTATGTTCATGGCACAGGTTCGTTTACACTTCCATGTCCTTTGGCTGCCAAGGAGTATTGATCGAGTTCATAATGATGAGGAAATATAGGTTGTGGGCACCTTGATTGCTGCACTCGTGTATTTGGGAACTGCATGGTGGCTTATGGAGACCATTCCCGACATCTGCAACACCGAGCTCCTGCCTTCGGACAGTCCATGGACCTGCCCCGGTGACCACGTCTTCTACGACGCCTCTGTCATCTGGGGTCTCATTGGTCCACGCAGGATCTTTGGAGACCTCGGCACCTACTCCAACATCAACTGGTTCTTCCTGGCTGGTGCGCTGGCGCCTCTGCTCGTCTGGCTTGCGCATAAAGCCTTCCCAGAGCAGGAGTGGATCCGGCTCATAAACATGCCCGTACTGATCGGCGCCACTGGATCGATGCCGCCGGCAACAGCCGTGAATTACACGACATGGGTCGTTGTCGGTTTCCTCTCCGGTTATGTGATCTACAGGTACAGGCGTGAGTGGTGGCAGCGGCACAACTATGTGCTCTCTGGTGCTCTGGATGCAGGGCTGGCATTCATGGGCGTGTTGCTGTATATGTGCTTGGGATTGGAGAAGGTGAGACTCAATTGGTGGGGGAATCACTTGGATGGGTGTCCTCTGGCTTCCTGCCCAACAGCTCCGGGTGTCGTCGTCGAAGGTTGCCCCGTGTTCTGAGATGCTTGTTGAGCTACAAGTTCTTTGTTTCCTGATTATATTTGCATTCATACTTCAGTGGAGACGTATAAATCATTGAATTGGAACATGTAACTTGGGTACAAATCAGTGAACATGGAAACCTCAGCCCGGCATTTCGACGAGCACGTGGAAGGCAGGGTTGAGATCGCCAAGCTTGCGATCGCCTGTACTCCCTCTGGTGCGTCCTTCCGTTCTCTAACCCAACCTGACCTATCCGTCCCACATATAGCGAGCCGGGCCCAATCCAAGATCGATCGGTCAAGCTCAATCAGCAGATCGGACTGGGTTGGATGAGGGTTGCGAAACTGATTTAGGATTCAATCTGGGATGGCATTGGGTTGGAAGGGGCAGGAATGCAGAAAGACGATCAGTGGGCCACAAGAACGCAAGAAATCCAGATGGAAGCAGGACCGCCTCTCAACCTCCACCACCAGTTGAGATATCGTGGCACCGCCAATCCGCTACTGCCCAATGTTTCGCCTCTTGATATTTTCCTCTCCGCCCATTCCATCACAGCAGTAGGCAGTACTCCTTCGTACGAAGTTCGAGAGAAAGCAAGATGCTTGCTTCTGCTGCTGTTGCTGCTGCCATCGCAAAGCCAAGCCTCTCCTGTTCCGGACTTCGCTTCTCTTCCGACCTCAATTCGATCCCTCCCTCGTCGCCGGTGGCCGCCAAGGCGGGCTTCCGGTCGTCCTGCTCCGCCGCTCGCTCGTTCCGCGTCAGAAGCGCCGCCACGAAACCTGCGAAATCACCTGGTATAATATGACCAAATCATCCCTGTTGTTGTCAATTTCCCTCATTTGTGCATCGAATTGGTCACATGTTCTATCTTGTTTGCACTCAGCCGAAGAAGACTGGAAGACCAAGCGTGAGCTTCTCCTTCAGAAGAGGGTAATTCCCGTTTCATGTGTTCTATTTTTTAGATGATTTTTCTGCTTTAGACTAGTTGACATTTCTCGTCAGTAATGACTTCTTGATGCAGTGTATAGATCTTCTTCTTTTCTTTTTAGCAATCCAATGCTGTTTTTGATGAAGAAATCTGATTCTCGTGACGATTGCTCATGTTTACTAAGCTGTTGGTACATATCTTTTGGTCATCAATAACTTATTAGTCGATGTAATTTAGAACTTTGTCAGGTTTCATGTTAAGTTTGCAGTTCTCATCAACAACCTGCAATCAGAGTTATGCATAAAAGATCTCTTCTACAAGGAAGATCTTGCTTGTTATCCTACCTTTTCTTATCGCTGTTATAAGTACCAGTAGGAGAGACAATGCTCTTCTGGTTGTCCTGTAATGGTGCTCTTGCTCTCGGATTGAGTGACTGTGAGTTCATGTAGGTAAATCTTGCTAGAAGGGAGTTTGTGATTTTGGCTAAAGAACATTTTGGTGAATCTGCTGTTCTTTTTCTGAATTGGTTGATGCGATCTCCATCTCTGTATGATAACATGATTTGTTTGCAGGTCCGTAGTGTTGACGTAAAGGAAGCACTGCGTCTCCAAAAAGAAAACAATTTTGTAATTTTGGATGTCCGTCCTGAAGCAGAATTTAAGGAGGTATTTTTTTTCTAAATTGCTTTTGTTATAAAATGTATAAATGCAATGTAGTCATTTTGCAACTCTTAATTGGGGCAAAGCAAAAAAGGACACCTAACAAACAGAATTGGCTCAAGAGAAAATGGGGTAACAAATGGAGATACATAAACCTACAAGCATCAACAACCTTTTGTCGCTAATTTTGTTCTATGACACATTTGCACTTGCAATTATAAGAATGTTTCTCATCTTTCATCACTAAATTCTTATCTGTGCAAGTCTAATTCCATCAGTTGGAGAAAGCTTCAAGGAAGAGTTTACTAGGTCTTGTGACCATATGGTTAGGCTATCATCAACATTTATCGGTAGTGTTTAACCTATCCAATGCAAATTTAGGAAAAATGACTTGCCCAAGACCTAATGGTTAGCGGGAGAGTAAAAATGTGTATGTGATGGAAGTTTAACCTTATGAAACTAAGGAGCGACTGTATGAAACTCCAATACATTTAAGGGAGTCTTGAAAAAAAGGGGAATTACTAGCTATGCTTGAGATTTTCTTTTTCCTTTCTTTTTTGAGGGGATAATTTTATCTAAAGATCCCTATGAAGCTGAATGTTTTTAACGTCACCTCTTTGTCCTTTCAAACGATTCAATCTTGGACCGCAACAAATAAGAACCATCTCTAGCTTCCATCCATAGTTCTTTCTACGAGCGCTTTGTGTTGCTTATTATATCTGTTTTCATAATACACCTTTGCGTTCTCATGATAATATCATGTTTCTTTCTGAAATCATAGTACTTCATCAGATGTTAAAAATCAATCCAGGGATTGACCACTTGACTTTGAGTAGGTTTATGCCAAATATGTTATGTTAATTTTCTTAAGTTCGATTGACTTGTCAGGGAATTTTGGTGAATGCTTCACATCTCTAATTGTGATTCTTAAAAACTTCTTTAGGCTCATCCACCAGGTGCAATCAATGTACAAATATACAGGCTTATAAAGGAATGGACCGCATGGGATATTGCTAGACGCGCTGCTTTCGCATTCTTTGGCATATTCTCTGGCACAGAAGAGAATCCCGAGTTTATTCAGAGTAAACTAATTAGAGTTGCAACACATCTTTTTTTGTAGATATGTTGAATTGTGAATGACAAATATTTTCATCTGCAAACAGGTGTGGAGTCAAAACTTGATAAGGATGCAAAAATCATTGTAGCATGTTCAACCGGAGGAACGACGAAACCATCACAAAATCTTCCAGAGGGCCAACAGTCCAGGTAACTTGGTTAAAGTATGTTATTTCAGCAATCAAGCATCATCCAATCTTTGCATGTGGTGTATTGAACCTTTCATCTAATCTAACAGTGTCAGTCACCGTTTCAAGTTTGATTGATCGATGTTTGGGCCATCATCTGTGACACATGATGACACTAGTCCTAACTTCTTCCATGTTATTGATGAGAAAGTATGATTTTGGCAGGTCTTTAATCGCAGCATATTTGCTGGTGCTGAATGGGTATAAAAATGTATACCACCTGGAGGGAGGGCTTTACACATGGTTCAAAGAAGGCCTGCCTGCTGCTGCTGCTGCTGCAGCAGAAGAAGAATGAGATGCAAGATGACAATGTGAAATTGTGGCTCTAGGATTTTGTTCCCTGCAGCCTTTATTCATAATATCATTCTGTAAATGTTTGTGTTATTTTACATACATTCTTTAGCAGACTGTGACAGTTCACATCAGAATAAATGAATGATCTTCTTGCTGGGGCCTTGGAAAGTAAAGGCAATTGTGTGTTTTTACTTGTGATATCTATATTTAAGGACTAAACGAGTAGGACTAAATATTTTTGGAACAGTCATTTAGACTGTTAATGGGTCGATTATCCCATCGGATCATAATAATGCTCGTGTTAAAGAGTTCAATTTGACTAATTACATTACTGTTGTTGTAATATATTATTGCATTTGGATATACACTCTTCTCACAAAAGAGATGAGGAGAGGTGATCATATTTCAGGCGTGGATGGATCTGATCGAATAACCAATTTGGATTGTCATGCTTTGATCCGACGGGATAAATCATGCATTAACTTGGTATGGCGATTGGATAACTAACTCATGAAGTCTTCAAGATTCTAAAATCAAAGTTAATAATAATAATAATTTTTATTTGAATATAATCTCCAGTGATGTGATAGGAAGTTGTTATGTCAACTTTATGATATGTATATTTCTATTAAAAAATCGACGGTCGAGATCAAAAGGAGAAGATGGGACATGGGGGAACACTCACCGTAACCTTCCTGCACAGCGTACCCTGCACACAGTTTGTATCTCTAGCTCACATCCAATTAAAGGACCACAAACACATGACATGTTCTTTTCCCACGCACACACACACATGGCATGTTCTTTTCCTACCAAATATATATATACGTACTAGAAGACGAACATAGATTAAAAACATGAGCATAAGACATCATACCGAAATATCTGGCAATTGACCGACAAAAGCATTTCCCTTGGCCGCCAAACCATATTCTGCTACCTGAATATAAAGTGCAGTGCAAGTGCACTGCATTGTTGATGTCACGTTGACCGAGGTTGGATGAGTCTGATTTTGACTTTGACCGGGCCCTACCCTCACATGGCCGAGCAGCGCGGAGACCCCATGTACGAATCTCGCCGGTTCAATCGAGCCAAATCGATGCCAACCAATCCCCTCTGGACCACCTCCTGTTCACCAATCACGAGACGATTCCCGATCCAACTTCATTTCCCTGGAACCGAAGAGATGGCGAAGTGGATTGTCATGAGCGCGATATTGGCGTCGCCATCTCGTTCTCGTTTTCCTCATCGTGTCTGCATCTCCTTCTTTTAAAGTCCTCCTCCCTCTTCAGACCACCACCACACTCCGGCCTTGCGGTGGCCTTCGTTGTGTTGCATGCACTTCGGTAGTTCCCAGAGAGAAAACAATGAAGGTGAGTGAGCAGATCCCTCTCTGCTCCTGTGTTGTTGTGTTGGTTATATAGCTACTGTTACTGTGACTCTTGTGGCATAGATCATCTTCGATTGGATGCGTCGCAAGCTGCACCCCAGCGTCAAATACTCCCAGGTTTCTCGAAAGAAAGGTTGGGGGAGAATCTGAGGACTTCCTTCCTTGTAGCTTTCCCTGGTTTCGGGAATGCGAGATGATGCGGCTTTTTTGGTTTCTGATTTCCAGATGCTTTTGGCGGAGATGACGAAGAGAAGCAGGAGGTGGTCTTCGAGGGTCTGATGGAGAAGGAACCCTTACTGCTTCACGACGTCCTCGACGGCATTCTCACCATTGGCACGTTGGGACACCAAGGCAGCTTTCTTTCTCGATCCTACTCCATCCAGGAAGACGAACTCCTGCAGGATGAAGAAGCAGACATGGAGGTAGAGGAGAGAGAAGAAGGAACGGAAGTTGCGCCGGCCATCATCGAGTCAATTAAGGTCAAACTACCTGTTGAGGCGGAGGTGAAAGAGGTGAAGGTGGTGGTGCAAGACGTAGAAGAGTCCCCGCTGCTGGAGGAGGACAAGAAGAAAAGAGAGCGGGGAAGGACGACGCTCGCCGATCTGTTTGCTGCCGAAAATCTCAACGAGGGAGCCAATGCCAACTGTGAGAGGAAGAAGACAGCAAAGACAAAGAAACAGGAGAAGCGGACATCACCCTGCACCGCCAAAGCCAAAGCCAAAGCCAACTCCACCACCAACACAAAGCTACAGAAGGTACGCTTCGCCACTCTCTCATGCATGGTCTGTGAGTGTCAATGCTGCTCTCAGCCACCCTCTCTCCGTGAATGGCAATACTTGTTTACTAGCAGTTTCCTGATTTCGATGTTTTGTTGGCTGGTTTGTGGTGAATGGGTAGCTGATGACAAAAATGTTGAAGAAGAAGATCCATCCAGAGATAGCAGTGATGCCCAAATCATCAGGAACACAGACCCAAGAAACAAGAAAACATTGGTAATCTCTCTCTCAGTTTTGTTGTTGATCTAAGCCACTTGATCGCCACAGAAGATTCAATGGGTAGCTCATGCAAACACAAATAGTTGGCAGGCATACAAGTTGAGCTTATATATCTATCACCATTAAAGCTTGTTTGCTAACAGTTTCTTGGTCTCTTTGTTTGTTTTCATTGCAGATTTAACGCAAGTCCGATGCTTAAATTGGCAGTAAGAAGAGCATGATATATGTCCATCATCAATCATACGCTAGTCAAGCATTTATCATTCTCCATTGTACTCATCAGGACAAAAGTGATTCTAGATATATGTATCACATGTTGTGGTTTTGCATCTAATTATATGTGCCAGTTTACTGTTGTAATGGCATAATTTGTGCTTTGGAGACGAGGAGGAGAAAGATTAATATTGATCCTTTCGTTTCTAAATTATCTCTGTCTTCGACATCCCAAATTGCGGCAGGCACAGGTGACACCGAGGTAAAGAGGCCACTATCGACGAATGAGAGGCGACGCTTCGGTGTTGGCCCCACCCAATTAAGTGGGGTTTTTCCTGTTGCCTGCCCAAATCGAGACAGCCCAGAACAAAAACTTCTTTAGCCCGTTCATCATGATCTCAACGGTTAGAAATGGCGCGTTCTTGTGAGAATGGAGGCAAAAAACGACCGTTCAATCTTCCCGAGGCCCCCGAATTTTAAAGTATTTGATGGGAGCAGATCGAGCATTGGAGAGGATCATCTCTCCCATGCTTACGGTCCATTAATGTGATGGGTGGGCCGGTCGGGACATGTATTATGAATCTAACCCCGAGTGATCTTGGAGTTTGGTCCAAGAATCCGACCCGGTTCGGGCGGCCGTAGACCGAAGAGATAGCGCGAGTTGCGGCCACAGAGCTGCTCGAGGGGAAGGAGCAAAGACCGGCCTCGAAGAATCGCCTCAGAGCCCTAAACCCACCCGAACCCTTGTTGTGTCCCTCGCGACGTCGGAGGAGATCGATGGCCACATCCATGATGCTTCGAGCTTTGAGGAGGCGCGATCTGTCGCCGCCATCTCTGTCCTCTCGCCTTAGATGCGTAAGCTCGCTTTCTCTCTTGGGATTGTTGCCCCCTTCGAAGACCACAATAACAAAATTTCTTGTGGTCTTTGCACGGTGCCTCTGTACCGTTTCCTGGAAGATTATATGTAGCTCTTTTATTGTTAAGATCAATTGGGCTCTCGATTAGCCTCATTTTCACCATTATTGTGTTATTGTCATTCTACTGTGAGTTGGTGCCGGCCCAGCAATGTTTTCCTCTTCTTGTTATCATCATGGTCAGAAATTTTCATCTTTTATGTTTTGTGTTTTCATATAAAAATGATAAATTGCACAAACCTGATTAATATTGTTTTATCCTAAAATTTAATTTGAGAAGTGTATTTGACATCGAGCTCAGAGTTTGATTGATAGTTGAAGCTTCCGTGTCTTATATTCTTCGTGCTGACAGTATATTTGTTGAAGCCAGATGTAGTCCGTTTGGTTGTTTTTCTGGTGCCAGAAGTTTCAGCTACAAACACTTACCAATAAATTCTAGAGGGTTCAGGAGGAAGATTTGGGATCACGAAAGTGAACATAATTTTGATGGTTTATATCTATTTGAGATCTTTTGTTTTATCCTCTGGGTCGTCTAAGACTGAAATCATAGAAAATTATCTCATAAGAGGTGGAATGTTTACAAATATTGTGTTTTAGGTTGAGTGTACCGGTTTAATAGTTGATGTAAAAGCATGCACAAATATGAAATTTGAGTTTTTTAATAACTAAAGCAGGCATTGCGTAGTTGCATTTTCATTATTAAAATTGGTTCACTGTGGTGTATAATACAAGAAATCATTGTCAAAGTGGCGTTTGTACTTGTCTTTCTTTCCTTTTTGTCGGCTTGATTTACCCATCCTTCTGTGTGTGTCTCCCTCTTTGTTCTGCCATGCTCCTTCCGGCAAACTTGTCCTTACCTTTTGTACCTGTTTTTCTCACTAAAACCCGCAGTGCCCCAATCCATTACCCGGTTGGTGATCTGCAGCTTCTGTCCTAGTCAGTCCTGCAAAGGGAGAGAGGCAACGCTGGTACACATTCTAGCAATCTTGTTCCCTGTTGTTTATCATAGGGCTGAGTCTGGGCTGAATTTTCTTTTCTTATGGTAGTGCGTTAGTGATCTGTTGCCACTCAGGTCTTTTGTTCCCAATCCCAAGTCTGTGGTTTTGTAATGGACAAGTATTAGCAGACAATGGTCATGAAGTGAATCTTATCTTCTACTTCTTTGTTCCTTTCCTTTCATCTTTTAATGGTGGACAGACCATAACAAGTTTTTTTGTTAATAGTCTTATGGAATTTGTGTGATATAGGTCCTGTGAACTATATTTCATTCTAAATTTTAGCAAATCAGATCTTACTGTCAAAATTAATGGCTTTTTGTTTAGCTGATTTTCAAAGTTGGGTTCATGACTCAGAGCTCTGCTTTAGATGCCTACAGGAGGAACCCAAACAAGGGCACCCTCGTCAGTGTGAACTATGGACATAATCAGGGAAAGTAGTGCCATACTGTCAGTATGAGATTGATAGTTTGGGTCATCTGGTTGTCCCTTTGTGCTTCCATTATGGGTGTAATAAAAGAGCATTTTTCTAACCTGAAAAGTGCTTCCTTTTATGATTTATCTTTAGAAGTCTTCGTTTTGTTCATATGGAGCTGTGCATCCGACCTTTATCACTTGTTATGTAGTCATGAGGATCAGGTGCAGTTCTTCTTATTCCTTCTTTTCCATATATTTAACTCCTCTCGTTTCTACTTTCTTCCTTCTTTGAACTGATACTCTTGATTCTTTTCTTTCATCTCTCTCTGTAGTATCTTAACTATCACTCTTATCATAATTGAAGTGTTTCTTATTTTCAACATGCAATGATTAATCTGATTTTGCACGTGAACTTTCTGTTCTCAATTTTTCTAGCTATCATTCATAATCCCAAATCTTTAGCAATGGTTAATCATTGGCATATACCATGCATGTGGGAGTGTTGTACCGTTAAGAAGTGGAAGACGCATGCAATTGAACATTGGGTAGCAGCATCACTTTCACTGTTTCCATAACTGGAAAAATAAAAGAGTTAAAAGTAAAAAATAGAAGTTTTGGCATGATCACCCAGCTAGGAAGCTTCTTTCATGGTGATGGATTACATAATCATGTTTTGCAGTTTTCTAAAACAACAGAATCAAGGTAATAATTCTTAAGTTAGTTTCGTGTCGTTACATTTGTTTCGTTGACGTCACTGGGCACCCCCTTTGAGCACCATTATCTCTTTTGCCTCTTGTTTGTTGCCCGACTATCCATCACTTTGCTATCTCTTGTTTGTATTAAATTATGATGATTCTGTTTCAGTACTTGTATAGCTTATTGCTATTTTTTATGTTGAGTAACATAGTTATAGCTTACTTGTATAGCTTATTGCCCTACTATCCGTATTTCATGTTTATTTATGCAGTTATCTGGCAATGCAAGCGTGCCCTGGTGTGCTTCTCCTCTGGGTTACAAATGGGCTAATTTGGTTAGATCCTTAAGGTATTGTCTCATGTATTTAATTTGACGTCCATATTTGATGTCTCTTCTCTAATACGCTTGTTTTCTGCTTTTATTTTTTTGGTTTGCTTTACCCATGACTTCTCTTTTTATCCAGCACAAAACCAGCAGGAAATGATATAATTGGAATTGATTTGGGAACAACAAATTCATGTGTTGCAGTTATGGAGGGAAAGGTAGATCTCTGATTGTCTTGTTTGTATTTGGTCATCTGTAACTCTGATAATGAATGATACTCTCCTATGCTTGTGTATCACAGAATGCTAAAGTCATAGAAAACTCTGAAGGAGCTCGTACCACTCCATCAGTTGTAGCTTTTAATCAGAAGGGAGAACTACTTGTTGGAACTCCGGCAAAACGTCAGGCAGTTACCAATCCTACAAACACCATTTTTGGAACCAAGCGATTGATAGGACGCCGCTTTGATGATCCTCAAACACAGAAAGAGATGAAGATGGTCCCCTTCAAGATTGTGAGGGCACCCAATGGGGATGCATGGGTTGAAGCAAATGGTCAGCAGTATTCTCCCAGCCAGATTGGTGCATTCGTTTTGACAAAGATGAAAGAAACTGCTGAATCATATCTTGGGAAGTCAGTTTCAAAGGCTGTTATCACAGTCCCTGCATATTTTAATGATGCCCAACGTCAGGCAACAAAGGATGCAGGGAGGATTGCTGGTCTCGATGTACAAAGAATTATCAATGAACCAACTGCTGCAGCGCTTGCCTATGGGTTGAACAACAAGGAGGGCCTCATTGCAGTTTTTGATCTTGGAGGTGGAACATTTGATGTTTCAATCTTGGAAATATCAAATGGTGTATTTGAGGTATACGTTCATTATTTTTCTTGCCTTTGGGAGGGAGGGTCTGCTTTTTCGTTTTGTTTGGTCTTGTTAATGGTCTCATTTCTTTATTTCAGGTTAAAGCAACAAATGGTGACACCTTCTTGGGTGGAGAAGATTTTGACAATGCATTGGTAGAGTTCTTGGTTGATGAATTTAAGAGAACTGAGGCAATAGACCTTTCAAAGGATAGGCTGGCTCTACAGAGGCTCCGGGAAGCAGCTGAGAAGGCTAAGATTGAACTCTCATCGACATCCCAGACTGAGATCAATCTTCCATTCATAACAGCTGATGCTTCAGGAGCAAAGCATATGAACATAACACTCACAAGATCAAAGTTTGAGACTTTGGTGAATCATTTAATAGAAAGAACCAAAAATCCCTGTAGAAGCTGTTTGAAGGATGCTGGCATAAGCAGCAAGGATGTTGATGAGGTTCTTCTTGTTGGCGGAATGACTAGGGTTCCAAAAGTCCAGGAAATAGTTTCAGAGATCTTTGGAAAGAGCCCTAGCAAGGGAGTGAATCCAGATGAAGCTGTTGCAATGGGAGCTGCTATTCAGGGTGGTATACTTCGTGGAGATGTTAAAGAGCTCCTTCTATTAGATGTAACTCCCCTGTCACTAGGTATTGAGACCCTTGGTGGTATTTTTACGAGACTGATCAACAGGAATACGACCATTCCCACGAAGAAGAGTCAGGTAAGAATATGATTGATGAAAAAAAAATTATTAGTAGAAAGTTTAATAGAAGAAGCTACGGATATGGGGGTTGTCATGAAAACATATGCCCAGAAGGAAATGTGACTCCAACATCAAAGTCTCATCATAATTAATCTACTTGATTGGCAAATGCAAGTCCTTTTTTTTTACTCCTTATATTTTGTCTATACAAGCATCCTATGTTCCTATTTCATCAAGAATATGTTGTCAAGGTAGTGACAACAGGATACCTAAATCATGGTATATAGCTTAACTGCTATTATATTAGGTTTGACTGAAATGATAGCCAAAGCCGTTCAGATGTTGTAATTTATGAGATCAATAATTATTTCACCTTAAAAGGAGATGAATAATGAATTTTGAACTTATGCTTTTATATTTCGTACCTTGTTTACTGCTCTAAATCACCCTGAATTTGTTTTTAGATTGTGGCATGTCTGTTTCGGGATTTTGTTAAAACATTTGTTTAGCACTGGAAATGGTTTGTCTTATGTGGAATTTTGGAGATAGCATTTTCATGCTCTGATAGATGTGCAATAGGATGTCAATTTTTACTTGATACTGAGGTTATTTGGTTTCTTCCGCCGATCAGGTATTCTCCACTGCAGCTGACAACCAGACCCAGGTTGGAGTTCGTGTGCTGCAAGGTGAGCGTGAAATGGCTGCAGACAACAAGCTCCTAGGCGAGTTTGAGCTTGTTGGCATCCCACCAGCTCCAAGAGGCATGCCGCAGATTGAGGTTACCTTTGATATTGATGCCAACGGAATTGTGACAGTCTCAGCTAAAGACAAGGCTACTGGAAAAGAACAGCAGATCACTATTCGCTCATCTGGTGGCCTCTCCGAGGAAGAGATTGAGAAGATGGTCAAGGAGGCTGAGCTGCATGCTCAAAAGGACCAGGAGAGGAAAGCCCTGATCGATATCAAGAACAGTGCTGACACGACAATCTACAGCATTGAGAAGAGCTTAAGCGAGTACAGGGATAAGATTCCGACTGAGGTGGTCACCGAGATTGAGACTGCAGTAGCTGATCTTCGCAAAGAGATGGCCGGAGACAGTGTTGATAATATCAAGGCCAAGCTCGACGCAGCGAACAAAGCGGTCTCAAAGATCGGGCAGCACATGGCGGGAGGCTCAGGTGGGTCGTCTTCCGGTGGGTCATCTTCTGGTGGCACTCAAGGTGGTGGTCAGGCTTCTGAAGCAGAATACGAAGAGGTCAAGAAGTAGGATATCCGAGATGTGACTATCGTCCAACCTAACTCTATTTCATATGCAAGTTGATGTCGTACTGTAACTTTTGTCCAGGGCATGAGCAGATTTCTTATTTCTTCATGTGAAATAAGAAACAGTCGGATTCTAGATGCTAGTAGTGCCACTTGATCATAAACTCGGTGAATCGATCGTCACAATCTGTTATCATTCAACAATCTGTAATCATTCCTGGTGTTTCATGTGGAGAGCAAATGCAGAATTTGCTGGATTTGGCTCGTCAACGACAATGGGAAACATGGTCGGATTCATATGGTTTACAGGATGAATTTTCTTTTAATTGCCTTGATCTTGGGATTCTGCTACATGACTTTGTTTTTGTAAGAGCCGACCACCCAAAACTCATCAATAGAATGCGCAGTAGGATTCACCAGATCGGTTGATGGTCACATACATAGATGAACACAGATCCAATCTTTGTACATGGAACAAATGAAAAGCCAGTGGAGTGTTTGCCCCCAACAACACAACCAATCATTGTAATGGCTCCACTCTCACTGTCTGACATCAGATGGTAAACCATCTATCGGCCACATTGATTCAGCAAGATATTAAGATGAAGCCGTAGTTTATGCACCAATGATGACACGAACTGTCTCGAAAATGACATTGTCATCATTAAACATATGTTAGATTAAACATCAATTTTGAGTCTTTCAATCTTCAGAAACATGTAAGACTATTCTCATAATCTCCTTTATTCTCATACACACAAATATTTGTAATAAAATACTACAATTAAACCGTATTCATCTGTGTCTGTGTGTGTGTCTGAATTCGATATCTTATATTCGTTCCTAATCACCATGGATTACTGCCGGATGTGGCTGGGATACACCGAGTAATGAATGGATGAGGGCGAAGAAGAGGAGACGGCGGTGGCCGTGACGGTGCTGATTGCAGTGCCATGCACGGGGCAGACGAGAGCACGAGATAAAAGGAAGAAAGGAAGGAATGCGAGCAACATCTATCTGATGCATCCATCTGCAGCATCCTTCACCATCTCCTCCAAGCACAGAAGAGGATATCCCGCACACGCAGATCACGGTATCCATCTTGACTCAATTAGGGTCCCCTCGGATCAGAATACACGCATTCTGAATCCATCGCTTCTTAGAAGAACAGATGTGATAAATGAAAGAGCAGAATAAATATGGCATATATTATAAGGAAATGTTTTCCGAAGCTGTTGCTTAACAATGTTATTCTACTGCAAATAATTACAAGAACAAAAGTGCAGTGCTTGATTTCATCTCTCTGCCACAAATCCAATTTGATAGTACCCTCGCCTCCACACAAAGAAACATGGTCGGATTACCATGGACACCATTTCCAATGCTCTTCGTGGAACGGCGAACTCATCTAAAAGAAAGCACCGAAGAGATTATATTCAAACTCTTCGGCTGCCGACAAGCCAAACAGTAAAGATGTCCACAAAAGTGGCCGCATATACTCGTCCAAAAGCCTCAACTTCACCTTCAACAAAACATCCCAAGTCCGTGCATCACAGATATCTTCATCCCTTGTGACAAAATCTTGATATCATTCGGTAGAGCTTGATCTACTGACAGAGAAAATGGATTCAGTAGAACCGAGACGTTCCTTCGGTGTGGAAGCAAGTGCATACTTCCTTCTTTTTCTGGTTATCAGATATATAACCTAATCTGAGGTATGGTTGTGAGCTGAGATGACATACTACGTGATGCTAAGAACAGAGGCAAGTCCCCCGGAGATCTACTGTGAGTGATGGTGCGTGAGCCTGCGAGATGGGATGCAATGGGTGCAAGCTGACGTTTTCCCTGGTTCCGTGTGAGAGTTTCCGATTTGAAAGCTGTCATATTTACCCTTCTGTGTCCAAACAAAACCCTACAGTACTGTGTTCTCAACCCTCTCCATGTGCAAGAAGAAGAAGAAGAAGGAGAAAAGAGAAGAAGAAGCCACCGCAACGCGTGTTTCCAGATTCATGCTATGCGAAGCAACGACAGCTTCGGTTTCTAGCATTCTTACGGCGAAACCTGAAGCTGGACGCGAGCTTTTCCTGTTTCCACTAGTAGGAAAGAAGTATGCAAATGAGATTAACCTAAAAAGAAGATACAATGACATTGAACTTTGAAGGTCGAGATGTGTTGGCTACACACAACAACAGGAGGCACATGTACATCTTGGAGCGTGAGAATCGAAGGCATCTATCTCTTGAGAAGTGGCATCATGATAATATTCTAAGCGTAGCATTGGGAATGGATTTAGGTTTTGGTCTGAGCATAAAGATCGAGGTTGTGATGGAAAAACCAAATGCTATAACCTAATCTGCCATTTCCATATCAAAATGCAAAGTACCAAACAAGATCCAGTCAAGATGAGAAGGAGATCGACAGATAGCAAGAGATGCCACATGAACTTGCTTGTAACTTCTGATCAAATCTGCAGTGTGGACTGAAACATGATGAACATAAAGAAGGTTGAAATGTGCCCCCCCTACGAAAGGACGGGAAAAGGAGAACAGAGATCTGAAGTGGGCGGCTAACCTCGAAATCTTCCAGCTAACTCAGCTTGCAAATTTGCCAGGGGGAGAAAGGGAAGCAAGACAAGAGATAAACCCCTTTCGGGAGGTAATGATGAAAGCCTTTTAGCCTTCATGTCAGGAAAGGGAGGAAAACATGAGACGAGAAGATCTCGGAAGACAGTCAGTCATCATAACCCTCCATCATTGCTCCAATCTGCTCATCGCAGAAACAACAGGAACGGCCAAACGAAAAGAAGAACGGAAAGAACGCACCTTCAGATCTTGAGGCCATGGTGACTGCTAGCTAGAGGTGGAGAGATGGAAGCTACGATTGGGGGGAATGAAGCCTGGTCCGAGATCTCTTCACACAGATCTGTGAGAGAAACGAAGGCCTCGAGCCAGACAACATTCCCCTCAAAGATCAAGCTTCCCTTGCCTCGTTTACCTTGTTTCATCTCCTCCTCTCCCCCACCCCCACCCCCCCTAGACTTCCGGCTTCTTTCAAGGGGGATCGAGGGCAGCAGTCGAGCGGAGGCAGTAAGGGTTCTGATATGGGTGGCGTAGGAGGTGATGATGAAGGAAATGATTACCTTCGCCCGGTATAAGAGATGAGAGAGAGTGGTGGGCTGTGGGGTTACTTGCAACGAAGGCATAAACAACAGCAAAGATAAAGAAGTGAGTAAAAGACGAGGCAGAGGAGCGGCAGACCGCGACTCTACAGCTGGGCTGTCCTCAGAAATGACCACGAAACCATGCACGCCCCCACCCACCCCTCCTTCTCACCTCTTTCTCCCTCCCTCTGCACGTGAAGCCGTCTCCCATAGTTAATTCTCACTGCCATGGCTTTGAAATTGCCGCTGCGAGGTACTGAGACCTCTATGAAGCGGCCACGGTCTAATTGGACATCGACAGTAGGGCAGTGAGACGGAAGGCAGCAGAGTTGAATGGAGTGGTTGAGTTGATCACAACTGGGAAAGCTACCGTACGGCAAAAGCAGTCATTGTTGTGTTGTATACATTTCCTTGCCCGATTGTTTATGATGGAGAGTACACGCGTAGTGCAACTCAAGTTTTATCGTCATTTGTTGGGGCACGTAAACAGCAATATTAGGCCATATCAGCCACAGGTCGGCGTATAAGATAATGAAGCTACATGTTCATGATTCATTTTATATTGGATTGGATATGCAGCATATATTGTCGCATTGGGAGTCGATGCATGGTGACGAACAAGCATCGCAAGTTAATACATCAGTGAATACAGCCTAATTCTAGCTTGCAATTCTATGATGAGTCGCATGTTGTCTTGCATTAGCAACTTGTGTGCAGAGACAAGATTGAATTAAGAATTTATGAGATTGGTGCATGCACACATCCTGAGCACTCTCGGGTCGGTGTTAGATCTTAGCACAGTCACGCTTCATGTCCACAATTTATCTGGCAAATTATTGATTCTATCTTCACGTTATGTTATCGGCAACATGACGTATGGGCAGCCCGTGGTTGATCATGTTCCAATGCCATGGGATCAGGATGAATTGTCGCGCCGCGAGGAGTGCTGATTCTGGTCGTGAGATCAGATTGAATTATACGTTGCCCCATAATCGTAGCATAATAATTCGATGCATGATCTTATGATTCATTGATAGTCCTCTTATTTATCCTAGGTGTGTTCTTAGAAAGAATTTTCTCTAGCTTCCTTGTCATTTTAATGGATCTTCTTAATCATGTTTTATGCTAGATAAAGCTTTATCATGTAAACCTCTGACGTAAGCCTTACAAGATCATTGCACGAATCTCTAGTTTCCCCAACACCACAAGGTGTGTTCTCAGAAAGAAGTTTCTCTAGCTTCCTTGTCATATTCAATGGATCTTCTTAATTATGTACTAACTTTTATACTAAATAAAGCTTTATCATGTAAACTTCTGACGTAAGTCTTACAAGATCATTGCTCGAATCTCTAGTCTCCCCAACACCTTGAGTCAAGACAAATACGAAAGTAGATTTGTGTTGACTCCAAACTCACTCCACATATTAAACAATCGAATTTTGATTTAACATTCCATGATAAATTAAAGAATACAAGCTGAAGCATCATAAGAATTTACACGTGAGGTGATCAATTTCACATCCCTTCCTTTTTGTCTCTATACCTTACTGTATATTCACACCTTCATCTACATTCTCTTTCTGATGATGAGAGGAAGTACACGAATCAAAGTGGAGGCTCTTTTTAACATTAATTTTAATAAATTTTCTTTCTGATCATCAGAAAGAAAAGGATGGATTTGATCTTGTTCTTTCACTCGAATCATAAATATATAACATTCTTCCTACCAAAGGTCTTTTTAGTTCTCTCTCTCTCTCTCTCTCTCTCTCTCTCTCTCTCTCTCTATATATATATATATATATATATATATATATATATATATAATATATATATGTGTATATATGTATATATATGTATATATATATATAATATATATGTATATATATATATATATGTGTATATATATATAAATATATGTATATATATTTATATATATACATATATAAATGTATATATATATATATATATATATATATATATATATATATATATATATATATATATATATATATATATAGAGAGAGAGAGAGAGAGAGAGAGAGAGAGAGAGAGAGAAGAGAGAGAGAGAGAGAGTTGAATAAACAAAGAATATTGATAGTTTTGACAATCAATAAATTTCAATATAAGAATTGGTTGATATGAATTTGGAAAGCATAAAAGAATGTTAAGAAAAGAAGCTATCTCGCCGTTAATTGACTCACAATGCTGCTAAAGATGGAATGAGGTAAAGGTCCGTTAATAATCACAGGAAAGCGCGATATCATCCACAAAGGAGAACAAAGACGCAATTACTAAACATGGATTGGATGAGCACATGGATGTCAAGGTTTGGTTTGGGACATGCCGTCAGTAATCGACCTCATCGATGTAGATCTTGATGAAATTGACCCGGAATTGGCTCAGTCCAGGGCAACCGGTCAGGTCGAGCCGGTTCAGGCCCAGGCCGCCGTACTCATCCAACGCGTCCAGGCTCCGGTCCGTGATCCCGGTGCACCCCGCCAGCGACAGCACCTCCAGGTCCGGCGGGTCCTCCCCCACCACCTTCTCCACCGCCTCGTCGCTGATGCTGCACCCGCCCAGGTCGAGCTCCACCAGCTTGGTGCACCGCCTGGTGATCACCGCCGCGCCCCGGTCCGACACGAGCTCGCACCCCCGCAGCACCAGCGACCTCAGCCGCGCCTTGCACTCCCTTGTCACCGCCCACACGCTCCTGTTACCGACGCCGGCACTCCCGCTGAGGTCCACCCTGCTGATCCTGTTCCACCCCTTGAGTTGGTTCATGAAGGACTTGATGCCATAGTCGGTGATGGAGTCCATGCGCACGAAACTGGCGTCGGTGATGCTCTTGCAGGCCTGCCCAATCCACAAGATGAAGCCATCTCCCAGTCCCTCGCACTCTTCCAGTTTCATGGTCTGTAGCATCGGGCATTGCGCAGGAAGAGGGAGAAGAAGAGGGGGGTCGACCTCTTTCTGCTCGAGTGCTCCACGGCCACGGAAATCGCACTTGACGAGAGTCAACACCTTCAGAGTCCGGCTGCAGTTTCCCAGAGCAATCATCAGTCCCCTGTAGGTGAAAGCTTCGAAAGTATCCAGGTGGAGATTCTCCAGTTCCACTGCAAGTTCTGTGAGCGCGAGGAGACTCCAATCTGTCAGCGAGAAGCAGCTCGCAATCGCCACCTTCTTGATGCGGGCAAAGCTGGTGGGCGATAACCTTCTGAAGCACCGATCCGTCAACCCGGTGCAAGCGTCTAAAGAAAGCCCTTTGAGCCTTGCCGTCTCTCCGATGCAACGGTAGCCCGTCACCGATCCACCCCACACCTGCTCCAGAGCCAACGTCTTGATCTGCTCGCCGCTGCGTGCGATTGCACGGAGGACGCCGTCGCCCAGCTTCATCGACGAGATATTGACGGTCTCTAGCTTCGTTAGCAAGACGAAGATCGAAAGAATGCCGTAGTCTGTGATGAAAGAACACTGCGCCACTGTGATCGACTTGAGGTGGGTGGAATGCTTGGAGAAAGCCTCTAGCGATCGATCAGTGACTCTTGGACATGCGGTCAGGCTCAACGATGCTAACTTGAGGCATATGGTTGCAAGGATGACGAGGCCATGGTCGCCGACCGACGCCGCATGGCTTAGCTCCAGGTTCTTCAGTGCCGTGCAGTTCTGTGCGACCGTCGCGAGGCCCCGATCGCTCACTTGGGTGCAGTTGTGTAGCGCGAGAGACCTGAGGTTGCTGCAAGCCTGCGCGATGGCTGAAAGGCCAACGTCCGAAACGTGACGATGATGCTGATGAGGAAGGGGAGAACAAGGAAGCGTGTCGATCACAGATAGCTCCGTTAAGATTCCACATTCGGCCATCCCGATGGCCATGGCGCCCAGCCTCATGTCGTTGGCACTGCTTCCCTGGACGCATCTGGAGATCTCGTGTTGCGATCGAGGGGGAAGCACCACGTTGGCTCTGAATTCAGACCTTCGCAGGAACGTCTGCAGCGCGAACCATCTCCTCGACACCGCAGAACACCGGCAGCGATCTCTGGGAATCGGAAGAAAACTGAAGATAAGGAAGAGGCATTCGTTGGGCAGGTCGCTGATCAGATCCTGCCCTCGGCCCTGATCTGTTCTGCTCTCATCGAACGGAGAGTCGGTCCTCCTTCTCTTCTCCGGTCGCCGGCAAGAGCCACCGCTACTCCCTTCAACTGTCGAACCAAAACAACCATAAGACTCGTGCTGTCAAGCCAAACCAAAGAACAGCCTCGTCACACATCGCATCAGAAGCTTGAGGCGAGGAGGAAGGCCTTACCCTCGGGTTCGGCTGCGATGGACATGACCAAAGACCAAAGCAAGGAATCGGGAGGGCTCAAGAAAGTGGGAGGAAGAAGGAAGAAATGGTTCGTAGACACACGAGTAACCTTGTATAGGAGGAGGACAGGGGTGACGAACGTGAATCGGAACAGGGGAGCGAAAACAGCGTCGCAGTTGAGGTAAAGAGAAGTCAATGGCCGACCCGGACCACGTTCCCTTCATCTGACCGCACGGCCGCCCGTGTCCATCCACAAGTCGGTCCAGGGAACCATTTCTTTATTCTGGTTCAAGGAATCTGACAGCCCTGCTACTGGTAATTCTCCTGCCTTGGTCGCTTACTGTAACGTGCCCCACCCAACGTGGAAGTCTTCCACACCAGAACGTACAAGGCCCCAAATGACCGTCAAAGACAAGCTCCTTTGGTGCAGCGGACGGAGAAGAGGAGAAGGGTTCATCGATCTCTTCTCTTCTTCTCCAGTTCTCACAAGTTCCTATGGGTTGGTCAGCTTAAGCACTTGCCAAAACATGGAGTAGGGAGGAAATCCAGATGCTCGATTCTTGACATTTGCAGCTGGCGTTCAATGAATCTGATTGATGTTCTCGACGTGATAGACAGCAAGAACAGGGCTCGCAGAACTCAACTAGGAAGGAACTTGGTCATGCTGTACGGACGGGAAGACCGACTTAACAGTGAGTTCTACAATTGTTCCCTACCCTTCTCCTCCAGTTTTCTTCCCCTTATGCAGCCAATGCATGCACTTGTTGGGAGCCATTTGTGGCTGCTTCCATTGAATCCTGCTGATGTTCTTGTTATGGATGGACATCAAGAACATGCTCCTTTTGCCGCCGCCAGAACTCCTAGGTTTTGTTGGAATGTGGGATGAACCTTCTCATGCATGCTCCTCTAGGGTGTGAACCTCTGCTTTTATGCCAGTAAACTCGTTCATTCTTTTGATTTTTCTAGTCTGCAATAATTATTCTTGAGATCGATTTAACCTTTGGCAAGTCACATTGCGAAAGGCAAAAAGATACTCCTCGAATATAGCGGCCAAAATTACATTTATCTTTACATAACAAATGCTTGTAAGATTTGCTTTAGCCTTTGCAACAATTTTACTGATGATCAAAGAATCCTAGACGTGCAGCAACTTCGAAGCCTGTTTGCATTGATTGATTTAAGGCCCATTCGGGCCCAATTTGAATCATCGGTCAAGTCGATCTTGTGATATGGTCCGTTTAATTTACATGATTTATTTGACCCCAAGAACATGTATATCCGGACAATCGAACGCACGTCAAGAGTCAAAACGAGATACGACTCCACACGTGCCATCAGCCTCCAGACGTCGAATGATACGGGAAGCACTCCGGTCGGCATGCATGGCTGCACGAGCACAGCACCGCCGAAGTCTCGGCTGCTTTCGGCAGGAAGCCTTTGAGACGGCACTGCCTCGCCGAAATGGAAGCATGCGTGCCTGCACATGGCGGGTGGGAGTGGCGTGGATCATGCTCGGCCATTTCTTTGGAATCGCTCGGTGATGATGGTGATGACGATGGTGGTCACGACTGCTTGCTTTGGGCGAAAGCATGTAATGAATGATGCCTATAGGGAACCGGGTAATGAACAAGATTGTCGGATTCGGACCCTATGTGGATCCGACCTGTTAATGATTCCGTGGACACAACAAGCCTACGTGGGAAGGACGTCATCTAAAGCGCCTCCCCCCTCTCCCTCTCCTTCTTTCTCTATTAGTGTAGCTTATTGACCTCTGTAGTTGTGGCTGGACGTCGAGCGCTGTGTCCGCGACTCCTCATCTCTAAATCTTCTCTATTTTAGATCGATCCTTCTGCTTTGCTGTCTGTTGATTTCTCCCAAGGCAGGCAGGAGAGAGAGAGAGAGAGAGAGAGAGAGAGAGAGAGAGAGAGAGAGAGAGAGAGAGAGAGAGAGAGAGAGATGGGGTTGCACCTGCACTTGCCGCACAAGATCATGGCGGGGCATGGGAGGAGGAGAGGGGAGGAGGAAGAGGGGATAAGGAAGGGGTGGATGGGGATAAGGGTGGGCGGGGAGGGGGAGGAGCGGCAGCGGTTCGTGGTGCCGGTGGACTACCTGAGCCACCCCCTCTTCGTGGGGCTGCTCAAGGAGGCGGAGGAGGAGTACGGCTTCGACCACCAGGGCGCCATCACCATCCCCTGCCACGTCGACCACTTCCGCCGCGTCCAGGACATCATCGACCGCGACTGCAACGCCGTCGCCGCCGGTCACCACCACCACGGCCACCATCATCATCACCACCACCACTTTCACCTTTGTTTCAGGGCTTGAATGAACCCATAACCCTAACCGTAACCACAACCGGTGACGGGTGGGGTGTCTATATCGGAGATGTAAAGTATTGATTCCAAGAGAATCTTACAATTCTTATTGCTGTCGATTAAGGATTAAGATTTGGTGCTCTACTTTTCCTTCTATTTCTCAAAACTTTATGGATGCACATACCACATAGATTGTTTGCTCATCAGAGAATTCAAGTGGTGCAAAAGTCTACGTTCATTGTTGCAACAAAAACCATGGAACAATAGGATTAAACTTGTGTGGCATATTGCAAACTATTTATGACCACAAAAGACACAAAAGAATCCAAGTTATCATCTTACCCCGGAAACCACAACCTGCACACGCATGCAACCGTACGTGCCTGATACTGCCATGGCTACAAGACAAAAGCTCGAGCTTATTCTACTGCTGCAGTTCTTAATCAGGTGGATTTCCAAGTACAACAATGTGTTTTCATGTATCTGTAACTGTGTACGTATGTTGGTGGAATTATTGGTGTTAACATACAAAACTTGTGACGTCGGTCGCATTAAATTGGACAGGCCCTTATCACATCACTGACTTCCCGATTCACACAGGCATCGTCCACTTGAATTATACTAGTGACTCGTTGCAATCCTTGAAGCTGTGGACTTGAAACAGTGTGCAAGCTCGCTCCTTTGTTTCTCGATCATTTTTAGCTTGACTGCTACGATTTATATCAGATGATTTCTTTGCCTATATAACCTTCATTCTATTCTATGACAGCAACACGGCCTCGGCCGGTGGTCCATTTGGCAAACGCGAGTCCCCACCATGTAGCCAAAGTTCCAAAGACGCAGCTTTCATGGATCCTTGTGCGTGGATCAAACACGAAAACCACGACCGAGCCAATCACAAACTCGCACGAGGACGAAGGACAAGCTCATCAACCTTATCGTCTTCCTCCTGCCGTGGAGAGGCGGTTCGCTCCGACATATGTTCTCGAGGATGTTGACCGGCATTCTGAAGTTCGATGTGGGGGCGTTTAGAACTGGAAGCCAAATGGCTGGTTCGTGTGAGAGCAAGGATCGATCAGCGACGCCGGGCTGCCTCCGGCCACTGGATGTGTCTTGTCGCGTTCACGACAGAAAACAACAGTTCGAGCCAACTTGACTGCGGTCTCTGTTTGATGTGTTGTGCTCTGGGCGACGGGCGATACGTCAGGCAAGTCAAGGAAGATATTAACCGGGATATGGATTGCTCTTCCAAAGATGCAATAAGAGTGTCTTCTTCACTGGTGCTAAGAGAAATCCTACCACACAAGTAGCAGAATGCAAGAAATAGACCAAAGGAAAGCGGCAATTGGGGGGAGACTGAACAAAGTCGATAGAACAATATAATCATGCATTAGGAGCCTTCGCTTCAGCTTCATTGCAAATTCGTCTTTACATCCGTTCTCTAATTCATTATCTACATATAGAAGCTATTATATGCATGTCGACAAATATACATTGGTGAGAAAAAAAGGTGATGAAACCGGCACATTATTTATGAATTGATCAGTATCAGGAAACAACTACATCAAGAATCTAGCAGTGTCTTGTGTTTGAGCTGCGTATCGTCGCACCGAGCAAGTATTTGGTGTATCCAAGGAAACTGAACTTGCAGTCTTCCGGTCTAATCCAGCCTCTCAGAACAGAATAAGAAGCCGAGGGGAGATTCAATTCCTACAGGCAGCAGCTGGTATTCAATTCTAATAGATGATACAATCAAACAGAGATGAAGACTTGTTGTATGTATGATTGGTGGTACCTGAGCGAGTTCTTTGACAAAGATGATTCGATTTCCCTCCCGCTCAAAATACTCGAAAGCGTTGCGAACTATCTGTTCCCAACCATCCAACACCTCGAGTTGGTAGGGGCTGATTGTGGCAGCACAGAATTCCTCAAAGTCCATCCTTCTATATGATAGTGGCTCCAGCTAGGTTTTAGATCAGACATCAATTAACGACTCTTTCAGTAAAAACTTCTCATTAGGAACAGAGAGAAATGCCAAACAGACATTAAATGACATGAATTTTAAGATCCACAATGATTCACAAACATATGACAGACATGTTTTGCAGACAGCAATTTGCCACAAAGAGAAACAACCTATAAGAACTAAGATCCCCTCTATTGTAACAAATTTTAGAGATCCAACAACCAAAACCTAATCTAGATCCTCCAGAGAGTCCAACAAAAGAAAGTTTTTAACATAATAATCCTTAATTATTTTCATTGCAATTTTTTTTCATCTGATAATGATCTTAAAGATATACACAGCCTATGAAACAGGTCATAATAACTTCTATAATCTCAGTAATTTAGGCAATGATTACTATGACATTTGACTATGAAAAACCGAATTAGAATTCTTAAAAACTAATGGTGCTCTACAAAAGAAACCAGGCAACTAGTATGAAATAGCAGAAGAATGGATGCCTCACCGCATTCAGTATATCAGGAACCCTAGCCTCCCTCATCGCTTCGCTTGCATTTTGAAATAGTGCCTGCACCAAATGCACATACATAGATATTCAAATGGGAGTATATAGCACATCAATAGAAATCTTCATAGCTACATTGCCTCTTACTATAAACTATTCTACTGAAATGTGCAAGAAACAAACATAGAATTGGCTGACCATTCGGAAGTTTTCAAGCGATACATGACCATCTTTATTTGGTTCTAACAGCTTAAACTGCACCCTTAGATAAAAAAGCTCGTCGTCCATTAGAGCTTTAGATAGTGCCTGTAGTAGAAGTATATAAGTATGAAAACATATTAAAAGATGTTTAATAAACTCCAAAGTATCATCAGAACAATTGGTGGCACACATGCTTATAGATAGATATAGGTTGTATCTGTACCCAATGTTACAAATGCTGCACAAAAATAATAATAATAATAATAAGAATAATTGGGGACAGTTTTAACTGACATATTGTTAAAGTTGCAAATATCATTTGTTCCATTATATGCCTCTGTATCGACAAAATGAGTTTAGAAAAGATGCCACCATGTACAACTGAAACTACTCTCACCAACAAAGAACAAAGAGCTGCCAGTTGGATCCCTAAACTATAAATAATGTTTTAATCAATTGCTCCCATCAGTGTCCATTCATAAACTTTGATGGAAATCTGACCTAGCTGCAAACTATGACAGCTTATTAACCAAGCATATATATTAGCAAAAAGAAATTATCTGGCATGCCAAACATAGTCTACTCCATAAGGCTACTTGGTCAATTCATTGGCAATGTCACATGCCTACAATACATGCTTCACACATCTGCTCTGCATGTGTTAAATATCACCTAGTACATCACGTGCATATTGTTGCTGCACTCCTGACCAGTCTTTTTATTCTTTTTTTTGTGTGTTTTGTCAAAGTATAGTATGTCAGTATTTCTGTCATGCGGTCACTGACTTGACAAAGTCAGAACCCACAATTTGACATCTCAATTGGAAGGTAACACAGCCTTCAAGGGATTCAGCTAAGGAATAATCAGCACTAAAAAACAACACGAAAATAGGCAAGTGAAACCGAACTTTGTTCTCTACATAGTTTGCAAATGTTATGATCTCTCGTGACACAACATTGATATTATTTTTTTTCTAAAATTTCATGAGTTTCACTAGTGGAGTATATTTTTTTCATGCAGGATGTATTTTCACAAAGTGAACAACCGGGTGGATGGGGATTTACCCTAAACAGACATGAAAATTCTAAGGTACACTACATATTGTGAGATGACCAAGATAAAAAACATATTCTTTCCTTTTTTGGCAATCAAGTTGTAACAAAGTAATAAGCATGAAGGGAAAATAGGCCATGTACAATATGTGGACATGAAATTGGATGGTAACGTTATGATGTGTCTAAACAAAGGTTTTTTTGTTATAAACAGTTACCATAGAACATTAATTGCTCTTAAAAATCAAAGCATAATAGGCGTTCAGAATAGCAATGCCCATACAAGGGAAAAACTCAATATTTTCTTCCAGATGCATGCATAACAAGTGAAAAACCAGCACAAATCATAAAGCTACCAAAGTTTTAGTATTTATTAGCATATACCTTTAATGCGGCCCGTTTAAGAGGTGTGACACGAAGATAAGACTTGACAAACTTATATATCAGTATATCTAAAGGAATTTGCCGTTGTTCATCTCGCAACCAAGGGTGCGCTGCCACCAGAGAAGCAGTTTAGTTTTCAGGAATTGACTATAGATACAAACCTCAATCAACTAGCTAACATAGTCTAGTATCTAAGGGAACAAAGTATCTTCAGAAGCTATAAAATATAATGAATTAATTTTAAACCTAATAGATTAAGAAAAAGTACTAACTATTTACTGGTGAGAAATAATTATGATTAGTAAGAAGTAGCAATTTACTCAAGGCCTGTGCAGCTGTCATTCTTTTTCTATAGTCCTTATTCAAGAGCCTTTTCACAAAATCTTTAGCTCCCGGAGATACATCAGGCCAAGGCAGATCATCAAAGTTGGGATCAGCTTTCAGCACTGCATGAAAAATTCCTGATTCTGTCCGTGCCCAGAAAGGTCTACTACCACACAACAAGATATATGCTATAACACCAATACTCCAAATATCTGCCTCCATACTGTATGATCTATGTAGAACTTCAGGGGCAACATAATATGCACTTCCAACAATATCATTTAGTCTTTCGTCTGCACAATCATAAAGCAGAGAATTTTAGATGACATCAAGCATAACATGATGATACAGGTTGAAAAGAACAGTGGTGAAAATAGAATGTTGCCAAAGTGGTAAAAACCCAGATTAATCAGGGCCAAAGTACATTTAACTAATAGGAGAAAACAACCAGGTTAATTAGGTAGTAAACCATCCTCCTCCTCTCCAATGTATCTCCTCTTAAGATCATTTTTCTGACATGTAGTCATATCTATCTGTCTTAAAGGAATTTGCTGGATGCCCCAAACATAGACTAGCCCCTTGCCCAATCCCCATATCAACTATTTTAGGTGGCATAATTCTTTAAAGTTTAAAAAGTAGTTATATTCCAAACATCAATATATTAATAAGGTGAATGGTTGTTTAAGAAATCCTGGTGTCAGATAGCCAGACTGGAAACTTTATTTGCAGAGATAATGCTTTGATTACTTTCCATTCCGATTATCATATCTAATGTAGATCATCTGATAAAATGTTTTTTGCACACTAACAACCAAGAAAATTTGCTGCCTCATCAAAAGGTTTCTTTTTTCTCCTTTTTTCATTCTAAGGCTTGTCATCTAATCATTGTCCATAATGGTGAGTCGGTGACATCGAAAAAAACAACCCATCAGCTTGGACAACAATCATAAATGTTCCAATTGATCACAGCAGATAAAGCAACTGGATGAAGCCGGGGAAAAGAAGGATGAGAAAGAGATCAAAGAAGAAGACACACACATTGCTCTGTTGACATATGCAGATTATTAAGCAATTATATTATCATTGATAGGAGGAACTCAACACTTTAGCCTATATTATTGTGTGTTTTGTTTTCATTTCTTTTAATGTTTTCATTTTAAAATCACCATTTGGATGGAGCATATAGCTTTTTAATTCAACAGGTCAAACTGCTTGATCTCAACCAATCCCGTCCCTATATTTCAATGCCAGTCTGGAACCAACGTGCTTATTTTTAACCTTGTGTGGGTTCTCATAGGATTGTAATAATCAGTCCACCACAAGGTGTGCATCTAGATCATCCTTTAAGTGTTTTTTTTTGTTATTAAAACTAATCTGAATAGCCATGGTCTTAGGGACCACATAACTTTCGTCCACCATGAAAGGAGCCTCACATGATGGTGATTCCATCTCATATCAGAACCCAAGTACCATGCAGGACCTTTGGGAATTCAGATGTTCTCCTCCCTTACGTTCTAACTCATGCTCTATTATTATATTCAACTAATGCAACGTTCTTGTCACTACAGATTCCTTCCTGGATAAAGATTAAGAAACAAGGAAAGGCTTCATTGCAATAGAGCTGTATATGTGATCCCAATTTGAATTGAAACATAAAGCAGTTCATTAATCGGGGGGTGGATTACTCTTCCGAAGATGCAATAAGAGTGTGTTCTTCACTGGTGCCAAGAGAAATCCTACCACACAAGGAGCAGAATGCAAGAAATAGACAAAAGCACAGCGGCCATGGTTCCTTCCTCAATTATTATATCCTAGCTCATACTCTATTATTATATTCGCATAATGCAACATTCTTGCCACTATTTCCGAGGTTCCTTCCTCAATAAAGATTAAGAAACAAGGGAAGGTGTCATTGCAATTCAGCCGTATATGTGATCCCAATTTGAATTGAAAGATAAAGCAATTCACATGAACCAAAATCAACTTCAGAAGATAGTTTAATTAAATGATTCTTTTCAGATTGTTTCACATAAGAAAATGGAAAGCATACACAACAAATGATCCTGGAAAAAAACATAAGAGGACCAAATCCTGGTCCTCCCAATATAATTGCACAACTTCACATAAGGACACCCCAGATAAAAAATTCTGTCATGAAACCCCAGATAAGTCCAAATATAATTGCGACTAAATTGACGATAAAAAATTACAGGAAACCCCAGATAAGTCCAAATAGTTAGACAATGCTCACCTGGTTTAATAAAATCAGAAAGACCAAAATCGATCAACTTCATGGTAGCATTTTCATCTCCGGTGGTAAAAAGAAAATTCTGTGATGAAGAACAAAACAAGAAATGTCAGAAGCATTGATTAATAAATATGCTGGAACGAGAAAAGGAAGGTGGCCCAGTGCACGAGGTTGCCATCAGATGCAGGGACTGGATGATAACAAGTGTATGTTGCAATGATTAAGCTACTTATGATACAAACCTCCGGCTTTAGATCACGATGCACAACACCTTGAAGATGACAGAAGCCCATCACACTCAGTATTTGAATCACAATTGCTTTTGCATCCTCCTCTGTGCACCTTCCACCTCTTGAGAACACAAGAAATAAGAATTTCACGTAAGATTTCATGTGTGAAGAAAAAAAAAATCAAGCAGTCAGTCTATGAATTCATGAGAAAAACAATTCTACCTGGATAGAATTCTATCTAATAATTCTCCACCTTCACATAATCTGGGAAAGAAAAATAGATAGATAGTAAGGCCCCTGGACTTGCATAATCAAAAAGCACGATGCATGAACCACCATCACAGAGAAGCCTCTACTTTTGCTTATTTGGTAAAGAAGATTCTTGTCTTTCAATTGTTATACCAAGTAGGATAAAAGATGCATGCCATCAGGATAAGTACAGGAAAGTGTGGAATCAATCAATCCTATCTAGAAAAATGAAGAACAAATATCAGGATGTCTAATCCAAGTAACTGGTACTCCTAGCTATATCATTACAAATTCATTAAAAACAATAAAAAAGAAATTAAGAAGACATACTCCATGACTATGTAGACATTAAGTTCATCCTCACATGCATCATAAAACTTGACAAGATTTTTATGCCCAGATAAAGCTTTCAGGATTTTGACCTCCCTACGAACATCTTCAATTGATATTGGTGTTGTCATCTGTCAAAAAAAGCAGCAGTGAACTAACTACATGTTCATTATAAATATCAGAATGCAGAGCTAGTGATTTCATGCTCGTTTTAAGAATTTTAAAATCCACTGTCACCCTAATGTCAAACTACTTAAAGTTAGCATCAATTCGTAGTCAAACCCTTCTAGGGAAAAGTATAAACAAGTAAGGACTCATCCCCAAAACCTAGAAGGCTAGTCAATTGGCAGAGAGACCGATATCAGTCACATCTTAAGATCAGGTAAAATGGGCTGATGCTTAAAATTTTCCCTTGAAGTAAGCAGAACCCAGAGGGTCGACGACATAGCACACAAAAAAAATTTAAATACAAGCATATGTAAGCCAATAAGCCAACACATAAAACGATATGGGTGCAATTTGTCGAATAACAAATTAGTTCTTAAAGTTCACTAAATGCATCTAATCAAAACAACATTTTGCTACTACTATTACCCACCAAAACTCTAAGGAATTCATGTTGAGAACATTAATTTAAGACAGCACCATGCATGCAGGTGATTTGTCATATAGATTTTCCTAAATTTGTTAATCAAGAAATTTCTCCAGACCATAATAAAACCTTAAAATTGTTGCTCACATAGTCCATTTTGGACAACTAGATTTGGATTACATGACTTGCACAGCAGCAAATAACATGTTTGCTTATACGGGACACCATATCAACCTAGTGGTGGATATGTGCAGACGGGTTTTAATAAGGCGTCAGAGTGTTTTTATCAAGATTCCATTTCCAAGGGAATGCAGATGGGTTATCCATTGTAAATCATCAGTTAGTCAATAGAAATCATATATTGGAGTTTTAAACAAACAATTTGGGTTCACAGAATAGTAGCATAAGCAATGTTGGCAACTTGCATGTGCAACTTGATAATGAAAACCAAGTTATTGTAAATGCTCAAAACCATAGTACAATGCAATGCTTCAAATCGAAGCATATAATTGTGAGACCAAAGGCACCAGAATTAATCTTCAAATTATCTAGTTTTCATTGCCGATTATGAGGAAACCTGATAATCTAAAGCCCCAGCATCTCATGAAAAGTTGTTTCTCATTTCTTGTCCCAGAATACATAATGTGCATGCCAAGCAATCAAATACAACTCTGCAATACCCCCTCTCCCCCCAATCGACAACCCGAAACATACAAAGAGACATAAATTAAAATTAACGTCAAAATGAAGAGGTAAAAAAAAGAACACTAAATTACGAATGAAAAGCAGTCAGTAGTCAAACAAACAACAATATGAAAAAAGAATAGATTGAGTTCTTGCATCGTTTGACACTAACTAGGTATCAATCGTTAAGGAAATGCTTAAACATAAGACGGTAGATTTTGTAGAAAATGAAAAGCCCGTTTTCGGACATACCATCACGCCTTAGCTTCGGAGATAATCTCGATGGCGACAAAATGGAAATTTTTGAAAAAAAAAAAAAGAAAACCATTTTGGACATACCACCGCACCTTTGCTTTGGAGATGATCTTGACGGCGACAAACTGACCCTTGATCTCCCCTTTCTTGGCCGTCGCCAAGCACGTGTGCCCAAAATGTCCTCTTCCAACCTCCTTCCCCAGCTCATACTTCGCCTCAAAGTTCTTGCCATACCCGAAGCTCTTATCCAGCGGTCTCTCCACCTCCTCGGTTCCGTCCTCGGGGATCGGACTCTCCTTCGGTTTCGGCAGGCCCTGGCGCTTTGCGAGGGCGATCCTTATATGCCTCGCGGGAGATGGTGGCGGGAAGGGCCGCCGAAACAATCGCCTGGGGGTGGACCTCGCCGGGGAGGGGGGGACCTCGGCGGGAAGAGGGCTGGCGGAACCCTGCTGGTAGGGGCTGGGCCATGCGGTGGCGGTGGTGCTGGTCGAGGAGGAGTGAACGGGCGTGGTGGCGCCGCTCCGGCCTCTGCGGAGCGGGGTAGCGGCGCCTCTGCGGAGCGGGGTAGCGGGGCCTCTGCGGAGCTGGGTGGCGGGGGCTGCGCCACCACTATCTGCGTTTCCGTTTGCGGGGTTCAGGCGTTCCCGGTGGCGATCCGCGTGGCCGTCCTCGGCAACAGAGATGTTCTTGCCGTAGCACTGACCCATGGTCCTCGCCCGCCGCTCGTCGGACGCTGTCCGACGCCGCTCCCTCTGCACCCAATCTCTTCTTCTTCTATCTTGCTAGGGCTTGAAGTGGTTTCGATCGCTAGAGGAGGAGGTCAAAGACGCATCAGTCGAGCGAGACCGAGCGACGAGGGAGGTGAAGAGGAGGGGCTGTTAAATAAACGGCTCGTCGACAGGAGTAGAATGGTAATTTAGATTCTTCGCAGGGGCCGATTGATAAAAAAACGTCGACCAGGCCTCTAACTTGGCGGTCTCGTCTCATCCGGTTCGTTTCTTGCTTGATCTGCTATCACTTAACAAGCAGAAAACACCACAGCATTATCATGACCGCGTCACGAAGACATCACACATCATAACGTGGCGACGCTACCTGATCCAAAAACTTGTTTGGCGAAGCGTAGACCAGCAGGGGATGGAGGTCGAACTCGTTCCCGGACCACCCCGCGCCGTCGCGCAGCGCGTGCTCTCTAGAAACAATTATACGAAAAAATTAATAATTATAATTATAATTGTTCACATGCCGTTACCCCACGACACATATAAATTAGTAGAATAAAAGTAATTATTTGGAGGGGATAAAAAGGAAAAACACGTATCAAGTCTTCATTTGTGTAGGTGAGCTTTCACCTTTGGTTGTTGCGGGCAACTTTTTCTTCCCTTCTTCATCATCGTCCCCTTATTTTTGTCTGTTGGATTATATTCCATGATGAATTTACTCCAGCATAATGGAAAAGGAGAGAAAGGATAAAGAAACTTGAAGATGACAGACAGAGTCAAAGCATCCACTTAAATGTCAATTTAGAGTCTTTATTATTTTTGTAAGACCAGAATTAGGACTACTGGTGACCTATTGGCTAGCTTATGCATGATCATGTCTTTGTTAACTGTATTAATTCTTGGGTTTGATTGAGTCCTCAAACGTCGCTCTCCTCAATAGGCTGGCCCCAACATTGCAGGTCTATTTAAATAAACCCATCTGTGCATTAAAGGGATGTGTTGAGAAGTAGGTTAGCCGTGCATGTGCTTTTAATGTTTTGTAGTAATGTGATAGGCTCTTTGGAAATCCAGTGTCCTTTTTTGCTTTTAATGTATCGGTTCAATGTCACCATTAGGTTAAACCTTCATGGTTGCCAAACAACATTAACAATCATTATCCAATTTGATCTGATAATTTATCCATTAACTTAGTTAAGCATGAAGTATTGGTGTGAAATGTTTAGACTGTATTCATCAGATCTAGTCTAAGTCCTAATCTACTTTGGATGTGAAACTAAGCGAGGGTGTTACACCAAATTTAATCTTCTCTACTTTTTTCTTTTTTTTTTGGTTTATGTCAAGAACTTCTTGCAATGGCCTCACAGCAGAAAACTGTCTCCCTAATAAATAGAGATATTAATTAGGACTTCAGTTTAAGGCAATGGATGAGCTGCACTTCTTTGGCACTCTACTTTCATGGTTGCCAAACAATATAACATCTGTGTCCTTCAAAAGCAAGACCAACCAGCAGCTGTCGGCCTAAGAATCCTGACACTTTTTACGCCAACATGACAGCCTCAAGATACCTAAACCATGGAAAGCTGTGTTTACCGACCACATCAAAGTATTACTTGGGTCTTTTTGTTTGCTGAGGCATCAGACTACAACTCTGACGATTTCAGATAGAAGATGAGACGTGCGCAGTTTATCATCGAATTCGCCTTCCAAGTCTTAACTTCAAAATCTATGAGATTATGTTTAACCCTCCACAGCCTTTAGAAGTTGATATGATTTCTCTATGGAAAAGAAGTTTAGAGTTAGTGCTCCTTGCAGATTTCCTGGCTTACAGGAATGTCCTTGGCTTGCTTGTTGGCAGCTGTGGAAGTGGGTCTAAGTTGTGCATGGGAATATTTGCTTCTGCTTAAAAGAATGACTATGGTTGCTTCTCAGAATAAGAGACCAACCATTGCCTGCTCACACCTAAATCTACTTTGCCAACATGATCTAAATTAGTGTCATAAAGACAGTAAAGAGTGGAATAACTATGGTCATGTTCGGGACTCTATGCTGCGGATCGAAGCTCACGGGAAAGGAAATCAGTAGAGAGAGGGAGCTGAACTAAAGCTAATATGTCTCTCCTTTTCTTTTCACCGTCTCCTTCGATCTTCCAGGAACCAACATTTCAGATCAGAATGATTTGTATTTACAGTTTAAGAATCTTTATGCCATTGTCGAGATATTACGGACTTAGTTAATTTTATCTATGTCGGCATTCTTACGTGTCCATTCGAAAAAGTCAATATCCTCGAAACCTCCTACAATTTCTTAGGATCTATAAAAAAGAAGACGGATTAGAAAAAACATCCATTTTAGTAAATAATTTTAGAAAAAACATCCATTTTCTTTTCACCTAGGATCCACAAGCATCCATTTTAGTAAATAATTTTTTATTAATATAAATTATAACTATAGACTTCACAAGCTTAGAATAGTTACATAATAAATATATAAAATTGATTCACTATAAACTGAAATCTCTCATAAGTGTCCACATGATCAATATTTATTTACAAGCCTAAAACGACTACCAAACCCAACTAAAATGGGGCTATTAAGACTTTGACCAACCCTCTACATACTGTGCAAAGCATGAATAAACCAAAAGATATAGACATGCATAAACATTATATTGAACATCTCATATGCAGGTTTGTTCGTGACATTCTCTCCCATTTATTCCTTCGACGTCCTCATCTAAACCTTTGCCAACATTGTAACTCTTCACCTTTGTTAAATCTTTAAACTTTTGCTCCCATTGCAATGCACCATTTGGCTCCCAACTGCTCTCAGTTGTTGTCGAGTAGTCGAACTTTTATCCGTCATGTCACTTCAACTCGCTAATGACTCTGATTTTGGTGTGGGGTCGGTTGAGTTGTACTGATCCTTGCTAGTTCCTGCGGATTCCATAGATGAAGGAAAAGATTATTCTTGATACGCGTTAGTTTCGCAAATGCCTCATGTCGCTTGAATTGGGTGGATGTTTGTTGGAGTTTTAATGAGCATCGCCTCACAAACTTTGAAGTTTTCTAGTTCTTACGTAAAATTTGTGTATCGAATCTTCTTTCACTTAGTTGTCATTTCTAAGTAGGTTCGTTTCACTTCCGCTTTCGAGTGGTATTCTATTGAAAAATAAAGTGAACAATCTACTCTCAATAGTACTGATTACCATTAGTGAGGATTTGACAACTATTGTCTTTCATTAGGTTCTTTCGAAAGGTCTTTGAATATGTACAAAGCTCCTCTATTGGAAAACTAAAAGAACTAGGGTACTCGGTTTCGGTTATTCTCTCGAGTGTTGAGAAGACAAATGTTATTTGACTTCGCTAGCCTTCTCGAGGTTTGTACTATGTGCATCGAGCTGGTTACTAGCCTTCGCCTACTCTTAGCTTACACTTCTGAAGTACTCGAAGTGTTTGCACTCCTTACGTTAAGTCAGCTATTGTGATACACTTTCTTAATGCCACTGGACTTCTAGAATGCAAGAAGTTTTTACTCCAACTTGAAGCAAGTATCTGATACTTTTGGTCACCTTTGGGATTATACCATATTCTCAATCATTTCTATCGTCTACTCCTCTAAGTGGCAAAGGTATAGAACTGCATACTGTCTGCTTCATTTCTTGGTTGTGCACTCTTGTATCGACCTGAAGTCCTTTACTTTCAGCTATCATGATGAGAAGTCAATTGACACCGGTCTTATGAAGTTTCTTGGCCTCTACCCTTCAACCTTATCTTAGTACTTGGAGTTTGTCTTTGCATTCTCTACCTCCTTGGCTCATTTCACAACCAAGCGCTCTCCCTCCATGAGAGTAAGGGATCAATGTCTTCACGGAAGTCCCACCTCTACGGTACCATGGCGCTATCATACCAATGACATTAATATTCATTGCCTCGCATCTACGTCTCTCATTTCATGATCAGTAGATCCGCCCCTGTGGCACTCCTCTAAGCCTACCTTTGTTCTAATCGATGCTTGATTTTGGGTAGCTAAGTCCCTTTGGACTCGTCATCGCTTCCTCGCCCCTTTTCAACCACTTGCTTCAATACATCTGTGTTCTCTAAGAAGTTTCCTTGGTCGATGGAAAGACAGACTACAACTCTAATGTATAGCCTTTGCTATCATGTTGTAGGGCTTGCGCCGATTCTGTTGTCCTTAGCTTCCTTGATAGCAACATTCGTTTACTCGGTCTTATCCTCTGACTTGTCGAGCTCTGTTAAGTGAATGTGAGCTTTGAAGCAATCCAACTCTCTAGCCGCTCCGATCATATCTTTGCATGATTAAGTCCCCCTATGGGACTCACTGGTATTTGCATTCGAACTTCTCCCCCGGTGGTATACATCCTCTATATGCTGATGACTAAGGCTTTCATTCAATGTAACATTTGATGCACGCACGGAAGACCCACCTCTGTGGTACCATGGTATCCTCTCTTGAATCCATAGCCCTTTTTGTCGTCGTATTGTTCACCGAAGTGGAGCTCCCAATAGCTCTTAATAATACCTCCATATGACCTCGTCCCTCATGGGACTATCTTGTTTGTGTCACATTGCCTCGAACTATTTCACAATAATCCGTTATACTATGTTGTCTCCTGGTGGTATCTCATTGTATTCTAATTAATGTGGGATGAACTCGAACTGCGATCTGTTCATGTGTGGCTTTTGCCAACATATCACAAGACCTCTACCACCTTCGATTATATTCACTCCTTTAGCAATCGACCTTCATCTACTTGTTCTCGGGTCATACCCGGACGAAGCATAACTGTAGGACAGTCTATCACCTAGCAGCTATCGAAGTCTCATGACTTCACTAAAATTGGTGCACGTTTGTCTAGATCCTGGGCCTTTACCCGTAGCAACAAAATCTCCACCGCGCATCGCTTTCCTCATGGCAACTTTAATGGCAACACTGTGGCATATCCTTCCAGAGTACCTGCCTCTACGTCCTCTTGCCTCGTGCCAAGGTCTTTTGATACCAACTTCGCCTCCACAGTTTGCGTCATCTTAGTTCTTCCGTCAAATACTTTATTGAGATAAGATGCATGTGCCTTAAAGCTCCCTTCATCTTTAGCACTATGTAAGATGAGTCTGCTCCATCAAAATAAAGGAACCATGGAATGACATGATCCTGCTCTCGCCTTTGCAAGAGTTTATGTCCTTAACCTCTGTCCAAGAAAAGCTTTATGCCTCCGCTCCATATTCCATCTTTTGTGTCAACTCTTTTTACATGGCTTAGGTACTTTACCAAGTTACCCCTAAGATACTCAACTACTCGATTTGCATTGAGTTGATGGTGGCCCTCATATCCACCATTCCACAAGTCATCCTTCTATTGAGTCCGATCTCCATATCGGCTTCAAGTGTGTCTTCATTTTGTATTGCCTTGGGTCACTCTCTTACTTGATCTCGCTATGCATCCACTAACGCATTACCTCTTGCGAGATCATGCGATGACTCCTCGCGACTCGCTCAGTCCGTTGAGTTTTGTGGAGTTGTCCTGAGGTACTCCTTAACATGTGTAGTCCATTGCACATGATTCTCTATCTAGAGAACCGAGACTTATCCCTCTTGGATATCTGTCTCATTGGAACAAATTCTCTCTTCACATCCTTTCATCTAAAAGTTTCGAAGACCACCATCCCCTTGGACTACTCCATTTTGCTGAATAAACTATGTACTATTTTGCCTCTACAAACGCACTTACTAAATTACAACTCTTCGCCAATATAGCTCCCACTACATCCCTCAGGGCCTAGCAACATGCTGAACCTACTGCACACTTCAACCTCTTACGGATGTATCCTTCTCATACTAAAGAGAAAGTTTCAATGCTTTATGGCGCTAACCTTCGGTCGCCTTGGGATGACCACGGACAATCCATCATCCACATACAAGCCCTTATATGAGTACCGAATTCCTTGAGTTGGAAATTCCCCTTACCTCTATGAGCTTTGCATAATTTTTTTTAATCGTTGAACAACCCATCCCACTTTGCATGGTTTCATCCTTTGTTGAGCGCCCCGCTTGCCTCGAGCACCGTCAAGTTTGGTTGCCAACATCGAGCCATTGCTCGAACTCAGCCATCCCAACCTTTATGCGCTACGTATTCTTCTTAGCTTGTTCATCCTCGTGGTGCCTCTTGCGCGAAGGATTGGCCATTCCTCTGAATATAATTCTTGGATGTTTATTTCTTTGAGTGACTCCTTTCCCTATAACTCTATATATGTTTCCCCCAAACGGACGTGCGTACTGGCTACCCTCAACGTAACCCTGCTAGGTCCCCCACATTTGCATGCAAAATATTTTTAAGTGTGTTTGTCCTACTCTGATATCACAATGTCATAAACTTTGCTAGTTTTATCTAAGTCGTGTGGCACTACTGTATGTCCATCCGCAAAGGTCAGCCTCTCCGAAACCTCCTACAATCTCTTAGGACCTATAAAAGAGAAGACAGGTTAGAGAAAGCGCTTCACTTGGGATCCATAAGCATCCATTTTAGTAAACACTTTCTTGCTAATGCAAATTACAATCATAGACTTCATAAGCTCAAAACGGTTACACAATAAAGGTACAAAATTAGTCCACTACAAATCAAAATCTTTTATAGTCACGACCTGGCTTGATAGGCTAACGAGCCTATCAACTTCATTTTAGCCTATCAACCACTAGCCAAAATGCTTAAGCTAAAGTTTGTAATAATACACTCATCAGACCCATATAAGCTAATCTTAGTCCCACTCACTTTCGATGTGAGATTATTGGACTAACTAGGGGTGTTATAATCTCCCCAACTTAAATGACTTGACATCCCCGTGAAGGCTTAGATCAGACCCTAGCATGGTGTATATGAGGCATAACCTAATGGTGGCTCCACGCTGTGATGAGTTTTCTAATTTCATCCACAGGTAGCCCTTTCCTACTCGAGCTTACCTCACCATGCCTGAATACTAGATCGGTTTTGATACCAAAAGTCACGACCCGACTTGATGGGCTAACTAGCCTATCAACTTCATTTTGGCCTATCAACCACTAGCCAAAATGCTTAAGCTAAAGTTGTTTTATATAATACACTCCTTTCTTTTTTTTCTTTTCATCCTTAAATTCAAATCCTTGCCTTTACAATAGTAAATATTTTATTAACAAAAAAAAGATCACATCTTCTTGGTAGGGTCACACGTCTCTTCCACCCAATCTTCATATCTATTGCAAAATTATAGATTATGCTAAAAATAAATATAAGATAAAAATATATCAACAACCACATATGCTACTAGGAACCTCGAAAAAATCATAAAAATAATCTAACATTCATGAAACAAATATCAATAATTTAATAATAAATAATAATATATCAATTCATCATAAAATTTAAATATTTGAAAAACAATGATAATTTCTTAAGCAAAATCATGCATCAACCACATGCAACACATACAAGATAACTAGATAACAAAGGCGTACATCACACCCGATGGTGCACTCTCCCAATAGGGATGGAGAGGCATACTTCACGGGATGGATTCCTCTGAACAACGGATGGAGATAATCCATATCGCATTCCCAATAGTGGATGAAGTTGTATCCCTCACCCGCCCAAGTGAGGACACGTTCCTCCCAACAACGGATGGAGGAACCGTCTAACCATCACGTTAGATGGTCCACTAATCTCTGAAGGGAATCACCATACCTGCCCTCGGTAGGGCTACATAAACATCCATAATCATTCATTTACATTCACTTATTCATTCACACATGCATCCAAGAAATAGTATGATCAAATATTATAAGAGACCATGCTTTATATATGATCTACTAGACTATGTTCATTGGTGGCTCCGCATTGTGATGGGCCCGCAGCTCCTTTCACATGTTACACTTCCAATGTAGACCATTAGCCTAATTACATCTACTACATGGTACAATCGTATCAATATCATAAACTTAAGAAAAGTAAGAAATCAATAATCATTTTCAAATAACATCTTCAAAGAAAACTTTTAAATTCATCAAATCATAAGGGCTTAAAACATCAATCTCTCAATAGTCCTCAATCAACCAAACCCTTAATTGGAATAGCTCAATTGATTTAAACCATATTCAATTCAATTATGACCTAACTGAACCAACCATAAATCCTTATAGAACCAATCTGGAATCACCCTAGACTAATCTAATTTAGATTTGATTGATCTCGATTAGATCAAGTAGGATTGAATTGGTCAAATTAGTTTGGAATCACCCTAAACTAACTTTAACCGATCAAACCTATCTGATTTAGTTAATTAAAGAGCTTAAACCAATAAAGGAAGAGGAAATCGGGCTATGTCGTATAGTGCTAGTCCAAACTGAATCAACCCACCTAAGTCTTTAATAGGTCATATGCGCTGCACATGCCTGTCTCAAGAAATAAGTTAAGTTGAGGTACAACGGGCTAGATAGAGGAGCGACGATGTGTCTAACGTCAATCGCATCATTGAGTAAGCTTAACTTCATGGACTAGGCTAAGCTTCACTCATAAGTTGGGCTGAGCCTTACCATTAAACTGGGTCATGCTTGGCTCGTGGGTTGGGTCATGCTTAGACACATGATTTAGGGTCATGTCTGACCATATGGACTAGGTCGTATCTAGCCGCATGAGTTGGTCTATGCTTGGCCACATGATTGGGTTGTACATGGCCACATGGACTAGGTCGTATATGGCCACAGGGATTGGATCGTACCTGGTTACATGGCTGGGTCATGCCTAACCATATGGGTTAGGTCATACCTTACCACATGGGCTGGCTCCTACCTGGCCATATAGGCTGGGTCATGCCTAGTCATATGGACTGACTGTATCTAGCCACATTGGTTGGGTCGTACCTAACCACATGGGCTAAGTCGATCTGGTCTGATAGATCAGCTTAACTCAAGTCAGACCCCAATTAGACTCCTCTTATCAAATTAGATTTCAAAAATCTAAATTATCACATAATAATTTAAATCCATGAATTAAAGAATTTAAATTCATAATCTTAAATTTAAAACTATTAAATTATACAAATTCACACATAATTCTTATAATACAGACATATCTAATTAAATAAATTAAAATCATTAATCTAAAAGTAAAAATTTTAATAGTTAAATCAATATTAAAACTCACTTAAACTTAAGAGACTAATATCCATCAAATAATCATATCAATATCACAAATCAATTATCATTATTTATAAATCATAAAATTTCGAAATTAAAACATTATTATGAATCATAAATTTGTAACAATCCCAATATCATATTTCAAAACATAAATCAAAATTAATTTAAAAAAATAAAGGATTATACCTCTCCTTGACTTCCTTTCCTTGAGATCATCTCCTTAGGAAGCTCTCTCCTTAATCCTCCCATTGTCATGCTTAGTGAGAAACGAGGGAAGATGAGCCCCTGTATATAGGAGAAGATGAGATCTCTCCAAAAAGGTAAGTAAATATTTAATTTTATATTAAATTTATTTTTATTTTACTTTCATAATACACAAAGATAGAAATATAATATTTATTTATAATGGTTCACACTTAGAAATGGAATATATACTATTTACTTCCAAAAAATCATATCACTTATTAGGAAATAAATCAATCAATAATCTAATTGATTAGCAAGATTCCTAACTGTTATGGGTATTAAATGCGACGAGACGCCACGCTCCTATGGACCCTGCCCTTATGACGTCACGCCCCTCCTGCGCTCAACTACCCCCACGATTGACCACCCGACGTGATATCTCCTCTGCTCTGCCTTAAGACCATGCTGAGTCAACCACGGCATCGGCCTGCAGAACCAGGTCCGTATATCGCCCCTCAGACGCAATCAGAAGCAAGCCATGGCTCGACATATTTAACCGACCACAGAGTAAGAAAAAGAGGGTAAGTCTTTCAGGACTAAGGATTGGATCTGGACACTAGTAAGAAAAGGGGCCGAGCGCCAGAACCCTCGAGGGGGGATCTGACTTGAGCGTCGGAGGGGTCGGGCGGAGCATCCTCCGACCCGCCTTTGTGCAGGTACTCCCCGGCGACCCAGCTCGAATGGCCAATGACCGACGGATACGACGGGAGCAGGAGCCCTCGATGAGCCCCGAACCTTACCGAGACGACCCCGGATTCTCTTCTTCCCTAACACACAGAGCCCGGGATCACGGTAAAAAGTTGTTTGCACTAACACTAACTTATCCACGTGATTAAGGAAATCAAATTTAATTATTTTCTGAACTATAATACATAAATATAAAAGTTAATAATAAAGTAATATATTATTTATAGTAATTAATTTATGTTAAAGGAGATTACATTTCTCCCCTACTTAATAGAAATTTGGTTCTCAAATTTAATTAAAAATAATATTAATCAATATAGTTAGCTCTTGAAATACTAAGTCTTAAGACAAATTTGAAAATTATTTAAATTAAATATACCACTCAAAGACTTTAAATTAAAAGATTTTTTATATATTTTTAACATAAAATATATGATAAATTAATAAAATTCGTCGAATAAATTTGATTTTAAATTACTCATAACAAGTATATCAAATTCTATATCTAATAAATCAATGAAATTTTTAAGTTTTAAAAGTTAATTGATTGATGACAAAAATATAAGTTGAGGTGTAACTCAAAAGCAATTAAAATGTTGAAAATTTATCAAAGTATTCAACATATATTCTTTTATAATTTCAAATGATTTATATATTATATATGTCAAAGAAATAATATTATATTTAATTCTCATTAGATTCTATCATTGCCTTAAATAATATCTGATAATTAATTTAATATTAAGTCAAAATTCTATTCAAATTAATTACTTATACAATCAATGCATGATCAAATTTATTCAACTACAAAGGCACATATTTTATTGATGTTAAAAATAATTTCTACAAATCATCATAACACATGTCAAATCTAATCTCAATTTTAAAAATAATATATGGTAACAAAATTTATGCAGATAAAAACTTTTTAATTTATACTTTTAAAATATCATATAAAATTTTTACACTTAAAATTATCAAAACTTTTATAACCAAGAGAATAACTAAAACTTAGTATAATCTTTAATTAGTAAAACTAAATATGTTAACTATAAGCATTCATAACGATATAAGATAAAACTGAAAAAGATAATTAATTATCAATCCTAAAACCACATAATAAGTAACAAATATATTTTATTTATCTTATTCATAATTATAGATAAAATAATATTCTAGAACAAAGGGTAACAAAATAATATGTCAAACTACAATAGAAATTTTGTCAAACTTCATTCATGTAGCATCTATCTTAAATTTATAACAAAATTACATGAATGAATTTTTGGTCCCCAACATGAAAATGACATGGCCAAAATAACAAATATTATAAGACTTATACAATAAACTTAATTTATTTATAAAATCTAAATATTTTATAGTAAACATAAACATCATAAAATATTTCTAGTTAGATTACCAACTTTATTTTATTTTATGTATTAGATATAAATTTAATATATGCATCTTCATATATAACTAAGTCAATTGATATTATTTATTTACTATATGAATCTAAAAATATCTATATTCTATAATCAAATTAATAATTCTTATTTATTTATTCTTAAGGGGTGATACCATTAAAATTGTCATATCCCAGATTTATAAAATATAATAAATCATCATTTTATTATTCGTAATTTATATAATATACTCCTTTCTTTTTTTCTTTTCATCCTTGAATTTAAATCCTTACTTTTACAATAGTAAATATTTTATTAACAAAAAAAGATCATATCTTCTTGGTAGGGTCACAAGTCTCTTCCACCCAAGCTTCATATCTATTACAAAATTATATATTATGTTAAAAATAAATATAAGATAAAAATATATCAGCAACCACATATGCTGGTAGGAACCTCAAAAAAATCATAAAAATAATCTAACATTCATGAAACAAATATCAATAATTTAATAAGAAATAATAATATATCAATTCATCATAAAACTTAAACATATGGAAAAACAATAGTAATTTCTTAAGCAAAATCATGCATCAACCACATGCAACACATACAAGATAACTAGATAACAAAGACGTACATTATATCCGATGGTGCACTCTCCCAACGACGGATGGAGAGGTATACTCCACGGGATGGATTTCTCCCAACAGCAGATAGAGATAATCCATATCGCACTCTCAACAGCGGATGGAGTGGTATCTCTCACCCGCCCAAGTGGGAACACGTTCCTCCTAATAGCGGATGGAGGAATCATCTAACCATCACATTTGATGGTCTGCTAATCCCCGAAGGGAATCGCCATACCTGCCCTCGACAAGGATACATAAATATCCATGATCATTTATTTACATTCACTCATTTATTCACACATGCATCCAAGAAATAGTATGATCAAATATTAGAAGAGACCATGCTTTATGTATGATCTACTAGACTATGTTCATTGGTGGCTCCGTACTATGATGGACCCACAGCTCCTTTCACAGGTTGCACTTCTAATATAGACCATTAACCTAGTTACATCTACTACATGGTACAATCATATCAATATTATAAACTCAAGAAAAGTAGGAAACCAATAATCATTTTCAAATGACATCTTCAAAGAAAACTTTTAAATTCATCAAATCATAAGGGCATAAAACATCAATTTCTCAATAGTCCTTAGTTAACTAAAACCTTAATTGGAATAACTCAACTGACTTAAACCATACTTAATTCAATTATGACATAACAGAACCAATCTTAAATCCTTATAGAACTAGTCTGGAATCACCCTAGACTAGTTTAATTTAGATTTGATTGATTTCGATAAGGTCAAGTAGGATTGAACTAGTTAAGTTAGTTTGGAATCACCCTAAACTGATTTTAACCGATCAAACCTATCTGATTTAGTCAATTAAAGAGCTCAAACCAATAAAGAGAAAATCAGCCTATATCATATGGTGCTAGCCCAAACTGAACCAATCTACCTAAATCTTGGATAGGTCATATGCGTTGTATACCTGTCCCAAGTAATAGGTTAAGTTGAGTACAACGGGCTAGATAGAGGAGCGATGATGTGTCTAACACCAATCGTATCGCTAGACAAACTTAACTTCATAGAATAGGCTAGTCTTACTCATAAGTTGGGTTGAGCCTTACCACTGAACTGGGTCATGCTTGGCTTGCGAGTTGAGTCATGCTTAGACATTTAATTTGGGGTCATATCTGACTATATAGACTGTGTCATACCTAGCCGCTTGAGTTGGCCTATGCTTGACCAAATGATTAGGTCGTACCTTGTCATATGGGCTAGGACGTACAAGGCCACATGGACTGGATCATACCTGACCACATGATTGGATCAAGCTTGGCCACATGGGTTAGATTATATCTTGTCACATGGGCTGACTCTTACCTGACCACATGGGTTGAGTCATGTCTAGCCACATGGGCTGATTGTATCTAGCCATATGGGCTAGATCATACATAACAACATGGGTTGAGTCGATCTATTATGACAGATCAACTTAACTCAAATCAAACTCCAATTAGAATCCTCTTGGCAAATTATATTTAAAAAAAAATCTAAATTATCAAGAATAACTCAAATCCATGAATTAAAGAATTTAAATCCATAATCTTAAATTTAAAACTAATTAAACCATAAAAATTTACACATAATTCTTAATACATACATATATTAATTAAATACATTAGAACAATTAATCAAAAAATAAAAATTTTAATAGTTAAATCAATATTAAATCTCACTTAAGCTTAAGAAACCAATATCAATCAAATAATCATTCTAATATCATGAATCAATTATCATTATTTATTAATCATAAAATTCAAACCTTATTATGTATCATAAAATTTATAATAATTCCAATATCAATATTTCAAAATATAAATCACGCCAAATAAAAAAAGAAAAAGGATCCTACCTCTCCTCGACTATCATTTCCTCGAGATCATCTCCTCGGGAAGACCTCTCCTCAATCCTCCCATTATCATGATCGGTAGGAATGAGAAAAGAGGAGCCCTCTTATATAGGAGAAAAGATCTCTCCTAAAAGGAAAGTAAATATTTAATTTAATATTAAATTTACTTTTACACACAAAGATAGAAACATAATATTTATTTATAATAGTTCACACTTAGAAATGGAATGTAAACTATTTACTTCATAAAAATCACATCATTTATTAGGAAATAAATCAATCAATAATTTAATTGATTAGTAAGATTCCTAAATTATCCACGTGATTAAGGAAATCAAATTTAATTATTTTCTTAACTATAATACACAACATGAAGTTAATAATAAAGCAATACATTATTTATAGTAATTAATTTATGTTAAGGGAGAAATCATCGGTGATTACATTTCTCCCCCACTTAATAGAAATTTAGTCCCCAAATTTGATTTAAAATAATATTAATCAATATAGTTAGCTCTTGAAATACTAAGTCAAAAGACAAATTTGAAAAATATTTAGATTAAATATACCACTCAAAGACTTTAAGTTAAAATATTTTTTTAACATAAAATATATGACAAATTAATAAAATTTATTGAATAAATTTGATTTTAGATTACTCATGACAACAAGTATATCAAATTTTATATCTAATAAATCAATGATATTTTTAAGTTTTAAAAGTTAATTGATTGTTGACAAAAATATAAGTTGGGATGTAACTCAAAAGCAATTGAAATATTAAAAATTTATCAAACTATTCAACATATATTCTTTTATAATTTTAAATGATTTATATATTATATATGTCAAAGAAATAACATAATATTTAATTCTCATTATATTCCATCATTACCTTAAATAATATCTGATAATTAATTTGATATTAAGTCAAAATTCTATTCAAATTAATTACTCATACAATCAATGCACGATCAAATTTATTCAACTACAGATGCACATATTTTATTAATGTCAAAAATAATTTCTACAAATCATCCTAAGATATGTCAAATCTAATATCAATTTTAAGAATAATATATGATAACAAAAATTATAAAGATAAAAACTTTTTAATTTATATTTTTAAAAGATCCTATAAAATTTTTGCACTTAAAATTATCAAAACTTTTATATCCAAGAGAATAACTAAAACTTATTATAATCTTCAATTAGTAAAAATTAGATATGTTAACTATAAGCATTCATAACAATGTAAGATAAAACTAAAAAAGATAATTAATCATAGATCCTAAAACCACATAAAAAGTGACAAATATGTTTTATTAAATTCATTCTATTCATAATTATAGATAAAATAATATTCCAGAACAAAGTGTAATAAAAATAATATGTCAAACTATAATAGAAATTATATCAAATTTCATTCATGTATTATCTATCTTAAATTTATAACAAAATTATATGAATGAATTTTTGGTCCCCAACATGAAAATGACATAGCCAAAATAATAAATACTATAAGACTTATGCGATAAACTTAATTTATTTAAAAAATTAAATATTTTATAATAAAAATAAAGATCATAAAATATTTCTAGTTAGATTACCAATTTATTTTTACTTTAAGTATTAGATATAAATTTAATATGTTCATCTTCATGAATAACTAAGTTAATTGATATAATTTATTGACTATATGTATCTATAAAAAAATTTATAATCAAATTAATAATTCTTATCTACTTTTTTAAAAAGAAGGCAAGAGTATTATGACAAAATTATATTCAAAATATAAAACTTTATGGGATTTTTTTAAAGATAAACTAATACACTATTTATTTTAACTTTGAGAAAAATAAAGTGTTCCCCTTTTACTCAATAATCTAAAGTAATTTAACGAGATTATTTTTGTGTAACATCTTTAATCAATCAATTTCTTATTAAATTATAATAAAATAATCATAATTTCCTAAAATCATGTTTAGTTATATTGCTTTGTAATTCTTAAAATCTACCTCTCAAAAACTAATTTGGTCATCTAATATTCTAATCCTAGAATCCTATATTCCAACAGGTTCTCAAAATCATTACTCCGATACCAAATGTCATGATCTGGCCTGATGAGCTAACTAGCATATCAACTTCATTTTGGCCCATTAACCACTGGCCAAAATGCTTAACCTAAAATTATTAATGATATACTCATTAGACCCATATAAGTCAATCTTAGTCTCACCCACTTCGAATGTGGGACTACTGGACTAACTAGGGGCGTTACAATCTCCCTCACTTAAACAGCTTGACGTCCCTATCAAGGCCCAGATCAGACCCTAGTATGATGCATGTGAGGCATAGCCTAGTGGTGGCTCCACGCTATGATGAGTTCTTTGACTTCATCCATAGGTAGCCCTTTCCTACTCAAGCCTATCTTACCATGCCCGAATACTAGGTCAGCCCTGATACCAAATGTCACGATCCAGCTTGATGAGTTAACTAGCCTATCAACTTCATTTTTGGCCTATCAACCACTGATCAAAATGCTTAAACTATAATTATTAGTAATACACTCATCAAGCCTATATAAGTCAATCTTAGTCCCACTCACTTTCGATGTAGGACTATTGGACTAACAGGGGTGTTACAATCTCCCCCAATTAAATGGCTTGACGTCCTCGTCAAGGCCCATATCAAACCCTAGCATGATGCATGTGAGGCATAGCCTCGTGGTGGCTCTGTGCTGTGATGAGTTCTCTGACTTCATCCATAACTTATCCTTTTCTACTCAAGTCTACCTCACCATGCTCGAATACTAGGTCAGCTCTGATACCAAAAGTCACGACCCGGCCTGATGGGCTAACTAGCCTATCAACCACTAACTAAAATGCTTAAGACGAAGTTGTCAGTAGTACACTCATCAGGCCTATATAAGCCAATCTTAGTCCACCCACTTTTGATGTGGGACTATTGGACTAACTAGGGTGTTATAATCTCCCCTACTTAAACGGCTTGACATCCCCGTCAAAGCCCAGATCAGACCCTAGCATAGTGCATGTGAGGCATAGCCTAGTGGTGGCTCCATACTGTGATGAGTTCTCTGACTTTATCCACAGGTAGTCCATTCCTACTCAAGCCTATCTCACCATGCTCGAATACTAGGTCGGCTCTAATACTAAATGTCACGACCCGACCTGACGAGCTAACTAGCTTATCAACTTCATTTTAGCCTATCAACCACTGGCCAAAATGCTTAGGCTGAAGTTTTTAGTAGGACACTCTTTAGACCCGTATAAGCCAATCTTAGTCCCACCCACTTCCGAAGTAGGACTAGACTAACTAGGGGTGTTACAATTTCCCCCACTTAAATGGTTAGACGTCCCCGTCAAGGCCCAGATCGGACTCTAGCATAGTGCATGTGAGGCATAGCCTCATGGTGGCTCTATGCTGTGATGAGTTCTTTGACTTCATCCACAGCCCTTTCCTACTCAAGCCTACCTCACCAAGCTAGAATACTAGATCGGCTCTGATACCAAAAGTCACGACCTGACCTGATGGGCTAACTTGCCTATCAACTTTGTTTTGGCCTATCAACCACTGGTTAAAATGTTTAAGCTGAAGTTGTTAATAGTACACTCATCAGACTCATATAAGTCAATCTTAGTCCCACCCACTTTCGATATGGGACTATTGAACTAACTAGGGGTGTTACAATCTCCCCCACTTAAACGGCTTGACGTCCCCATCAAGGACCAGATCAGACCCTAGCATGGTGCATATGAGGTACAGTCATGAGTTCTCTGACTTCATCCATAGGTAGCCCTTTCCTACTCAAGCCTACCTTACCATGCCTGAATACTAGGTCGGCTCTGATACCAAAAGTCACAGCCCGGCCTGATGGGCTAACTAGCCTATCAACCACTGGCCAAAATGTTTAAGCTGAAGTTGTTAGTAGTACACTTATCAGGCTCATATTAGTCCCACCTACTTCTGATGTGGGATTATTGGACTAACTAGAGGTGTTATAATCTCCCCCATATAAACGACTTGACGTCCCCATCAAGGCCCATATCAGACCCTAGCATGGTGCTTGTGAGGCATAGTCTAGTAGTGGCTCCACGCTATGATGAGTTATCTGACTTCATCCATAGGTAGTCCTTTCCTACTCAAGCATACCTCACCATGCCCAAATATTAGGTCGGCTCTGATACCAAATGTCACGACCCAACCTGATAGGCTAACTAGCCTATCAACTTCGTTTTGGCCTATAAAGTCAAGACCCGACCTGATGGGCTAACTAGCCTATCAACTTCATTTAGCCTATCAACCACTGGCCAAAATGCTTAAGCTGACGTCCCCGTCAAGGCCCAGATCAGACCCTAACATGGTGCATGTGAGGCATAGCCTAATGGTGGCTCTACATTGTGATGAGTTCTCTGACTTCACCCACATGTAGCCCTTTTCTACTCAAGCCTACCTCATCATGTCAGAATACTAGATCGGCTCTAATACCAAAAGTCACAACCTGACCTGATGGGCTAACTAGCCTATCAACTTCGTTTTGGCCTATCAACTACTGGCCAAAATGCTTAAGCTGAAGTTGTTAGTAGTACACTCATCAGGCTCATGTAAGCCAATCTTCGTTTCTTTCACTTCCGATATGAGACTATTGGACTAACTAAGGGTGTTACAATCTCCCCCACTTAAACGGCTTAACGTCCCTGTTAAGGCTCAGATCAGACCTTAGCATGGTGGATGTGAGGCATAGCCTAGTGGCGGCTCCACGCTGTGATGAGTTCTCTGACTTCATCCCAAAGTAGCCCTTTCCTACTCAAGCCTACCTCACCATGCCCAAATACTAGGTCGGCTCTGATACCAAAAGTCATGACCCGGCCTGATGGGCTAACTAACCTATCAATCACTGGCCAAAATGCTTAAGCTAAAATTGTTAGTAGTACATGCCCTTATAAGTCAATCTTAGTCCCACCCACTTCTAATATGGGACTATTGGACTAACTAAGGGTATTACAATCTCCCCCACTTAAATGTCCCCGTCAAGGCCCATATTAGACCCTAGCATGGTACATGAGACATAGCCTAGTGGTGGCTCCACACTATGATGAGTTCTCTGACTTCATCCACAGGTAGCCCTTTCCTACTCAAGCATACCTCACCATGCCCGAATACTAGGTCGGCTCTGATACTAAAAGTCACGACCCAGCCTGATGGGCTAACTAGTCTATCAACTTCGTTTTGGCCTATCAATCACTGGCCAAAATGCTTAAGTTGAAATTATTAGTAATACACTCATCAGACCCATATAAGCCAATCTTAGTCCCACCCACTTTCGATATGGGACTATTGGACTAACTAAGGGTGTTACAATCTCCCCCATTTAAACAGCTTGACATCCCCGTCAAGGCCCAGATCAGACCCTAGCATAGTGCATGTGAGGCATAGCCTAGCGGTGGCTCTACGCTGTGATCAGTTCACTTCATCCACAGGTAGCCCTTTCCTACTCAAGCCTATCTCACCATGCCCGAATACTAGGTCGGCTCTGATACCAAAAGTCACGACCCGACCTGATGAGCTAACTAACCTATCAACTTCGTTTTGGCCTATCAACCACTAGCTAAAATGCTTAAGCTGAAATTGTTAATAGTACACTCATCAGGCTCATATAAGTCAATCTTAGTCCCATCCACTTCCGATATGGGACTATTGGACAAAGTATGGGTGTTACACTCATAAGCATCCATATGATACAATATTTATTTACAAGCCTAAAACGGCTACTAAATCCAATTAAAATGGGGCCATTAAGCCTTTAGCCCGTTGGGATTAAAAACAAGAAACAAATACTAGCAGGCCGTAACACACAACTGAATTAAATGAAAATAATAATCAAATATAATACCAAGATTTACGTCGAAAACCCCTCCAACATGAAGGGTAAAAACCATAGGGCAAATTAGAGATAATCTACTATATAAATAATGAATATACAAATCTTAAAGACTCTTGCCCAAAACTCAAGTAACAATCATAAGAGAATAACTAGGATACAAAGATTTCATCACTGTGCATAATATCCAAAACTTCCCTAAGCAATCATAGTAAAAATTCATTACAGATCTGATCTAACCTGAGATGAGAATACTGTTTGGATGATTGAGAATAGTCTTTACGTTGTCATTGTCTTCTTTCCTTTCTTTTTCCCTTATTTTCTGCTCTTTTATCCTCTTTTTTTGAATCATGTTACTGTTATAGTTTTCTACACTTTTTTGTAGTTTTTCTCTCTATTTTTCGCAGCCACCACAGTCCCCTAATTAGACTTAGGGTTTATGCTAAAGAGGAAATAGGTTATGGGCTATTAAAGCTCACTATAAGCTGAACTGGGCCATCTGCCCAACAACCTCCCCCTTCAGCCCATAAGGGAGGTTATCTCATAACTCTTTAGTGTAAAGCCATATCGACCAATTGTCAGCACATCTCCTGCCTTTCTTTCAGTAAGGTCTTTGTCAATATGTCTGTTCCATTATCATCTATATGAATTTTCTAAAGTTGTAACTGCTTATCTTCAAGTACATTTTGAATCTAGTAGTATATGACATCTATATGCCTTGGAATAAAAAGTTGGGTTCTTACACAAATGGATGACACTTTAGCTATCACAATGTACCATATAGTTTTCCTATTTCAGCCCCAATTCTTGTAAGAATTCTTTCATCCCTAACATTTCTTTACAAACCTCTATAACAACAATATATTCTGCGTCTGTAGTAGAGAGAGCAATACAGCTTTATAATCTGAATTGTTATAATACAGCTCCCCTTGTAAAAGTAAGTACAAAATCTTATGTGGATATTCTCGTATTAATATCTCTTGCCATATCTGTATCTGTGGAATCTATCAACACAGGTGGTCCACCTCCAAAGCTTAAATAAGCCTTAGAGTTTTCTCTGAGATATCTCAAGATTTATTTTACTACTGCCTAGTACTCTTTGCTTGGATTTGTAAGAAACCTACTAGTAACACCTACTGCATATGCGATGTTCGACCTCGTACATACCATTACATACATTAAACTTCCAACTGCTGAAGCATAAGGAACCTTTTGTATTCTCTTTCTCCTCATCATTTGACAGACTCTGCTCTGAGCATACCTTAAAGTGACCTGAAAGAAGAGAACCAACTGGCTTTGCATTGCTCATACTGAACCTTTCTAATACCTTCTCGATATATTTCTCTTATGACAACCAAATCTTCTTTTTTTTATTTTTGTCATAAAAAATTTGTATGCCTAGTATTTGTTTTGCTGGCCCCATGTCCTTTATTGCAAAGGACTCACTCAGTTCATTCTTCAACCTATCAATTATATATATATATTTTTTCCAAGGATAAGCATATCATCAATATAAATTAAGAGAATAATAAAATCCTCACCAAATTATTTGATGTACACACAATGATCTGAAGCTATTTTTTTGTATCTATTTTCAGTCATAAATGAATCAAACTTTTTGTATCATTATCTTGGAGCTTGCTTTAACTATACAAACTCTTCCTCAACTTGCATACAAAATTTTATTTACCTTTAACTTTGAAGCCTTCTGGTTGCTCCATATAAATTTTCTCCTCCAAATCACCATGAAGAAAAGCTGTCTTCACATCTAACTACTCAACCTTTAAGTCCTAGCTAGTAGCAATACCAAGAGCAATACAAATAGAAGACATTTTAACAACATGAGAAAAAATCTCTTCAAAGTTAATACCTTTCTTTTGACCAAAGCCTTTCACAACCAATCTAGCTTTGTACTTTGGTTGAGAATAATATTTTTAAGTATTCAACCTGAAAACTCACTTGTTCTTCAAGGCCTTCATTCCCTTATATAGTTGCACCAAATCATATATGTGGTTCTTCTATAGAGCATTCATCTATAGTAACTAACAATTTCTTTTTCTGCTCACTTTCAACTAATTCTTAGTAACTCTCTGGTTCACTTGCATCAAACCGTTTTTCGATCTAACCTCTTCCACTCATCATTTGTCATAGTTATGGGTTTTGTACTATCCCCTTACAAAGGTCTATATAAATCTTTATAATATAAGAGATCTTCTATTCTTGGTTTCCATATCATCCAATTATTTCTGTTCAAGCTAATCATACAAGAAACACTACCAACCTCTATGTTCGAATACAAAAAATTTAATACTACTAAACCCTACTCTAATACCAGTTGATGAGATAAAAAACAAGGAAGAATTTTTGTATACGAATAAATATTAATAGGTCGAACACATAATGGAATTAAACGAAAGTCACAATCAAATAGAATACTAATATTTATATGGAAAACCCCTCTAACATGAAAGGTAAAAACCATGAGGCAAACTAGAGATAATCCATTATAAGAATAATGAATGTACAGATCTCAATGTATCTTGCCCAAAACCCAAGAAACAATCACAAGAGAATAACTGGGATATAAGGATTTCATCACTATGCATAATATCCAAAATCTCCCTAAGTAATCACAATAATAATTTAATGCAGATTTGATCTAACTTGAGATGGGAATACTGTTTGGATGATTGAAAATAGTCTTTACGTTGTCCTTATCTCTTCCCTTTCTTTTTCCCTTATTTTTTTGTCATTTTCTCCTTTTTTTAGAATCACATTGCTGCTATAGTTTTTTGCATTTTTTTAATAGTTTTTCTCTCTATTTTTCGTAACCACCACAGCCCCCTAATTAGACTTAAGGTTTAGGTTAAAAGGAAAATGGGTTATGGGCTGTTAAAGCCCACTATAGGCTAAACTGGACCATTTGCCCAACATGACCAGCCCTTTACATGCTGTGCAAAGTATGAACAAACCAAAAGATATGGACATGCATAAATATGATATTGAATACCTCATTTACAAGTTTGTCTATGACAGAGGGGTCAATGCGGGTTGGTCTAATTTTGGATGCGCAAGGTTATCCGAGTGATCACTTGTATGGTGGAGATATGCATCCTGTCAAGCTGAGCTGAAGACTTGCCTCCCGACCACAATCCTCTTGTGATGGGCTTGTTGTGAACTCGTCGAGTTCCTGCACATAAGCCGGGGTCGGTAGGAAGATCTCCCAACTCAGGCCCTCCGAAGGTTGAATTAGCTTTCTGTGTTGGTAAAAAAGTGCCTTGGTGCTAACCAGGTGGTTGGTTTTTATACATGTGAGCTGGGGTCGGTCGTACACGGTTTATTAATATTCGTCGACACATGAGTGGCTAGCTTGTGCCTTCCGTACGGGCACCAACCGACTTGCATGGATCGACACCATGCAGCACCACCCCGAGCTTTCTGGAGTAGCTTCGTACCATGCAGCACCGTCCCAAGTTCTTTAGGGCAGCTTCATATCATGCAACGTACCTTGTATGACCTTGCACAGTGTTGGTAGGTGTTTGCCTTATTTGAGTTTGCGGTATCAATGTGGTCCGCCACATCAACTTTGGCACTCCACCTCGGCATTATCATGGCTACGGACTGCTGCCTCGGGAGCGGTACCAAAATATGTCATATCATTCTCACCAAGAGAGGCATGCTCCGAGCTCCTCTTGGAAGGGCTCGAGGCATAGCTTGGTGCCTTTGCCTAAGTGAGTCAGTTATCGTGTAGGAATTGTTGGCTTAGTCATTGATCAATGAAAGGACTGATGTTCAGGAGTTGGTTGAGTGATGTAACTCAGGGAGCGAGTACTGGGCATTAGACTGGTTGAGTGGTGCTATTTGGGCAATGTTTGGCCGAGCAGCATTGTTCGGGCCTATGTTTGGCTAAGCAGCATTGCTCGGACATTGGGGACTGATACGACCAAGTGATATTGCTCGAGCATTAAGGATTGATATGGCTGAGCATTATTGCTTGGGCCTTGGTCTGGCTGAATAGTATTGTTCGGGCCTACATTTGGCTAAGTAGCATTGCTCAGACATTGGGGACTGATATGGCCGAGCAACATTGCTCGAGTCTTGGTCTGGCCGAGTAGCATTGTTTGGGCCCATGTTTAACCAAGCAGCTACTCTGGTAGCGACTAAAGCAAATGATGATTAACTATATATGACTGGTCGAGCGACGTTGCTCAGGCACTGGGGACTGATATGGTCGAGTGACATTGCTCGGGTCCTAGTTTGCCCGAGCAACATTATTCAGGATCGCGTTTGGTCGAGGAGCTGCTCTGACTAACAACGATGATTAACTATATATGACTAGTCAAGCAACATTGCTTGGGCACTGAGATTTGATATGCTAGTTATAGGTGCCCTACAAGCCAATCACATGAGTGACTGCACTTGTAACACGTTGCGTCAATCTCTTTGCTTATGATTATTGGCATTATCTCACATTATCTAGATGTATATTGTGATGTCCCTGGATCTGTGCAATAGGAATCGGATCGTGATGAGATCACGATAATGAGATCGATTCACCTTTAAACATAGACCCTAAATTATCCTGGTCATAGGTTACTCAAGAAGGACATCGAGATAACCGGATAGACTGGTGTGCTGTATACCCGTTCATATGATGGAGGTAGCTGGTCTCATAGCTACTCGTGTGGGGATACTAAAGTGCAGTCAGCTGAGGTGCTCATTGGAGAATGAGTTCACTGATTGATCCGCCTACGGAATGCTGAATGGTTATTGATACCTCACGTCAGACAGCGATTCCGTAGTCCCAGTAGTGTATCTGGTCCTTAGACTTGAGACACCAAGGATGTCCTGTATGAGTACTCCACTCTTTGATACCAGACTTAAAGGTTTGGAAAGCTTCATATCTAGTATAGCCGGTCATTGGGAGTGGTAGCCAACCTTACGAGGGCTATTGAGTGTCAATAGAGGATCATCCACTCTCGGTATCATGAGAGGAATATCCCATGTGTTCTTCTCGAATAAATCCTTGGCCAAGGTTATTCGGATTGAGAGAGAAAGAGTTCTCCGGGAGAATCCGACAAGAGCAAAACTCGAGGAGAGACCGTATGGGCCTGACAGCACCATGCCCGGTATAGGGTCTCTGGGATATTAGATGGATAAGAGATTATAGATACATGGTAACTGAGGACAAATAGGTCCAAAGGATTGGATTCCCTTGTATCGTCTGGGGACCACGGCGTAGTGGCCTGGAATGTCCGCGATCGATGAGTTGGGTGAATTATTATGGAGATAATAATTCACTAAGTCAGAAGGAGTTATGATAAGTATGACTCACAGCCAACTTGATATTGGGCCTAGAGGGTCACACCATATTGTAGGTATTACGACGAGTAGAGGTTCGGATATGAGATATCCGCTGAACCCCCAATCTTATTAGATATCCATTAAGCCCTTGAATTATTAGATCCTGAGATGAGATCCAATAATTGCTAATAAGAGATTATTGAGTAGAGGCCCACTAATCCAAGAGGCTTGGGTAATTGGATGGAGATCTAATACCCAATAGGGCAAAAGATCCATTAGGGTTTTTCAGGGGAGGCCTCTATAAATAGGAGGGGACCAAAGCTCTATAGGCTGGGGGTTTCTTTTGGTAGCCACCTCCTGTTCTCCTCTCCCCAGAGAGAGAGAGAGGAGCATCGTCGCAATCCCTGCTGTGTGGATACCGCTAGAGAGGAGGATGCTTGACCTCCTTCATCCTCTCCCACAGATCAGTAAGAATTCAGGGATATACGATCTCCCTAGGTATCTTCTTTTATACGTGCAGTTTTCGCGGATTTATTTTGACGCATCGATCTTCGCACGATAACGGAAACTTTCTACGGGAAATCTGGAGTGTTTTGTTATCTGTTCTTCCGCTGCGCATGTGATATCGCTCCCCCATGATGGATTTCCCAACAATGGTATCAGAGCAAGGTTGTTCGTGCGAAGATCGGATCTTAAACTGCATGGATTGTGATTTAGAATAGGTTTTGTCTCCAAAATTGTTGGCACAAAAGGTGAGGAAGGGCAACAACTGTTGCTGCCCTTGTTGCTCTCGCCTGGCAGCCTTCTTTGCCGCAATGGCAACCGACGGCGTGCTGCGCATGGCGCAGCGCAACGCCACTGAGCTACCTTTCTTTGGCGACTGCGCGCGTGCGCAAAAGCGGCGGCGCCGCTTGCTGCGGCCTACCCTCAAGGATCGGCGCCACCTACGGACGCTGCGCCTATAGGCAAAAGCGCCATATGGCGTGGCGCCGCCACGGCGATCGCCACTTCGGCTGAAAGCGCCTACGGGCGTTGTGCTCGCTGGGCAAGCGCCGGCAGACGCCGCACCACCGGCAAAGACGCACGTCATCTGCGGGCATTGCCCCGCTGGTGGCGCTTGCGCGAGCAGCGCCCACCCGCGATAGGGACAGCGCTTACCTGCTGCGGCAACACCGCAGAGCGCTGTCATTGCGCCACGGGTAGCGATAGCGTCGCCGCCCTCCCCACAAGGCAAGCAAGCACCGCCAAAGAGTGCGGTGGTCGCAGCCGCAATGCAGTGCCGCAGAGGGAGAGGAGTTAGGGTTTTCAGGCAAAAGACGGTTTTGCCCCTCAGAATTTTAGAAATTCCAAATTCTGTCCCAATTGACAGAATTACCAAAATACCCTTGGGAATTCAGAAAATTCCCTCATGTCCTTATTTTCAGAAATATTAGTTAATTAAATAGTTTAATTAACTATTATTATTTATCTAGTTGACCTATAAAGTAACATATACATGTGATGTATGATATGGACAGATGATCATGGACTTGTGATGTGGTGTGTGTACATGTGATTATTATTATTGGGGTCTGCGAGCCTCTATTTTTCTCGTTTATTGTTGGGCCTACGTGCTTGTAATTATGTTGTAATTATCAGAGGAGGCGCAGCGGTAGCGTGACTCACGAGGCCGAGACGGACGATCCGACGCATGGAGATGCGTTGAGATGCTAACGGATTCGACGAAGCGAGATGGACGATCACAGGGCATAGAGATGCGCCGAAGTACACATAGATCTTGATGTGAGTGATTAGGCCCACTGGCTTGGGCCTGATTACATTAGGAATGGTCCATGATCATCTGGTGTGATTGCTCATGTGATGTATGAATAGTTATACACATACTAGATATGTGTATATATATATATATATATATGCATACGATGTAGATATATATATTAAATACGTATATGTGTGACACATTATGTTAGAAGACCAAATCAAAAATCCTCTCCATAAATAATATTAAGTCGGTAAACGTGAGGCAATAAGATTGACCCACGTGGCCTTCCATCGTTATAGCTAGGAGCCGATTCCCGGTGTAGGTTGAGTTAGTCGAGTCCCTCGAGACTCACCTATATCGCATCTCGCCATCTTATCTACGACATAGAGATGTCAGAGATGACCTGAGGACATGGTATACTTGGTCGAGTCCCTCGAGAGTATATCATCGAATCAGACTCATCTGGTAACGATGTTAATGACTTAACCGAACATCATGGTTGGTCGAGTCCCTCGAGGCCATGGTGGTTCGGAGGCCGAACAGAACGGGAATCACAAGGAGTTGTGATTGGCAAGAGTTGTCTACCTTTACGGGCTTAACGTGATTGGTCGAGTCCCTCGAGGTTACATTAAGATGCCGATTGGATCCTGATCCCCACTAGAGATCCGCCGGGGGTCTCCGATTCATATGCCGGAGGGTGTTGTGTGTCTCACAAAAAATTAGTGGGAGAACATTAAGATAGAAGTCCTTATCTTAATTGTTTAAATTTTTGCAAAGTCTCCATGTTATTTATTTCTACTATATCTTTTATTTCAGAAAAATATCGCTTTCAAATCCTTTACGTGGCATACTTGATGCCAACCACCTCACTGGTCCAAATTATACGGATTGGCTTCGCAATCTGAGAATCGTTCTCACGGCGGAGAAAATCACATATGTCCTTGATACAGTGATCCCTACGCCCGACGAAGGGGCAAGCGAGGATGAGATCGCTCGTTATGTGAAGTACTTAGATGATTCCACTCTTGCTCAGTGTTATATGTTGGCCTCTATGACTACTGAGTTACAGAGACAGCATGAAAATATGGATGCTAATTCCATACTCTTACATCTCTACAAACTATTTGAGAAACAAGGAAGAACTCAGCGATATGAGATATCAAAGAGTCTTTTCCGTGCTAGGATGACTGAGGAGACACCGGTTCAGAACCATGTCCTTAAGATGATTGAGTGGATCGAAAAACTCATAGGTCTAGGAATGGTCCTAGAGAATAACCTGTGTGTGGATCTTATACTTCGGTCCCTACCAGATCCCTTTTCTCAGTTCATAATGAATTTTAATATGAACAAACTTGAGGTAACCCTCCCAGAGCTCCTCAATATGTTGAGAGAAGCGGAGAGCACCTTCAAGAAAGAGAAGTCGGTTCTCTACACTGGTGAGACCAGAAAGAAAAGGAAGACTGAGAAGACCCTTAAGAAGGGCAAGGGCAAGGGCAACAGGGGTAAGGCAAAAGTTGCCAAGAAAGACCTAACAAAGGACAAAGGCCAGTGCTTCCACTACGGCAAAAATGGGCACTGGAAGAGGAACTGCAAAGAGTATCTTGCAGAGAGGGCGAAACAGAAGCTTGCAGAAGCTTCAGGTACATTCATGATCAGTCTCCATTTGTCAGAATCTTATGATAACACATGAGTATTGGATACCGGGAGTGCTTATCATATTTGCAATTCGTTGCAGGTTCTGGCAGGACCTACGAGATTGAACAGAGGCGAGATGGACCTTAAGATGGGCAATTGAGCAAAGGTTGCTGCACTGGCTGTTGGCAAGGTCACCTTACATCTGCCTGGTGGAGCTATTATTGCATTAGATACATGCTATTATGTTCCTTCTATTATCAAAAACATTATTTCCATTTCATGTTTGACAGTTATTGGATATAAATTAGTTTTTGAGAACAATGGTTGTTCAATAATATTAGATGATGAGATCATCATGAGAGAAACATTGTATAATAGTTTATTTATGCTAGAAATAGCTCCACATATCATGAGTGTAAGTGAGTCTAAGAGGAAACGAGAAGTGGAGAACCAAACAGGAAAGAGTATTAAAACCCTTCGATCAGATCGAGGAGGTGAGTACTTGAGTACAGAGTTCACCCAGTTCCTCAAAGGCTATGGGATCTTATCCCAATGGATACCTCCTTATACACCATAGCTTAGTGGTGTATCAGAAAGGAGGAATCGCACACTGTTAGACATGGTGCGTTCCATAATGTGTTTTGCCGACCTACCCATCTCATTCTGGGGATATGCCCTAGAGACCGCAGCTTACCTTCTGAACAGAATTCCAACTAAATCAGTGATGTTTACTCCATATGAGATATAGAATGGGAAGAAGCTCGATCTTAAAGTTGTTAAGATTTAGGGTTGCCCTGCCCACGTTAAGAGACAACCCTGACAAGTTGGAATCTAGGATGGAACGATGCAAGTTCATGGGATACCCTAAAGAAACTTGTGGGTATTATTTCTATCACCCTGAGGACCGAAAGGTCCTTGTAGCCAAGAGAGCAGTGTTCCTTGAGAAGGAACACATTCTTGGTAGAGACAGTGGGAGCATGATAGAGTTGAGCGAGGTTGGAGAACCTAGCTCAAGCACCATTCCACAGCTAGAATCTGTTCAGATACCTAACACACAAGTTCCAACTTTACGTAGGTCAGATAGAGTATCCCATCCTCCTGAGATATATGTGGGATATATCAGAAGAGAGGATATTGAGGATATTAATCCTCAGACCTACGAGGAGGCTAGTATGAGCATAGACTCCGGGAAATGACAAGAAGCTATGAATTCAGAAATAGATTCCATGTACTCCAACAAGGTTTGGAACCTAGTTGATGCACCCGAGGGTATTGTACCCATTGGTTGCAAGTGGATCTTCAAAAAGAAGATTGGAGTAGATGGAAAGGTAGAGACCTATAAAGCAAGGCTAGTTGCTAAGGGGTATCGTCAAAGGCAAGATGTTGACTATGACAAAACTTTCTCACCTGTAGCCATGCTAAAATTCGTTCGAATTCTATTGGCTATTGCAGCACACTATGATTATGAGATCTGGTAGATGGACGTCAAAATCGCTTTCCTCAATGGTAACCTCGATGAGGAGGTGTACATGATACAGCCTGAGGGATTCGTGTCTAAGGATAACCCAGATAAGGTGTGCAAGTTGCTTTGGTCCATTTATGGATTGAAGCAAGCTTCCCGAAGTTGGAACATAAGATTTGATGAGGCATTCAGTTCTTATGACTTCGTTAAGAACGAAGATGAACCTTATGTGTACAGGAAATTAAGTGGGAGCACTATCACCTTTTTGGTATTATATGTGGATGACATCCTGATCATTGAGAATGATGTAGGAATGCTCTCCACAGTGAAGACTTGGCTATCTAGGCACTTCTCCATAAGGACTTAGGAGAAGCATCCTACATATTGGGAATACGGATCTATAGAGATAGATCCAAGAGGATGCTTGGCTTGTCCCAGTCCAGGTACATAGACACCATTGTCAAAAGGTTTGGCATGGAAAATTCCAAGAGAGGTCTCATACCAATGAGACATGGAATATCACTTTCTAGGAGTATGTCCCCAAAGACTCCTGAAGAAAGGGCACACATGGATATGATGTCATATGCATCAGCGATAGGATCTATCATGTATGCTATGCTATGTACCAGGCCTGATATAGTGCATGCTTTGAGTGTCACGAGCAGATATCAGGCAAATCCAGGCTTCGAGCACTAGAAAGCAATAAGATGTATCCTTAAGTACTTGAGAAGGACTAAGGATATTTTACTGGTATATGGAGGTAGTAGCCTCAAGGTTGAGGGCTACACGGACTCAAGCTTCCAGTCCGATGTCGATGATAGCAAGTCTAATTCAGGGTATGTGTTCACCCTGAATGGAGGAGTAGTATGTTGGAAGAGTTCCAAGCAAAACACTATTGCTGACTCGACCACAGAGGCAGAATACATTGTTGCGGCAGAGGCAGCAAAGGAGGGAGTCTGGATGAAGAGGTTCATCACAGACCTAGGAGTCATGTCGAGCAGCGAGGATATGATTCCTTTATATTGCGATAAATACATGACGATTACTCAAATAAGGGAACCCGGGTCTCATCAGAAGTGTTCTGAGGAGGTTCCAACTTATTAGAGAGATCGTGGCCAGAAAAGATGTAGCAGTGGAAAAAGTTCCATCCGAAGATAACATTGCAGATCCACTAACAAAGCCATTGACTCAGATTGTCTTTGAGCATCACAGAGGTCTGATGGGGATCAAACATGTTGGTGATTGGCTTTAGGTCAAGTGGTAGATTGCTAGTTATAGGTGCCCTACAAGCCAATCACATGAGTGACTGCACCTGTAACACGTGTTAGGATCGAAAAGGCACTAAGAGGGGGGGGGTGAATTAGTGCAATGGATTAAATATGTAACTTTGAATCCGATTTCGTATAAAGACAAGTTAGTAGGAAGACTTCGATTCGTTGAAAGAGAACTTGTAAGAAGTTGCTTGAGTAAATAAAGCAGCAAGGAACTAAACAATTTGCAGCTAAGTAATGAAATGATTCAGAAAAGTAAACACTCACACATTCATGAACACAATGATGTATAGTGGTTCAGTCAAATGACCTACATCCACTCTTGAAGCCTTCCCGATGAGGCTCCGCACTTCCACTAGCAATTCTTTGAAGGGGAAGGACCAATACCCCTTTTTTACAACCCTTTACAAGAAGCTCACACTCTTACAAGATTTCTCAAGAAGAAGAAGGAGATGAACACTTAGCAAGAACAAGACTCTTTAAGACTTATCAAAGACTCAAAAACAAGATTCTAACTCTCAAAAGGGCTACCCTTTCAGCTGAGAAAGGGGGGGGGTATTTATAGATCCAAAATGGATTCAAAATTGGGCTCCAAATTTGAAATCAAATTTGGAATTCCCGGGTCTGGGCGGTACTACCGCCTGTTAGAGGCGGTACTACCGCCTAGAGCAGCGCCGCTACCACTGAGGCGGTGTGGCGAGCGGTACTACCGCCAGCTCGATATGTGGTCGGCGCGTACTACCGCTCCAGGCTGGCGTAGCACCGCCCAAAGACACTGCCGCCAGCGGTAGTACTGCTGGCACAAAGCGGTTTCTACTGCCTTGACGATCTGATTTCGCTAAATGGGCCTTATCCACGGCCCAAAAAGCCCAAGATAAGGGCCGGGTTGGCCCCTACTAATTTAGAGCAAGATTAATTCGAAATCCTTGCCCTACGTACGTGCTAACTATGAAATTAAAAACATAATTAACAGTGATTTAAGCTGACTTTCTTCAAGTCTTATTCCCAAGCTTTCACCTTTTCGTTGAGACTTCGGTCCTCCGATATTTCCTCGGATTTCTTCCGACGGGTTCCCAAAGATGCTCTCGGCTTGTAAGACATGCTCAACGAGTCTTCGACAAGCTTCCGAACCTTCTCGGCAAAGTTTCGCGAACCTTCAACGATCTTTGTGACGAACTTCCGAAAACTTCGGCAAGTCCCTGATTCGATCTTGATTGGTTCCGGCAACACTTCCGATGATCCTTCGGACTTCCGATGAACTCTTGAACACTGGACGGACTTGACCTCGGCAAATCACTTTATGTTTCTGACCCATCGTAGTTAATCCTGCACGCTTATCTTTGACAATATGTATTAGAACAAGTAACCATCAATTGACTTCGTCATCAAAATCTGAGATTCAACAATCTCCCCCTTTTTGATGATGACAATCAATTGATGACGGAGTTATTCTTAACTCCCCCTATCAATATGCCATATAATGAGAAGGTAAAGACATTTGAATTCATTCTCTTGAATTCATCCAAAACCGATAAGTTACTTACATTGAACTTATCATCATGCTTAATCAGCTTGAGGTTTCATTCGTAAATAATATCAAAGCATGACATTTAATTTCAAGTCGAAGGATGAAAACCATTTATCATTTCGACAAAAGATACCAAAAATTTTGAGATTACAACAAGGAACTCATGATTGAAAAGAGTGACAACATATTAGATAAATCATGAGATGAAAATTTATCATATCAATCAAAAGATGTCATAAACATTTATAGTAGGAATCTTTCAAACATTGGATTGTGATGTATTGCATTACTTCATTTGCAATGCTTTTCAAAGATTGCAACCTGTTTTTGACACTAAGCATTGCAAGAGAATTGAATTGCAATAACAATTCTTACGACACATTTTCATTTCATTACACTTTGTATAAGTCATTTTTCAATACAATGCATGAGTTATTTATCAAGTTATCAAAATATTTTGCTCATTAAAGCCATATTTAAAAAGTCATCAATTTCATATTTTTCTCCCCTTTGTCATCAACAAAAGGAGATGACAAATCCAAAAGATGTTTGATCATTTATACAAATGAAAACCATGATCGCAAGGCTAAAGGATACATCATTAAAGCCAATCAATAAAAAAAGTGAGAGAGATCAAAATTCATGAAGAGATTCAAGAATGAAGTCATAAAAATTTTAACTGTTAAAAAAAATAACATCATGAAGGCAACATCATGAAAACTTTTCGATTGAAAGATGAGTTCTTTCATAATATTTTATGATCAATGAAAGTTTCATATATCACTGAAGGTATAAAGGTGAAACTATCAAAGTTTAAATGTTTTGAAAGACATGCAATATTTAAACATTAGGACAAATTTAGCATGCCTAATTCTCTTCTAATGAAGTCAAATTGTTCTTCATTTAGGGGTTTTGTGAAAATGTCCGCTAATTGGTGCTTTGTATCAATAAATTCTAAAGTGACATCATTATTAGCGACATGATCTCGTATAAAGTGATGCATAATATCAATGTGCTTAGTTCTTGAGTGTTGAATGGGATTTTTTGTTAGACAAATAGCACTTGTGTTATCGCATTTTATTGGAATGTTTTTTAAATTTATTCCATAGTCTTCTAAAGTGTTTTTTATCCACACAACTTATGCACAACATGCACTTGCAGCTATATATTCGGCTTCCACCGTAGATAGTGCGACAGAATTTTGTTTCTTGGAAGTCCAAGAAACGAGTGCATGTCCTAAAAATTGGCATGTTCCAGATGTACTCTTTCTATCTATTCTACATCCACCAAAATCCGCATCTGCATAGGCTATCAAATTAAAGTCATCATATTTTGGATACCATAATCCTAGATTAGGAGTACCTTTAAGATATCTAAAAATTCTTTTAATGGCTTTAAGGTGAGACAACTTAGGATTAGCTTGAAATCTCGCACAAAGTCCCACACTAAACATGATATCTGGCCTAGTTGCAAGAAGATAGAGCAGTGCCTATCATGCCCCTATATGTCTTTTGATCAAAATTTTCTCCATCTTCATCCAAGTCTAACTTGGTGGAAGTACTCATTGGAGTGTGGATGGCTTTTGAGCTATCCATATTAAATCATTTTAACAATTCTAATGTGTATTTAGATTGATTAAGAAATATATCATTACTAAGTTGTTTAATTTATAATCCAAGAAAGAAGGTTAACTCTCCCATTAGACTCATCTCAAATTCATGACTCATACACTTAGCAAAAGATTCACATAGTGATTCATCCGAAGAACCAAAAATAATATCATCAACATAAATTTGAACAATAAGAAAATTATTTTCAAAATGTTTAATAAACAATGTAGTATCAACCTTGCCTTTAGTGAAATCATTTGAAATTAAAAAGGAACTAAGCCTCTCATACCAAGCCCTAGGGGCTTGTTTTAGACCATATAAAGCCTTAGTTAGCTTAAACACATGGTTAGGGAGAAGAGAATTTTCAAATCCAGGTGGTTGTTTGACATACACTTCTTCAGAGATAAAACCATTTAAGAATGCACTTTTGACATCCATTTGAAATCATTACTACTAGCATAGGCAAGGAGCATCCTAATGGCTTCTAATCTTGCCACCGGAGCGAAGGTTTCTTCGTAATCGATACCTTCTTCTTGGTTGAAACCTTTGGCCACTAGTCTAGCCTTGTTTCTAACCACAATACCACATTCATCTTGCTTGTTTCTAAAGACCCACTTAGTACCAATAACTAAGTGGTCATTTGGTCTAGGAACAAGCTTCCATACCTCATTCCTCTCAAATTGATTCAGTTCTTCTTGCATTGCGATAACCCAAGAATCATCTTTCAAGGCATCATCAATGCATTCTGGTTCAACTCGAGAAAGAAAAGCGGCATGGGCACAAAAATCTTTGAAAGAAGAGCGAGTTTGAACCCCTTTCGATGCATCTCCTATAATTAACTCCTTGGGATGAGCATCTACATACTTCCATTCCTTGGGTAAGGAAGTTTGGGAAGAAGATGCATCCAAGTTGTCGTTTTGAGGAGAGGGTTCATTCAAATTCAAATTATCAAAGCCAAAATCATCATCAAAATGTTTTTTCTTAAATTCAGAATTTTCATTAAAAACCACATGAATAGATTCTTCTATAACTAAGGTTCTTTTGTTGAAAACACGAAAAGCCTTAGAAATGGAAGAATAACCAAGAAATATGCTTTCATTGGATTTTGCATCGAATTTTCCTAAGGCATCCTTTTCATTTAAAATAAAGCATTTACAACCAAAAACTTTAAAATAAGAAACATTGGGTTTTTTTATCATTCCATAATTCATATGGAGTTTTAGATAGGGATGGTCTCACTAGAACTCTATTCATAACATAGCAAGCCGTATTTACGGCTTCATTTAAAAATATTTTGGTAAATTATATTCATTTAACATGGTTCTAGTCATTTCTTGCAAACTTCTATTTTTCCTTTCTACTACTCCATTTTGTTGTGGATTTCTTGGAGTAGAAAAGTTATGATCATATCCGTTAATTTCACAAAAATTTTGGAAGTCATGGTTTTGAAATTCACCTCCATGATCACTTCGAATTGATGATATCATAAAACCCTTTTTATTTTGAGTGAGTTTACAAAATTTAGAAAAATATTTGAAGCAATCACTTTTATGAGCCAAGAAATAGGTCCAAGTGTATCTACTATAGTCATCCACAATTACAAAGGCATATTTGCTACCTCCTAGGCTTGTTATGTCAATTGGTCCAAATAAGTCTAAATGGATCAATTGCAATGGTCTAGTGGTGCTAATTTGATTTTTTGATTTGAAACTAGTCTTTATTTGTTTTCCTAGTTGACATGCATCACATACCTTATCCTTAACAAATTTCATGTTTGGTATGCCTCTTACTAATTCACTAGATGAAATCTTAGAAATTAGTTTCATGCTTGCATGGCCTAATCTCCTATGCCAAAGTCAAGCATCATCATTCAAAACCAAAAAACACATTTCATTACATAATTCATCAATATTTATAGTGTAGACATTGTTTTGCTTTAAAGCAATCATGGATATGTTATTGTTTGGTTTTTCAATAATGCAAACATTAGATTCAAATCTAACAACATAGCCTTTATCGCACAATTGACTAATGCTTAAGAGATTATGTTTTAAGCCATCAACTAACAAGACATCATCAATTGAAAAACTTGATTTGTTACCAATGGTTCCTTTGCCAATGATTTGACCCTTGTTGTTGTCTCCGAAGGTGACATACCCTTCTTCTTTGCTAGAGAGCATAGAGAAATGAGATGGATCTCCGGTCATGTGCCTTGAGCATCCACTATCAAGATACCATTTCTTGCTCCTAGCTTGTGAGTTTGTCTACAAAAGAGGATGGTTTTTAGGTACCCATTTAATTTTGGGTGCCTTACAAATTGATCTACTTAATTTGTAATTTAGCATTGAGTTGTTTATGGTTCCTTTGGGAACCCATATTAATTTTTGTGGACTAATTTTCTTGAACGAACATTTGTAAGCAACATGTCCCGTTTTACCACAAAAATTACATTTCAAATAGGGTGATACATGCAATGTGGATCCTTTAACGAAGGTAGTAGGATTTTGATGAGATCCACTCACAAATCCTATTCCACTTCTATTTCCGACTTGACCCTTGTTTGCAAGGATCATGTACAAGCCCTTGCTACCGACCTTGAACTTGTTTAAGGTCTCTTTAAGTAGCAAGTTCTCCCTTTTTATTTCTTCTAAGTGCTCACACTTAGAGCATGGGGGTAGAGAAGGAGTTTGTAGGTTATTGAACTTATTTTGTAATAAAGCATGCTCTTTCTTAAGCAAATTGAATTTCTTATTAATAGTTCTACATTCATCAAATAACTCATGAAAAGCGATAGAAAGCTCATCGAAAGATAATTCTTCACTAAATAATTCACTAACCTCTTCTCCAAGGGCCATTAGAGCGAAGTTAGCCTCCTCTTTGTTGCTTGCCTCTTCGACCTCGGAGTCACTTGAATCATCCCATGTAGCCTTGAATGCTTTCTTCTTCTTGGGTTGCTTTTTCTTGGCTTGAGGACATTCATGCTTGGAGTGTCCCGGCTTTTTGCATTCGTAGCAAATAACTTTGTCCTTTTTGTGTTTAAATTTATTTTTTGTGTCATTTTTAAACTTGTTCTTTCTTATAAATTTCTTAAACTTTCGAGTCAAAAGTGCAATGTCTTTGTCACTGTCCTCATCACTTGATGTTCCTTTCAAGTGATCTTCTTGTGTTCTAAGTGTCATATCCTTCCTGTTCTTTGGAAGGGGGTTCTCAAGCTCTTCATGAGCATGGCACGTCATCTCATAGGTCATTAGAGACCCAATAAGTTCTTCAAGCGAAAATATTTTAAGATCCTTGGCCTCTTGAATGGCCGTAACTTTTGGATCCCAACTCTTTGGAAGAGATCTTAAGATTTTAGTTACCAACTCAAAGTTAGAAAAACCTTTACCAAGAGCCTTAAGTCCATTGATGACATTCGTAAAGTGGGTGTACATGTCTCCAATGGACTCATTTGGTTTCATCCGAAAAAGTTCATAAGAGTGCACAAGAATGTTGATTTTGGACTCTTTCACTCAAACTAGTGCCTTCATGAGTGATTTCAAGAGTGCGCCAAATATCAAAAGCCGATTCACAAATAGAAACCCGATTAAACTCATTCTTATCAAGCGCACAAAATAAGGCATTCATAGCCTTTGCATTGAGAGCAAAAATCTTTCTTTCCGACTCATTCCACTCACTCATCGGAAGAGAATATTTTGCAAATCCATTTTCAACAATATTCCAAAGTTCAAAATCCATAGAAATGAGAAAAATCCTCATACGAGTCTTCCAATACGTATAATCTGACCCATTAAACAAAGGCGGACGAGTAATGGAGTAACCCTCTTGCATACCGGAGTAGGCCATCTCTCTTGGGTTTTAAACCAATATGAGAGCAAACCTTGCTCTGATACCAATTGTTAGGATCGAAAAGGCACTAAGAGGGGGTGAATTAGTGCAAATGGATTAAATATGTAACTTTGAATCCGATTTCGTATAAAGACAAGTTAATAGGAAGACTTCGATTCGTTGAAAGAGAACTTGTAAGAAGTTGCTTGAGTAAATAAAGCAGCAAGGAACTAAACAATTTGCAGCTAAGTAATGAAATGATTCAGAAAAGTAAACACTCACACATTCATGAACACAATGATGTATAGTGGTTCGGTCAAATGACCTACATCCACTCTTGAAGCCTTCCCGATTAGGCTCCGTACTTCCACTAGCAATCCTTTGAAGGGGAAGGACCAATACCCCTTTTTTACAACCCTTTACAAGAAGTTCACACTCTTACAAGATTTCTCAAGAAGAAGAAGGAGGTGAACACTTAACAAGAACAAGACTCTTCAAGACTTATCAAAGACTCAAAAACAAGATTCTAACTCTCAAAAGGGTTACCCTTTCAGCTGAGAAAGGGGGGTATTTATAGATCCAAAATGGATTCAAAATTGGGCTCCAAATTTGAAATCAAATTTGGAATTCAATGCAGGCGGTACTACTGCTTTGTTAGAGGCGGTACTACCGCCTAGAGCGGCTAGCTATCGCTGGAGCAATGTGGCGGCGCAGTACTACCGTCGCTCACCATGTGGCCGAAGCGGTACTACCGCTCCAGTGGCGGTAGCACCGCCCAAAGACACTACTGCGCCAGGTAGTACTGCTTTGCACAAAGCGATTCTACCGCCCGAAACGATCTGTTACGCTAAATGGGCCTTATCCACGGCCCAAAAAGTCGATAGGGGCCCTTGGCCCTACTAATTTAGAGCAAGATTAATTCGAAATCCTTGCCCTAAGTACGTGCTAACTACGAAATTAAAAATATAATTAACAGTGATTTAAGCCGACTTTCTTCAAGTCTTATTCCGACAAGCTTTTCGTTGAGACATCGGCGGTCCTCTGATATTTCCCTCGGATTTCTTCCGACAGGTTCCCAGCATGCTCTCGGCTTGTAAGACATGCTCAACGAGTCTTCGACAAGCTTCCGAACCTTCTCGGCAAAGTTTCGCGAACCTTCAACGATCTTTGTGACGAACTTCCGAAAACTTCGGCAAGCCCCTGATTCGATCTTGATTGGTTCCGGCAACACTTCCGATGATCCTTCGGACTTCCGATGAACTCTTGAACACTGGACGGACTTGATCTCGGCAAATCACTTTATGTTTCTGACCCATCGTAGTTAATCCTGCATGCTTATCTTTGATAATATGTATTAGAACAAGTAACCATCAATTGACTTCGTCATCAAAATCCGAGATTCAACAACACGTTGCGTCAATCTCTTTGCTTATGATTATTGGCATTATCTCACATTATTTAGATGTATATTGTGATGTCCCTGGATCTGTGCAATGGGAATCGGGTCGTGTTGAGATCACGATAATGAGATCGATTCACCTTTAAACACATACCTTAAATTATCCTGGTCATAAGTTACTCGAGAAGGATATCGAGATAACCGGATAGATTGGTGTGCTATATACCCGTTCATATGATGGAGTAGCTGGTCTCATAGCTACTCGTGTGGGGATGCTAAGGGTACAGTGCAGGTGCTCATTGGAGAATGAGTTCACTGATTGATCCGCCTACGGAATGCTGGATGGTTATTGATACCTCACATCAGACAGCGATTCCGTAGTCCCAGTAGTGTATCTGGTCCTTAGACTTGAGACACCAAGGATGTTATATATGAGTACTCCACTCTTTGATACCGGACTTATAGGTTTGGAAAGCTCCATATCTAATATAGCCGATCATTGGGAGTGGTAGTCAACCTTACAAGGGCTATTGAGTGTCAATAGAGGATCATCCGCTCTCGGTATCATGAGAGAAATATCCCATGTGTTCTTGCTCGAACAAATCCTTGGTTAAGATTATTCGGATTGAGAGAGAAAGAGTTCTCCGGGAGAATCCGATAAGAGCAAGACTCGAGGAGAGACCGTATGGGCCTGACAGCACCATGTCCGTGTAGGGTCTCTAGGATATTAGATGAATGAGAGATTATAGATACATGATAACTGAGGATAAATAGGTCCAAAGGATTGGATTCCCTTGTATCGTTTGGGGGCCACGGCGTAGTGGCTTGGTACGTCCGCGGTCGATGAGTTGGGTGAATTATTATGGAGATAATAATTCACTAAGTCAGAAGGAGTTCTGACAAGTATGACTCATGACCAGCTCGATATTGAGCCTAGAGGGTCACACACATATGGTAGGTATTACAACAAGTAGAGGTTCGGATATGAGATATCCGCTGAACCCCCAATCTTATTGGATATCCATTAAGCCCTTGAATTATTGGATCCTGAGATGAGATCCAATAATTGCTAATAAGAGATTATTGGGTAGAGGCCCACTAATCCAAGAGGCTTGGGTAATTGGATGGAGATCTAATACCCAATAGGGCAAAAGATCCATTAGGGTTTTTCAGGGGGGTCTCTATAAATAGGAGGGGACCAAAGCTCTATAGGATGGGGGTTTCTTTTGGTAGCCACCTCCTGTTCTCCTCTCCTTAGAGAGAGAGAGGAGCATCGTCGCAATCCTCGTTGTGTGGATACCGCTAGAGAGGACGCTTGACCTCCTTCATCCTCTCCCACAGATCTTAGGAATTCAGAGATATACGATCTCCCTAGGTATCTTCTTTTATACGTGTAGTTTTCGCGGATTTATTTTGACGCACCGATCTTCGCACGATGACGGAAACTTTCTACGGAAAATCTAGGGTGTTTTGTTTTCTGTTCTTCCACTGCACATGTGATGTCGCTCCCCCATGATGGATTTCCCAACATGATATAACCAAGCGACGTTGCTCAGGCCCTAATCTGGCCGAGCAGCATCATTCGGGCCCACGTTTAGCTAAGCAACCACTTTGACTAAACAAATGACGATTGACTTCAAACGATGATTGATTGTATATGACTAGCCTAGCGACGTTGCTCGAACACTAGGCATTGATATGGCTGAGCGACATTGCTCAGGCCCTGGTAAGCCCGAGTAACACTGTTCGAGCCCACGTTTGGCCAGGCAATTGCTCTAATTGAAGCAAATGATGATTGACTATATATGACTGATCGAGCGACGTTACTCGAGCACTAGGGACTGATATGACTGAGCGATATTGCTCGGGCTCTGGTCTGGCCGAGCAGCATTGTTTAGGCCGATGTTTGGTTGAGTAACTACTCTAACTGAATCAAATTATATGACTAGACAAGCGATGTTACTTGAGCACTGGGGACTAATATGGCCGAGCGACATTGCTCGGGCCTGGGTTTAGTTGACTAGCATTGTTCGGGCCCACGTTTGGCTGAACAGTTGCTCTAACTAAAGCAAATGATGATTGACTTTATATGATTAGTCGAGCGGCGTTGTTCGGGCACTAGGGACTGATATGGTCAAGCGACATTACTCGGGTTGGTCGTGCATGGTCTGTTAATGTCCGTCAACACTTGAGCGACCGACTCATGCCTTCCGTGCGGGCACCGACCGACCGATGCTGCGTAGTGCCACCCCGAGCTTTCTAGAATAGTTTCATACCATGCAATGTCATCCCGAGTTCTCTAGAGTGCTTCGTACCATGCAACGTACTTTGTACAGCCTTGCACGACACGAGATCCGCCAAATCAGCTTTGGTGCTCCACTTCGGCACTATCATGACTGAGGACTGCAGCCTCGGGAGTGATACCAAAATATGATCTATCAGTTACCTCTGGGAACGAATGATGAAATACGAAGTCTTAGGGTTTTGTATCATTTCATTCGATGGCACGTCAGTACATGGTGAGGGGGTGGTTTCTTAGAGCAGAGTATCGGGTGAGCCAGGGAACACGAAATGCGCCGCTCGCATGGGCGGTGACCCCACACCACTTGGTCGATGTGCTTTGCGAGAACGACGGAAAAGTCGTTCTTTTGCGCAGCCCAAACAGGTGATCCTCCAATCCTGCTTGTTCTCAGGTAAGGTTTGTCCGTCGTCAACGACGCTTCTCCAAAAGATGCCAAAGGAGAAGATAAATGCCAGCTCGCTGGAGATGAAAGGGAAGTAGGAAAGAAATGTGCAGCTCACAAGACAATGTGAACTGATAAACTATAGGAAAAGTCTTGATACGACCACCCACCAACTCTTCGGCGAGGTGGTTCGCTTCAAAGACACAAGGGCCATCAAGAACTCATATGAGGATGAGCCATGGATCCAACAGATTGTATCTTCTATTTGTTCATATCGTACCATTCCATTATGGAAGGAATATTCCACTTCCATGCATGGAGTTTTCTGTAGAATTTAGAGGACAGAAGCTGCAAGAAGATTGTGATTTGAAGAAGAACAACTTATGCATGTAACCTAAGTGAAAACTTCCAATAAGCAGGACATCCCATGAACCACATCAAGGTGCAACCATGAACCACATCATACCCACCGCCACCAGGGCACCCATCTTTGTCACGTGGGGAGAGTTGGGGAGCATCGCCGGCAGCAACATGATGACCATTCCAGTGATCCACAGCAGGTACATGCCGAAGAGATAGCCAGGGGAGACGGGATCGGCGTCTGCCGACGAGCCGACCTTCTTGACGGCATCCATGATGGTGCTGGAGGACGACACCATCATCAAGAAACCGAGCCAGCTGAGAACCCACCGCTCTCCGCGGGGATGGAGGCGTGGCCATGGAGGATCTCCGATTCCGTTCATCGACGGCGCAGCACCTTCCAACGACGTGTCCGCTGCACAAGAGAGGAGGAGGTTCGTTGACGGTGGTGGTGGTGGAGCGATTCAAATCGAGCACTTAAATAGGAAATAAGACGACGCGGGAAGTTTAGCTCAACGAAGGGTTGGAAACCGGTACGAAGCTTCCTTCTCGGTCGACGCGGCGGCGAAATTTCCAGGAAATTGCCATACTTAGCCATTAGCATCGGCCTCCCAGAATGTGAACAGGAAGTTCTACTTTCATTTGAGGAAGTAAGTTGTCACACTTTTCCTTCTCGTGTACGTTGGATAAAAATGAACTGAAATCCAAATGTTTGTCTTATCAAGTGATCGACGACAACGATGACCAGAATACTGTTTAGACACCCTTTTGACTCTCACTATCTTTCACGATCCGTCTTGAGTAGCCGATTTAAAAGGCCAAACAGCTCAAAATGTCGAGCCTGTCTATCTCGACTGCATCTAATCTGGCAAGATTTATCTTAGATCATCCAAGAATTTGACGGAAAAGGGATAACAAATTTGACCTCACATCAAGTACAATTAAGAAAAGGGTCAAATATTTCATCTGTTAATACAAAATCGAGCAATTTTCGGCTGTTTAAGCATAGGTTGAACACAGTACTCATATTAGCATTTACTTTTTATCAATCGGATTAGATATAAAATGAATACTAGTTAGATTCCATATCTAAAATATGTATTTACCAATTGGATTGGATAAAAAATGAATACTAGTTAGATTCTATATCTGTATGTGGATGTGAATATTATGGATAATGAATCTGTGGTTGATGTTAATTTAATCGAAACGTCGCAAAAAGTATGGATAGCCTTCCGAAGAAAAAAAGCGAAGACGATGAGAATAGGACGCAGTAGGTGACGCAAGAGACCATGTGGATTCGAGAAGGTAGCGAGTGATTCCATCCCATCGAGGCTGACGCAGCGCACAGTGCAGCACCCCTAAGTTCACGAGTTTATCGGCAGACCGCTGTCCCCGTGGCCTTTGCTCCCCGCAGATCAAGGTTTCAACCATGTCACTCCTCTTTTTCCTTGTTCCCTTCCTTCTACTGGCACTTCTGTTGTCCATCAAAGTCCTGTTGCCGGGGAAGATCCAGCTAAGACTCCCGCCCTCTCCGCCCGGCCTTCTCCTCCTCGGCAACCTCCACCAGCTGAGCTCGCTTCCCCACCGCTCGCTCCTCGACCTTTCGCGTAAGTATGGCCCCGTCATGCTCATCCGCATGGGCCAAGTCCCGGCGCTCATCGTGTCCTCCGCCGACGCCGCCCAGGAGCTGTTCAAGACCCACGATCTCGCTATCTCCACCCGCCCTACCTCGAAAGCGGCGATGAAGCTCACCTTCGGCGCCCGGAACATCTCGTTCGCCCCCTACGGCGAGCGCTGGCGCCAGGCCAAGAAGCTAGCCGTGGTGCACTTCCTGAGCGCCAAGCGCGTGCTCTCCTTGCAGGCCTTGCGCGACGAGGAGGTCCGCAGGATGATGGGGCGCGTCGCGGCGGCGTGCGCCGGCGGCGGGCGGCTGCGGGGTGAGGTGGAGCTGAGCGAGGTGCTGTACGAGTACGCCAACGCCGTGGTGTACCACGCCTCGGCGGGGAAGGAGACGAAGGAAGGGAGGACGGCGGCTAGGTACCGGGCCGTGATAGACGACGGGTCGGTGCTGCTGGCGGGGTTCCAGGTAGACGACGCGTTTCCGGCGCTGGGGTGGCTGAGCGCCATCACCGGAACCGACGCCAAGCTCGACAGAATCCGAAGGAGGATCGACGAGTTCCTCAGCGGGATACTGCAAGAGCATATCGAGCGAGCTGAGCAGGGCTTCAAGAGGAATGAAGACTTCGTGGATGTTCTTCTGTCGCTCCAGAGAGATGGCGCCGGCGACTTGGGACTCGCAGAAATCGACATCAAAGCTATCACCTCGGTGAGCTGTGAACTATGGCATCCCTCCTTCTGGTTCATCCGAATCCATCTCTTACCTAAGCCTCAACTTCCCCCGACAGGATTTGATCGCTGCTGGGACAGACACATCCTTCGTATCACTGGAATGGGCCATGGCAGAGCTCGTGCGGAACCCAAGAGCGATGAAGAAGCTGCAAGTCGAAGTACGGCAGGTCGCCGAGGGCAAGCCGATGGTGGTAGAAGAGGACGTGAACCAAATGGCCTATCTGAAAGCAGTGATCAAGGAGGTCTTGCGATTGCACACTCCGGCCCCAATCCTGCTTCCACGAGAGACCATGAGCAGCTTCTCGTTGCAGGGTTACCATGTCCCGGCCAAAACAAGGGTTATCGTCAACGCCTGGGCCATAGCGAGAGATCCCAAGTCCTGGGAAGCACCAGAGGAGTTCCAACCCGAGAGGTTCATGGACAACGCCGTGGACTACAGAGGCAATGACTTCCTGTTCATCCCATTTGGAGCTGGACGAAGGATGTGCCCTGGAATCAACTTCGCCATGGCCACCATCGAGATTGCTCTGGCCAACCTCCTGTATCATTTCAACTGGGAATTGCCTGACGGCTTGAACCCGGTGGATTTGGACATGTCGGAAGCTCCTGGACTCACCACTCCAAAGAAGATCCCTCTTCGCCTTGTTGCCGTACCGAAGGACCCGCTAGTATAGGCACAATAAACCTATCCATAGGTTACAACTTGGTTCATAAAGGTTCAGTATAGGTATAATAAACCTATCCATAGTCTTAACTTTGGTGGAACTTGGTTCATAAAAGGTTCCTGCCTTGATGCTATATCTATAAACCAAGAAGTTGGACGGCAATTCAACTAGCTGTTTGGGTGTGTGAACCAATTTCTTATCTATGGGGGTATGTCAATCAACCAATCTAACCAATTTGGAGATGAGAATTGGATAATTGATCCAAAAATGATGTATAACAAATTGCATAGAAATTCAATAATAGATATATATATATATATATATATATATATATTTATTTATATAAAGATAATATAGATAGATCAATCTTTCTTGACTGCATCCACGGAGTCAAATATAAGTTTCTCAAATGTATTGTTGCCTGCTTAAACGTCTATTGTCAAACAATTCAAATTAGAGTCTCCAATTCGGCTGATGATTTTCAAATCAGATCGACCATCTGGACACCATATGGATTAACATACTTTTGACTGTTTAAAAGATGGTATATTTTTCCCTCTTTTGGAAGAACAATCCTCTTCTTAGATGCCAATCCCCTTCATCAAGTAAATTAAATGTTAGATTCACGTGCAATCTGATGCCAGCTTATGCAACATTGATGAAACATAAGACCGGCGTTCAGAAGAAGAGATTGTTGGGCCTCCACCAGTGGTGCACTCGCATCCAATTGTGTGTTTTCTGTTTGCAATTTGAAAAACATTTTGTTGCCGCTTTGGTGCAACAAAATGTTGCATCAAGTCTATACTTGGAAGGCACAGCATCTCGTCCAACTGGCTCTTGTGACAGTCGAAGGAAAAAGTCGGCATTGGGAGTGAGGCAGTCGAGGTGGAGCCAAGGCAACTATCGTGTGTCTAATGTGGGCTTTGGTCTTCTTTTGAATCCTACACAAAGATTAATATCAAAAGAAAATTTTTGACCTGGTCAAGATAGTCTTTGATGAAGTAATGAGAACTTTAGGTTTTGAATGTTGAGGATCCAATTCTTATACCTGGGAAAGCGAGGGTGATGCAATTGGTAAGTGATCGATCTGTGCATCTTTCTTATGTGATCAATTTATGTGAAGAACTACTCCGGATACCTCTTGCGGCCCGTCATCAACAAAAGACGATAAAAGAGGCATTACCTGTCAGCCCTGATGGCTGATAAGATCGACCTAAACGACTCCCTATGGGCCAGCCTCGTTGGCTAATAGGATCAGCTCAAACTGTTCCTTACAGGCAACAATGACAGAAGGATGTCAGCCAACTCCATCGCTTGAGGATCATCACCCCATGTGACCGTCAGGATCGGTCTTTATCGATCTCGTAATGGTCGACGGACTACTATCTTACTATTGAATTTAAAAAAAAAAGGGGGGGGAATGATTTGATCTTCGTCCTCCACATCAGCTCTCGTTTGACGTCCAGGGAACAGGCTCTACTCTTCCCCATTTTTTCACGTTCCATATGCATACGAAAGAAGAAGGATTGAAACGAAGGCCAGCAACCTCCCTTGTGAGCAGTGCAGACGAACATATTCCATCAAAAAGTCAATGTCAAGACTGATGTAGTTGATGATAACCGTTAGGATTCTAGTCACTCCCGGGCGTAGAGACTCAGCAAGCTTGGGGCCTTTCTTTCCGCGGCCTGCCAATGATCGATGCAAACGTTCGGTTTCGCCACACGGACTTCTACCTCTGCTTTAAAATGCCAAAAGAATCTTATTTATATGGGAAGCTGATCCGACGGATATTTCCAAGATTTCAACGTCAACAAATCCTAGCAAATCTCCACAAAAAAGACCAATATACCCCTCCAACCATCGCACTTTCCCCTTTCGTTCCGCGTCCCTAAATTTCCAAGTCGCTACGGTGGCTTGCAAGAGAGGAGGAGCTGCCCTGGCGTGGCACTGTTGGTCGCTAGCCGCGTCGGCGGCCGGCGACGGACACGGCTTCTCGTCTAATTTTTCGCCCTCGCTGAACTTCTTCGCGGCGAATAGGGAATGCCTCGTCGACACCTTAACTTTGGTGCTTGTTATTTGATGCTGGCTGGTTTGTGAGATCCATTGGCGAGAGAAGTTTCGAGTTCAATTATAGGTGTTTGTGCATTTGTAGGCGAGGATAGGCTTGGACGTTGGAGGTGCCAGGGGTGCCCTCCAAGCAAGCGGAGGCTATCACGCCGGTCATCATCGAGGTTTGGGTTTGGATGAACATTGATGTTTGTTCGGTCGTCTTTCTTGGTTCGCATGTGCTGATTGTCTTGATGTTATTTGTCAATCTCTCCAAATTCATCTTGGAAACGAAGAGCTCCCAAGTGTCACTTGTTTGATTTTATCTCATATGCTATTTGGCTGATTCACAATGTAGTTATATCAGATTATACTTGTGAGGCAGTAGGGCATATACTCGCTTTTTGTAGTCATCAAAATAATAAGGTAATATTTGATGATACTGAGTAGACTCTGTATTTTTTTTTTCGGTGGACTGTTTTACCATCAATATCAGAGATTATATGCATCCTGATTGCAACCGAAAACGTATGATTCACTAAAAAATAGAAGGATAAGACAGGCATCTTAGGGTAGGACTATAGCTAGCATTATTCAATTTGAAGAAGACCAGTTATAAGACTTCTTTACTTACGCTATCTAGTCATCACTCTAGAGAAAATTCAACACAAGCCCTTAATAACAAGGTTGTCATTCACAACCAGTTGGCAAGGAAGGTTCCGTGCCATGCTTTACCATTGAGCATATACGATAGGCGAATTAGTGCTTTATTTATGCTGTAACATAGTTCTCAATTATTAATATGGAAATGTGATTTACATTAGGAAATAAAAACATCAATTGAGTAATGATGATAGGGTAGAAATTTTAAATTGCAATATATGTTACGATCTGCATATCATGTCATAGTCATTAATTAGTTGCTTTGATGAGGATCTTATTCCAGATCAGCAGTTGACTGCTGCAGTTGTCATGCAAGGTTCTTGACTTGTAGTCAATGAGAACATAATATTTTGTGATGTCCGAATACATTTCCACCCATATAGGGTTATTTAAGGCTGTGCTTCTTTTACTAGATCTTTTAATGCTTTGGTGATTGTGTTCAACTCACTGCAGTTTTGCATTCGGCATTTGGTTATAGTAAATTGAAGATTTATCCCAACTTTTGATAAATAAAAATATCTAATGCCAATAGAATCTCTGGTTGGTTGTTAACTCTTCTCAAATCTGTTATGTGCTTAACAGTCGCAGTTATTACTCGACTCCTTCGAAACCTGGCTAAACAGTCATGGATTCAATACCTGCTGCATTGGGTTCATTTTAGTACACCAACATTTAACTGTTTCAGAATACTTGAGCTACATTGGCACCTTTGTTTCTTCTTGTGGCTGTTTGTTGTTTGAGAAAGTTCCAGATGCTTGCCTACATTGTCTCACATATTTCATCCATTTGAGAAAGTTTTACTAAGCTAATTTATGAAATCCAAGCCAGCACTAGAATTGGGTAAGAATTGTAAGGGTTAGATTCTTCGGACATCACTTTATTTGGCCTAAAAATTTGGCCAAACAAAGACCATCTTCTTTTTGGCATATTGCATTCTCTATTATTTTGGTAAATTGACAAAAAATTACCTTTTCTTGTAGCACCTACTTGATAGTTGAGCTTCTTAGGAGCTTTGGCCTCTAAAACTACTGAGAGATGGTCTTTGTTTCCAGTTCACAGTCCATCCCTCTCAGGTCTCTCTGACAACTCTTTTGAATTAAAGGTGTGTTTTCACTGTTTCCCCATTTCAGTAGTTTTAATTATATATATGGAAGAAAAGCGTCATAGTAGCAACAAAAGCAACAGAACAATATGTTTATGATTTGGGGTCAAACCACATTAACCTTTCCCCCATTGTTGTCTGCTGAAAGTAATATCACTAATCAAACTAGGAGCCATCAAACATCTGTTTAATTGCTCCTAATTGATTCGGTAATACAAGTATAATTGCTAATGTTATGTGTTTGTAGTCTTCTATTACAATTGCTTTTAGATCATAGAACTTATCAAAATATATATTGTCGAGTGTGAAATTCTCTGTGCACCAAAATGTAAGGAAGTAGGCAATGGGAAACTGTCATGTCTTTTGGCTCAGCATAGCACCTCCATTCCTGTTCAATTTTTGTACGCATATAAGAGTATTTATTTATCTTCTTGAATCTTATTTTGTATGATCGCAGGAGCATCAATTTGTACATTTGCAACAAGAGAATGATAAGTTTCGGGCTGATCTTGAGAACAAGCATAGCGATTTTCGAGCTGATATTAAGAAATTGAGTAGTGAATTGCAACTAGAGTTTGAGAAATTGTCTAGCGAATTGCAGCTACAGGTTGAAAAGTTTCGGTCGACATTGAGAAATTACGTATCGAAACGAGGACAGGTTTGAAAAGCTTAGGGTCGAGATTGAGAAATTACATAGCGAAACGAGGGAACAGAAAAATACTATTTTGATATATATTGTTGGTTTTATGATTTTATAAATTTTGATGTAAACTATTTCCTTTATCCACAAAATAAACATCAGTTATTAAACGGTTGTTCTCAACTTTCTTATTTACGGTGACTCAAATGAATCAGATTTAGAATTAGTTAGAGATCCTCGTTCAATCAATAGTTTCTCTTCAGATTTTTGTTCGTTGTTTATGTAAGATTTTGCGGATAGTAATTATACTTGATCATTGCAAACACAAGATCTAATGCTAAAAGCTGGTCTTTTTTTCTTTCATTGTATTTTATGTTTGAGAAGAATTCTCCACGCTAAAACCAAAACTGGTCTCTTGTTCATGATCTAATCGCACGTCCTATGGATCACGGTTGAGCATCGTGTCTCAGTCGAGATGGGGAACACAGATTGGCGAATCCGACTCCATTACATCATCTCTCTCCCCCCGGGGCACGAGGGAAATAATGTTCCCTGTTCCGACCGAAACGGGTGAATCCCCACCACCCCCGACGAATCGCAATGCGCCAAAGCAAGTTGTCGACGACAGAGCGGGAACAGTGACGATGACGCTGATGCGGGATTCGTCCGCTCGATCCACTGGCTTGATTGTGGAGACCTGCACAGTCTACTATCTCACAGAGAAGCTTTCCACTGAAGCTGTGACGGCCCCACGATCTCTCCACCCACCCGAAGCATGCATGCACAGGTCTCTTCTTCCCTCCCAAAACAAGCACAAGACCAGTAGGATTGAGAGCAACAGCAGAGCAGAGAGACAGAGAGAGAGCATGGCCCGCCATCACATGGGGTACCTTACGGCCCATAGGGAGGGTCCAGACATGGCTCCCACTGCCGTCCTTGCGTCGCCTCCTCACCACCCCGGCCGACGTAAATGCGGTCGGTGAGGAGACAATCGTGTAAGCTTAGCCTTCCTACTCTCTCTCTCTCTCTCTCTCTCTCTCTCTCTCTCTCTCTCTCTCTCTCTCTCTCTCTCTCTCTCTCCAAACGTTCTGCACCATGTTACTCGTTCGTTGATCATTCCATTCTCTCCCTCTCTCTCAGAGCTTGATGATCTGAACTCTTCGATTGATCCTGCCTCAAAGTACGTGCTGCCGGCTTGGTGGACGCTGGCGACAATCCATTCCAAGAACACCTCCTAAACGAAGTTTTGATTGAACCTGCTCAATGCGTTTGTCTGTACTAAATGGGTGATCCCACTCGAATACATGCACGGCAAAAGTCTATGGGATACATCGATGCTTCCATCGATACGATTCGAAGATAAACTCCACCTCATTTTTGCCTCATGTAGTCTTCTTGGGGTAGTGATAGAGTGCTCATGTTGCTTATAGCGGGCATTCATACATGTATCTCATTTAAATCAATTTCTGTAATAGGAATGTTGTGTGATCATCTTACGTCCAACATTCTCTTTTGGAGTTGAAAAATGTTCTATCTGTCGAATTTAAGATTGGAGTAAGAATCTTAATTTGAATCTCAAATTCGACTTATCATTAAGTAGAAATCTACTTTTTGTCATGCCCATCACATGCATCAAGGCATCAGATGAGAGTGAAGACAGAGGGTATAGTCTTTAAATTTACATTAAATTTAAAAGATTGATTACTTAGATATTGGTTAGTTTCACTTGTAGTCCATAAGATTTCACCAATAGAAATTAGAGCATTAATTCATCATCAATTCACAATGTGGAACTACTGGAGCATCTCATCAGTTCATCAATCCTTCCTGCTCACTGTGGATCTATTGAAGACCACACAACAGTAGAAGAAAGGCTTCCCTAATTCTGCAACATATCAGAGAAAATTGCAGTGGGGATGTCCATTAACACCATGTCTATGCAGGATTTAGTTGCATGTATAACATGTCATATTGCTCATGAGAATGCATTCCTTGCCACCTGAAGCGAGGATATATTTCCATCTCTTGTGCCTATTTAGATAGCTTGCAAAGTTATTACTGATGCTGGTTTGCCCCAGATGGCAGAAAATATTTCATGGCAGGAGCACAACAAATACCATCAGTAATAAGCACACACATTTCATTCTTCGAAATGCATGCTTTCTGTCTTTAAGTAGTAATACCAATGAAAAATGTGAACTTTCATCAACGGTTCAGTATGCTCAATATTGGTGGTTGCAAGAGTCAAGCTATCTGTAATTGAAGTTAGGAAGTGCCTGAATTCCCAGAAAACATCACTTTGCACTACGTATTTCGTGCATTACTAATGCTACAATTCACAACCATGTTCCGATTAGTATTTCCAATAGCAAAAGGCAAAAAGGACAATCTAGTGCATGAGATTCTACTAATGCAGGATTTAAGGAGGGTCGACGTATGCAATCCTATTTCTACGGTCAAAGAAGTACAATGCCATGAATAAAGGAACATTGTAAACATTCTTAGACTATGATGATTAATTCTGTTGGGTCTAAGTTCTTGGTGGTTCCAGAATAACATGATGGTTCTCCCCTCTGTTATCATCACCAACAAAATAAAAAAGAGAAACCCTACTCAACAAGTTCGTCTCCTGGAAGTCCATAATAAATCCTTGAATCTAAGAAGTTAAACTGTGATGATCAAATGTGTCTAATATGGCTTTCATTCAAAAGACAAAGAACAAAGGTCTCTAAAATGAGTTTCCTAATCATGTCCAATGTCACATTTTTTAGCAACAGAAGTAATCAAGGAAAATGACTAAATATAATGCAGAAGTATGTAAATCAAACTATCAAGTTATATCTGCAACAATCTTTTTCTAAGCTATAAAGGACATATAAAACATTGCTGGCACACACTAAAGATTGTTCATATAAAATCAGCAACAAATCTTTAATTTGCAGCATACATAGTTATTAATATTTTGCAATCAAGGACATGAATGATTGCAAAACCCTAGAATTTAGAGTTCTTTATAACTTACCAATGATTTTGTAATGTGCAAAAAGCATGCAGGATCAAAGCTAGGATAACAAGATAAGAACTCCTAGCCAGCTAACAAAGAAGATTTAGATGGGAAATGTTACAGGTAATCACCAGGTGAGTTATGCATCAATAGTTCTTCTTCTAAATTGTGGCAGTTTTAATTTTGTAACTCAAAGTCAAATAAATGATGTAAACAAATTAAGACCACTTAACATGATTTAAGAGAGCAACTAAAGATGTGGGAGACCCACACACTAAGTTAAGAATATTTGATTGTGCTTTCATGTTGATTTCTGCCACAATTTCCTCATCTAATGAATAAAAATACCTTTTTTGTTGTGGAATTGTCATTAGAGTAAGTCATTTTTATTTTCTTCTCCAAGAGTTGCATTGTTCCAAAGAAAGCAAAATTTTCCACCAAATTCATAATTTGTTATTGCAGATGATGCCCCTATCTGCTTCTACATTGAATGTGGACTCATGATGGTATTTCCAAGGAGAGATTAACTTATAATCTGCTGCTTTGAATAAGATAAGGAATATATGGAAAACAGAACAAAGGAAAGATAATACAAATAGCTGCATTGACAAGATCGGCAAGTGGCCTGGAAAGTAGTATACTATTCAAGAAGGAGAAATCAAAAGGAAGAAAGCAGAAACCTTGGAAAAGCAATACAATAGTACTCATGCTACTGTACAGTATGTACTAAAGCATATAATTAAGACCAACCTACCTTCTTGTGCCACAGGCATTTGATGTGGATCTCTTCTCTCTCTTCCTCTCCTCTCTGAGTTTGGAACCACTTCAGCCTTAAGAGAGGAGCAAACATGTTAGTGTGCATCCACATCCATATAACAAATCACCACAGGCTATCAAGAAGAGTGGTAAAGGTTTCCATGCAAGATATAATTGCTGAGGTTGGAACTATGCGAACGATGCAGTTTAATTTCTTGGGTTGCAGCTCCCTGACAGCAGTCCAAACTGCACGCAGGTCCATTTCAATATCCTAAGCAGATCCCGCAAATCCCGGTAAACAGCCTTCTACTTGGGACTAAACTATAGACACGGCACCCGAAAATGTCAATAGAATGCAGAGAATGCTGATAAGAGAGGAAGGAGAAGAGTGACGATGCGACAGTGATCATGAAAAAGAGTACTCCAAATTATTGGAAAGATTACACAATTGCCAATAGACGAGGAGGAGTGGCGAGTGGTACAAGAAAATTGGTAGCCGGATGAGGCGCATCAGATAACAAGGCAGTGATTGAGGTATCCTCTTCTTTGGGCTCTCAGCTATGGTCTGTGTTGGTGGGGGAAGAATTGGGTGCAGGCCATGTAGGCACTCAGCGGAGTCGGGTAAGGCTCGAGCAATTCAGTGGCTGCAGCGGTGGTCGCAATGGTGGCGTCTCCGGTGCTGATATTGGTTATAGCAGCAGCGGCAGCTGCTGCTGCCGCTGGAGAAGAAGAGCCTTCGCGGTGGTGGAGCTGATAACGAGAGGACGACGACGGGTAGTCGGCCTCGGGGCCGTGATCATAGAGTATTCCCTTGAAGACATGGCCGCCGATGCTGACGGCGGTCTGGTACGCGTACACGTCGTCCGGTTTGTCCACGTGGCTCACCCGCACGCACCGGAACATCGCCTGCGCGCTCACCTCCGGCGGGAAGCTCTCCGGCTCCAGGCTTCCTCCTGCAACATCCAGTCAAGTAAATAGGAGCACTCCGACTCTTGTTGTGCCAGAAAGGAAAGGGTAAATTGAAGAACATGTGGTGGGCAGCGAGGGAGGAGTAGAGGGAATGGGGCTGCGCGAAGGATTCTGCTAATAGTGGTGCGGATAACAACGACAGTGTTTGGCGCTGCTAAGGAGTAGTAGGAAATTGTAGTACCATACGTGGTGGTGGTCGCCAAGGCGTTCGGTATTCGGGTGCAGGCCGTGATCTCCCTCGGACGCTTGGAAGGCTCGCTCCCTCCGCTGCTGCCCTCGGCCGCGGATCGGCCGCCCCCGCGATGGCGCTGGTCTTGCTGCACCGCGGCAGCGGCGGCGGCGAGCTGCTGCTGGCGCTCGCGGCGCTTGGCGGCGGGGACCCAGGTGCTCTTGACGTGGGTGGTGCATTGGAAGCCGCGGCTCTTGCAGCAGGTCCGGCACCTCATGTGGGGGCAGTCCTTCTTGGCTTGGTTGCCGCAGTCCTGGCAGCTCATCCCCCCGCTGCCGCCTTCCAGGCTTCCTCGCGTCGGCCGCGACGCCACGGACGGCAACTCATTCGGGAAGCCCGCGGCGGAGTAGAGCTGGGGCTCCCGCTGGATCTGGTGGTGCTGCCACAGCTCGAAGCCTCGGGTGTAAGCCACGTCCTCCCCCCGGCTCCCGCGACCGCCGTAAAGAAAGAAGCTCTCCGTCGGAGGGATCCCTCCGGCTTGCTGATCCCCACGCTGTTGCTGGCTGCCACCGCCCCCTCCGAGAAAAAATCCCGCCATAATTATCCCTCCACCGACAACAGCTCACTACCTCCCCCTTGCTATCTAGGGGAAGTGTGACAGCGATCACAGTAGGGAGGGCGGGAGCAAGAAAGAAGGGGGAGGCAAGAGGGCCGCGGGAATGGTCACTGCCAGCTCTGCTGTATTCCTTCTTCTTTTGTTCCGCTGCTGCTTTTGTCTCTGAGAACACAGCCACAGCAGCAGGAGTGGAGCAGTCGATGCTGGCGGCTTCTCTCTGTCAACCTCTCTCTCTCTCTCTGGCTGCTTCTCTTCTAGTCTCTCTTTTCTTGAATTCTGAAACCAATACTAGTTTAAGGGGGGAAAGAAATCAGAGAGCCTGCTGCAACGCCGCCATGGTGACGGCTGTGCTGCGGCCTCGATTTCCCATTTACCGCTCGCTACTTTCTCCTCTCCGCCACTTTCCCCAATCCCCACACCCCTTCTCTCTCTCCACACCTGTTAATTACTCACCTTAAACACCAGAAATTCTCGCGAGAGAGAGAGAGAGAGAGAGAGAGAGAGAGAGAGAGTAAAGTCTCGCTTGTCTCATTATTGCGGAAGCAAGAAAACGATGGTAGTCAAGAAAAAGAAATCCCTCGTCGTCGTAACTCGCGGACGGCGAAGGACAGTCCACGCGGCGCGGGTCAGGACGTCGGATCCTCCATTCTTTTGACCGGAAAACCCGCTGCTTTTGCGTGACGGAGCGATCCCCCTCTTTTGAAGCCTCGAGCTGTTTCCTTGTCTTCCCCTCTCTCTCTCTCTCTCTCTCTCTCTCTCTCTCTCTCTCTCTCTCTCTCCACGTCCAACCTCTCCAGTTACTTGCGACACCTCCCCAACGTGATCCGCCGTTCCGCTGTCCTTCCATCGTTGACCACCCATATGTTTAGATCGGACTCAATTCCCTGCATCGTGATCCCAAATATTGGTGTTGTATAAACGACACATAATTCGCTTCCTTCGAAGCTAAACCTGTTCAATCATTTAGGATGGTGTCTAAAATCCAAGCGTAGTCACTGTACGATAGATACGTTGGATTCCCAATAATTGTATTCTTTCTCTCTCTCTCTCTAAACTCCTCGAGCCATGTGCGTCCTCCGCCGGGTTGACTCCCTTTTCCCTCCCTTTCCTCCGTCTCTTTTTCTCTCTCTCTCTCTGGGTCACATGTGGTGAGGAGGAGGAGAAGGGGATTTAACTACCTGTGCCTTGGGATCAGGAGCAAGAAGAAGCAGCAGCTGGTGAAATCTAGAGACCAGCGGCTTTAAAAGACGTGAACGGTAATGAGAGACGAATCCCACGTCACTATGGTGCATGCGAAGAGCCCATCGTATCCTGCCACCCAAACCCTCGCAGCCAGCCCGACTATTGATGCACCGAGAGCGAGCATCATCGGTTGACGCTATGTGTCGGATCTAGCCAGGATCGGAAGCCCGATAAGCTCGAGGATCCGCATCTATATATATTTGTCTCCGTAGATCCAACGCAACTCGATCGGCCATTGGACCACCACAGAGTACATGGTACACTGTCACGTACAAAGCTAGCATGCGTCCCGTCCACATGATATATATATATATATATATATATATATATATATATATATATATATATATATATATATATTCCTCATTCAGTGTTGAGACCACTTTCCCATGAAAACAACAGCTGCTGCCACACTATCTCACTTCGTATATATGCACAAAGCACTGCTGCTTGATGACAAAGTGGATAAGATCCATGTCGTCCCTGCAGCCACTTATATTCCCTGTCCATCCATTCCTGTGTGGCGTAGCTGAAAGAACTATTCTACCTCCCAACCAAGAACAAATTTAGGTTATGATTCAGTGACCGGGTCATCATTTTTCTTCTACAAACAGTGACATTACCTTAGGTATTTGACAGATCAAAAGTTGTTTAGTTCTCCTGATTTGAGCTAGTAATTAGTGGGGAAGAAGTCTAGTTTCAAATAAGAGTCCAGCAATACTCTCTCTCGCGTATATAAAATTACTCTATACAACAGTGAAGATTCATCCATGTCATGTTCTGTTATCTTCTTGTGCACCCACTAGATCTCCCTTGTCTCCCTCTATCAAGCATGGCACATACACTTGCATGGAGCTGGTGCACGTGGAAATCAGTACAATGCACTGCTCAAAACGAGAATCCAAGGACAAATGATTAATTTACATGTTTCTTATGTACAATGACACTCTCCAAGAATGATGCACCTTAGAATGAGATCATGAAATTGTTATCCTTTTTCTCATCATTTTAATTAGAGTTTCATGTACTTAATTTAATTGTTCTTTTACTTTTGAGAAGACAAACTATTTCTCAGCTTTTAGGAGCATTCACGCAGGATGGCTAATCAACTGCAAGGCCATATTGGAGTTAGAACGAGGTGGTAATTGGGTGCATGTGACACCCCTCCTCGCACAGGTGATGGCCATATGATTCCTCCCTTTGTATTGTCGGAGATGTTGGAATAATTTGAGACCATTGGCACAACCACTCTTAGGCCTAAAGATTCTGAAGCTTAGATTAGGTTAGGGTTAGGGTTAGGGTTAGTGAATTAGGTCAGTTCCTTTGGTTTTAGGGCTCTTCTCTCAATGGATTCATGACTATAAGGATCGGCGTGAATAAGAAACTAAGATGCTGTTTTCTCCTTGTGACAACAAAGACAAAGTTCATTTGTTTCTTTTACTTCTTTTACATCATGCACATTCCTTGGCAATTTCGATGCTGGCAAGAGCTACAACATCCAGAAATTCCATTGTGAATTCAGTAATTTCTCAAAACATGCCTCCAATACTTTTCCCTTAGACGTCATTTTATCAACCTAGTTAAGCTTTGTTAAAGTATGATTTTAACCCATTTCAATTTAGGTCTAAACTTGGTCTTGGTCAAGCTCAGCTCGAACTGAGTCGAATTATCCGCCTCATATATTTAGGTATACATAAATATATATATATATATATATATATATATATTTAAGTAAAGAGATATATAGTTACTTGTCTCTTTATGGCAGGATATAATATTTATGGAAGGGGGCCAAAAGCTTATATTTAAGGTATGAATTTTGACTATTTCTCATTTACCATTCTCAAGATAATTCTAACTATGCTGGTTCTCAAGCCTGGATGTGTGGTCTAAGCCATTATATGGGAGGCGAAACGAGTTGATGAACAAATCCATCAGGAAAATATGATCAACAAACAACAGGTAACATTAGCGGATTTGAAGCATTGAGGAAACCTTCAGATTTCTGAACCATTTAGCTTCATACTCATAATAGAAGTGCAGTCTTGAAATTTTTTTTTCTGGGATCAACTACTAGAAAACATAATGCTTGGCAGATAGATAGGTCAGCTCAAATTGTCAGCAGAGGTGCGGATCTCATGTTAGGGCCTGGGTTGATCTGTATGTAACCCATCATTTATATTTTAACTGGTGGCAAAGTTTATAATGTAAGTAATCTTTTCATCAAATCTAATATTCAATACTTTATTTGAAGTTTTGCACTTATACACATATTTAAGTGAAAAATGTTGTACCATAAAACAACAGGTTTTGGAGGTATCCCCCCATTTATAATTTTTGGTGCAAAACCCTGGAAACTATGAGTATACGTATGAAATCAGAGCTCGAGCATTCAAAGCTCAAAACTTTGAGCTGATATTTATTACTCATTCTCAAGCCTGAATGATGCAGTGGGGAAAGCATGGCTATAAATCTTAGTAGCATATGTATGAAATCAGAGCTCGAGCATTCAAAGCTCAAAACTTTGAGCTGATATATATTACTCATCCTACAAGCCTGAACTTTTGATGCAGTGGGGAAACCATGTCAAGGTAAGTTAAGCATGGCTGCCGTCTCAATAGCAATCACAAAAGCGTCAGCTTTGGAATGTATATACATAGAATGCTGCCATGAATCCTCCTTATTCAGTACCACAGTGGTCGATCTAAATCTTGCTTGATATTAGGGGTATGCAAGATCATGTATAGTTCTTAGTGATAAGGATTTCCCTTAGTCATGCACTCCTTACAAGGTATCAATCGCATCATACTCGTGAACTCAAGAATACCTGCAATCCGCATCTGTTGAGGTTTTCCACCTCCTCCTCTCAAACTCAGATTAAGGTTCGCTTGTTCCCCCTCCGGTCATCTTCTCATCCGTCACGTCGTCTCCCCTCGACGGTCACGGTTCACCCCTCCTCGCTCTCGTCGTCAGGTGGCTCACTCCGTCTAGTATCTAAGAGTCTGCACCAACAAGCACGTAGGTCGCCTTGACGAGAGGATGACGTGAGGACGTGTCTCCTGGTGCAAATGCTTAACGACGAGTGTTCATGAGATGGACGATGATCATAACGCATGGTCTGATGGTGATTTGCGTCTTATCAAGCTAATCAAGAAGCTGTCCTCGGCCATGGAGACGGCTGAGGAGGCTGCAGTATTGTGGCATGTACTCAGCCGCTTCACGGCCATCTACATGATTTGTACCCCAAGAAAAGTAAGCGTACATATTGGTTTGCAAGGCACAATTGGGACGAGCTATCTCTATCTCAGAGTTATGACTTAGCTTCTACTCTATTTGTTCATATGATAGACTGAAAGCTATCTTCTCATTATTTAAATATTACTAACTAAGTCTTTTGATTGTATTTTTTTTATTTCCAATTCTAAAATCTTTTTTACTCGTGCATATTAGTTCCTCAAAATTAAATACGGTCGCCAAAAATAATATTTTCTAAACTATATGATAGGATTGACTTTGCTAAAGTCATCTTGGTTTGGAGGAGGAGGAGGAGGAGGAGGAGATATGAATATGATAATAATTGGAGAATGACCGGCTAAAGAGGAATTTTTGGATAGCGTTTATGATTGTATTCCCTGGAGGAAGGAAAGGCATCCGACCCGTATCTTTAACGGGTCGCGAATTATATTTTTCTCAAGCATCCGACCCGCAACTTTGACGGGTCGCCCTAACTAAAGGTCTCCGCAGCACTCCCCGTCTCTCCCTCTCGTTGCGGCAGCCATTCGCCTGGGAAGCCCTTTCGCCGTCACCGGAGTCCAGTCCAACTGCGGTTTCCACCGTTGGCCGTCGCCATCCGCTTCTCCCGTTTCGAAGGTGTACGCTTCGAAGGTACCCTCCTTCCTCTTGTCTTCTCTTGGATCGCATCGGCGGTGTCTTCGCGCCGCCGATCGGGCTCGCATTAGTGGTTCTCTGAGCGATCGAGCTTCTCTATCGCCTTTCGGAAAAGGAAATGTGTTCTTGCGCTTTTCAACGCCTTCAATCCACAAAGTGTAAGCGTAAACGGCAGTCTTGCTTGGGAAAATGGATCTTGATTAGGGCTTTTCTTTTGTTTGCCTATCGAGTTTGGGAAAAGAGGTTTTGAGAGGGTAGGAGAGGATGGGGATGAAAGAATCTTGAACCTTGTGGTGGGGTTTCTTCTCTTTGCGTGTCGAGTTGGGCAAAACGGATTGAGAGGGTAGGGACCATGGAGACGATATATACGCCTAGGGTTTGCTTTTGGGTTTCTCTGCCATCGTTGCCTTGTCTTTTGGTTTCTGACGAGCTTGGAAGGATCCCATTAAGAGAACGAGCTCTTAAGGCGATACAACGTTGTTTCTTGAAGGATGATATCTTTAAACTGGTATCCTACGATCTTAGTACAACAAGAATCTTTGTCAGCATGCAACAGAATGCCCCATTTTTCATTCAAAAAGGATACGATGCCTTGAAGCATCTTGGATTAGGTCCCATATCTCACACATGATATTCCATTGGGATAGACTAGTTGATTCGATAAACGTAATACATGATTGATTTAAGATCCATATTAGTATGGTGCTTTTGGTGTACCAAAGTCATGAAAGTAAACTAGATTGAAAGGAAACTAGATCAAGATTGTTTATAATGGAGGACTGCGTTGTATCTGAATGTTTTTTTTTTATCATTGCTATGACTTGTTCTTCCATCTTCAGAGCCTATGGTCCTGTAAAGTTTATATTGGTAATGCTTTATATCAGTTTAGAATTTGGTTTTAGTTTTGTGTAATATTTTATTCACATAAGTGATTTTTTTTACATTTATTCTTTTTTCTGGAATCACAACTTCATCTTGAATGGCATGCCTGAAATAAAACAGATCTGAAGTTTGATTTTCTGGTTTGTGGTTATTGGTTATCTTTAAGAAGATTCTTGACTCTAACAAAAACAGGCCTCTTGGCTACCGTATTGTTGCAGCTTCATTGTTTTTCCTCAATCAAGATCGTGCTCTTACAACTTCAATATTCATTTGATTTTCACGTTGGCTTTACAACTTGTTTGTCTGTGCTCATTAGCTTAGCTATCGAGAAAAAATAATGTTAACTGTATAACAATTGCAATTTAAAAGAATACATTTTCCTAGCTGACCATCTGTTTGTCTATTGTTTTATCCTTCTTTCTTTTGAGGAGTTACTTTATATGAATAATATCAGAATTGGGTAATAATATCTAGTGGTGACAATTAAGCATCTATTACTTGGCTTCATTGTTGATTTCAAATATGTGGATTCAGATGCTTTTCTTAGCGTTATGTTATGCTGTAAGGCCCACAAAAATCTTTCTCATGAGCAACATGCAATATGCTGCTTTTATGTATAGCAAGGTTTCGTGGTGTCATTTTATTGCATTAGAGCCTGGTCTTTACTTCCGAAGGGTCACATAAGTGCAACAAGGTATACAATTACGTTTTGAGGTTTTGTCCTAGCCAACATTTAGGCATCTATTCAAATTCATCTTTGGTCTAGTGTGCACTCATGACTGAGCTGAGTTGACCCGGTTGCTGCAGTTTAAGTGTTACCACTTTAGTGATTTGAGTCATGGTAGTAGATCATGTACATCGAGAGGCTTCGGAACCTTGCAGCTGCCGTGAGGTTGCTGCCAATGCAATTTTTTGTTGTCTGTCTGGTTTTCTTTTCTTCATGTACACAACCATATATGCAACTAGAGAGAGAAAGAGGAAAAACTAGCAACGGTCATTAGATAATGAAGAAACAAGCAATCCTTCTTTCCTTCTCTAGTATAATATTCTTTCACTAATGACCTTTTACCTCAAGCATCTATACGATGTTCTTTAACGTTCAATATGACATTAGTGAGCATCTCGAGACTTGAAGGTTATTAATTTGCACTTACTGAGTAGTTGCTGTAGAGAGACATCTATGATCCTTCTTTATCGCTCTTGTTTAGTCAAAAAAAGTTTCTTTTGATATTTGGTTCCATGATCATTCAAGTTGCCGTTATGACAGTACCTCGCTCTTGAAGATTTATTTTGATCTATTCTGGTCTAGTTTCTTGTGAATTTTTATTTTTAGTTTGCCATGAGCTGTTGCATCCGGGAAAAGACTTACTACAACATTTGTGAATGGAACTCTGTATAAGTTCAGAGCTTTACTAAGCATGAGCTAATTTGTTTGAAAATTGTTGCTTATTTTATTATCTTGAGTTTGTTGTTGTTACCCTCATTTCATCTGTGAATACTTTTTTGCTTCATCACTTGATTTAATTTCTGTCTCCTCTGAGGACTTGTTTTTAATATCATGTGGCTTTATACACTGTCCCTCTTTGTTCTAATTTTACCATAGAGGTTGAAAATGGCTGGAGTTGTCGAAGCACAGAATAGACAAGCTAGACCTGGACCACTTCCTCAACCCAGAGGTCCTCCCCCAACAGCTCGCTTACGTGAACCCATAGATCGTGAGAAGGTACACCTTCTCTTCCATTTCATCATGATATCTTTTCCTCTCTTTTTTCACTTTGTGAATCCGAAAATTAGAAGCAGCATCTGACAGATTGAGATGGGGTTGTTAGATTAGTACCTAACAAAAATGTTCCTAATGTAGGGTTGGATATTTTTGTCTGTTTGTTTGGTTTTAATTTTTTATACCTGCATTTAATTTTATACTTAGGTTTTAGCATAGTGATATTTTCCTTTGAAATGTCACTTCCTTTCTGATTCAAGTTATATTCTTACGAAGTGTTGTACTAACATATTTCTTCTTGAAATTGCAGACTTGCCCTCTTTTGCTTCGAGTATTCACTAAGGTGTGTATGCCTTCAGTACCTTTTGTAGAAGTTGAAAATTTTCATGAGTGATGTGGCCTCGCACAAACCTGATTTGTAGCTCATGTATTCAAATTCCTTTGTATTCAAAAATACATCTGATTATATCCTTATGTTGGAAGAACTTTTCTTAATATTGCTGTATAATGTTGCGGTGTGACTACTTGTGACTCTGACAGATTGGTGGGCACCATCCAGCTGAAGACTTTGCGGTGCGAGGAAAGGAACCAAAAGATGAGGTCCAGATTTATACATGGAAGGATGCTACACTTCGAGAACTTACTGACCTGGTAACGGTTTCTCAGCTCAGAAGTCCTCCTTTTCATAGTGCAAAAATCTTGGAATTTTTACCAAAATTTCTGTCATTTCATAGGTCAAAGAGGTTTCTCAGGAAGCAAGGAAAAGAGATGCTAAGCTCTCATTTGCTTTCGTGTACCCGGACAAGAACGGACGTTTTGTGGTGAGGCCGGTAAGGAAGCTGTCTCTTATTTAGAATAAACCTAGTCATTGTTTAACTTTATTATCTTCTGTTGTTACACTGTTTTCCTTCATCAGAAGCGATTTCTTTTGCTATTGTGTTTTAAGTGCACCACCCTGATAATTTTTCTCCGTTAGTGATGAGACATCTTTGTTTACATGGAGCTGGGGGAACTTGCTCCAGATTCCTTTGTATTGAACGACTGTAGATTGTTAGTGCTGCCCGAGCAGTACATTTTGATGCTGTTAGTTGCTAAAAAGGGATTACTTCTTGACATTGAAGGTGGGTATGACCTATTCACATGGAAACGGGAGACGACTGGATGATGCAAAGACGCTAGCTGAACTTGGCTTCCAGGTAAGCAGCTGATGAGTTTTAAGGCACCACTAGCAATTTGCGCTGCAGCGTGGACTAATCTGGCGACATCCTCTTATTTTGAAGATCGGAGACTATTTGAGTGTCGCCATCCTGTAGAGGAGATTGTTTTGCCGGAATGGAGGATGCGTGTGCTGGTTATATTATGTGTGATGTGATTGGCGCGACGACTATCCACAACTTAGGAGTGGGAAGAATAGGTAGGGTGCTAGGGCTATTTGAACTCTTCTTCCAGCTGTAGTAGCTGTACAAAATGCTGCTTGTAAGAATGCTTCCAAATTTGTTAAGCTTCAAAAACCGTATTTGGTGGTTTATGTGCTCAAGTGGTCTTCGTTAGCCATGCATTCCTGTTTTCCTACTTTGCATCCCACAGCATGCTTTAGTTTACTACAACATAATCTTGAAACCATCTCGCGCGACAGATTTTGCACAATTTTTTTTATTTTTTAATCAGTGCAGGTCTAAACAGCAAATGCCACGGAAGAGCTGACGCTTAGAAACATGAATGACAATGCCACTGCAAAACAGAGCCAGATGCCAAGAGCTCAAGATGAACGTGAGATTAGCAGGAAGACTTGTTTGACTACTGCTTTCATCATTTGCTTCAAGATTTAAAAAAAAAAAAAAACTATTGCACCACGTAAGGGTAACCATTCATGGCCAGAATTGGATTCGAGATTTCCATTTCTAAAGAAAATTGCCGGCCTCCTCTCAGGCAAAAGCGTTAAATATGTTTGGAACAAAGTCTCTTGCATCCACGGGTTTGACAAATTTTTTCAGCAGAATAAAATGCAAGCAGCAGGCATTGCACATCTCAAGCTCGAATGGAAAAGCGTAGCACATAAATGGGACATGCGAATAGCAACTTGGTGGTTACCAGAATGACCTCCCTCCGGCAGTTGGTCCTGATTATTGAATCTCAAGACACATTATACTGAAGAAGCACGTGATGTCCCCATGGCACACATTTCTCACAAAGCCTCAAAAATCCATCCTATTCTTTTGTACTGTTAAATTGGCCTTTGGAGTCTTTTGCCTGACGAGCACAGTGGGCAAAGATTTTCACCACCTGGGCACATTTCAGAGGATCCGCCCCATGTTCCTTGTAACAGTTTAGGCAAGCCTCTCTCTCAGCTGTACAGGGGGTGGGATTTTGATAGGGCGGCTTGAACTCCTTGTCCCGCAGCTCCTTTGCTCTCTGAGTCAGCTCCTGAATCATCTTATCCCCCTGCTTTTCCAGTTTCTCCACCCTTCTTTCACTCTCCTGTAGGACTGAACGGATAGCTTCCAACTCTGAGATCACAACTGGCGGTGGAGGAGGTCCTGGGAAGAACACAGGAGGCTGAAGCGGCCATGCCCCGCTTGGGCTGCTCTTCTGTGTGCCAGGAGCTGGCTTGACATTGCTTTGAGGCTGATGTGGTTCCTCTGAGACCTTTGCCTTGGGTTTCTTGGTTTTCTTCTTCACTTTGTTCTCACCACCAGCTAGTTGATTGATTAAGTTAGAACTTATCTGAATTGTATATGAATCTACCATTTCTGACTGCAACAGAACATTCAAAAGTTAAAATTTCAAAATATGCTTTCATAAATAAGAAAAAATTAATATAGTCAAAGGTGCTAGGCACCAAGGTACCAAAATGCTCCGGGCGCGATATGCTGACTTCGACACTTGCTCGAGCAAAGCGACAGGCTCACGAATATCAAAAATATAAATAATATAAATAAGGAGAAATATGATCATTAAATTAAAAAACGAATCCCATACAAAGTCCCATCAAGGGGACAAGCATAAAGGAGGAGGGGGAGGGGAGCTACCAAGGAGGCTTAACGAGGGGCAACGGAGGAGAAAGAGAGAGAGAGTGATAGTGGGAAGGAAGGCGAGGGGGGAGGGGGGAGAAGCATGAAGGAGGTGAGAAGAGGGAGGGGGCTGTCAACCGAGACTCAATGAGGGCGATAACAGAGGAGGAGGAAGGGGTGCAATCGAGGAGGCTCGGTAGGGTTGGCGGAGGAGGAGAAAGAGGGAGACTGATACCGAAGGGGAAGCAAGGGCGAGAGGTGCATCATGGGGAGGGGGTGAGAAGAGGTATCACCATTTGCAAGAGGGGAGGCACCGCTAGAGGGTCGCCTTGGGAATAGATTCCAACCATTGGTCGCCTTTGCATGCACAGGGAAAAGGATTGCTGATCACATGGACTAGGTTTCCTTCTCACTCACAAAAGGGATCTGGCTAGGGCAAGGTTTCGACGACGACAACGAGCCTAGGGCCACCAAGTTCAGCCATTGGAGCAAGACAGCGTCAACAAGGCTTATGGAGGAAGGCTTTTCTTAGTTGAAGCGGTTCAGCCGAACCAACTTCATCGAACTCAATCCTCCAAAATGAGACTCATTTAAATCAAGCACACGCCAAGGTCACACTTGCTTCAATTTGCCTTGGACCAATTCAAGGTGTTGGGGCAAGGCAAGCACACGCTTGAGCCGCCCAACACTTAAGCTCGAGCGTGTGCCTAGGCCACGGTCACTTCAATTCACTCATCTGGAACAATTTGAGGTGCTAATTCCTTGCCTTGCCTTGCCCAAGCGTCTAGGCGAGCGCCAAAGCGCTCATCAATAGAACTTCTACGATAGACAAGAAACCTTAGAGAAAGACACTTGCATAAAAGGACTGAATCTATGGGCTTAGCATATGGCTCACCTGACAAACTGGTCTTATTCCACATCACAGGCATAACACACTATAAGCAATTTAATTAGTTTTAATTGGTTGGCATGTTGCCATGCATTGTGATGCCAAGATAAATGTAACAATCTTAGCCATGACCTATGGGACCAATACTTGAGTTTACAATCCTTGTTTGTATAGAAATAATTAATTATACATTCAGGAGTGAACATGTAAACTACATGACTGTCATTTGTTATGGGATAAAAATAAATAGAGTGACCTAATACAATATGCTTGCATCAACATCATCAATGGAACATATTACCAAGGTAACAAAAGGATGATGATCAATTAGATCAAATGATTAACAAAACACTTGATTATCATACTCTGATTCATGAGTTCCATCTTCCCCTTGACAAACAGAATTAAAAGATAGTCACTTCTTCCCACCTATAGTTACTCATGAAAGAATATTATATCTTAAAAAAAAATCAAGCCATCAGTTATCAGTAAACCTGTAAACCCAACACAGATTTTTTCCCCACCATAAATAGTATAAAAACTAGATTGTAATCAAAATAATTTCCCATCATGGCTGCCATGAATGACCCAATCACACATGATACATCAGCTATGTCTGATGATCTCTATAGTTGTTGCCATGCTCTTGTTTTTTACAATATTCCTGGTTTTGCTTTGAAGAAAATTGAAATATAATTTTCTGCCAGATTAGGAAAATTCTTTTCATCAGCAACAAGATGTAACTTGCAAACCACATAAATCAACCATAAACATAAGAGGGTCATACATTTGCTTTCGACAAACTTGAAGGCTATCCTTAACAGAAAAGGTTCTTAATTCAAGCTCTACTGGTTTGTTCTTTTAGAAGGAGAAGCATGTTAACCAGCATGAATCTCCAATGGTAATGATAATTCACCAGCTTCTTGCACAAAATATCTTGATATCAGATGAAATTCCTTTTGATTGCTTGAGGGATTGTTTTTTGTTCTTTACATTGTCCATGTCCCACTGAATTTGCTTGATTTGGGCTTCTTACGATGTGCAAAACCCTAGCGCAGTCAAGTGAATGAGGCAACATAGTGCATAATATAGTTTCCTGAAATGAGTGGTGCATAGTTGAGGCTGTCAAGATAAACCTTCATTTCATGAATACCTCTCTTTTGATGGAGTTCCCAGCATCAGTTAGATCAGCTGCAAGCTTTGAAGTTCTTAGGATTGACAAGCATATGTGACAAACAAATCTATTGATCTGATTCCTTTTGCTACAATTTTAAGGACAAAACTTAGGCTACAAGGTGCATCTCTACATTAAGTATAAGACATCGAACAAACTAAACTTAGATCATTGCATGTCGATACTTCAACTTCTATATCAGCAGAATTCTTTAATGCCACAAGTGGCATATCTGCCAAGGGACTTAAGGACTTGACAATAAACAAGGTCAAGCTCCGAGTGGTTCACACTTCTGACAGATGCATAATCCCTCTGGGTACCTTGTGCACCATAAATTGGAATTATGGTACTTGAAGAAAATCTTGAAGGCACAGTTACCATAATTAGTAAAAAAATCTATAAACCATAAGAATAAGACATTGGAAACCTGCTAGACCAAAACGTTGGTTTTCCGACATTGTGGGTTTGCTAAAATTAAACCAGATTCTTTTTGGTCAATCTGATCCTGAGCCAATTTGACTCAAATAATTACTAAAATGTAAAACTTACCAAACTAGTAATGTTATCATGAGAGTAATTAGTGAGTGGTAAACGAGTTGCTAATTTCTTCATCCATTGTTCAATATCATGGTATTGAGTCAAAACCAGATCAACGCAAGCATGATCGAGACAGAATTCGATCAAGGTTCTCCATTGCTCGAAGAACAGGAACCCATTTCACGCAGTCCTTCGATATAAACTGTTTCTTGACCAAAAATGTGCTTCCGATTCAGACAGTGAAATGGAAACCTTAAGAAGGACGCATCCCGAAGATCTGAGCTATGAATGTAGCCCGTCTTGGTAGATCACGTCCCCCAGAGATCTCTTGCTTCTCCGACTAATTAAGGAAGCAACAAGAGACACCAAGTGATCCTCATATAACACCGAGATTAAGAACATCGGAAAAACCCTCTTGCATCGTTAAACGTGGAGACGAACGTACCTTGATTCTTGCGCTCCTCGGTCTCGCAGACGACCGGAAGAAGCTTCGCACCACGAAACCCTCGGAGAGGCGGGGGAGAAACGCTCGATTAGGCCGTGCGACTTACTCAGCCAGCACTGGGCTTATAGGGTGCCCTCACTCGGCCCATATCCGAAGGAACGAACGGAGCAACTTGTACTTTTGTGGGCTTACTTTAGTCCACAATTGTCTTGGGCCTACTTCAGGTATAAAGGATTTGAGCTGACTCAGCACGTGCCTTGCAGGTGCAAGGCACTGATTGCTTAAAAAAGTTGCCAAGGCATAGATACTGATTGTATTTTTTTAGTATGATTCAAAACACTATAACACATTCGAAAAAGAGGATCGATTTGTTCTATGAATTAACTTATTAAAAATAAAAAATAAATAAGTGATTGAGGGTATTATATATTATATAATATATATATATATATATATATATATATATCCAGGGAATTAGTTATAGATTTAAAATCCTGTTGCTTGGTGACTTAAGGTCAGAAGTCTTTAATGTACGAACTGACAGTCAGATGAGAGTTGATTCCTCATTTATTCTAACAAGGTCAGATTGGTTGACGTAGTCAAGGGGGAATTGGTTTCTCAGTCTTCCAAATGAAACAAACGATCGTGTTAACGTCAGTGGTTAGAGAGGACACGTCAGTCGTTATAAGGATACGTTTGAAAATACATTTAAAAGCTGCATTGTTCCTTTCCGACTCAATGTCAGAAGACTTAAATGTATTAAATTTTAGCCACTGAGGTGGTTCCTTCCTCATTTATGCCCATTGAAATCATTGGACGCGTTGGACCACACGCCTCCACAATAGCAGCCCACGCGTCTCAAATGCACTGTTCACGGCAGGATTGTCTCGCCCCTGACACTGGCCCGGTTGACGTCAGCGCTCACAAACTTGATGGTGGGTGATTCAGTCTGTGTCCGTTGCTTTGATCGGACAGCGTTTACGACGCTCCAGGGGTGATGTGGCAGGTGGTGTGGGGCCCTCGTGACCGTCCGAGGAGGAGGTTTTCCTCCTGGGTTGACTCGTCCGGGGAACGAGTCACGATGGTCCGACGTTGCGGCTGTGGGGCCATCGCGTCTTCATAGTCAACATGACGAGGCTGACGATGGGACGGAGGTCGATCATTCTTTGGATTGCTTATTTATCCCCCTCTCGAGACGGCCGTGTGTCTTGTTGCGTGCGTGAAAGCGCGATGGATTCCTCCTCGCTGCTCCTCTCCTCCCTTCTCCTCCTAATCCTCGCCGCCGCTGCTGCCGATGTCTCCGTGGATTCCCGAGAAGAGCGATCTGCTCTTCAGAGAAGAGGGGAAGGTGGTGCTGTGGTGACGCCCGGCGGCCTCCGCTTCAGTGGAGGGAGGCGGGGTGAGTTCAAGATTCTGCAGGTGGCGGACATGCACTACGCTGACGGCAGATCGACGGGCTGCCTCGACGTCTTCCCCAACCAGACCGCCACCTGCTCCGATCTCAACACCACCGCCTTCGTCTACCGCGTCATCCGCGCCGAGCGCCCCGATCTCGTCGTCTTCACGGGTACGATCATCCAGCCCCAACATTTCCCCTTCTTTTCCTTTTAATACTTTGGGTTTTGCTTTGATCGATTAAGTCTCTTGGTATTGAGTGTTTGAGATCTCAAGAAAGGAAGTGACCGATTCAGGGGTGATGATTGCGCATTGGTTGAGATTGTACTGTAGTCAGATAATGACATTGTTCTACAGCTTTGATTGCGGCTGTGTTAGGACCACCTCTTTGGCATATGACTTCAGTTCATGCCGACATCCGCAAGCAAATAGTTAGGCCGTTCATATCAAGATTACGTTCTGAGGTACTATTGGGAATGTAGGAATTGGCTATTATTAGAGGGACCACTTACCTTTAATCTTGAAGGATAGAGGTGGATGATGAGTATGAAACGAACCAAGGATGTGAATGGAGCTCAATCCTGCTTTAATATGCCCCCGGCAGCTTTGACAAGTGGACCGCTCATGGAATTTTCGGCATCCTTGAAATGGTTTAATGCCATAAACATATCATTGTACAATCATAAATGTGACTTTAAACTTTGTCTATAGCATCTTGCTGCTGTAAATGTTGGCAACAGTACATGGTTGGTAGGTTCTGGTTGGTCTTAAATGTGTTTGCTCCTTAATGGACTGACACATTTAACTTGGTTAATCAATGGTCACAATCGGACTTGGGATACAAACATCTAAACTTAACTTGAATTGGCCTGATTAGAATAGGATTAAGCATACTATGCGTGTCATATTTGTGTTCTAATCATGTCATTCTTGGGTTGCCTAAATGGGTAAGATTGCATTATTAACGGATCAATATCAATCAAATTGTTATTATTGGATCATGTACAGGCGAATCATGTTGAGGGTGGGTAAGCTGTCATCTTTGAAATGTACTGAACTATTATTTATATGGGTCAAGAAAATCAGTTTGATATATCCATGGACTAGATGGATCATGTTTTAAGAACTTGACACAATTATTAGAAGGGTTAGGTTCACATTGACTAATCTATCTGGTTTATAAGCCCCCACAAAATGTAATTTTAGTCCAATGCCAACCATATTGAGGCAGTGTCGAAGCCAACTAAATTTAGACTATGTATGACCTGGGTAAGTTTGATTATGCTCTCCTGTATGGTCTCAAATATGTGAAAAAAGATACAAATTAACACAATGCCGACACATTTGAAGCATTGTACACACCCAGGTACAGAAACATCAAGGAAGGATTAAACACACCTTTGTATATGAATATATTATCTTGACTTGCTTTGGAGAAGTTAAAAAAAGAAATACATTATTCATGGTAAGCTTCTCTATTTGAAATATGGATGGATGTTATCGTCTTGTTTCCATTTACTGTGAGTTGTATAATACATTTTAACGTGGAATTAGTTATACATCTTTGCCGGGAGTTGGTGAATCTATAGTTGCAAACCTTTTTTCATGAGAAAAACTATTGATCTTCACAGAACTTTGTTCCGTTGTATTGGAACAAGTCTGAATCGATAGGCTAGATTTAAGTCATTGAAAAGGTTTCAGATACAGGTTCTGATAGCAGAACTGTGTAATAGAGTGTGACTATTGTTGACATATTGGCAACCTAGAAAGTAGTGGCACTCTTGTAAAAAAAGAAAACAACTACAACTTGTCAGCCTGTTAAATCATTTAGTATAAGTCATCCACTTTGTATTATCAATTCGTTTGTTGCCTAATTTTCTATGGTTTTGGGACTACAGTAAAATCACCGAGGGGATATTGTTACATTAGGTTTTGATATATTGACTCTTGTTGGAACAGGTGACAACATATTTGGCTTTGATGCTACTGATGCAGCAAAGTCATTGGACATGGCATTTGCACCAGCAGTCACTCTCGAGCTCCCATGGGCAGCGGTTTTGGGTAACCATGACCAGGAATCCACCTTATCGCGCGAGGGTGTGATGCGCCACATTGTCAGAATGCGCCATACTCTGTCAAGGCTCAACCCAGATGGCACTGATATTGATGGCTTTGGTAACTATAATTTGGAGGTTTATGGGTCCGAGGGCTCGTCTTTGGCGAACAAATCAGTGCTCAATCTCTACTTCCTCGACAGTGGTGATTATTCTACCGTTCCGTCAATCCCTGGGTATGGGTGGATCAAGCCCTCTCAGCAAGTTTGGTTTGAGAGAACCTCCTCCCGCTTGCAGGTACCGTAAGCAAATGGTCTTCCTCAATCATTTAAGAATTTTTGTATGGTATAATGATTCCCACACTTGATGGATGTTGTACTCACAAATTTATACTATATACTCAAGGTCTCACTTCTAATAACTGTCCAATGCATAAAAATTCCTGAAGTATCATCTCATGTTAGAATGGAATTTAATTTTCATGATTTCCTTGTGCACTTGACTGAGTCTGTTAAGGATACACGTAATTGAATTAAGAGGAAATTTCCTCTAGATGACACTGTGTTGCAGCTTATTATTCAAAATAATAAAGAAAAAAAAATAAATTAATTCTGTGACAGCATGCACTTATGCATTTGAGCATTGAGATATCTTGCAGAAAGAGTATATGAGCAAGCCAGAGGCACAAAAGAATGCTGCACCTGGCCTTGTGTACTTCCACATCCCATTGCCAGAATACGGCAGTTTTGATGCATCCAATTTTACTGGGGTGAGGCAGGAGGGGATCAGCTCTGCATCCATAAATTCAGGGTTTTTTACGACAATGGTTGAAGCTGGTGATGTCAAGGCTGTTTTCACCGGGCATGATCACCTCAATGACTTCTGTGGAAAGTTGACTGGAATTCAACTCTGCTATGCCGGTGGCTTTGGTTACCATGCCTACGGGAAGGCTGGGTGGTCAAGAAGAGCAAGGGTGGTGTCAGCATATCTAGAGAAGACAGTGGATGGCGAGTGGCAAGGAGTGAAATCAATAAAGACATGGAAACGCCTGGATGATCAGGACCTTTCCACCATCGATTCCCAAGTCCTTTGGAGCAAGGGAAATAATGGTAAGTGACTCTTCTTCCACTCATGCTGCCTAAAAGATAGATAATAGATCTTGCTATGTGATACAGTAGCCCCTTAAATTGAGTTTTCGGACCTGAATTTGCCTGTGATTGATAGAAATCTCATAAATGGCCAACACTTAATAATTTTAGGATTATTTGCTCTGTGACATTTGGTTATGATATTGCATGAAGTGTAGAAGAATCAATATTTTCCTTCTTTACCTTGTTTGGTGAATAAGACATTTGTCAAACTATAAAAACAAAACCCTGTCACCCCTCCTTTCCCTGTTTGCTTGAAGGACATGTCTAGGGAAGTTTAAGAGATATTTCAACTGTAGAGCAAATCCAACATACTTAACTGTGAAGTAGATCAAATATAGAAAAATAATTTGGATGAAGAAAAGAATATTAAGCTAAAAGAGACTGTATCCATTAAGAGGCCTAAGTTTCATCAATTCCATGAAAACACCAGATTGCCTAAATAATGTATCCAGATAAAACACCAGATTGCCTAAATAATGTATCCAGATCTGATCATTTTTGTTATAAGCATGCAATTGTACTTTTTTCTATATGTACTATCACACTGCATGATCACCACCTCCCAGAATCCCCAGAATTGAGGGAGTTGCCTAAGGTTTTTGAACTTCTCCTAGTTCTCTCAAGTGGGTATGTGCAAGTGCTTCATCTTTTTGTTGCAGAAACAAATCAACTAACTTATCCTAAGTCTTGATGGTGGCATGAATTAACTTGTGGGTATTTGGCCTACATTATACTGCTTTAACTGTTAGCAAACATGTTTGTTTCTTGGAATATATTGAAAAATTCAAACAGTTACATCTTACGTTTGTTTGACATGGAACTCAGCAGGGAATTTTGTGAAAAAACCCCAATAACGTTTGTTCTTTCTCTTCTATTGGCATGTTTAGGGAGGCGCAGGAAGAGAAGTACTAAAAATTGACAAGGGTAGCTTGCAAGTTAATTTGCGGAATAAGATAGGAGTTGCTGGGCGCGTTCACCATTGGTGAACGAAAGAAGTCTCCCATCCATATTTCTGGCCGTGATCAAGAACACTCTTTCATATACAGAATAAGCAGATGGAAATTATATAGGCAGGTATACTGCCTCCCGGAGTATTATGTTTTTGACTTTTGTTATCTAGTCACTAGTTAAGATAAAATATGATGGAAGATGGCACAAACTACCTCCTTCCTTTTCTTGATCTGTAATGGCTATCTTTGTTACATCTCTTTGTGGGTCCTGGGCTGTCTAATGCTTACATAAAATGAGAGCATCCGTTGTGTGATAACTAAGAATTATCCTTGGAAATTTTCCGGTGGTCAACTTATTGTGATCCGACGTTATTGATGAAATGATGATGATACTGAACCTAGTTAGAACTTAGGACAATTTCTTCCCCCTTTTTCTTTTCTTTTGCATTCTTCCTTGCGTCAACCTATTGTGAAGTTGCCTGAAGTTTACCGATGATATAATTTGGACAGGTAAACGCAGGATTTACCGATTAATGTTTCTTCGGATTCATTGTTCAGCAGCTCAGAATTAGACGGTCTTTATCTCGATATAATGTTACTGGGACTGTTGAATTAATACTAAGCATCAGCTGTGACAGGAGGATGCAGAACATGTTTTCAATGCTGGGGGAGGATTATTGCCTGCTTTGGTGGCCTTCATGTGCATGTTGCCGACGTGAGACGCCCAACAAATGCCATCGGAGGACACTCGATGGACGTGAGAAAGGCGATGCATCATGGCCGAGGAGTCCGTGACATGGCAGCACGCACCCACCTGCCTCGCTCCTGCTTGTTTGATCGTAACTTCCAGTTTCCTTCACTTTTCGTTTTTTTTCCTAAATTTCTATGCTCAATCTCTTTTTTTATTATTTACCATCTTATTTTATTTTATTTTTATTTCTAAAATACTCCATTGTAATAGACTTAGATGCCCTCTACATCTTCCCTATTTCCCTTCTTCTCCTCCTAATCGCAAGCGGCGAGACTCGTCACCGTCACGGCCGCCTTTCTCGCTCTCTCTCTTTACCCCTCCCCTCTGCCTTTCGTCGCAGTCATCCCCCTCTCTCCCTCTCTCGCGGCCTCCTGGACGATAAGGAACGACCTGGAATCAATCAATCAATCATCAATTACCCTTGTTTCACGGCTTCTCCTGGTCTCAAAAGCATTTGATGTGTTGATAATGTTTTCTCGCCTGCCGACTTTTTGCTTCATCTGTTGTGGTTTGTTTGGTTCAATTATAGTGAATGCCTCCTCTACTCTACTGTTTCTGAGTTCTCGTTTGGAGATGTGTTTTCTTCCTTCAATTCTTTTTGCCTATTGTTTCTCAATTCTCAGACTTTAAGGCTCGGTCTAAAAATTGCTTCTTCTTCTTCTCGAGGAGTGGGGAGCAGCGGAGTAGGAGTAGGAGGGAGGGGGGAGGATCGGTAATCAGGAACTGTATATAATAATTTTTTTAAAAGAATTATAAATATGAAACTTTAAATTTAAAAAAAAAGAATGAACACCTTTTTCTTATCGAAGGCCACCAAAACCTCCAAAATTATCACAATAGTCTCTTGAATATTTTAACACTGATAACGAGAGGAATTGAGTTTCATGGATCGACTCTTTTAACGTCTTCGGGGTGAACCTTAAAACAGTGATTTCAGCACTTATAAGCTTTGATTTCCCCGACCTAGACATAAAGTTCAACGTATTTATTAATACCTACAATAAGTGAGTCGAAGCTTCTAAAGATCTTTTTTTCTAATGTGATATGATAAGTCTTTATTTATCTTTATCATACAAATACCCAGAATTTCTGTGGTCCAAACAATCTTATCCTTTTAAAATTCATTTTCTTTGAGTGTTATCAGCCATCATTTATCTTTCTCGATATGAACACACAGACTCGAGATGAAGTTTGCCATTTTAAAGTGGACCTAAAAGGAGGCGAATGATCACTGTGACATTTCTCTTATTTCTCAACCAATAAATCTATAGTTATCGAATACCACTTTACCTATTATCTTTAATTGTGTGGTTAGTCTACTGCTGCTTAAATGATTGACGTCCGATTGGAATGAATGCCTGAGTAATGTAATGAAAAATTATGATTAGAAAAACATGTTTATCAAATCAGGAGTGGCCATGATGATTTAAAAAGAAAAACATGTTTCTCAACTGATTTGATAGAATTGGATTTGGGTTTATGGAGAATTAATTTGTGGTCATGGCGAATTAATTAGATGATAAGGGACTTGAAACTGCCCAACACTCCGTAGTTTTAATCTTCACACATCTGTGATTAAACGTCATCATCTTCACGTTCACGTTATAATAATGAGTACTGTTTCGACTCCTAAAAAATAATTTAATCTACCCAAAAGACGAGGCAAAATAATATATTTTGAATTTTCAATCGAAAATAATTCAAAATATATTAACTAAGGTAATTAGGAACCTGGGAATTGAATGGGCTGCCTATTCGTATGTTTTAATTTGTGTCCACGTGTATCACTTTAGGATTCTTTTCTAATAAATATATATTTATTAACTAAGATTTATTTATTTATTAGAAGACAATTTAGATGCTCAGTCCTCCAAGGAGGTGAGCAATAAGATTCACAAGTTTGGTGCGTTACGACGTTTTACGTACCTTTCTTGTCTTATTATCACCAAATCTTATATACTTTTTGAAGGTTCTATAACTTAACTGAAAGGTTTTATGCATCACGTAGTCGTGAGATCAAATCCAATAAGATTTTCCTTTATATCATATGATAAAAATATTTTGCTTGTTTATCGTAGATCGTGTAAAATATAACCGTAAAATCTAATTTTCCTCTCTTGACTAATACTAAACAAGTTGTAGTTCTAATTAGTCGAGATTGAGAAGCTCATTTAGATTATATTCTTCCAGAAACAAAATTAGAGAGGGCCAATCTAATAATATTCCCAAGATGAGGAGGAAAGAGTGTAGCTGTAGAAGTTAATTTAGGCCGATCCAAACCCCAAGAAGATTGTGAGCCTCTCGACAGGGAAAGCCAAAGGTGGAAAGGAATAAAAGAGAAGGCAGAAGTCAACAGCAGCAGGGAGAGAATCCCATGTATCTCTCCAATAACTGCAGCGAGTGCCTGCATTCCCCGAATCATCATCTTTGTGGCTTAATCTACTCTCAATCCTGTCGATGTTTCGCAATAAAAACGGCATCCGAATCCGCAATCAAGGCAAGCCATTGATTAGATTAACATAACGGGCGTGCGTGTGTCGTCGCGAACGCATCGACCGCGAGCGCGTTGCGTCTCGTCGATCGAGAAGGCCACGGCCCGCTATTTTGGACTCCTTCCTTCGTCTCCACCGCATCTCTCTCTCTCTCTCTGTCTCTCTCTCTCCGTCGCGCTCTGTTCGCTTCGCTTCTGACGACATCGGACGAGAGGAAATCGTTACAGAACGCAAAGCACCACATTAAAGTTTCCTTAATCCTCCTCCTCCTTCTTCTTCTTCTTCTTCTTCTTCTTCTTCTTCTCTCTCTCTCTCTCTCTGGACTAGTGCAAGTAACATGGCGATTCAAGCGCAGTACCCATCCGATGTCATAATCGTCAACGGGTATTTGTTGTTTCCTTTTTGTTGTTTATGTTCCAAAGATCGGAACCTTTTGCTTTCCCCGCCCGAAAGTTTTAATCTTTTGGGGGATTTACGGCTGCGGGTTTGCGCACAGAGGCGAGGAGACGACGGGCATCGATTTGTCCCAGGGCCTGCAGGGTTTCTTAGACCCCTCGACCATTGTGTTCACCGAAGCAGGTCGGGTCAAATTTGCTGTTCTTTTGCCTTCTTTCCCTGTCCCTAATTGTTGAATTGTTTCATGGTGGAACAGGAGGGGCTGTGAATCCAAGGAAGCGAGCGAGAGAGGGGACGCGAGTAACAGAGGTTCCAATGGCCGACGGGCCAACTACAGCGCAGAATACTGATATCAGTAATCTCTTTTTCTTGCAATCAAATAGTGTTTCGCCGCCGTATATTAGCCTCGCTCAGTTTCCATCCAAACCCACTACGCCTCTCGTCTCCACCGGCCTCCAACTCGCCTTCGGAGCCCAGCAGAAGCAGTGCACCATGAATCATGTTCGTCCCTCTTCCCCCGCCCTCTTCGAGGAACTCACTCCGCACCTCACGCAGTGCCAGGATGAAATCGATGGTTACCTCAGCGAGCAGGTGCTCGTCGTCTCTCCTTTCCCATTTGGTTTACCTTCCTCTGTTCCCGTGAGTAGAAGAAACTAACAAGGTTGGCTTCTTTCGTTATTACCAATACGGCAGGGAGAACTCCTCCAGAGGACATTGGCCGGGAAATGGCGATCACATTGTCGGTCTCTTGTGAGTGCCGCGGCGGCTGCGGCGCGGCGGCGGATAAGGGCCAAGGAAGCGGAGGTGGAGCAGGCCTTGCGGCACCGCGTCGAACTGGAGGAACGACTGGCCCGCCTGAAAGTCGAGTCCCTGGCGTGGCGGGGCAAGGCCGCGGCCGCCCAATCCCATGCCGCTGTCCTCCATGCACAGCTTCAGCAGGCAGTGGAGGCGGCCGCGGTCGCCCGAGAGAGGGAGGGCGAGAGCGGCGGCACTGCGGCGGCCGACGACGCCGGCTCCGCCGCGTGCGTCGACATGGCTCCGGGATCCTGCCGCGCTTGCCGGCGGCGGAACGCGGCCACGGTGCTGGTGCTCCCTTGCCGCCACCTCTGCCTCTGTGTCGACTGCGCGGCGGCCGGCGCCGCGGCTTCTTGCCCCGCCTGCGGGCGCGTCAGCACCAGAATCGTCCACGTGGTGTTAACGCCATAGCCTGATCATCACCTCTCCACTCCAACAGCGCGGCATATCAACTGCCGTCCAAAGTCAAAAAGAATAAAAAGAAAATTATCACATATAGAATATTACACTTCTCTTCTCTTTTGTAATTTTTCTAAATGAATGGAAATTTTAGCTATAATATCATTGTTGCATTATTATGTGTATTCGGTTGTTGCATGCCAGCATGAAATGGGCGGTGAGCGTACCCAAGCCGATCCGTTGGTACGGTTCTGTTGGGTGACAGCACACGCACCACGCGTCAGCTTTCGGTTACCTCAGTTAAGAGGTCGTGCACCGCACCGTAACTGTGCTTTCGTATTCTTCCGTAGGTGGTCTGTTTGGTCCCGATGATGGGGACGTGTGGTCCGTGCGATCGTGATCGTGCGGTGGAGCTGCGTGATCAATAAGTACATGTAAGCTCATTCGTAGTGTTCGTGGCGGTTTTAGAATGCATAACGTGTTCGTAGAGTATTCCATGATAACCGTTTCGTTTTGTAACGGTGCCCCGAAACCGCTACAAGCATTTACAACGGTTTACAATGGCCTGACGGTCAAGTTGTGGGACATCCTTGAAGTGACGTAATATATTGGTGTTTGACTATAAATATAATTTTCATAGATCGAATATGATGAGTGTTAAAGAACATTTGACTCAACTGATGTAAACTTAAAACCATGTGAACTTAACACTATTAAATTGAGATTATTTCTCCAAAGAAAATTTTGAGCAATTTACGTTAAAAAAAAATCTCTATCTACCATGGAGCTTTTACATTAATATCTCAATTTTTATCTTAGAGTATTTTTTTCTTAGTTTGATAAAAATATCTTTTATCTTGTATCGATTGTCATCTCTACTCTATATTTTGATTGTCAAATCTTCTTTCTTCTTTTTTTTTTCTCTCTCTTTCTCCTCTTCCACCACCCATCTTTTTTCATTGCTCGCTCGTCTCATTCTCCCTCTCTTCTCTATTTCATAACTCAGATTACAAGTTTATGCAACGTAATCAAGGATAATGATATCGATATAGCTTAATGACATAGTCTAATAGTGCCAACATCATTGAGGGCTAGGTGAGCCTAACTCGGTGGGTTGCTAAGTTAGCGACACTAATCCCATCGTATGAGGTATTGAGGGATAACCCGCAAATGAGTTTGTTAGGGATGATTTTCTTCAAAGGTTTGGAATTAAGCTCAATGATGTGAAGGAGGAAGGGAGGAAGAGGCAACAAAAGGTGACAATAATCAATGGAGAATGTGTTAGGTTTCTGTAAAATTTCAAAGAGAAAGAGAAGAAGATAATAGAAGGAACGAGTATTTCTAATCTACAATACCTTGGACTCATCCAAGAGCATGTATTTATATTAGCTAAAAGAATAAAGTATAAATTTTCTAAACAAAAAAAAGATCAACCTAACTCAACAAACCTCCTCATCCTGATCCATGCACCAAAAAATGAACCACTTATCTATTTATTTTAATCTAAATCTTATCATTTATTACATCTAATCCTAACTATTTGAGTTAATTTTATAACACCACCTTGTTTCAAAAGAGATTTAACTTAAAATTATTTTGAGAAAAAAAATTTTTTTGCTAAGACTTTTGTAAAGATGTTGGCAAGTTGATCTGGTACGTAGTAGTCCAATTAAAATTTTCTTTATCATCGAGTTCATAAATGAAGTGATGTTGAACTTCGATGTATTTGGCATGCTCATGAAGGATAGGACTCTTCGTGATTACAATGATAGATTTATTATCATAGTAGATTTTAGTTGATCTATCTTATTTTATTTTTTAAGGTTTGTTAGAATTCTTTGAAGCTAAATTGTTTGACATTTTGTATTTGTAACCACAATATACTCTACCCTTGAGCTTGAGAGAGCAATATATTTTTGTTTTACTATCTATAAAATCACTCTTGAGCCATGAGCACACATCTTGAAGTATTTTTTTTCTATCATTTGTACAACTAGCTCAATCACTATTAGTATAATAATATAATTTAAAATCTTTTGCATGTTTATAATGAATGTCATAATTGAGAGTTCTCTTGATGTATTTAGGAACTCTTTTAGCTATTTAAAAGTGATGCTTGCCATGCATAAATCTGGATAAAAAACTAATTGCAAATATAATATTCGACCTTGAATGTGTGAGATAAATTAATTTTTCAATTAAATTTCTATACTATTTCTCATATGTTATTTCAACTCTATCATCTAACTTAATTTTATCATTTGCATTCATTGAAGTATTCATTAATTTACAAGTTATAATATAAAATATTTTTAACAAATCTTTAACATATTTTTCTTGGCACAAATAAATTTTATTTACATATTGAATAATTTTTATTTCCTAAAAATAATTAAAAGCAAGCATATTTAATGAATTTTTAACATAAATCAGTAAGCATATTTGATGAATTTTTAATATAAATCATATCATTCACATGCATAATAAGAATTTTCGAACTTTTGATATATATATATATATATATATATATATATATATATTAAAGTTGGCTCATTTAAGTTTTTATAAAATTATATTAAAAATTATTTTTTAAATTTATTGTGCTATGCCTTCAGTGCTTGTTTCAAATCATATAATGTTTTATTCAATTTATAGACTTTATCATCTTGTTCTTTAATTTTAAATCTTTTAGGCTACTTTACATAAACCTCCTCTTATAGCTTTTCATTCAGAAAATCCAATTTAACATCAAATTGATAAATCTATTATTTTTCTAGGCTGCTAATGTTAATCCTATTCGAATTGTATCAATTCTAACAATTAGGGAATAAGTTTCTGAAGAATGGAATTTGAGTGTACCCTTTACAATTAAATGAGCATTATATTTTTGTAGCAAGTCATCAGCATTAAATTTTGACTTCTATACCCACTTGAGCCCAATTGTCTCTTTTCAAATCTACCAATTTTCAAATATTATTTCTTTCAATAGCTTATAGTTTGACATCATTGCTTCCACCTATTGAGCTATAACTTCGAAATAAATATATTCCAAAACAAAACATGCAAAATCATTAGACTAATATATCCGTGAAAGACTATAAAATTTTTTGAAGGTGTCTCGATATCACTAAACTCGAATTAGAATCATTCAATATATCAAAAGATTCGAGTGAAGTGTTTACAATAGAAAATGTATCATGTGCCATGTCGATTTATTCTCCTATAACTATTGAAATTTTAACTTATTTAGAGTTTCAAACTTCTTCTTCATTATAAATAACATTATAATTTTTTTTATTAATTTCTTACTTGTAGGATCATAAAGTTTTAAACATTTTATTTTATTACTATACCCTACAAATATACATTTAATATTTTTGTCATCATTTGTTTTTTTAGGAACATTAAAATATTTAACACGATCAAATACTTATATATGGCTTTCTGGTCAACCATGTTGAATTCATCCCCTCTATCAACATGTAGAATTTTAATAAAATAATTATTTTATTTATTCTATTTTTTTTAAAATTAACTTTTTGAAAACAGGATAAAGAGTATTTTCTTCGTAGTGATAAAAAAAAAAGGCACCCGAGTAAAAACTAATTAGGGGTGCCATCAGATAAATGTTCAATCGATTGAGATTTTTCTTAGTTAAAATGATATGGATTCCATCGAATCAAGTTTTGCAGAGTGCGCATGTTTCTGCTGCAAGCGCAAGCGGCCATAGTTTGCTTCAGCGGCAGGAGATGTAAGCACGGGACTCGCACGGTTGTTAGGAAATGTTGGGCTCAGCCCATAGGTGGGCTTGGACCAGATAATTGAGTCTGAACCTAAATCTGTTAATTAAATAGATGAACAAAGATAGAATTTTTTTTTGTGTGTGGAATGGTAGAACGTGCAATTAAGCGGACAGCAAAGTAGCGAGCAGCGAGCGACGTGTGGTGTGCAGCCTGCGGTAGTGCAGTTGAGCAAAGAAACGGCGTGAACGTACAACGTGCGACAAAGATGCGACGCATCGAAGAGAGAGAGAGAGAGAAAAGAAGAAAACTAGGATTCTGAGTTTTCTGCTTGACGATCGGTGGCTAAACTTCGTCGATTTTGGCTCAAATTTGACATGGAGAATCCTTGCAGTAAACTCTACAATCCTAACGGTGTCGATCTGTGGTTTATCCTTTCTAAGATGCTTTTCTGTCATGTTTACTTGGTGAGATTTAAAATTTTTCTTATATGAGATCCTATATGATGATGCACTATTACTGAGCCAAGATATCTGATCTTGATATTACTATGATCCTCTTATTATTTTAGAGAAGACATATTGTAAACCTGTTATCATTATTGGTGATAATGGAAGTTTGAAGTGGACTACGGTCCCGTGGTTTTTCCCACATTGGGTTTTCCACGTTAAAAATTCGATCTTACTTGTGATTGATCTGTTATTCTGCTATTAATATTGTTTTGGTTAATACTTGCTTTTAATATCAAGTTGGTATTTTTGATGAGGAACCCATTTTGATACACAAAGAGGAAAAAATATTATTCCGCATTAACAGGTTTTTTCCCAACAAGTGGTATCAGAGGAGCAAGTTGTTATTTGCTACTAGTGTTTTCTTGTGTGATTGAAATGGAAGAATCAGATGGTATGATTAAATTGAACTCATCAAATTATTCCACTTGGAGGCGTATGATGGAAGACTTGCTCTATTACAAAGATTTATATAAGCCCATCAAAGTTAAAGAAAAACCCTCTACTATGGAAGAAGAGGAATAGGAGGTCCAACACAGGAAAGCTATTGCTTATATTAGAAGATGGATGGATATAAATCTGCATGAGTATATTTCTGATAAAACCAGAGCTGATATTGTTTGGCAAAGGCTAGAAAATCTGTTTGCGAAAAAGATAGTGAGAAATAGAATTTCTCTCCTTAGAAGGCTTGTTAATTTGAAGTATAAAGATGATGATAACATTGTTGAGCACATAAGCCTATTTCAGAGTCTTGCAAACAAGTTGGTTGCTATGAAAATGAATATAGATCATGAAATGCAGGGATTGCTACTTCTCAGCTCTTTACCAGAAAGTTAGGAAATGTATGTGGTGACAATTTATAACTCCACGCCAGAGGGGACTCTAACTATAGACATGGTTAAAGATAGTTTACTGAATGAAGATGCCAGAAGGAAAGAACAGGGAGAATCTTCTTCTGGTGCACTTGTTACTGAAAAGCAGGAAAGACGTGGAAGAAGTCATAGTAGAAATCCACATGGCTATAGAGGAAGATCCAAGTCTAAAAGAGATATCAGGTGTTTCCACTGTAACAGACCAGGTCATATGAAGAAAGAGTGTAGATTTTGGAAGCGAGAACAGAATGAAAGGAAGAAAAATGAAGAGGAGACCAATACAGTTGCTGCTGAAGGTGATATCATTACTGTTTGTGATGATGGATATGTTAGTCTTGCAGCTAAGGACAACAACTGGGTAATTGACTCTAGTGCTTCATTCTATGTTAATTCTCATGGTAATTTTTTCAGATCCTACACTTCTAGTGATTTTGGTAATGTTAGAATGGGAAACAATGGTATATCCAAGATTGTGGATATTGGAGATATTTGCTTAGAGACCAGTACTGGGAGCAAATTGATACTCAAAGATGTTAGACATGTTCCAGATATTCGTTTGAATTTGATATCTACAGGCAGACTTGATGATGAGGGATTTACACATTACTTTGGTGAAAGCAAATAGAAGCTCACTAAAGGTTCTCTAGTTGTGGCGAGAGGAAAGAAGTTGAACTCTTTTTATATTATGGAAGCTAAGCTACACAAAGGAGAGATTAATGCAATTCAAAAGGATAAAAACATAGATCTTTGACATGAGAGGCTTGGTCATATCAACGAGAAGGGACTTCAAACTCTTGCTAAAAAATAGTTCTTACCAGAGTTGCAAGGTACATCTCTTAAATCTTGTGATCGTTGCTTAGTTGGAAAAACACATAAAGTTGTATTTCATATAAATCCGCCATCTAGAAGATCAAATATTATTGATTTAGTTCATAACGATGTCTGTACTATACAAACTAGAACTCTTGGAGGTGCTCTTTATTTTGTTACTTTTATTGATGATCATTCTAGAAAAGTTTGGGCTTTTGCTTTGAAATCTAAAGACCAGGTACTCGATGTCTTCAAAGAATTTCATGTCAGTGTTGAAAGAGAAACTGGCAGAAAGCTAAAGAGTGTTCGAGCAGATAATGGTGGCGAGTACAGGGGTCCTTTTGAGAATTACTGCAAGTTTCATGGTATCAGGCTTAAGAAAACAATTCCAAAAACTCCTCAGCAAAACGGTGTGGTAGAAAGGATGAACAGAACCATTGAAGAAAGGATTAGGTGTATGCTTTCTCACGCCAAGTTATCTAAGTCATTTTGGGGGGAGGCTATGAGAACTACAGTTGACCTGATAAATCTTTCTCCATCAGTTCCTCTGAAAGGTGATATTCCAGAGAGAGTATGAAAAGGGAAAGATATATCTTATGATCATTTGAGAGTCTTTGGGTGCAAAACATTTATATATATTTCCAAAGATCAGAGATCCAAGCTTGATAATAAGGCAAAGGCATGTATTTTCTTGGGATGTTGTCATGAAGAGTTTGGGTACAGATTATGGGATCTAGTGAACAAGAAGATTATTAGAAGCAGGGATGTTGTGTTTCTTGAAGACTAATTATTTGATAATGATGATAATATTGAGAAGCCAGAAACCTTTGTTTATATTCCTTGGAGTTTGGGTTTAGTTCCTCCACCTATAGTTCATGATGATCATGGGGGAGATGAAGAAGAAGAATGTGGTGAGAATGTTAATGATGATACTCCTACAGTTGATGAAGTTGAACCAACTGAGCAAGCACCTCCACCACCAGTTGATATTCCATTGAGAAGATCCACAAGAGAGCGACAACCATCTACAAGATATCCTTCACATGAGTATGTTATGCTTACTGATGGGGGAGAGCCAGAAACTTACCAGGAAGCTATTCTACATGAGCACAAGAATGAGTGGGTTAAAGCCATGCAAGAAGAGATAAAATCCTTGCTTGAGAACCACACCTATAACTTGGTAAAGTTGCCTAAGGAGAAGCTTGAAGCTTGTAGGCGAAGAGCGGGCTTAGTACAACCTACCATATGAGCTGGAGGGGGAGAATTGTTGGGTCCAACCCATAGGTGGGCTTGGACCAGATAATTAGGCCTGAGCCCAAATCAATTAATTAAATAGATGGGCAGAAATAGGATTTTTTGTGTGGAATGATAGAACGTGCAGTTGAGCGCACAGCGAGGTAGCGAAGTAGTGTGCAACGAGCGACGTGCGATGTGCAGCCTGCGGTAGTGCAGTTGAGAGAAGGAACGGCAGGGAAGCAACGTGCAACGTGTAGCGTGCGGCGCGGTGAAAGAGAGGGAAGAGAAAAGAAGAAAACTAGGATTCTGAGTTTTCTACTCGACGATCGGTAGCTAAACTTCGTCGATTTTGGCCCAAATTTGATGTGGAGAATCCTTGCAGTAAACTCTACAATCCTAACGGTATCGATATGCGGTTTATCCTTTCTAAGGTGCTTTCCTACCATGTCTACTTGGTGAGATCTAAATTTTTTGTTAAATAAGATCATATACGATGATGATGCACTATTGCTGAGCCAAGATATCTGATCTTGATGTTACTATAATCCTCTTATTATTTTAGAGAAGATATATTGTAAACATGTTATCATTATTGGTGATAGTGGAAGTTTGAAGTGGACTACGGTCCCGTAACTTTTTCCACATTGGGTTTTTCACGTTAAAAATTCGATCTCACCTGTGATTGATCAGTTATTCTGCTATTAATATTGTTCTGGTTAATACTTAGCTTTTAACATCAAGTTATTTTTCGTGAGGAACCATTTTGAGAGAAAAATATTATTCCGCGGTTTTTTCCAAACAAGAAAGATATGTTTTCAACACCGATGAGAGTGACCTCTCCCAGCCAATGGATTCACGCTTTCTGCTTCCACCCACCCGCAGTTTTGTGTGGCGCATCTATAAACCTCCACGAGCAGCCACCAGCGTCTCCCATCCGCTACCTGAGGCGAGCCTGTTCCAGGTATGTCGTCTCCGAAGTTCTTCTCAGTCGTCGTCGACGAAGAGGCTCCGCGCCACCACTTCCATGACGCCTGCTTTCTCTGCAAGAAGCCCATCGCCGGCAACAAAGACATCTTCATGTACAGGTTCGGCATGCTTCGTTCCATTCAGTTCTCTCTGTTTCCCCCTCGTTCATGGGAGTGATCGATTTCATGCGTTGTAGGGGTGACACGCCGTTCTGCAGCAGGGAGTGCCGGTGGGAGCAAATGGATATGGACGAGGCTCTGGAGAAGGATGGCGTGGCTTATAGTGCTTCTCCTGCTTCGTCGTCGACGCAGCAGGCTTTCTCCGCGAAGCGTAAGCCGAGCTTGATCATGGCTTCCAACTGTGCGAGGAGAACCGCTTCGGGACCGACGCAGCGGTCGTTCCTATCAGCTGATGGCCAAGCACCTCCGTGCTTCTCGAAGTAGAGTTCGAGCGTGCGTGGGAGATCATGTAGAAAATTAACAGGGTTTCTTGATCTAGGAGTGAGAGTTACGCTTTTGATATCTTTTCTTTTTCTTGAGTCAAAGATGAGGAGATTAATTAGCATCTCACAGTGTAATAATTCTGTCTTGAACTGGTTTCTTGATTTGATCATTTAAATGATTGGACCAATGTCCAAACAAGATAAATCTTTGCCTTTTTCTTGTTCGACTCGATCGATCATATTGCATGCTGTAAGACCAGAGCATGCCAAGATCCATGGAAGCTTAAAGCTGCATTTATCTACAGGCGAAATGCAGCTCTGTCACTTGATTACTACACACACAGAGGAGACACATAAAGGGCGAAGTTGACACTTCCAAATCTCGACGCCTTTCTCATTACCTCCTCGAGGATGCTGCATCGGTTCTCCTCGTGTTTGAATCAGTTGCGGCTCTTCTCAAGCACTCTACCACTTCGCTCATCGACGGACGCTCCTTAGGATTCTTGGCGAGGCAACTGTTGGCCAGTTTGGCTATCTCGCGTGCAGCTCCGAGCGAGAACTCGCTTCGCAGCCTCGGGTCCATGATCACGCTGAACCTCCAGGATTCCACGGGGTATTGCCTTACCCAATCCAACAGCTTCTGCTCGTTTGGTGGTCGATGCCTCTCCAGTGAACGCCTGCCCGTAATGATCTCGTAGAGAACCACCCCGAAGCTCCAAACGTCGCTCTTGACTGTGAGATGCCCCGTCTCGACGTAGTCTGGAGCTGCATATCCGTAAGTGCCCACCACCTGTTCGGCTCCAACGAGTGGTGGAGGGAAGCATGAGCTCTATGTTCAAAAGACACATAGCGTAGTGCCTTTGACGAAGTGCACGTACCGCAGTAGTCACATGAGATCGTCCCGCAGTCGGTCCTTCTCGTGCTAAGCCGAAGTCAGAGAGTTTTGGGTTGAACTCCTTATCTAACAACACATTTGATGCTTTGAAATCCCGATATATCACCTGCCAATATATGTAGAGCAGATTGATGCAAAAATAACATGCTTCTCTCACAGTCTCCGCTAATTGCCTTAAGAAAAGGGTGCAAATTTGATCATTTTCGTGAAGGATGAGACAAGAACTGAACCTGTTCTTCATGCAGATATGCTAACCCTTCTGCCACGCCCAAAGCTATCTGCAGCCTTAAATTCCAGGGAAGGGCAGGGTAATCCCTTTTGAACAGATGGTCTTCCAAGCTCTTGTTAGGCATGTACTCATACACCAATAGCCTCTCGATCCCTCCTTCACCATCTTTGGCACAGTACCCGACAAGTTTCACAAGATTGGGGTGTTCAAAAACCCCAAGAAATTGGACTTCTGCCAACCATTGCTTATGCCCCTATGTCGGAAGAGAAGAATTTTAGCACTGGTTCGTAATATATGAAGAAAGACATTGCATGTGTCGGAAGATACATTTAACCGCCCTCTGGCAATTATCCTCGAGAACGCACATTGGGTGATTGTTACTTGCTTCTATGATAAGGATCGAATTGACTATGCTCACAGGATAGGGTAAAATAGTCGAACAGGTAGCGACAGATACCTGCAAGCCTTTCTGGTTCAGCTTCTTTATCGCCACCGACGTCCTGCCACCTCTTCCATTTGGATGTCGGATGTATCCCTTGTAGACACTTCCAAACCCACCTTCCCCGATCTTATTCATTCTGCTGAAGTCATTGGTAGCGTTCCTCAGTTCATCGAACGTGAAAAGATGCAGTTTGTGAGCCCTCTCCTCGAACAAATCCGGAATGCTCTTTTGCGACGTGGTAGAGCCGACGGATATGCTAGAGTGCTTTCTGGCAGCGGAACCATCGGACCGGCTGGTGCTGCTGCTGCTCGAGGCAGTAGTGGTCGCGGAAGTCACGGCCGGGAAGCTGTTCCTCTCCGGTGCGCCCTTCGCTTTCTTCTTGAAGTAGCCAAGGCATGCCATGCCTTGGTGGTCGGAGCAGCTCTAGAATTCGCGGTCCCCCAAATATATAAGAACCCGGATAAGGGCTACAGAGAAAGCGTGTGTGGAATCAGGTAGATTGGAGTTAAGGAGAGGAGATCTAAGCAAAGATAACACGGCGGGAATATGATCAGAACAGACAAAGAGTAACCATTCAAGGAAGACGAGGAGGATGGGGAGGCGTACTGGAACTTTCAAGGGAACCTTGTGCGTGATAACTGAGAAGGGGTGTCAAACAAGTCCGTTGACAGGGGAAGAGGAATTGGCATCAGGTGGGAAGCTGACGCTTCTTGCTTCCGTGGGTGCCTCCTTTCTCTCCACCCACACGCTTCTTGCTTCATGATCATGGACACCTCTGCTTTCTTTCCATGGATATAAACAACTATAGCAGCAGTCCTCTCTCTCTCTCTCTCTCTCTCTCTCTCTCTCTGTGCAAATATACGCGGGTATGATTGCATACTTTTCTCTCCTTGGTCTTCGGCGCTTTCTCTCTCTACCAAACATGGGGTGGAGTCTTCTGACGAGCCTCTTGACTCCCATCTGGAAGAGTAACGAGACAGCTTCACCTGTCCAGTAAAAGGGATTGATTGAATCTTCATGGCGTGGGGAACGCAGCTCCACGAATTGCAACACTTGGACTGCTGTGCCTGGGTCTCCCACAAAGACCACAGCTTCACCTTTGCCCCATGTCATCATGTGAACACGTCAAGCTTCGAAGCGCAGGACTTCATGCTTAGCTCATGTCTTCATGTGTGAAACCGCTCCATCTTCCACCTCCTAATCCCCAATTCTGGAAGATGGGCTGGTCTACATATGCATGAGAAGACAAATTTGATTGCATCTACGTGGGGTGTTGTCTTGGACTTTGATTAGTGGGTGGAAGGCGAAGTCTAACCTAACAAGCAACCCATGATGACCGTTGAACCTGGAAAAGAGAATGGATCGCATATCATTAAGCTGCAACAAGAAGGTACCATGAACTACATCTAACCTAACCGGCAAAAGAACGAAATATAGTAGATGTGAGCGATCGATCTTTTCTACGAACATTTGGTGCTCCCATCAATCTCCGAAGTCAGGGATACGAGAAGGTTGTGCTGTTTGCCGTTCCCGCTACACATGCGGTTTTGCTTACCTTAAAAACATGAATGAATCGTTCATAGGTTGGATGCGAGGATGAAGTGGCAGAGACAGAATAATTAATGATTACATGAAGAAGCAAAAAAAATTAGATTTGAGATTTAAACTTTAGATCCTTCTTTCTGATACATCTGACGACATAAACTAAAAGAACGTAATTGAAAGTTCATCACATGACTAAGTCAAGCATTGGTTACATCTCGGCAACCCATTCGTGAAGGCGTATACCAAGTCGCCGTGCCCACATTACGTAGGTTCGAAGGCTTCATCACACGGAAATGCTCCGTATTTATGTTCGGGTCCAAAGTTATGAAACTGTCCACCATGATGTTTGTCATGCCAAGTCGTCAAAGAAGACGCGACTTTAGTCGAGACAACCAATGGTAATTTATGACTTTTTCAAAGGTTCAAATATCCTTCACCTTCAACTTGTTATCCAATCGCTTGTCACGTTCTTGACCATTACCTCCACCCTGTCATTATTAACATCTAGACACTCTCACAGTCATTTTATTTCTCTCTTGCTTTCGCTCCCCTTATTTTCTTCTCTTCTTGAGAGCGAGAGCCCAAAATTAACATGAGAGCATGAGTAGGCAAAGAGGTGGGAGGAGGTGGAGAGACAAGATGGAGGTGTTTGATGAGATATTTCACGATGGTACAATAGGGCAACAACAAGATGTGGAGATGACTATAGTAAAGCAACATGGTGATGAGGGATGAAGATGACGACAACAATGAGATAAATATGATGATCAAAGATAAAGAATTTTTTTTTAAAAAAATAAGATGCTATAAAAAAATAAAGTAAAAACTCAAAGGATTTTTTACTTTTTAAAGTAAAAAAGAGATTCTATAAATAAATAAAAACTCAAGGGTTCTTTTAAAAAAAATATTTTTAAATTTTTTTACAATTACATATATATATATATATAAAGAAATTTCGAAATCAGATTTTATGAGGGGCTTGGAGATGCAATTTAACGCACATTTACGACACAGATTCATGCTTGGTAACAGTAAGGCCGATGCCGACATAAATAGCCGCAACTACTTTTATGACCACCGTTATATTCCGATGTGCACGAGAAGATGTCGATCAAAAGGAAGAGATCGGACCGTGCGGATTATTACAAGTATGAGATCCACGACAGAGGACGGCTGTGATACGGGGATTGTACAAGCTCATTTAGGAGGTGTGTTTGGAGAGAATCCCGAGCACCCTAAAGGAGGCTACTCTAAATCGGGAGGCATTCTTCTCTTCCGGCTTGTCGTCTTCAGCGCGTATCGGTGGGAATCCGTCCGGCGCTGCCCGGTTGTGACCTCGATCCGTCCGCCATGGCCACTAGGATTTTCTGGTCACTAATCGCGCTCCTCCTCATCGCGTCTCCGATCCTCCAAGGTTTGCCCTTATCCGTCCCCGATCGATCCGCTCTCTCTCTCGTGATCGCGATGCGTCTTTCTTAGGCGATCGGAGGAGTACATGCCATTTTGATAACCAGGAACCCCTTTCTTGATGCAGTTTCTTTCCTTTTCTTTATTCTGTTGGTTCTAGATCTGCTGAGTTCCGTAAAATTCGTTCATTTAATTATGTTTTCTTACTATGCTATTGACGAGCGTATTATCATCTTTTTTATCCCAATTCTTGGGAAATATTTTGACTTATTTTAAAGGGACACAGGAAGAGGATGTTTGCTGGTAAATGGCATCCATTGCTAAGTTCGATGGCTTGTCTCCTCGACCTATTCTGCATAACCTGAGAGTATCAATCGATTAGAATTGCATTGATTCTTGAGTTTCAGGAGGTTTGATTAGTTTTTTTCCTTTTTTTTTTCCCAAAGGGTTCGTTTCAAGAAATATGAAATAATACAGGAAAAAGAAAAAAAAAAAGAAGACAAGAAGAAGAAAAAACCAATAACAGTATTATATTTGTATTTAACAATTAGATTCTATTACTCAAAAGCTTGCTATACATTTAACAAATTTCCTAGTTGCTCTTGAAGATGCACTGCTAAATCAACATGTCTAATGCTACCCTATCTATTGGCCCTTACTTATGGCAGTAGTTAGATGCCAGTCTGATGAGGATGTTGCTGCAACTGAAGTTGTTGAAGGAAGTAATCTGGGAATAGTTGGTGATGATACCCAAGTCTTTGGTGATGGAGCCTTTGGTCCAGCTCCTGGAGTAGGTACTATATGTGTATTTCCAAAGAACGCCGCCAGATGTAAGTATAACATGTGGGAACAAAAAATTGTTTTAGTTAGAAATTCTGTAATTTTTGGTTCTGGATGCATTGTAACTCCTCTGTAATCGTCTATCCATGCAGTGGTACCAGCAGGAGAGGAAACTGAGCTACTGGTTGGCTTACATAATGAGGGTGCATTCCTGCTGCCTTTGAATTTATATTAAACTTATTAATCAGCACCTTTTTTGACATTTCTATCTTCTGGCTATTTTTTTTTCTGTTCACCATGTTATTGTTTTAATTATTAATGTATTAGAGACTATTATATTGAAATGCAGCTATGGATTTTGGGCTAAAATAAAACACCACTAATACCTAATCATTTAAGGTGATAACATGATGTTCCCTGTCACGGATCTTCTATTTTGGCATATTTGATTTTTTTTGTAACTCTTAAAATTTTCTGGACTCTTAACAGTCTTTGTACCGTCAAATGTAATTTCACTGCCACTTGCCAGTATGTTTATCATATTATTATCAATCTATTTAAGTGTGATCTTCTAAATGATAAATATTGAGACTATTATTGATGAAGCAGCAGAGACAGAAACTAGATGTTCTTTCTCTAATCTTTATGTTCATCAAACATAAACTGGCACAAGTCAGTAAGATTAATACTGTTTACAGATTAAAGATGCTGTAGAACTAGGATGTAGTGTGTAGCTTAATATTTAATTATGCAGTGCTGGCACTATGTCTTGTTTCCTTTTTTTTTGGCTATCTAGACTATCTATATTAGGTAGTGTGTGAAAACAGTTTTGTGGAAGCTGACGTATTTGCTGTATCATCATGATATGATAGATTTTCCTTTTTGCATTGTAGTTCATTTTCTATAGTTGCCTTTATATTTCCTTTTATTATCTACTTCTGTTTGTTTATTGCCTTTATATATATATATATATATATATATATATATATATATATATATATATATATATATATATATATATATATCAAGGCTGATATATCTCGCCTGTCTATGTGCATGATATTGTAGCCATAAAACTTTTTGTTTCTTGCTGTTCTGCATAATGCTGTCTACCTCATCTTGATAGATTATCTTGAGTCTGTTCTGTGTGATATATGTTGCTGTTTCTTATCAAATAACTTATCTATATGGAGGTAAGACTGCATTGCTAGGCTCCCTGGACATTGCATTGGTGGGAGCCTCTTGGATTAAACTTCCCTCGTTATTCAATAGACTTTGTATTATGTATGTCTAACCAGATGTTATCATCTGAAAAAAAATACAGGTGAATCAGCTTTAAAAGTGGTTGCCATACATGCTAACCTTCATCTTCCATTTGATCATCACATGTTTGTGCAGAATCTTACTCTGCAGGTTAGTATATCTATTTATTTACCTGTTGTTGGCTCACATTTGATTGCTTTATAGTGGACATCACATATGATTCCTTGCTGTGTTATCAGCACTGAGCTGCACTTGGTCATGTGGTCTATGGTGTTAAAGAACTATGCACACTTGCATACATTGGCATCAATCTTTCTCTAGTCATATCATATGTTGCCTGTAACCGACTTTCTTGCTTTTATTCATTGACATCTTGGAAATTACTAATCATGTGCACAGTTATATTTTATTTGTAGTAGTTTTTCTATACTTCTCTATGCTGACTGTAAGGGGACAAATAATCTGGAAGTTGAACACTTGAACGCATTACACTTGAACATAAAGGAACAAATTATTACTGGTATCATATCATCATATTGTCTAGTTTTTATCCATGCTTAACTCTCAGCTTTCGCTGGAAAAGGCTGGCAATCTGTTTATTCCAATCTGTCCGTAGACAAAGAAAAAACCAAACTGAGATCTAGGTGAACTTGTAAAAAGTACTGGACAGTAGCTATGCCATCCTATGCCCTGTGTTTCAGTTACTGTCAGGTTTTATTAATCAGAATGTCATGATTTGCTTTTTGACTTTTTTCTTGTATCTGGGTCCTGATATTTTAGATCTTAGGTCTTAACACTGGCAAACTTTAACTAGGTGATTTTGGTGATGACTGGCAATCATAATGGTGAAGTGTCATTTGACTTTACTGTAATGCTCTGTTCCATGCCTTCATGTTTCATAGCATCAAAGAGAGGTGGTGTCTTCTAACATGTGGAAACAGAGTGAACTCTTAAAACTCTGGTTAATTCTGTATACAAAATGCTTTTTTAGTACAGATGAATCCCATTCAAATAATTCTCTATACAAGTACTCCTTTCAATCTTCAAATATTATTCATTATTGTTTCTAAGAGATTATAATCACATTATGAAATCACTTGTTCGGTATTGCTGATTGTAAAAAAAAGGGAGAAACAATACAGAACGAAATAATTTTTAATTATTTGATTCCTAGTACTAATATTTTAATTTTGACAAAAATTATAAGTGAACATCATTAGTTGGGATGTCTGCTCGATAGCCTTGAGATTCTTCTATTTTATTTTGAGACAAAAGAAACCTAGTAATCATACTTTGTTACCCCAGAGTAGAAGAATTTATGGGTACAATTCTAGGAAACTCAGTAAGTAGTTTTTCTCTATTCATATGATGTAGACCTCCATAATTATTTATGTTTAAACACTATTACTTTTTGCTGCTATTGCGCTTGCCACACAATAAAAAGCTGAACAAACAAACTTAAAATGAACTTTAGTTGCTGTGACTACAAATGTTCTAGCTATGTTAAATGGTGTTGTTGACGAGCGATGACCACAGTTATGTCCCATCACCCATTGATGTATTCTGGATACATTGAATTTACACAATCAATTTGCTGGCACAGCAAATTGATCCATGGGTAGATCTTCAAAATCTCAATTTGAACAACTTTTTTCGAGCTAAACCAAATTTTGACTCACAATGAAGGATAGATCAATACTGTAGTGGTGTCATTCGCCATACTATCATCATTTAGTGTCTTCTTGTGCAATCACAAGCTCCTGATATATTGTTTTGCAGGTAATATCAATTTTGATTTAACCTGTTTCTCAATTTTTCTGTACTTGAGGTGGCTAAAGAAACTTTTTATTGAGCTTGTAATAGCTGCTATTATAGCTGAGCTGGATATGAGCTTGCCTTGTTGATGTCTAACAGCTTGTCGGGGTTTAGTTGCCATCTCCCTTCTGAAATGCATGCATGTTTTGCATTAGTCTCGAATCACTTATGTGCTTTGTCTTTTATTTAAAGTTCCATCACTTATATGTTCCTTCTAATTTATTATGCAGGAGTTCTATAATGCATCAGTTCCTGTTTCTGCTCAAGCTACCTTCCCTTATGTATTTGTTGTCAGCAAATACTTACAGGTGTGTACCACTTGATGTGATTGAAATATCCTTTATAGTTTCAAGCCATCAACATGCATTATTTATATGAACCACTAATCTTGCTCCTAACTTTGTGTATATTTCTGTTATGTGCATTTTCTTTTCCAAATAACAAGAGATTTGTCTTGTTGTAGAGCATTTGGATTTATCTTGTTGTATACATATTGTATGCTTTGCAGCCTGGCACATTCGACTTGGTGGGAACAATAGTCTATGAGATTGATCAGCAACCATATCAGAATGTTTTCTATAATGGTACCATCGAAGTTATTGAGGCTGGAGGTTTTCTAAGCATTGAATCAGTCTTTCTTGTGACCCTTGGAGTGGCTCTTATTGGCTTTTTGGGACTCTGGGCATATGGTCAAATTCAACAATTCTCAAAGGTCCCAAGTCATCTATATCATTTGTTGTAAACTTTGAATTTGGCTATCTAAATTTATTAGTTAGACAATTTCTGCGGCTTATAAGTATATTTCTAGCATTTTGTCATACAAAAATATCAAATGTTATAATTTCAAAATATATTATCATGTGCTTGGACACGAAGAAACTGTTTGCTAAATTACAACAACAGAAGCAACAAAGTAAATATGGCGCGTTTTCCATATTTCCTGAAAGGTGCCATAGTTTTAGAGGTTAATTTGATCTGATAATAACCAATCCAGAAAATTATAAATCCTACTCTCCTTTTTTGTTTTGAAGACCTCCTTTCAAGTAAAGTAGGACCTAGTTTGACATTTAGGGTAGGATAGAAGGATATACATAAAAAAACACATCTGCCTTTTCTTTCTGAAAATGTTTTCTATCCTAAGCACCTGTTCCTCCCGTTTATTTTTTTTTCTTGCATTTTTTAAATAAATCACTTGTTCTTTAATAAGAACATTGTCTTCTGTTGGTTTATGATGGATATCCTTGAGAACCTATTTTCTGTCAAACATTCTAAAAGTAGAATCTAATTCAGGAATGTAGTTCTAATATTTTCATGCAAAATTATGTTGCCATGCTTCTGCTAAATGTTGACCATGTTAATGTGTGTTTTCTTCTTCACAGAAAACAAAGAAACCTGCAAAGGTGGAAGTTGGCACTGGAACAACAGCTGCTGACATGGATGAGTGGTTGCAGGTAATCAATAATTTCTTGCAAACATAGGATGTTTGTGTTGTTATTAGGCATCACAATTTGTTGAAATATGGTCATATGATTTAGTTGATCCATGCTTCTGCATTTCTTCAGGTGTCATCTTTTGATTTTTAAGTTGGATTAGTTGACCCCTTTTAACATTCTGGCAATTCTTTGCTCAGGGAACTGCTTATGCTCAATCATTGTCAAGCAAATCAAAGAAAAAGAAGTAGATGACAGCATACTTCTCGGTGGTGTGTATCCTTGTATCGGTCGGCCTTCAGGAGGAGTAGGATATGAGGCAGCTTCTGACAAATTTAACTTAATCTGATTCAGGAAGAGATATGGGATACATGAAACAGTTCCGTATGGTGTTGCAGCATCCGTATCATTATTCCTATTCCTAGCTTCCATGGAAGGAGTGTTTAGAACTCTCAATTTTGGCTGAAACTATTTGTTGGTCACTTTTTGATTGTTGTTGAGATGAATTGCTAGTGATACTCGATGAAATCAGTTACATGAACACTGTTGTACTTATTCATACGTGAATTCTACATATTTAATTCTTCTTGGACTGCAATGCATCTCTTGGTTCCTAGCTGGCTTGTTGACACTGGTGTTCAGTAATTGAACTTTGATCCTTTGATGTCGTCTCAATTTGTCAATCACTTTGACTCTAATCTGGGATTGATCAAGTTGTGCTTGTCTCCATTCCTCAATGATTCTTGACTCTAATCTGGGATTGATCTAGTTGTATTGATATTTGATACATAGTGTGGACCCATTTGATTAAAAAGATGACATTTTAAATATTGGTCTCTCCAATGTCTTGTGCTAGTTGAATTGAATGAATGTTAAAGTTAAAATGAGCATTCTAGACTTTGAAAATTTGATATCTTCTCTACAAAATTTATCAAATGATTTAACATTTGCCTAGTCATCGTTTCGAAGTAAGTTTGCATCATCCTTTTTTTATTTTTCATCGCTCTACTAGAAGATTTAGTAGATAAGCTACCTTGATAGAATCAATCATCGATAGTAAAGATTTGATAGCTATTATCTTTTTTAAATTACTTTTTAAAGGAATTTTTAGGATACCGAGCTCCTAAACTGGATAATCTAGAGAAATAATTTCTCATTTTGACTCATTCTATCAAAAGTTAAACAAACAAAGGGTATTTGACTTTTCTCTGTCTCTTTGAAGGGTATTTGACTTTTCTCGTCTTTTTGAGGATTGTACTCCCTATGTCAAGTCGATCAGTAGCATTAGTTCACTTTATGCTTACACTTTTGAAGTATTATTAGTGCGACAGTCCATATATAGAGTTAGTTACTAAAATTTGTCTTTCTTTTTTTTTTTATCGTAGAACTTTTTGAACATCAAAAGTGTTACCCTCATTGCATACAATTAATTACTACAGTTTGTCTCTTTTTTACTATTTCACTTTTGAAATGCACTGTGTTGTCTAAAACTTTGTCTCCTTTTGAGTAAGATGCTGATAGGTTATACTCCTTTATCAATCTTACTGTCTACTCCTTTTAAGTAGAATAGGATATAATATTGCTTATTATCTATTTTGTTCTTTGGTCGATCAGCATCGTATTGATTTAAAAGTTCAACACTCATAATTGACGAGTCATTGGTTATTACCCTTCTATATTGCCTTAGCATCCGGAGTTTATCATTGCATTTTCTATTGCCTTAGCCTCCTTTATCGGCTACCTAAAAGTCTCGTATTTATGGTATTATGATGCTTTGTCATGCTTGTGACTTAGACTATTTATCATCTCACAGTTGCATCCTTTTCCTTGTCATTAGCTCACATCGCACTCGATTGTTAACCCTCCATTAAGCTTGATGTATGCATTCAATCTCTGGCATTACCTTCGATTGCTCCCCTACTTGACATGTAATATGAAAAAATTCTTCAATATAAGGGTAATTAAAAATTACTCTATATAATTAACTATGATTAGCATCCTGATCTTTATATTTTAAAAAGTATTATTGAGATTTCTACACTTATAAAAGTAAAATATTTAATCCAATTTCTCTTTATACCATTAACTTTATCGACGGAAAAAAAACATACGTGTTGTCACATGCAAAAAGAGCATGAATGAAAAGGATAAAAAATATAATGTAATTATCTTTAAATTATTAATTTTATAAAAACTTCCTTGATCAATTTTTTTCTTCCTTGTTCCAACCTACTCGCCTGTTGCCCATCTCCCCTGTGGATTCTACTCACCTGCCGCACATGTTACCTGCGACATCTTTTTCCTCGTCACACCTGGTTGCTCGTCGAACTCACGCATCCACCGTTCACCCATCGCACCCGCTCGCCCACCGCCCCTAGTCGATCATCGCTTGGTTGCCACACATGCTCACTCGCCACGCTCGCTCGTCCACCACATCGACTTGCTCGTCACACGCTCACCGCACTTGCTCGATTGCCGCTCGCCTGTCGCCCCTCTTTCCAATCCGCTCATCGATAATTTTTATTATATGTAAAAAATGCCATGCGATTATTATGTTTCATATGTGTATTTAGTTGCAATTTTTTCTACAGATGTAGCAAAAGGTGTTATGTAGATAATTTTTAACAGAAATAAGAGATTGATAGGAAATTGCCACTGAGTCAAACTCCAACGAGGCATGACAAAATTCATGAACCAATAAGCATATAAGTTTTTATCGTCGCTATCACTTTCATGTCGGTATGAGCTCATGTAAGCAAATGAACAAACTTTGATGTGACTTTTGTTGGCTTGCAGTAACTCTGCTTAGGTTATCGTGATATCTCAATCTGATGAGTCTCATGCAAATAAAGGTACAAGGAGAAAGCAATTTTACAAAAGTATTAAATGAGCTTTGCGACAAATGACACAAAATGATATATCTACTTTTTCTTTTAAAGATGACTAGAAATAACATAACATCAATTCTAGCATTGTGTTGATGTTGCCACAGATTTGGTTTTTTGTCATGCTACCTTCATAATTAGGCAAATGAAATAAGATTTTACATCCAATACAAACACTTCCATTTCATATCAGGAAAATGAGAGAAAAAAAATAATTTGTCATCATTCATTAAAAAAAAATGCAGGTACAATCGATAAGGGGTTGGCGAGCAAGAACGATGGGCGAGCAAGTACGGCGGGCAAGTGGTGCAACGAGAGAGCGATGAGTGATAGGTATGATAGGCGAGTGATGGATGAGTGGCGATCGAGTAGGTACGGTGGGTGAACGACGAACGAGTGGCAATCGAGCAGGTACAGTGGGCAAGCGAGTCCAACGAGCGAGCATATGCGGTGGGTGAGTGGCGGGCGAGTAAGTGCGATGGGCGAGCAGCGCGCGAGCAAGATCAACAGGTGCGGTGAACGACGGGTGAGTAGGTTGGAACGAGACGAGAAAGAGAAAATCGGTTAGGAAAGTTTATACAAAATTAATATTTCAAATATAGTAAAATTATGTTTTTATCCTTTCCATTCATGCATGTGTTGTCACATGTGCATTTTTCCATCGAGAAAGTTAACGACATAAAGAGAATTAGGGTTAAATATTTACTTTTGTAAATGTAGGGATCGCAATGTTACTTTTTAAAAATATAGAGACCACAATGTTAATCATAGTTACCTATAGGGGATAATCTATAATTACCCCTTAGATACATCATCTCGTATGAGATCTTGCAATAACTCTATGTTGCTCACTTGATTTCGATCTCTTTTGAGCTTTATGAAGCATCCATCTTTGCCTCTCTTGTCCTTCAGCTTAGAAGAAATAGCTTCGAGGTTGAGGAGGCTTGCTTCTCGAAGGCATCACCTTTGTCGTGTGCAGTTGGTAGCATAAGAAGCATCCATAAAAAATCTTGAGACTTATTCTCTTAGAAATTTGTTTTGTTGGAGTAACTTATCTCTACACATTATGTATCTCATGTAAAAGCAAAAGTTTTCATGCTCCATGACATTAAATTTTGGTCACTTTTCACCAAAAATCTTGAGACTTACTCTTGAAAACTTACCTCATTAAAGTAATTTTCCTCTTTGCATACTTACCTCATCTAAAATTTCACGACATCAAATTTTGGTCACCTTAGGATGCCATAAAGAATCTGTCATTCGCATACAAAGTATTTACATGAGTATAGATTTTTTTCAAGTTATCAATTCCCTTGCACGAACTCTTTCATCATCGATCAACCATTCTTCGACTTACATAATCTCATCCTTTCCAAAGTACTATCGCTTGCATCAAAGCACTATCAAGTTATGTCAATAATGTCGAGTCGTAGCTCGAACTTAATCATTATAACTTTTGTGTATATACATGTGTTTTCTAGTTTATTTGTCAATAGTGCCTCTCGCATGAGAGGATAATCATTTTTCAAAATGTCAATCTCAAATGTCCATCCTACTGAGTGATTTCATTCATCACATTTCTATGTTATTTTTTTCTTATAAAACTTATCCTTAACCTCATGCACTCCCTCGGGGAGGACGTATAAGATAAGGAAATGATGAGTTAGCAAAAGCGGTACTTGAGATCACATTACTAAACACTTAAAAAAAAACTTTATAGGTGTTATAAAATATAAAAATAAATTTAAAAAATTTTAAACGATTATACAATAAAAGATCTAAAATAATCCATCGTATACGAATTCATTATGCACAAGTGTCATACACAACAACAAGATACACCGATGAGCCATCCTTTGACATATAACTAATGTTTCCATCAATTCGGTGCCACCCCAAGGATAGTAATGTTTCATACCATAAGACTATCAACCAAAAAAGTTGCTGGTGGCATGTAAAATAGGATTAATTTGATCATTTTGCCTTAACATGTTATCACTCTGCTAGGCAACACTTACAGTCCTTAGGTAACAGAAAACATTAAAAAAAAACACACACACTGACAAAGATAAAAAAAATGGGAATGACAAATAATACTTCGCACCCTTATGAGATGCTTATGAAAAGACATCCAAAAATAATAAAAAATAAGATCGATATCAGATCACGGACGTGTGTGGAACCCCTCCACTCGACTGTTTTACTTCGTGACAGGCAGCCCTTTGATTCATCGATCGTTCGTCTTATCTCTCTTTTAGGAAGCTAGAAAAGTCAGGTGTCATCAGTCCAACATTTCCCAGCAACACCACCGTGTCGCATCACTCGCTTTTATGTAATCCCACGCCTCGTGATGACCCCCTGTTGTTCGATCTCATTGCACGCCGGGAGCCGACGTAGAAATGGAACCCCTCTCAACAGCGCCTCCTCATTGGTCCACTGTCGTGGAACCCACACAAAGCACCTAACGGGAGGTGATGACGGGCCGCTCCCACCCACGCAATGAACGAAGGCATTCTTGCATGACCTGATGAGACATCTAAACCGGCACATCAGCGACACGTAGGCGTCACTCGAGCGGCATGATGCAACACCGCGCCCCCACCCCCCCTATCTTGCCGCGAGTGTAGCCCCTCCTACAACTCCCAACCACGTTACCTCAACAAAATCCACTCACACCAAATAATAATAATAATAATAATAATAATAATAATAATAATAATAATAATAATAATAATAATAATAATAATAATAATAATAACACAATATAAAACTCTTCGTCTAAACCATCCAAGTGAATTATCCTTTAACGAAAAGAAAATAAAGAAAAAGGAAATTGGAGCCGTGTATCTTACAATTGCCGCTATACCGTCCCCTACTTCGCCGGCCGCCGCCTCCCAAAGCAAAAACAAATGGAAGAGGAGCAGCAGTTACTGCTACTCACTGCATCTCTCACCTCAGCCGGAGTGCCTTGCTCGCGTGCGTCCAAGGCGGACAGCTCCTCTTCTCCCTCTGTATCTCCCGCCTCCTCTTCCTCGCCTCCATCGACGCCACCTTGTAGTCCACGCTCCGCTTCTGCTGCAGCTTCTGATCTTGCCATCCCGACGTCGCCGCCGCAACCGCAGGGCCCTCCTCCTCCACTGCCTCCTCAGGCTCAGGCAACGCATTCAGATCGGGTATGACTTGATGGTTCTGGTGATGATTTGGTGTTCGACTATAATCGACGGCAGCTGCCTTTGCCTGCCGATGGTCAATCTATTAGTTTCAGGATTAATCCGACCCCTTTCGTACTTGGAAAGGGGAAGAAGGAAGAAAACATCACCCGCACCTCTCTAAGCACGGAGTTGTTGGCTCTCAGTATCTCGATTCGACTTCTATACTCATCTATTACCTGATTCAAGAAGATAATGAGCAGAACAGATCAAATACAGAAAGCGATTAACATATAATTGTATCAATTAAAAGGAAAAGGAAAGGGCCGAGAGAAGAGCGGCTACCCTTTTAAGATAAGCTTTGTCGCCTGTTAGCGTGGCGATCTTTTGGCGCTGTTCCTCCACCCACTGTTTCAGATCCAAAAAGAAAAACCCCATCAAGAAAGCGTCGCGAATCACAAAGCAGGGAAAGAGAGACTGGGATATGTTGTTTGTCTGTTTCTTTCACCTCCTTGTGCCGCTTCGGGTTCTTGAACTGCTGCTTGGGTGGAGGCGACGGCGCTGCCGAACTCGGTCTTCCGTCGTCGTCCTCGCCGCCGCTCCCGAGGAACGAAAGCGGCGTCGCCGGGCTGGATGTCGTGGCTTCGACGGCGAAGGCGGACGAGGAGGTCGGGACCTCGCAGCCATCGCCTTCCTCTTTCTCTTCTCCCGGCGGAGGCGGAGGAGGAGCAGGAGATGTGGGGAGACGAGGGGGTGGGTCGTCCGAGATCGAGCGGCGCCGTCTGGTACCCCACCGGAGGTAGTCGGGCAGGGAAGGCGAAGTGATGCGACGGAGGCGGAGATCGAAGTAGAGGATGGTCTCGGGGAGCCTGCAGAGTATGCGGGCCACCTGCAGCTCCTCCTCCGTAAGACACACCGCCGGCGGCGGAATATCCTCCTCGTCGTCTATGCCCTCCGGGGATATGGAGGCGGCGGCCGGGGGTGACGAACCTTTGACACGGCTGCGTAAGAGGGACATGGGAGATGAGCAGAGAGAGAGAGAGAGAGAGAGAGAGAGAGAAGGGGGAGCGGTTGCCGCTGATAGAAGAGGGAGATGAGTGCTGAGGGCCGGAGACAAGTGCTTATAACGGGAAATCCACGGCGGGTCACTGCGGTTTCGCCACGTGTCGGATGGACGTCGATAGGTCTCCCCTTCTCTCTAGGGTTTCGTCCAGGGATCCAGCCCGCCCCTGGCAACCTCCCTCTGCGTCAAGTGCCAAGAAAGCACTCTCCAGGTGTGAAGAATAGGTGGGGCCCAACCTGGGTGTCGCCAGCACGGACGGCTGGAATTTAGGAAATGGCTCTCCCTCCTCGCCGCGCTATGCAGACATCCGTCCGAAAATATGTTCCACACGCGCACACGCCACCACGTTCACCGACCTTGGAGACAGCAGCAACACTAAAGGTGGAGTAGAAGGAAAATTCGGACGGCTGCGATCGTCCGCATAGGTCGATCGAGCCCGTATCAGGTGAATAGAAGGAAAGGGTAGCGGTGGTGGACACGTCAACGATTTCTGTTTTCCTGTCGAACTAGCGGCGTCGTTCATCAAGCCTGATCGAAACGATTCAAGAGAACGACGAACAATTTTTCTGGATCGAGTAAATTGTTGTTATATTATTTGTATGAAAGCCAAACATAACGAGCCATGTGTACAAATAGCTAAACGTCACGGCAATGTTCCACGTGATCGCCTATCATCCCCCGATGATGGCAAATTTAGCGTTAAAGGCATCCACCGTACGTTAAAGGATGATCAGGTTTAAGCACGAGTTTTGTGGGTTGTATGCACGTATATAGATCGATCCTTATTGTCCAATCATTTATTATCCAATGAATGCTATTAACGCTGTACGTACGGTGAAACTAGGGGCAAAAATTGGGACACATAATAAAATGGGGCCCCTCAATCTACTCAAAGGCATGGCATTTTTACCTTTAAAAGCCAAACTGGAGCAGAATAAAATTGCTGCGCGGGACCCTTCCACGTACATGAACCACATGAAGAATTAATTACCGCTACGGTTGGATATAAATCTCGACATTTGAATCCAATCCCAGTCGGGTCCGATTCGACCCGCCAACTCCTGTGCCCCGATCAAAGTTTTTCCAGCTGTTAGTAGGGAGGTTTCCAAATTAACTCTTGGCACCATCCTGATTGACGACTTGACTCGAGCTTATCCGTTTGTCGCCGTACGGGATGCGAGGGATTGGATCGGATAGGATGGCGAATCAGTCAAATTCAACCCAAAAAGGATTCCGATGGTGAGTGATTCTACAACCATTCCATTGGATGAAAAAAATATATATTAACATCAATCAACTAAATAATATAAAAAATATATATTAACATCAAACAACATAAGTTCAGAGAGCCCTTCGTATGCAACATAGATCCTAGCAAAAGTATGTGCTTAAATTTAAAGCCAAAACCTATTTATGTAATATATGATTCAACGCATTTTCCAACTCAAAAGAAGTGTTTGAGGGGAGCAGTGGGTCATTGCATCGGAGTCATGGAAGATATAAAAGCAACATCGCATGCTTTTGAGAGAAAGCAATGCTTCTTCTGTTGGAATCTACGAGTCGTCACTGCAAAAAAAACCCACTAATTACAATCTCGCTCATACAAGCCAGAGAAGAAAATCAAAATGAATAAAATCTTAGCACGAAAAGAAGAGAGAATTTTTCAATACAAGAAGAAGAAAAGAAAATAAAACTAAGCGAAATATGCAAGAAAACACATGATGGAAGGAGAGAGGCGTCGGCAGCGTTACGGCTTGAGAGGGTGGGGGATCACATGGTGGTCATCCCTTTTATAGATGGAAACGATTAGGTTTTCCAGGGGTAATCGGTTGGTTTCACGTGACACGAGTCACCGGTCCATTGATGAGCAATAGGTTTGTCTTGGAGCCGAGGATGAGCCCAAACATTAGGTACGTGTGACTTGTAGACCACTCGTTGCGAGCTTGGATGCTTGATTGGCTCGCCGCCAATCCTGTCACTGCGGGGCATACTGGCCGAAACCTAAGGTTACCGAATCGAGTCGATGTAGCAGTCCGTAGTGGCCACGTGCTTCATCTGCGCGCTTGGTTTGTTTACCATTAGACATGTTACACAATAAATACTTGACATCCAACTTTATCCACCTTGGACCCAGTCATATGCAGACGATGAGGGCCCTCAATGTGTCAATGCTATCGCGAATGCTACACTCGCGTGAATATCACGTGATGGGCGACCAATTTGGTGAAGCGTAGTACGCGTTCGAGCATCTGCTGCCCCACCAGTCACGTGCCGCTCCCCCAGGAATCCCGCATCAAGTGGCGGACAGCATATGCTTTTTCCCAACCCAACGCCGATCTTTTACCATACGCGGGTTAAGCCCAACCCCGCGTCTCCGCTCCCACCCTCTTCAAACCCTACCTCAAGAGGATCACGACACGCGTCCATATTGGACGGAGCAGATTCGTCCTTAGACTAAATATCTCCTCTCGTCGTCTGTCTATAAGAGAGATGGAACCCTAGAAGGGAAAGAGCATAAGCGAGGGGCAGATCGATTAGGGGTCTGATTTGCTCACCTGAAACCAGAGTCGATCGATTGGAGATGGCCAACCCTCGCGTCTACTTCGACATGACCGTCGGCGGCTCACCGGTGGGGCGGATCGTGATGGAGCTGTACGCGGACGTGACGCCGAAGACCGCGGAGAACTTCCGGGCCCTCTGCACGGGCGAGAAGGGGATGGGGCGCTCCGGCAAGTCGCTCCACTACAAGGGTTCCTCCTTCCACCGGGTGATCCCCGGGTTCATGTGCCAGGGCGGCGACTTCACTCGCGGCAACGGCACCGGCGGAGAGTCGATCTACGGCGAGAAGTTCGCCGACGAGAACTTCGTGAAGAAGCACACGGGCCCTGGCGTGCTTTCCATGGCGAACGCCGGGAAGAATACTAACGGGTCGCAGTTCTTCGTCTGCACCGCGCAGACCTCGTGGCTCGATGGCAAGCACGTCGTGTTCGGCCGCGTGGTGGAGGGGATGGAAGTGGTGAAGGCCATCGAAGCGGTGGGATCGCAAAGCGGAACCACCAAGAAGCCCGTCGTCGTGGCCGACTGCGGTCAGCTGTCTTAGGAGGATGTAGAGGAGCGCATCCCGATCTGTTGGTCTTCGTCGTCGTCCTCGTCTGGAGTGGTGGTCGTCGTAGGAATAATCGACGGTTCACGCCTCTGTGGCCGTCGATCCGGAGTCGTCGTGTGTCGTCATAACTATCCTTTTGTTTAGGTTTCTTGTCATTATCGTCAGCAGGAGCCACCATTGTCATCGTTTGGCCATCCGCACCGCGTTGCTGTTGTCTTTACCTTTCCTATGTATTACGGGGTTATCCATATCTCTGATCAATAAAATTAGGATTGTTACCAAGTTGTCGAATTCGTGACATTGAGATACGCGCGGATATGTTTTTTTATTTAATCAAACGCCTCAGAATAAAAAAAAAGGACGATTGGCGTTTGTTTCAAGAAAAGTGGTGGAAGGACTGCCACTCGGTCGGGCATCTGTCCTTGGTAACAAGGGATGGTTGCGAGCAATTATGGCCCCTGGTCGTGAGATTCTGTAGTGATATTTTGTCGTATGGGGTGGGGCAGCCGCGGCTGCCTGGAGACACACCATTGCTTTTTCAAAATAGATTCAGTGTTGCTGATTCAAATCCAGTTCTGCCCGCTTGGACCGGACCGAGCCACGTACTGTGCGTTTGGGCTAGCCCGACCAGGTCCGGTCCATCAGGACTGGAGTGACCCCGGTCTGCGTTTGGGCCGTCATGCGTCGGCTTATTAACCTGGGCTGTCTGGGTCACCCCAGCCGAGCCGCACCCGCGTTTGTCTGGGCCTACCATGCCTTACGACGAGTCGAGCCATGCACATCCATTCAATCGAATCCTTTCTCGAGATGATACTTGGAGCGGAATCTTCGTGGTACAGCAAGATGCAATGGATTGGGGCAAAATTAGGCATTAATATCTGTGGGCATGAGCCAATCCACTTGCGCAATACCGTCGACAGTAAAGCACGTAGACCGGATTCAATCTCACCTCTGATCCGATTCAGTGGATGTACTGACACGGACCCTCGAGCACACCGATCAAGAGATCATGCCGCTTGTGATCGAATCTTGACCGTCTAAGATTCTCTTCCCTCTTCCATCTGTTCCCATATAAACAGCCGACCAGGTGGAATTCGAATAATCTCGTGGATGATGTCGTCGCTGTCGCTCGCCTTCCCCAAATCGTTCCTCCGGAGCCCCTCCCTCCCTCGCCGCCGGCCCCCGCGCTGCTCCGTCGCCGTCGGCTCCTCGTCCGCGACGCTCTACGATGTGCTCGGCGTCGCGGCCGACGCCACGGGCGTTGAGATCAAGGCGGCGTACCGGAGGCTCGCCCGGGCGTGCCACCCGGACGTGGTGGCGGCCCAGCGGAAGGGCGCGTCGGCGGCGGCGGACGAGTTCATGCGCGTCCGCGCGGCCTACGAGATCCTCTCAGACCCGGAGAAGCGCGCCGACTACGACCGAAGGGATAAGGCGGTGGTGTTCTCTGCGCCGACGACGTCTTGGTGCTCCTCCCAGGACCGCCGCCCACGGACGTGGGAGACGGACCAGTGCTGGTAGCAGAAGACGAGCTGGATGTCAAACTATTGAGCCCCTTGTTCTTCCTTGTTATGTACATAGTATCTTCAAGGGTGTGGACAGGTACTGAAAATTTGTGATGCCTTGTATCTGCTTGATGAGAAGCCTGTGAAAGATCGTTTCATCACATTTGTTTCTCTTTGTAGTACAGCCTTCTCTCATCACACAACATAGTAAGGAGGCATCCGTTAATTGTAAATTCTGACTCAATAGATAGAAAAGCAAGAGATAAAACTCTAAAAGAAAGGAATAATAGAAGGGGCAAATTCTGAAATCTGGGGGCGGTCACTCTCATCGCCCTTTGGCCAATGGGGACATGCAAAAGCCAGTGTGATCAAGTCGTTGATCGGCCGTTCCCTTCCAATTGGCTGCTCCCCTTCTTACTGGCCTTTTTTTGTGTGATTATAATATGTTATGCAAATAGCAATTAAATATTATTTTCTCCCCACACGTTGTGGCTGGTTGGAGCCACGTTGGCACGGTCTAGAATCAATCAAATCCGTTTAAATCAAATTTGAATTTTTTTAAATAAATATAAATATCTGCATTAAATTATATTTGATTTTTTTAATTATCGATAATGTTTTATGAATCGATTCACATAATTGGTTTAACATAAGAAATGTACTATGGATTCAAATCATATGCAAATAAGTTCATCAAGTTGGACCACTACGATCGACCCATAAGAATTAGACAATTATTTTATCGAGAGAGAAGAAGGATATTTAGAACGTAAAAAAAAAAAAACAAGAAACATCAAATGAAAAATCTAAAAAGAAAAAAAGGGAGCATCACTCCTTAAAAAATCCAAGAGAGATTTTTCAAGAATCGTAGAAAGGTTTTTACCACGTATTTAAGTGATTAATTTATTTTAGATAAAGTTTATAGATCTTTTACTTACTATTAGTGTTGCCGAACTAAGATAACCACTGGATGACATTGAGGGTTGGCCTGGTTCGATCGCCGATGTTTCGGAGTGCCTCAACTTAGCTCGTGGTTGAGACGACCTCCCGGGAGATTCGACATCTGCAAGAAGGCTTGGGTCGGGTTTTTCCCGACTTGGCCCCTCCGATGATCAAGTTAGTGGTGAGTGGCTTTTTTCTCCTCCTCTCATGAGGTCCGACAGAAGGTTTTTATATACGCGTCTGGGGTTGGGTGCGCGTACCTCAGTTCGGATGATGGTCGGTCTATACGGGGCGACGTCGTACAGGATAGCGCTATGCAACGTCGCCCCGAGCTCCTGAGGGTAGGCGGCCCCGTATGGCACCGTCTCAGACTTCCTGGGATGGGCTGCTCCATGCAGTATCGTCCCAGGCTTTCGGGGGCAGGCTGGTTCGTGCGACGTTGTCCCGTGCTTTTGGGGATGAGTTGCCCTATGCGGCTTCGGGCAGCACGGAAGTACTGTTACTTCCGACCCGAGGTGGCGGGTTGGATGTGGCATCTCGCATGGACCTTGTCTTCCTGCTGACGTGCCCGCTGATTATTGCCACGTGAGTGATGCCAGAATATCCCCTATCACTTCTCTCTTTCTCTCTCTCTCTCCCCCCTCAAACGAGGCATATTCCGGGGCCCTTGTGGAGGGGCCTGGGCATGTCTGGCTTGCCCTTTCTGCAATGTCAATTGTTATGTGAGAGTTGATGAGTCGCCTCGTGGCATCGTTGCTTCTGTGATGGGGGGTCTAAGCTGAGATGATGCGCCAGGGGTCGCTTGGTTGGTCGGACGGGTGGTCGAGCTTTTGAACTCTAGCGCAAGCTGGATCGGCGCCCAAGTTGTTGAACTCGAGCTCAAGCTAGAGTGGTGCTCGAGCTGGTAAACTCGAGCACTAATGGACTGGTGCCCGGGTTGGTGAACTCGGGCATGAACTGGACTGGTGCTTGAGTTGGTGAACTCGGGCATGAATGGACTGGTGCCCGAGTTGATGAACTCGAGCGCAAACTGGACTGGTGCCCGAGCCGATGAACTCGGGTACAAGATGGGGTGGCACCCGAGCTGGTGAACTCGGGCACTAATGGACTGATGCCCAGGTTGGTGAACTCCGGCACGAATGGACTGGTGCCCGAGCTGGTGAACTCGGGCAAAAATAGAACTAGTGCTCGAGCTGGTGAACTCGGGCGCGAACTGGACTAGTGCCCAAGCTAGTGAATGCGGGCACAAGTAGAACTCGTGCCCGAGCTAGTGAACTCGGGCATAAATAGAACCAGTGCCCGAGCTGGTGAACTCGAGCACGAACTAGATTAGTGCCTGAGCTGTTAAACTCGGGCATAGATTGGACTGGTGCCCGAGCTGATGAACTCAGGCACGAACTAGACTGATGTCCGATTTGGTGAACTTGGGCACAAATTGGACTGGTGCTCGAGCTGGTGAATGTGAGCACAAGTAGAACTAGTGCCCGAGCAAGTGAACTCGGGCACAAATAGAACCAGTGCTCGAGCTGGTGAACTCGGGCACAAACTGGACTAGTGCCCGAGCTGGTGAACTCAGGCATAGATTAGATTGGTGCCCAAGCTGGTGAACTCAGGCACAGATTGGACTGGTGCACAAGCTGGTGAACTTGGGCACGAATTGGACTGGTGCCCGAGCTGGTGAACTTAGGCACAAATTAGACTAGCACTCGAGCTGGTGAACTCGGGCACAAATTAGACTAGCGCCCAAGCTATTGAACTCGAGCACGAACTGGACTGGTGCCTGAATTGATGAACTCGAGCACAGATTGGATTGGTGCCCGAGCTGGTGAACTCGGGCACAGATTGGACTAGTGCCCAAGCTGGTGAACTTGGGCATGAATTGGACCGGTGCCCAAGCTGGTGAACTCGGGCACAAGTAGAACCGGTGCCTAAGTTGGTGAACTCGAGCACGAACTAGACTGATGCCCGAGCTGGTGAACTCGAGCATAAGTAGAACTGGTGCCCGAGCTGGTGAACTTGGGCATGAATTGGACTGGTGCCCGAGCTGGTGAACTCAGGCATGAGACGCTCCTTGGGGGAAACCTCATGTTGCCTGACGGATCCTAGCAGACAGAGGTTTCCAATGCGTGTGGGATAGGGGGTTGGCATCACATGCATCCTGCGGGGCATCCGCTGACGTGGTGGCAGGGAAACGACATTATGCGTATCTAACGAGGGGTCAATGTCGCACGTGACTTCTGGCGGGCGTTTTTGCTGATGTGTACTAGGGCGGGAGCCCTTGGTCAGTGTGCTTGGCAGAGTGCCTTTCAGTAAATGTTGTCATCAATTTCCACCTCGAGGAGTCCAAACGTCATCTTGGTGGCAGCGGGGTTTCTCTCTTATAAGTCTTTTCCTATGCGTGGGTGGGTCATTGTGTTCCCCTTCGATTTCTTTTTGTTGTCTGGGTCCTTCATCTCCCCTAATGCCTAGTCTTAAGGTCGGGATGCCTTCTTCTTCATCTTCATCATCGAGTCAGTCTGCTCCCAAGGTTAACGAGTCGACCTCAGGAAGTTTTAGGGTAGAGGTACTAAATTCGTTCTCTGGAGGGGTGCCCCCGGTGGATTCGAAGGCCCTTGCGGCCCTTCAAGTTATGTGGCCATGACATGATGTGGATTCGGTGGTGACCGAAGAACTGTTAGGGCTTATTCGGGATTGTTACAGTATCCCGAGGGAGTACGAACTCCATGCCCTGTTGCCCGGGCAACGCCCCTACGGCCCGTTCCTGGATGGGTTTGGGCTTACTTTGGATGCCCTCGAAGCGGGGCTGAGGTTCCCGTTGCACCCATGATCGTAGAGTGCCTACGGTGGTGGGGAATCTCCTCGTCCCAAATGGCGCCCAACTCGTGGCGCTACCTGGTGATTTTTTTGAGAGAATGCCGTGGGGCGGGGATCGAGCCGACCCGAACGCTATTCTTAGCATGCTTCCAGCTATGCAAGGGTTAGGGTAGATATTGTTGAATTTCAGATTTTGATAATGAAACTAATTGATTATGATTTGTGGTCTAACTGTGTTTTGAGTTACGCAGGTCTACTATCGATCAGGATTAGACAGTTGATGCTGGAGGAATTGACGTTGTGCCAGAGGTAATCACATCTAGATATTGGATGTCGAGCCGGAGGTTCGATCGACGATCGGTGGAAGGCTTTGTACGTCGGGCATCGGGCCTAGAAGAGCGTGTTGCGCCAAGGATATCGGGGTTGCGGAGATCAACCGTCGATTGGGCAACGGACCACAAAAGAGGACGATGTGCCCAAGGATCGGACGAAGCGCCGACCAATGATGTCTTGCGGCAAGCCGAATGTCAATTTACGTTGTAATAACTATCTAGATCGAAGTATAGTGTTTGTTTGTTTGTGTGCAGGATTAACTACGATGACAATGAAGACGTAAAGTGAAATAAAGTGCCAGAAGACAAGTGGGATGGATCGTTGGGAGTTCAAGAGTTCGACGGAAGTCCAAAGATTCGTTGGGAGTGTTGCTAGAACTGGCCGAGAACGAGTAGGAAGCATGCCGAAGGGTTTTCGGAAGTTCGCTGGAAGGTTCATCGGAAGTTCGCGGAGCTTGCCAAGAAAGATCAGAGCTTGCCAAAGAAGCTCGGTGGAACTCGCCAAGATCATTATGAAGTTCGGGAGCTTGCTGGGAGTCCGCAGAATGGTTTCCGAGGGTTCGTCGGAAAACCACCGAAAGTTCGCCGGAAGACCACCGAAAGTTCGCCGAAAGCTCACCGAAAGAAGTCTTGTCTTATGGACTTTGAAATAGCTTAAAAAATATCTTTAAAATTTATAATTAGCACATAATTTGGTTTAGAATTAAGTGTTAATCATATAAACCAAATTTGGGCCAATTCGGACTTCATTTGGATCAGTTTCGGCCGAGATTTCGGTCGAAATCACTGTGCTGCAATGACCTGGGCGGTAGTACCGCCCAGTGGTCGAACCTTGGGTGGTAGTACCACCCTAGGCTGGCGGTAGCACTGCCCAGCACCCGCAGGCACCAGTGGTAGCACCGCTGGATGGGCGGTAGCACCACCCAGTACTGCCAACATCGGGAAATTCAAAATGGTTCAAATTTTGGCTCCAAGTTTGGGCTCCAAATTTGAATCACTTTGAGGCCTATAAATATCCCACTCATTCAGAGTTTAAAGGTGGTCTAGAACTGAAAAAAAGAAGGAAGAAACTCTCTTGAAAGTGTATCAAATCTTCCCTCTAAGTCTTAAGAGTGTTCTAGTCCAAGAGAGGGGTAAGAGTGCTTGTAAGGGTTATCTCCTAAGCCCGTCAAAAGGAGAGGTGCTGTGAGGGAGTTCATCCTCGCCCGTTGGAAGGAGGATAGCTAGTGGAAAGCCGGTGGCCTCAAGCAAGAGGAATCGGGAGTGGATGTAGGTCGGATGACCGAACCACTATAAAAATCTGGTTTACATTTACGTTCTTGCTATTTACTTTGCTGCAAACCATCTTCATTTACTGCCTTACTTACTCAACTTCCTCTTCATCTTCTTATGTATGCTTTAAATTTAAAATACAATCTTTCCGGGTTCATACGAAATGAAGTTTTCACCGTACGAAGTTTCTGAAACTTGTTCAAATCACTGAAAATTTATCATTCCTTACCACTGCACTAATTCACCCCCCCTCTTAGTGCTGCTCGATTTCTAATAATTGGTATTAGAGTCATGTTCTTTCTCTTTCGGATTTACACCCGTGAGAAATGGCTCTAAATGGCTTTCAAGAGGGTTTTTTGATTTTTCGTCCACCGTTCTTTAACGGTTCGGACTACACATATTGGAAAACTCGAATGAGAGATTTTATGCTTTCAATGGATTTGGATTTGTGGAACATCATCGAAAATGGCTTTCAACCTTCCTCTAAACCGACGAACGAATGGTCGGACTTAGAGAAAATTTTTTTTTCCTTAAATGAAAAGGCTATGAATGTCTTATTTTGTGCTTTGGACAAGAACGAGTTCAATCGAATTTCTATGTGCGAAACGGCTTTTGATATTTGGCAGACACTTGAAATCACGCACGAGGGAACTAGTAGAGTCAAAGACTCGAAAGTAAACCTCTTATTGTATGATTTTGAGCTCTTCCGAATGAAACCAAGCGAAACTATCGGCGATATGTACACCCGTTTCACGGATGTCGTCAATAGCTTGAAAAGTCTTGGAAAATATTTTTTGAATTTTGAACTCACTAACAAGATCTTAAGATCCCTTCCAAAAAGGTGGGATACTAAAATAACGGCGATAGAAGAAACTAAAGATTTAAATGATTATTTTATTAAAGAACTCATTAGATCCTTAATGACATATGAAATGAGTTTCTTAGAACATGTTGAACATGATGAACATTTGAACCACCTTCTAAAGAACAAGAAGGTTTTAGAACTCCGAATTATGAATTGCCACTTGAGTGATGACTCAAGTAATGAGGACAATGAAGAGGACTTTGAACTTTTAATGAATCTTAATAAGTTCATTAACCAAGAATCTAAAAATAACAATGAACTTGAATGGAGGAAGAGGCCACCAAAGAAGAAGAAGAAGGATTGTAAAGAAGAATCAAGTAAAGAAGAGGCGAAATGGGCTTTGACGGTTTTTGATAATGAGGTAAGAAACTCACCCAAGTTATTTTTATCTTATTTTGAAATTACATGATGCTTTCATGAGTGCTTAATTTAGATGGTAGGAAATAAAAATTATTTTCAAAAATTATATTATGCTTCTTTTTTAGCAATTTTGAAAAATTATAAAAATGATCATGAAAAACTATATTGTTAAAGTTTCATGCATGTTATGATTCAAAACTTTGAATGATGATTACTTAGTTTATAATTTCCATATCGTTTATTGATGCATGGTTTAACACAAAAGTTATTTAGCATAATTATGTTTAATAGGGTTAATCCATGATTGTGTACTTCGGTTTTCATGCAATGAGGATTTAAAGTAATGTTGATTTAAAAATATCCATCTTGGATTAATGTGTCTTAATCCTTCTTATGATGAAGTTTTTATATGATGCATGTCTTCATGAAATCAATTGCAAAACTAAAAGACCTAACCCACAAATTTTCAAAATGAAAGGAATATGATTTTGATGTTGCCTTGTGTTATATTTGGACTTAATGGTTTTCATGATGAAAATTATTTTTTCAGATTTTTAAAATGATGTATGATTTTAGCAAAAGTTTGAGCATTGATCATCTTGTTATAACAAATGAAAGAAAGAATTAAAATGACTTTGATGATGTATCATGAAAACATGCTTAATGATTGTATCATACTTGATGATTTGAAATCTCATATTTTGAAATAATATATTCATAATGAATCCATGAATCTTGATGATTTTTTATTGCTTTTGATTTCAAACAAGATGCATGATTTTTGATACAAAAATTAATAGCATGTTTCAAGATAATGCTTGCACACCAAATATGATCAAAAGATAGAAGCAAACATATTGATGATTTCGTTTTTATATGAAAGTTTTGAACATGCTTATATAAGATCAACCACATAAAATAAAACACAAAAGTTAAAAATATTTTAATCACGATATTTTATTTATGATGTGTTTGGTCTTAACGGTTTTTATAACGAAACTTACATCTTGCTTTGAATTGTTGATATATGCTCACATGTAATCAATTTATATTACTCTTATTAAAATTTTTGAATGAAAGATTTTGATACATTTAATCTTGATGGGTTTAATGACAAACTTCTATTTTGAATTTATACAATGATGGCTTCCGTATAAATATTTGAACATACCTTATGAAATCATCATTGATAATGATGAAATGAAAATATTAAAAATTTATTATCATGCTTAATGATTTTATGATATCATGAGGACTTGAAGTTGTTATATCTTGATGACAAACTCATGTTTCGGTTTTAAAATTTGATACTCATCTTTTGAAACATGAGTACACTTATACGAAATAAATAACTCAAAATAAAACACATTATCATGATTAATTGAATCTCATGTCTTGGAATAATATGTTGTATTTTTGCCTTGACAATTTTTATGATAAAGTTTGACTTTCGATTTTGATGAATCCATGTGAATCTTTTGAATCAAATCTTTTAGAAAATACCACATACTTAATGTGATTTGACTTAATGATCATTATGATGAAATTTGCCTTTCCATCTTGAATGTTGACATTTTGTTTTAAGATAAAGGCATACTTATAAGAAGCAAATCATATGAATAGAAATTTACAAGAACGAAATGCAATCCTCTATCTTTTCGATTCTTCAATAAATCTATGCTTGTCATGTATGAATTTATTGAATGTGATTTTTGAGGATGATTTTAGATTTGAAAAATGCTTGATTCATATTTATGACATAAGATACATTTTAAATATGAATCATGCTCTATCTCCCTTAATTCATTTTGTTCTCCTATAATTCCTTTTTACTTACTAAAAAGGAGAGCTTTCCAAATGAATCATGTTTGATAATTTGTGTTATGAGATTTAGCCTTTATGTCTTGAACATTTATGCTTATTTTTATTCGACATAAAAAGGACAAAAGCATGTTCATATGAAATCAATGCAAATCATTAAAAGAGAAATGTATGTTTCTTGAACATCTTTCTATCTCTAAAGTTTTCGATTTTTCATAAAAGACAAGTGATGAATTCATTATGATATTTTGTGAATCACTTGAATTATGAATGAGATTTTGATGAAGTGTTAAATTTTCAATCTAATCAAAGATTAATGAACTCATTTATATGAATCTCTTGATCTCTTGAAATCATGACTTTGAATTCTTGACTTGAGATATCTTTGCGAATCAAAATATTTTCCTCTATGATTACTTTCTTTTTACCATTAACTAAAGAGGAATATAATCCAAATCTTAATATCTCGGTAATTGATACTTGAATGAATTCGTGTACTTGATATTTGATACTTGAAACTTCTCATGAAATGTAACCTTGATGAGAATTCCTATGCATGAATCAAGTTGCTCTTTGTGCTATATCTTTTCAAATGAATCATGAGCCTTGATATAATATCTTGCATGATATTAAAATGACAAGAATTCTTTGGCTTGTAGGCTTTATGTGGCAATTGAAAAATTGATATTTGCCTTATGATGAATCAATGAATCATGATTTGATCCTTAATATTGATGTGCTTTTATATATCATGATTCTTGGTTGTATGATATTTATCTTGAATTAAAAATTAATAAATATGAATTTTGATCTTGCTAAAAAGAAAGTTATGAATCATGAATGATATCTTTTAGTTTTGATCCTTGACGAATTTACATATTGATATCCTTCATGACATGATTTCTTTGTATTATTGTCTTATTTGCATCATGTGATGATTGAAAAATTGATGTATATTTTTATTGATGCAAATTTATAATTGATATGAAAAATGACCTATATAATGATTGAAATTTTTAGCCATTTAGTCCTCCATTCTTTTTTTACAAAGACAAAGGGGGAGAAAAATTGCTACATTGTAATTTCATAAGAAGTTAAGGATTGCTATCTCAAAGGATACAAATATTGCTATCTTGACTATCTTAAAAGAAGCAAAATGCAAAACTTCAAAATTTTGAAATGTTACACTTGCCACGCCTTTATGTTTGTATGTTTTAATGAAAAGTTAGTATATATGTTTAAAGTAATTATATATAATTGCTAGCTCATTACAAACAAAAAGTTGATAGTATGCAACGGTGAAACTTAATTACAAAAGAGAAGAATTGAAAGAAAGCTAACTTGCGTGTCGCAAAGTATGTTAGCTTGTTTATCATTATTGATTGCTTGCTTATCATCTTTTTCTCTCATATCATGATGTTTGACTCCATTGAATTCATGACTTAATATGCTAAAAATTCATGTTGTAAATTTATTATTTTATCATGATCAAAGCATTGACTATTTGTACTCCACTTTTTGACAAAAACAAAGGGGGAGAAGATTTATTGCTAGCTTATATATTGCAAAGAAAAATTTTGCTAGCTAGAACATACAAAGGAAGCAAAGAAAGTGCAACTTGCACATCTCAAGAAGCAAGTAAAAAAAAAATTGCCATCATTGCCCATCCTTAAAAACTTGCTATAATTGAATGGTATGATTGGATGTTGTATTGCAAAGCTATGCTTGAGTTATAATGTGATTGATAGCTAGTATGTTTGTAATATTTGCATATCCTTGAAAACTAGTTATGATGTTACTTCTCCTTTTTGTTGATGACATAGGGGGAGTAGATTGATGACTTCATGCATTGATTGAATATTTTATATATTTGCATGATGGTTTGATGTATTCTCTTAACATTGTGATGAATGTTGCTTGGATTTAGGATAATCCAAAGTTTCTATCAATAACATATTGATAGGGGGAGTTTGGTTAAACTCCGGAGAGTTATGGTTAACTCTGTTAGTTATTAATTAGTTGTCATCATCAAAAATGGGGAGATTTTTGAATCTAAGATTTTGATGATGAAACTAATTGATTGTGATTTGTGGTCTAATTGCGTTTTGAGTTACGCAGGTCTACTATCGATCAGGATTAGAAAGTTGATGCTGGAGGAATTGACGTTATGCTAGAGGTGATCACGTCTGGATATTGGATGTCGAGCCGGAGGTTCGATCAACAATCGGTGGAATGCTTCGTACGTCGGGCATCGGGCCTAGAAGAGCATGTTGCGCCAAGGATATCGGGTTTGCAGAGATCAATCGTTGATTGGGCAAAGGACCGCAAAAGAGGACGATGTGCCGAAGGATCGGACGAAGCGCCGACCAATGACGTGCCGGACAACTGAATGTCAATTTGCGTTGTAATAACTATCTAGATCGAAGTATAGTGTTTGATTGTTTGTGTGCAGGATTAACTACGATGATGATGAAGACGTTAAGTGAAACAAAGTGCCGGAAGATAAGTGGGATGGATCGTTGGGAGTTCGAGAGTTCGACGGAAGTCCGAAGATTCGTTGGGAGTGTTGCCAGAACCGACCGAGAACGAGTAGGGAGCTTGCTGAAGGATTTTCGGAAGTTCACCGGAAGTTTCGTCGGAAGTTCACCGGAAGTTTCGTCGGAAGTTCACGGAGCTTGCCAAGAAAGATCGGAGCTTGCCAAAGAAGCTCGGTGGAACTTGCCAAGATCATCATGAAGTCCGGGAGCTTGCCGGGAGTCCGCAGAATGGTTTCCGAGGGTTCGTCGGAAGACCACCGGAAGTTCACCGAAAGCTCACCGAAAGAAGTCTTGTCTTTTGGACTTTAAAATAGCTTAAAAAATATCTTTAAAATTTGTAGTTAGCATATAATTTGGTTTAGGATTAGGTGTTAATCCTATAAACTAAATTTGGGCCAATTCGAACTTCATTTGGACCCGTTTCGATCGAGTTTTCGACCGAAATCACTGTGCTAAAATGACCTAGGCGGTAGTACCGCCTAGTGGCCGAACCTTGGGCAGTAGTACCACCCCAGGCGGCAAGAGTACCACCCAAGACTGGGCACCAGCACCACCTAGTACTGCCAACATCGGAAAATTTAAAATGGTTTAAATTTTGGCTCCAAGTTTGGGCTCCAAATTTGAATCACTTTGAGGCCTATAAATACCCCACTCATTTAGAGTTTAAAGGGAGTTTAGAACTGAAAAAAAAGAAGAGGAAAACTCTCTTGAAAGTGTGTCAAATCTTTCTTCTAAGTCTTAAGAGTGTTCTAGTCCAAGAGAGGGGTAAGAGTGCTTGTAAGGGTTATCTCCTAAGCCCATCAAAAGGAGAGGTGCTGTGAGGGAGTTGATCCTCGCCCATTGGAAGGAGGATAGTTAGTGGAAAGCCGGTGGCCTCAAGTAAGAGGAATCGAGAGTGGATGTAGGTCGGATGACTAAACCACTATAAAAATTTGGTTTGCATTTACGTTCTTGCTATTTACTTTGCTGCAAACCATCTTCATTTGCTGCCTTACTTACTTAACTTCCTCTCCATCTTCTTACGTATGCTTTAAAGTTAAAACGCAATCTTTCCGGGTTCATACGAAATGAAGTTTTCACTGTATGAAGTTTTCAAAACTTGTTCAAATTACTGAAAATTTATCGTTCCTTACCATTGCACTAATTCAACCCCCCTCTTAGTGTCGCTCGATCCCTAACAGATATTACTTGACCGCCCGAGGCGGGTTTAGGATTAGTGGCACTCCTTCCAATAATAAGGGGTGGAAGACATGCCACTTCTACGTGAGCTGACACGGGGAGTGGGGGTTCTACATGGGGTGGACCTCCCGAGCCATCAACAACGTTTCCCTCTTTCTTTCCCATAAAGAGGTCGAGCGTATTGTTATGGACAAATTATAAACGGTTTGTTCGGTATAATGCTTATGCCTGTCCATGTCCTTTTAGTTTATTCTTATTTTGCAAAGCATGTGAAGGGCTGGCCAAAGGCTAAACAGCCCAATTTGAACAAGTTTCATAGCCGTTTCAGGCTTGTACATAATGATGGTGTCATGTGGACAGTTGTACTAGATTTTGGTCTGTAGTGGACCAATTTTATACTTTTGTTGTGCAACTGTTCTAGGCTTGTGATATCTATGGTTGGAATTTGCATTGGCTATAAAGTGTTTGTTGAAAGGATTGCTTGTGGATCCTGTGTGAAGTGCTTTCTCTATCCCGTCTTCTCTTATGCAGGTCCTAAGGGATCGCAGGAGATTTCAGGGAGGTTGACCTTTGCGAACAGACATGCAAGGGTGCCGCATGACTTAGGCAAAACCAGCTAAGTTCGTGACAGTTGGTATCAGAGCGGGACGAGCACACATTGAAATACTTAGCATGCAAACGTGGAGGACCTAGCGGGGCTATATTGAGGGCAACCAACATGCACAATCATTTGGGAAATAGACATGGAGTTGCTCAGAGGAGCGGGCATCCGAGAATGACATTCATAAAAATGGCCAACCTTTTACGCAAGAGACACCACGAGGAAAAACAAGCTAAGAAGAATTGTGTAGCGTATAAAGGTTAGGATGGCTGAGTTCGAGCAGTGGCTTAACGTTGGCACCCAAACTTGATGGTGCTCAAGGCAAGCGAGGCGCTTGGCAAAGAATGATATCATGTAAGGTGGAATGAGTTATTTAGCGAACGAAATAGTTATGCAAAGCTCACAGAAGTGAGGGGAGTTGTAAACTTAAGGAATTTGATACTCATACAAGGGCTTGTATGCGGACGATGGATTGTCCGTAGCCATCCCAAGGAGGCCAAATGTCAGCGCTATGGAACATTGAAACTTTCTCTTCAGCATGAGTAGGATGCTGGTTGTAGGTGCATGTTAGGACTCTAGCTATAAGAGTCCTAATTGATAAGGGAATTCATGTAAATCCTATCTAGCCGACCCCTATTAAAGAGGTGAAGAGGCCGGCTAGGTTAGGGTTAGGTTGCTTCTTAGAGAAGAAGTCCTATTAGAAGTAGGAGTCATATTAAAGAAAGAGTCCTATTAGAAGTAGGAGTCTTATTAGGGAAAGAGTCCTATTAGAATTAGAAGTCATACTAGATAAAGAGTCCTAATTAGAAGTAGGAGTTGGTTAAAAGTAAGAGTCTTGAGTAAGAGTCCTATTAGGAGTTGGGGTTTAGCAGCTCTATAAATAGCCATGTATTCACCCTCTTTTCAAAAAAGGAATAGATCAATCTTTTAGCAACTTTTGAGTAGCAACTTGGAGGAAGGAACCCCTATAGAGTTCCAAGGAGGCCGATCCCCATCAACCCCAAGCTTAGAATCCACAAAGGTTCTAACATTTGATATCAAAGCAGCATTCTTGGCATCTCGCTACCCTTCTACAGCCATCCACTAGCCCTCCACAATTACCCAAAGCAATTCCCATAATTGCTTATAAGATCATCGTCGAATTCCGCCATCATCTCCACCACTGCAGATCATCCGTTGATCTTTCTGTGAATTGCAATATGTTCTAGTTATCTACCTTACTGCTGCTGCAATTTAGTTATCCTTATTCAAAAAATCCAAAAAATTCGTTCTTATATTGCTGTATAAACTTTTCGTCATAAAGTTTTCATCTCTACAACGAAAGTTGCACTGCAGAATTTCAATCACATAGCACTATCTTTTTAATCTTGCTACTATGTTTTTTCTACCCAAATCTCTACAAAATTTTTATGATGACTTTGACACTTCCTAACAGTGGTTTTCCCTTTAGTTTTGTCAAAAAATTCTCAATATAAATCACTTATTTTTTACATCCATACTGCTACACTTTGGATGTAAAAATTTGCTATAGTACCTCTCCGTGATCCTCAATTTTGTCCAATCTCTTGTTATCATTTCTTTCTAGAAAATTTTTAACAGCATTACCTCTCCTTTACTAGTAGATTCCTTTTAAGTTTTGCTTGAATCTCTATTGAAAATTTCTGAAAAAAATTATATCTTTATTGCTGAAATTTATTCAGCAAAAATTCTAGTGCTACACCTGTCCTTTTTCTCCTCCATAACCTATCAAACCCTAGCCACCTTGCTGCCACCAACCAAGACGTCTTTAGGGCATCCATCTAGCCTTAAGATTCAGCCATCATAACCTAGTTTCATAACCCTAACAACATAAAAAATCGTAGCCCAAACCAGTAAACCATTATAGTCGAACCCTTCTATCACCGATCTATTATCCGAACCTTCAACCACCCCATGCCATTAACCCGTCAACAGAAAAAAGACAAGGGCATCTCTGATGTACAGGCATATGCTATGGCTTCTCAAGATCCAATTGATGCCAAATTTGAAGCATGGGAATCTCGGATTGAATCACGGCTTGAATCGCGCTTGGAAGACAAATTGCGCGCTTTGTTTGTAGAATTCAGAATTGGACAACCACTGAGTCCAACCAAATTGCAGCAAGGAGAGAATTCAGAAAGGACCCTAAAGAAGGAGGGACAGCTTGTAGACATGCTTCAGCCATGTATGAGGGTGGACTTCCCACGATGGGAAGAAAGAGACCCGGTGGGGTGGATTTCGCATGCCGAATGTTACTTTTACTACTACCGAATGTTGGATAATGCTATGGTAGAGATTGCTATCATCCACATTGAAGGAGATGCTATTCAATAGTACAATTGGCTGGAATATAATCATAGGGCTCCGACATGGAATTAATTTAAGAATATACTGCTGAACCATTTCGGACCTACGGAGTATGAAAATATCGACCGTCAACTCGTAAAGATTTGACAAACCTCTACGATTCAAGAGTACCAAACCAGGTTTAGAAGCTATCCTATCTTTCTCATGATTGGATTGACCGTTAATTATTAGAAATATTTATCGAAGGACTCAAGCTAGAGATAAAAGGGGAAGTTAATGCGCGATAGTCCCGTACCGTGATGGCTGCGATTTCTTTTGCACGAATATAAGAAGAACTACTCAGCCAAGATGCTCGGAGGATGAGAACCACTCCTAGAATCTTAGCATATAAACCCCCTTCTGCTCCCAGCCTTTCTTTGTTGCCAAAAAAATTGACAAGAGAAGAACTACGTGACCGATCAGCAAAGGGTCTTTGTTGGCTTTGCGACGAGCCGTAGAACCGTGATCATCGCTGCAAAAGGGGCCGTCTCCTACTGATTGAATCTCTTGAAGATATGAAGGAGGAGGTCTAGGAGCATAAGGAAGAGGTCACGAATGAAGAACAGTAACCAATTGATATTACGATGCATGCCCTTGCCAATTACGCGAACCCGTAAACAATGAAAGTGGGGGGATTTCTGAAGCAACGATTGATCATCGTTCTTATTTACACTGGGAGCACTAATAATTTTATGAATAGAAAGGTTGCTATCTGGATGGCCTTACTTATTGAGAATTGTAGCAGGTTCGATGTTAAGGTCGTAGATAGACAAATTTTGAAGTGTGATCGTAGGTGCCCACGGGTGAAACTATTGCTGCAGGACCAAGAGATAATTGTAGATTTTGTCCTCCTCCCTCTCGATGATTATAAGGCCATGCTTGGCATCAAATGGTTGATGACATTAGGTGATATTTCCTAAAATTTTTTAAAATTAATTATAAAATTTTACATTAAGGAGAAATAGGTGATACTGTGCGGGAAACATGGGGGTGACGTAACGATGATTTGCACACAATGAATGGAGAAAGTTTTGTACAAAGCATACAACAATTTTTTGATACAACTTGAGCAGCAATCTAAGGGAGAGCCAACCGAATTTGAAGATTCAAACCTACTTTCCTTGCTTGCTGAATTTTCAGATATATTTGACGGACCACGCAGCCTACCTCCTAACCGTCGGCATGATCATCGTATACCGATTCTTCTAGGTAAACCTCCAGCAAATACTCGGTCATATCAGTATCCACATCTTTAGAAAGATGAAATAGAAAGGATTGCAAAAGAGATGCTTGAAACATGAGTTATTCAGCCAAGTTGCAGCCCCTACTCTTCACTGGTGCTCCTCGTACGAAAGAAAGACGAAACATGGCGAATATGCATTGATTACCGAGCTCTCAATGACATAACCGTCAAGGACAAGTACCCTATTCCAGTAGTAGATGAATTTCTTGATGAATTAATAGGAGCACGAGTCATCACAAAGTTGGACCTTCGATTTGGGTTTCATCAAATACGAGTGTGCGAAGAAGACATACCGAAAACTATCTTTCGAACGCACAACGATCACTACGAATTTTTGGTAATGCCCTTTGGTCTCATCAATGCTCCCTCCACCTTCCAAAGCCTTATGAATGATATTTTTAGGAGTTATCTTCTTAAGTTTGTGCTAGTTTTCTTTGACGATATCCTTATTTACAGCCCTTTTCTTGAAAGTCATATTTAGCACTTATGACTTATTTTGACAATTTTATGAGAACATGTTCTTTTTGTTAAAAAAACGAAGTGCAGCTTTCTTCAATAAAAGGTGGAATATCTTGGGCATACCATAGCAGGGGAAGGGGTGGCAGTGGACCCCTCCAAAATTGAAGCAATGCAGAATTGGCCGACCCTAAGGAACATAAAATCGCTGCGCGGCTTTCTCGGTTTAACAGGTTACTATCGCAAGTTCGTGAAAAACTATGGAAAGGTCAGTGCACCCCTTACTTCCTTGCAAAAAAAAGATGCTTTCTAATGGTCGGACAAAGCCATCACCGCCTTCGACGAACTTAAAGTCGTAATGATAACAACGCCCGTACTAGCATTGCTCGACTTTGGCAAGACTTTTATTATTGAAGTCGATGCCTCTGGAGACGGAATTGATACTATACTAATGTAAGATGGCTGCCCCCTTACTTATACCAGTAAGGCGTTATCTCTTTTCCATCTCAAGATGACTATTTACGACAAGGAGATGCTCGTGATTGTGCATGCGGTATCCAAATGGAGACCGTACTTGATCGAGCAATGCTTTCAAATCAAGACCAACCATAAAATCCTAAAATATTTCTTAGAGCAGAAGATATCTTCTCCCGAGCAGCAGAAATAGGTAACAAAGCTTCTTGGATATGATTATGAAATAACTTACAAAAAGGGGAAGGATAATGTTGTTGCAGATGTGCTTTCGTGGCTACCCGAGCAAGCTAAATTTTTGGTTGTTTCACTTTCGACCAGTGACTTCCTTGAGGATATTAGGAGGGAATGACAAGATAATTCGGAAATGAGTAAAATCATAAACAAAATTGGTGAAAGCACCAAGCTCCGTGGTTTTTCACAGTTGGGACTCAAAGGACTTGCGATATAAGGGACGCATTGTGCTTGTGCCAAATTCTACTTGCATAAAAACCATCCTTCAAGTGATGCATTCCACACCTACGGTCGGGCACTCCAGGTTCGAACCTATAAAAGAATTAAGCAAAATTTTTATTGGATAGGGATGAAAAATATTATTGCTGAATTTATAACACAATGTGATGTACGTCAATGACACAGAGGTGAGACAGTGGCAGGTCCCGGAAAGTTACAACCTCTACCCATCCTAGAGTCAATATATATATATATATATATCAATGGATTTCATCGAAGGACTTCCCACATCATAAGGAAAAAGTATAATTTTTTATCGTGGTTGATCGCCTTACAAAGTATGCTCACTTTTGTGCAATCCGTAATCCCTACACTGCTTCTAGTATTGCTCGAATCTTTATGGAGAATATTGTAAAATTACATGGGATGCCAAGATCTATTGTAAGTGATCGTAATAGGGTCTTCATGAGCAAATTTTGGACAGAGTTATTCTAGATGCAGGGTACTAAATTAAAGATGAGTACGGCATATCACCCACAAACCAACGGCCAAACTGAAGTGATGAACAGGTGTTTGGAGACATACCTCAGATGCTTCACCAGTGACCGACCAAAAGAATGGATAAAGTGGCTTCCCTGAGCCGAGTGGTGGTATAATACAACTTATCATTCATCCACAAAATGTACTCCCTATAAGGCCATGTATGGCCGACCCTCTCCTGTAATTTCAAAATATGTGTTGGGCACCTCTAAAGTAAAACAAGTAGACAGGGAACTATAGGACAGAGACAAAATGCTGAAGTTGTTAAAAGATAATCTCACTGCAGCACAAGCAAAGATGAAACAGCAATATGATCAACACAAAGGTGAAAGAGAATTTTTAGTATAAGATTGGGTCTTCCTACGGCTCCAGCCATACAAGCAAACATCAATCCAAACCAGAGCATCTATAAAGCTTTCACATCGATTCTATGGACCCTACCAGATTTTGGAGCGCATCGGAGCAGTAGCATACAGATTGGACTTATTTGCCAGCTCCCGAATCCATCCAGTCTTCCATGTATTGTGTTTGAAACTCAAGTTGGGACAACATGAGACAACCCAAAGCCATCTACCAAATATGACTACCCAAGGAGAGCTCCAGATCCAACCAAGTGCCATTATTAATCGATGGAATATGACTCGACGACGATGACCTACTACTGAAGTATTAATACAATGGGCGAACCTACCAGCAGAGGATGCCACTTGGGAGAACTATGATGACTTGAAGATCAAATTCTCAAAATTCATGGAACGCTAGCCTCGAGGACAAGGCTGATTTGAAGAGGACGAGTCTGTTAGGACTCTAGTTATGAGAGTCCTAATTGATAAGGGCATTCATGTAAATCATATCTAGCCGACCCCTATTAAAGAGGTGAAGAGGTTGGCTAGATTAGAGTTAGGTTGCTTCTTAGAGAAGGAGTCCTATTAGAAGTAGAAGTCCTATTAGAAAAATAGTCCTATTAGAAGTAGGAGTCCTATTAGGGAAAGAGTCCTATTAGAATTAGGAGTCATGTTAGAGAAGGAGTCCTAATTAGAAGTAGGAGTTGGTTAGAAGTAGGAGTCTTGAGTAAGAGTCCTATTAGGAGTTGAGGTTTAGAAGCCCTATAAATAGCCATGTATTCACCCTCTTTTCAAAAAAGGAATAGATCAATCTTTTAGCAGCCTTTGAGCAGTAACTTGGAGGAAGGAACCCTTGTAGAGTTCCAAGGAGGCTGATCCCCTATAGAGATCAACCCCAAGCATCAGCCAAGTTGAAATCAGTGCATCTTGGCTTGTTTGATTGGCCCGAACTCCTGGAACCGCAGAACCGCCGGTTGGTAGAGACCGTCAGCAGGAATCGCTGGTGGCACCACTCTAGTCTACCCGCCTGGGCGTGTGTTACGCGTGGCCAACAGATTGACACAGCGACATGGCATCGCTTTCGATAAAGTGTGGCAGAATCTGCAAGGGTTCTACCAGTGCCCTACAAGCCAATCACGTGAGTGATGGCACCTATGACATGTTACGTCGATCTCTTCGCATATTATTATTGACATTTTCTCACATTATCTGGATGAATATTATGATGTCCATGGATCAGTGCAATGGGAATTGAATCATGATGAGATCATGATAATGAGATTGATATACCTTTAAACACAGATCCTAAATCATCCTGGTCATAGGTTACTCAATGAGGACATCGAGATAACCAGATAGACTAGTGCACTATATACTCATCTATATAATGGAGGCAACTGGTCTCATAGTCGCTTGTGTGGGGACACTAGAGGTACAATGCAGGTGCTCATTGGAGAATGAGTTCACTAATTGATCCACTTACAGAATTTTATATCGTTAATGATACCTAATATCAGATAGCGATTTCATAGTCCCAGTAGTGTGTCTGGTCCTTAGACTTGTGGCACCAAAGATGTCTTGCTCGAGTTTTCCATTCTTTGACGCTAGACTTGCAGGTTTGGAGAGCTCCAGATCTAGTATAGCTGGTTCTTGGAAATGATAGCTAACCTTACGAAGGCAATTGCGTGTCAATAGAGGATCATCCACTCTTGGTATCATGAGAGATATATATTGTGTATGCTCGCTCAAGCAAAATCCCTGGCCAGGGTCGTTCAGATTGAGAGAGAAAGAGTTCTCCGGGAGAATCTGATTAGAATAAGTCTCGAACAGGATTCCGTATGGGCCTGACTTTACCATGCCCAATATACAGTCTCTAGGATATTAGATGGATGAGGGACTATAGATACATGATAACTGAGGATAGACAGGTTCGATAGATTAGATCCCCCTGTACCGTCTGGGGACTATGGCGTAGTGGCCTAGTACATTCATAGTTGATGAGTCAAGTGAATTATTATGGAGATAATAATTTACTATATCAGAAGGTGTTCTGAGTCAGAAATGCTAGTCATATGTGCCCTGCAAGCCAATCACATGAGTAATGGCACTTGTGATTTAATATGCATTTTTTTCTTTGCTTATTATTAGACGTTTTATCACTTTACGTGCGTGTTGCATATATTGTGATATCCTTGGATCTGTGCAATGGGAATCAGATCTTGATGAGATCATGATAATGAGACCGATTCACCTTTAAACACAGACCCTGAATTATCCTAGTCATAGGTTACTCGAGAAGGACATCGAGATAACCGGATTGACTGGTGTGCTGTATACCCGTCCATATGATGGAGGTAGCTGGTCTCATAGCTACTCGTGTGGGGACACTAAGGGTACAGTGAAGGTGCTCATTGGGGAATGAGTTCACTGATTGATCCACCTACGGAATGCTGGATAGTTATTGATACCTCACATCAAATAGTGATTCCATAGTCCTAGTAGTGTATCTAGTCCTTAGACTTGAGACACCAAAGATGTCCTGTATGAAGTACTCAACTCTTTGATACCGGACTTATAGGTTTGGAAAGTTCCAAATCTAGTACAACCGATTATTGGGAGTGGTAGCCAACTTTACGAGGGCTATTGAGTGTCAATAGAGGATCATCCGCTCTCGATATCATGAAAGAAATATCCTATATGTTCTTGCTCGAACAAATCCTTAGCCAAGGTTATTCGGATTAAGAGAGAAAGAGTTCTCCAAGAGAATCCGATAAGAGCAAGACTCGAGGAGAAACCGTATGGGCCTGACAGCACTATGCCCGGTATAGGGTCTCTGGGATATTGGATGGATGAGGAACTATAGATACATAGTAACTGAGGATAGATAGGTCCAAAGGATTGGATTCCCTTATATCGTCTAGGGGCCGCGGCGTAGTGGCTTGGTACGTCCGCAATCGATGAGTTGGGTGAATTATTATAGAGATAATAATTCACTAAGTCAGAAGGAATTATGACAAATATGACTCACGGCCACCTCGATATTAGGCCTAGAGGGTCACATACATATGGTAGGTGTTACGACGAGTGGAGGTTTGGATATGAGATATCCGCTGAACCCCCTATCTTATTGGATATCCATTAAGCCCCTAAATTATTGGATACTGAGATGAGATCCAATAATTGCTCATAAGAGATTATTGGGTAGAGACCCACTAATCTAAGAGGCTTGGGTAATTGGATGGAGATCCAATACCCAATAGGGCAAAAGATCCATTAGAGTTTTCAAGGGGCCTGTATAAATAAGAGGGAACCAAAGCTCTATAGGCTGGGGGTTTTCATTTGGTAGCCACCTCATGTTCTCCTCTCCCCAGAGAGAGAGGTGCATCGTTGCAATCTCTGTCGTATCGATACCGCTAGAGAGGAGGACGCTTGACCTTCTTCATCCTCTCTCACAAACCTGCAGGAATTCAGGGATATACAATCTCCCTAGGTATCTTCTTTCACACATATAGTTTTTACGAATTTGTTTGATGCACCGATCTTCGCACGATGACGAAAACTTTCTACGGGAAATCTAGGGTGTTTTGTTTTTGTTCTTCTATTGTGTATTAGATATCGCTCCCCTGTGGATTTCCCAACAAGAAAGAGTTCTAATGGGTGCGACTCATGGCCAGCTCGGTATCGGGCCTAGAGGGTCACACACATAAGGTGGATATTGCGATGAGTAGAGGTGCGGATATGAAATATCTGCGAAGTCCTTAGTTTGGATCCTGTGGATAAGATCCAATTAGATAATTGGATAAGAATAAATTGGATCCTGTGGATAAGATCCAATGAGACCCAACTGGATAGAGATCCAGTCTGAATAGTATTTGTTAAGGATAAGCTTCCTCCACCTCTATAAATAGGAGGAACCTCCTGGTTCATAGGCTAAGAGCTCTTGGTAGTTATCATCATATTCTCCTCAGTCTCCTCTCCTCCTCAGCTCCGACAGCCTTGTGGTGCACGTGGAGAGAGATCCCACGGTGATCTGAGGAGCATCGTTGCTACATCTGCTGTGTGGATTATCGCTAGAGAGGAGTACGTAGTGCTCCTTTATCCTCTTCATCGGATCTGGAATTTTCGAGGATATACGATATCCTCGGGTAACGCTTCTAACATGATACATATGGATTTTTTTTGGATTTATGATTTTTGCACACTAATCGTCGCATGATGACCAAGTACGTAATTATGAAAAATCCAATCTTGTTTTTGTTTTTCACTGCGCATGAGATGCCGAATCTCCCGATTTTCCAATAGTGGTATCAAAACCAGGTTCGTCGTGCGATGATTGGCTTATAAACTGCATGTGTTGTATTTTAGATGTGCTTTTAATATAAAAAACGTTGACGCAAAAGACAAGAGAGGGCAGCAACTGTTGCTGCCCTCGTAGTTTGGCCAAGGCTACTTGTAGCCATGGCCGTGCGCGTAAGGCTGCCGATGGTTGTTTGCCCATAGGGGTGGGCAGCGCCCGCGGAGGCAACGCTGCACCAAGCAAGGGTGGCACCTGTAGGCACTGGGCTTGCAGGCGGCCTGCCCGCAAGGGAGGGCAACGCCGCGGGGCCCAAATTTGAAGGAATCATTTTTGGAGATAATGATTTGCCATTGCTAAGATGCGGAGTTTGACTCTTTCTCAAAACGGTGACTTGCTATCTTAGCCTTGATGTGGCTCACCCGTAAAATCTTGTAGGGGGCAAGCGGCAGGGCGCGTCCGCGAGGAGGCCAACAAGACAACTCAGAGGCTTCAGGCGATGTACTTTCGGGTGCTACGCCAAAAGCAAAGCAACGGCCAGAGATCGCCAGGTGGGTGAGCCACCCATAAGCATGGGCGACGCCCCCGCGTGCTGCGCACACATGGTCATAGTTGCTGACGGGTGGCGACGGCTACAACCACAGTGTTGTGGAAAGCAGAGGGAATGGGAATTAGGGTTTTTCAACCAAAAAATAGTTTTACCCCTTGAAACTTTAGAAATTCTAATTTTGTCCCTTATGACATAAGGACCAAAATACCCTTTAGAATTTACAAAATTTTCTACATGTCCTTGATTTCAAAATTTAGTTATTTAAAAGGTTTAAGTAACTATTATTATTTATCTAGTAATCCTACATGATATATACATGTGATGTGATGTGGGAAGATCATGGACTTTGTGATGTGTGTATGTGATTATTGGGGCCTACGAGCCTTTATTTTTCATTGATTGTCGAGCCTGCGTGCCTGTAATTATGTTGTAATTATTCTAGAGGCATGGCGGAAGCCTGGAGGTGGTAGTGGACCCCTGAGGTCGATTCAGACGATCGCGACGTATGGAGATGCGTTGAGGTGTCGGCAGATCCAACGATGATGAGATGGATAATCACCATGTATAGAGATGCACTGATATGCACATAGATTCTGATGTAAGTGATTAGGCCTACTGGCTCAGGCCTAATCATATTAGGTTGAAGTCCATGATCATCTGGTGTGCTTGTGCATGTGAATGCTATACCTACTAGATAAGTATATATATATTTGTATGCGATGTAAATATATTAAATATGTATGTGTGACACGTCATATCATGAGATCGAACCTAAAACCCCTCCTATCATAATATTAAATAGGTAAGCGTGAGGCAACAAGATTGACCCATGTGGCCTTCCATCGTTAGGGGCAGGAACCGATTCCCGACATAGGCTAAGTTGGTCAAGTCCCTTGAGGCTCACCTATTTCACGTCTCGCTATCTTGTCTTCGATATAGAGATGTTACTGGTGACCTGAGGACATGGTATACTTGGTTGAGTCCCTCAAGGGCTTATCATCAAATCAGACTCATCTTGTAATGACGGTGATGACTTAACTAAATATCATGGTTGATCGAGTCACTCGAGGTCATGGTGGTTCGGAGGTGAAATATGACGGGAATCATAAGGAGTTGTGATTGGCAAGAGTTGTCTACCTTTTGGGCTTAGTGTGATTGGTCGAGTCCCTCGTAGTTGCACTAAGATGCCGATTGGATCCTGCTCCCCACTAGAAGTCTGTCGGAGACTTCCATTTCACATGCATGAGGTGTCATGTGACTCGCTAGAAAAATTAGTGAGAGCATGTCAAGATAGAAGTCCATATCTTGATTATTTATTTGTACGAAATCTGCGTGTTATTCACTTATGCTATATCTCCTGTTTATTAGAAACATGTCATCATCAAACCCTCTTCGTGACATACTTGATGCCAACCACCTCACTAGTCCAAATTATATGGATTGGCTCCACAACCTAAGAATAGTTCATACAATGGAGAAAATCGCATATATCCTAGATACGGTCATGCCCCAACCTGAGACAAAAGCTCCTCAAAAAGAGTTTACCCAATATGCGAAGTATATAGATGATTCCACTCTCGCCCAGTGTTATATGTTAGCCTCTATAACTCCTGAGTTACAGAGACAACATGAAAGCATAGATGCTTATTCCATATTCCTACACCTCTGTAAATTATTTGAGGAACAGGGAAGAACTCAGCAATATGAGATATCCAAGAGTCTCTTCCGTGCTAGGATGACTGAGGGGACACTAGTTTAGAACCATGTCCTGAAGTTGATAGAGTGAATTAAAAAATTCACAGGTCTCGGAATGGTCCTAGATGATAACCTGTGTGTTGATCTTATACTTCAGTCCCTACCAGATTCCTTTTCTTAATTCATCATGAATTTTAATATGAACAAACTTGAGGTATCTCTCCCTGAGCTCCTCAATATGTTGAGAGAGGAAGAGAGAACAATCAAAAAAGAGAAATTAGTTCTCTATGTTGGTGAGACTAAAAGGAAAAGGAAGGTTGGGAAGACCCTTGAGAAGGGTAAGGGCAAGGGCAAACGGGGTAAGGCAAAGGTTATAAAAATTGACCCAGCAAAGGACAAAGGCCAGTGCTTCCACTACGGTCAAGATGGGCAATGGAAGAGGAACTACAAGGCGTATCTTGTAGAAAAAGCAAAACAAAAGCTTAGAAAAGCTTAAGGTACATTCATGATCAGTCTCTATATGTTAGATATTTATGATAATGCATGGGTATTGGATACCGATAGTGCTTATCACATCTATAATTCGTTGCAAGTTTTGACAAGGCATAGGAGATTGGTAAAAGGCGAGATGGATCTTAAGATGAGCAATGGAGCAAGAGTTGCTGTTGTTGCTGTCGGCGAGGTCACTCTACATCTGCCTGATGGAATTATTATTACATTAGATACATGTTATTTTGTTCCCTCTATTATCAAAAATGTTATTTCCATTTCATGTTTGACATTAAATGGTTATAAAGTACTTTTTGAGAACAATTGTTGTTCAATTAGTAAGAATGATATGATCATTACTAAAGGGACATTGTATAATGGTTTATTTATGCTAAATACTACTCTACATATCATGAATGTAAATTTATCCAAGAGGAAACAAGATGAGGTGAATGGTACATACCTGTGGCATTGTAGGCTAGGTCATATCCATGAGGGAAGGATTCGAAAGCTGTTGAAAGATGGATACTTAGATCCATTTGACTACGAGTCATATACAACTTGCAAGCCTTACCTTCGTGGAAAAATGACCAACTCTCTATTTAGTAGAACTGGAGAGAGAGCCATTGAGTTATTAGAACTCATACATAATGATGTATATGGTCTTATGTCAACTTAGGCCATAGGTGGTTATTCCTATTTTATTACTTTCACTGATGATTTTTTTAGGTATGGACATGTGTACTTGATGAAGTATAAGTCTGAAGCCTTCGAGAAATTCAAGGAGTATAAGAATGAAGTAGAGAATCAGACTGGAAAGAGTATTAAAACTCTTCGATCAGATCGAGGAGGAGAATACTTGAGTACAGAATTCACCTAGTTCCTCAAGGACCATGGGATTCTATCCCAATGGACACCTCCTTATACACCATAGCTCAATGGTGTATCAGAAAGAAGGAATCGCACACTATTAGATATAGTGCAGTCCATGATGAGTTTCGCTAACCTACCCATCTCATTTTGGGGATATGCCCTACAGACCGTAATTTACCTTCTGAACAGAGTTCCATCTAGATCGGTAGTGTCTACACCATATGAGATATAGAGAGGAAAGAAGTTTGATATTAAGGTTGTTAAGATTTGGGACTACCCTGCCCACGTTAAAAAACACGACCCCGATAAGTTGGAATCCAAGACGGAACGATGCAAGTTTATGGGATACTGGGATACTCCAAGGAAACTTGTGGTTATTATTTCTATTACCCTAAGGACCAAAAGGCCTTTGTTGTCAAGAGAAAAGTGTTTCTTGAGAAGGAACATATTCTTGATGGAAACAGTGGGAGTATAATAGAATTGAGCGAGGTTGGAGAACCTAGCTTAGGCATTATTCCAGAGATCAAGTTTGTTCAGGTACCTAACACACAAGTTCTAATTTTGCGTAGGACTGGTAGAGCGTCACACCCTCCTGAAATATATGTGAGATATATTAGTGGAGAGGACATTTAGGACATTGATCCTCAGACCTATGAGGAGGCTATTATGAGCATAGACTCTGGGAAGTGGCAAGAAGCCATGAATTCTAAGATAGAATCCCTGTACTCAACAAAGTTTGGAACCTTGTTGATGCACCTGAGGGTATCATACCCATTGGCTATAAATGGATCTTCAAGAAGAAGATTGGGGTAGATGGAAAGGTAGAGACTTATAAGACAAGGCTAGTGGCTAAGGGGTATTGTCAGAGGTAAGATATTGATTATGATAAAACCTTTGCACCCGTAGCTATGTTAAAATCCATCTGAATTCTATTGGTTGTTGCAGCATATTATGACTATGAGATCTAGCAGATGGACGTAAAAATTATATTCCTCAATGACAACCTCGAAGAGGAAGTGTATATGATATAGGCTGAGGGGTTCATGTCCAAGCATAGTCTAGATAAGGTGTGTAGATTGCTTAAGTCAATTTATGGACTAAAGCAAGCTTCCCAAAGTTGGAACATAAGATTTGATGAGGCAAACAGATTTTATGACTTCGTTAAGAATGAAGATGAACCTTATGTATATAGGAAGGTAAGTGGGAGTACTATCACCTTCTTGGTGTTATATATGAATGACATCTTAATTATTGGGAATGATGTATGAATGCTCTCCGCAGTAAAAGCTTGGCTATCTAGACACTTCTCCATAAAGGACTTAGGGAAAGCATCCTATATTCTAGGGATTCAGATCTATAGAGATAGATCCAAGAGGATGCTTGGCTTGTCCTAGTCCAGGTATATAGACTCCATTGTTAAAAGGTTTGGCATGGAAAATTCCAAGAGAAGTCTCATACCTATGAGACATGGAATATCACTTTCTAGGAGTATATCCCCAAAGACTCTTGAAGAAAGGGCACACATAGATAGAATATCATATGCCTCAGCAATAGGGTCTATCATGTATGCTATGCTATGTACCAGGCCTAACGTAGCATATGCTTTGAGTGACATGAGCAGGTATTAGGCAGATCTAGGCTTGGAGCACTGGAAAATAGTAAAGTGTATCCTTAAGTACTTGAGAATGACTAAGGATCTTTTACTAATATATGGAGGTAGTAGCCTCAAAGTTGAGGGCTACACGGACTTGAGCTTCCAGTTTGATGTTGATGATAGCAAGTCGAATTCAGGGTATGTCCTTACCCTGAATAGAGAAGCAGTATGCTGGAAAAGTTCCAAGCAACATACTACTGCTGACTCGACCATAGAGGCGGAATACATTGCTGCGACAGAGGTAGCAAAGGAGGGAGTCTGGATGAAGAAGTTCATCACATATCTAAGAATCGTATCGAACAACGTGAAACTAATTCCCATATAGGGCGATAATAACAGGGTGATCGATCAAGCTGGGGAACCCAGGTCTCATTAGAAGTGTTCTGAAAAGGTACCACCTGATCAATGAGATCGTAGCCCGAGGAGATGTAGCAATGAAAAGAGTTCCATCTGACAATAACATTACAGATCCACTGACAAAGCCGTTGACTCAGATTATATTTGAGCGTCATAGGAGCCTGATGGGGATCAAATACATAGGTGATTGGCTTTAGGTCAAGTGAGAGATTATTGGTTGTAGGTGCCCTACAAGCCAATCACGTGAGTGATGGCACCTATGACATGTTACATCGATCTCTTCGCATATTATTATTGGTATTTTTTCATATTATCTGGATGAATATTATGATGTCCATGGATATGTGCAATGGGAATCAGATCGTGATGAGATTATTAGGAATCGAGCGACACTAAGGGGGGGGGTTAATTAGTGCAGCGGATAAATACGATAGATTTTCGGCGATTTAAACCAACTTCGAAAACTTCGTACGAAAAGAGTAAATGTTTCGATTAAAACTGTATCGATTGAATTTTAACTTGAAAGCATACGTAAGAAGGAGACAATGAAGTAGAGTATCAAATGGAAGATGGTTTGCAGTAATGTAAATGACAATAAGATAAACACAAATCGATTTTATAGTGGTTCGGTCATCCGACCTATATCCACTCCTGATTCCACTTCGCTTGAGGCCACCGACTTTCCACTAAGTATCCTCCTTCCAATGGGCGAGGATGAACTCTCTTATAGCTCCTATCTTTTTGACGGGTTTAGGAGATAACCCTTACAAGCACTCTTACCCCTCTCTTGGACTAGAACACTCTTAAAACTTAGAGGGAAGATTTGACACACTTTCAAGAGAGTTTCCTCCTTCGTTTTTTAGTTTTAGACACCCTTTCATCCAAAAATAAGAGGGGTATTTATAGGCCCAAAGATGATTCAAATTTGGGCTCCAAATTTGAATTCTTTTCGGGCTTCCCGATGCTAACGATGCCACCGCTTGTCAGTGGCGATGCCACCGCTTATCAGTTGTCAGACTGATAATGCATTGGGTGGTTCCACTGTCCAAGGCAACGGTGCCACCGCCTAGCACAATTCAGCTTACGAGTTTGGGCCGAAAACATAGCCCAAACCGGTCCCAAACAAGGCCCAATGGGCCCCTACTTGGATTATAGGATGAACACCTAATCCTAACCCAAATTAATGTGCTAACTACAAAATTAAAGATATTTCCTAAGATATTACAAAGTCCAACAAGTCAAGACTTCTTTTGGCGAGCTTCTGGCGAACTTCCGACGGTCTTTTGACGAACCCTCAGAAACCATTCAGCGGACTCCCAGCAAGCTCCCGGACTTCACGATGATCTTGGCGAGTTCCAACGAGCTTCATTGGCTAGCTCTGATCTTTCTTGGCAAGCTCTGCGAACTTTTGATGAACCTTCCGATGAACTTCCGAAAACCCTTCGACAAGCTCCCTACTCGTTCTCGACCGGTTCTGGCAATACTCCCAACGAATCTTTGGACTCCCGTCGAACTCTCAAACTCCCAACAATCTATCCCACTTGACTTCCGGCACTTTGTTTCGCTTTACGTCTTCATCGTCATCATAGTTAATCCTGCATACAAACAAATAAACACTCTACTTCGATCTAGAAAGTTATTATAACGCGAATTGATATTCAGTTACCCAGCACATCATTGGTCGGCGCTTCGTCCGATCCTTCGGCACATCATCCTCTCTTGTGGCTTATTGCCCAATCGACAGTTGACCTTCGCAACCCCAATATTCTTGATACAACTTTGCTCTTCTTGGCCCGATACCCGACGTACGAAGCCTTCTGCCGATTATCGACTGAACCTTCTTGCTCAACATCCAATATCCTGACGTGATCACCTCCGGCGCAATGTCAATTCCTCCAGCGTCAACTGTCCAATCCTAATCGATAGTAGACCTGCGTAACTCAAAACACAGTTAGACCATAAAACACAATCAATTAGTTTCATCATCAAAATCTGAGATTCAATAATCTCCTCCTTTTTTATGATGACTAACGGAGTTAACCATAACTCCCCGGAGTTAACCATAACTCCTGAGTTTAACCAAACTCCTCCTATCAATATGCCATTGATAGAACACTTGGATTATCCCAAATTCAAGTAATATTTATCACATGTTATGAGAAACATCAAACCATCATGCAAATATATAAAATATTTAAATATTATTATATTGCATGAACTCATCAATCTACTTCTCCCCCTATGTCATCAACAAAAAGGAGAAGTTGCATCATAGCTAGTTTAAAAGATATGCAAGTTTAACATCACACTAGCTATTAATCACATCATATAACATTTAAGCATGCAATCATGGCAAGCTTTTTTAAATATGTCCAAGCATAGCAATTCAACACGTGTCTTGTGTAAGTTTACACTTTGATTTCCTTGTAAAGATAGGCAAGATAGTAAGTTTGCACTTTGACTTCTTTGTGATATGCTAAGCTAACGATTTTGTCTCCCCTTTATCATTGTTAAAAGAAAGGGAGGATCAAATATGATGATATAAACATTTCACATAAGTTTGTATAAAAGAAGTTTACATCAACCCTCAAATCATGATACAAATATATCAATCATCATAGATCAAGTCTTGATTCATGATTCATCATGAAGCAAATTAATTTTCATCGTCACATAAGACATGCAAGATAAAGAAATCTTGTCATTTCTATATGACATCAAGGCTCATGATTCATTTGAAAAGATATAGCACAAAGAGCAACTTGATTCATGCATAAGATTTTTTATCAAGATCACATTTTATAAGAATCAAGATATCAAGATCATAAATTCTTAAAAATTCAAGTATTGAATTCTGAGAAATCAAAAGACAAGTTACATTTCATTTGAAAATTTTTCTTTTGATAACCAAAAATAATCATGGTATATGATCTTAATTTATAAAAGTTTCAAGTTATAATTATCAAGATCATGAATCATAAATATTTTCTTTTAGCAAAGAATCATATGAGCACTAGATTATTACATAAGAAATCTCACTGCATCATGATTTATAAATTCTCTCTATAACATGAATCATAGGAAGTATAATAGTAATGATATCAATCATGATTCATTCGGTAGCAAATAGCAAAGAGAATAATATGTTTCATGCATCTTGATTTACACAAGTCAAGTTATGAGTCCAAGAGATTAAGAGAGGAGTTATAAAATCATTCAAACTCATTTTGTTAACTCAAAACTCATAATCAAATTATCAAAATCATTCTCGAGATTCAAGAACATAATATATATGAATTTATCATTTGTCTTTTATCGAAAATTTGAGAACTTTAGAGAGAAATTTCAAAAGTCATGTATTTCCTTTTTATGATTTTTTATTATCTAAGCATGCCTTTGTCTTTATATACCAAATCAAAATATTTAAAACCGAAAGACAAACTTCGTTATAAAAATCATCAAGATAAAAATATAACACATTATGAGATTCAATTTATCATGATAATGTGTTTCATTTTAAGTTGTTTGTTTCAAACAAGTGTGCTTATGTTTCAAAAGATGAGTATTAAATTTTAAAACCAAAATATGAGTTTGTCATCAAGATATAATAACTTCAAATTCTCATGATATTATAAAATCATTAAGTATGACAACAAACTTTTAATATTTTTATTTCATCATTATCAATGATTTCATAAGGTATATTCAAATATTTATACGAAAGCCATTATTATATAAATTCAAAATACAAGTTTTGTCATTAAACCCATCAAGATCAAATGTATCAAAATCTTTCATTCGAAAATTTTAATAAGAGCTACGGAGATGGTTCACATGTAAGCATGCTCTTGTCTTTTTCTACTAGATTTATGTATTATCGTATAGATCCGAAAAGTAAGTTTCAAGAGAAATTATTTAAACCAAACGCATGATACACTCATTTATTTTCAAAATATTCATCATGATTATTTTCATAAGATTCACAAGATTGGTAAAGTGAATTTATTAACCTCAATAGGATAGAAAATGAATTTTCATTTTATGCAATTGTTTTCATGTGAGCATATTCAAATCTTTTTATGAAAACATGTATCAACAAGATATAAGTTTGGTCATAAACTCGTCATGACCAAACACATCAAAAATAAAACATCATGATAACACATTTCAATTTTTATGTATTTTATTTTATATGGTTGATCTCATATAAGCATATTCATATTTTCACACAAAAGCCAAGCATCATATAAATTTGAAATTATCATCAAAATCTTTCATTCCAAAAATTTGTTAGGAGTAAAGTACATTGATTAGATGTAAGCATGCTCAATTCTTTTGTATAAATGATATGTATCAAGTTTAAAATCGAAAAACAGATTTCGTAACATAAATCAATAAGATACATATGATTTCATATTTTCATTATGTTATTATGAAAAGCAATACTGAATTCATCAAGATAAATATTCATTGGATTTAATCTTGTTAGGTGTATAAGCATGAGATGCAATTATCATGATATTTGTTTTTATGTCAAAAACATACATCAAGATTGAAATCGAAAACCGATACAGAAGTCATAAACATACATTCGGTTTATCATGACAAATAATTTTTGTATCAAAAACATGCATCTTGTTTAAAACTAAAAGCAATATCATGAATTCATCATGATCATATACTTTCCTTTTTATGTATTTCATTTGTTTTATATAGGTATACATCATCTAAAAATTTCATCATGAAAACATTTAAGAGCCATTAATCCAAGATAGAGATTTTCAAATCATAAGCATGATACTATAAAATTATCATCAAAATATTTTCAAGAATAACATATAGTTAATGTATAATCATTATTACAAATCATTCAATCATCATTCATAATGTTGCATACACCATTCAAAAATTTTACTTTTCAAAAGTACTAGAAAGAAAAGCATGATATAATTTTAAAATATTTTTTTAATTTAAAAAAAACACAAGAAAAGCATGAAAAAATTCCTACTAACTAAGTTAAGCATTCATGAAAAGCATCATGTAATTTTAAAATAATTCAAGGGAGTTAAGTTACTTACCTTGTAGTTGAAGCCCGGCAAAGCACATTTCGTCATTTCACCTTTAGAAGTTCTTGATTCGTCCTTGGGTGCCTTCCTATTCTTTGTCCTCTTTCTCCGTTTAAGTTCATTATTTATTTTAGATTTTTGTTTAATGAACTTATTAAGATTTAGTGTTCGAAGTTCAAAATTCTCATTGTCCTCATCACTTGAGTCATCACTCAAGTGGCATTTCATAGTTCGGGGTTCTAAATCATTCTTGTTCTTTAGAAGGTGGTTCATGTGTTCATCATGTTCAATATGTTCCAAGAAACTCATTTTATATGTCATTAAGGATCCAATAAGTTCTTCAATAGAATAACCATTTAAATCTTTAGTTTCTTGTATCATCGTTATTTTATAATCCCACCTTTTTGGAAGGGATCTTAAGATCTTATTTACGAGATCAAAATTCGAGAACAATTTACCAAGTGCTCTTAGACTATTGACGACATCCGTGAAACGGGTGTACATGTTGCCAATAGTTTCGCTTGGTTTCATTTGAAAAAGCTCAAAATCATGTAATAAGATGTTTACTTTCGAGTCTTTGACTCTATTAGTTCCCTCGTGCGTGATTTCAAGAGTTCGCCAAATGTCAAAAGCCATTTCGCATATAGAAATCCGATTAAACTCGTTCTTATCCAAAGCGCAAAATAAGGCATTCATAGCCTATGCATTTAAAGAAAATGATCTTTTCTCTAAGTCCGACCATTCGTTCATCGGTTTAGAGGGAAGTTGAAAATCATTTTCAATAACGTTTCATAAATCCAAATCCATTGAAATCAAGAAAACTCTCATTCGAGTTTTCCAATATGTGTAGTCCGAACCGTTAAACAATAGTGGATGAAAAATCGAAAAGCCCTCTTGAAAGCCATGAAGAGCCATTTCTTACGGGTGTAAATCTGAATGAGAAATAACGTAGCTTTGATACCAATTGTTAGGGATTGAGCAACACTAAGAGGAGGGGGGGATGAATTAGTGTAGCAAATAAAGACGATAGATTTTCAATAATTTAAACCAACTTTGGAAACTTTGTACGAAAAGAGTAAACGTTTCAATTAAAACTATTTTGATTGCATTTTAACTTAAAAGCATACGTAAGAAGGAGACAATGAAGTAGAGCATCAAAGTGAAGATGGTTTGTAATAATGTAAATGACAATAAGATAAATGTAAACCGATTTTATAGTGGTTCGGTCATCTGACCTACATCCACTCTCGATTCCTCTTCGCTTGAGGCCATCGACTTTTCACTAAGTATCCTCCTTCCAATAGGCAAGGATGAACTCCCTTACAGCTCCTCTCCTTTTGACGGGTTTAGGAGATAACCCTTACAAGCATTCTTACCCCTCTCTTAGACTAGAATACTCTTAAAACTTTAAGGGAAGATTTGATACACTTTCAAGAGAGTTTCCCCCTTCTTTTTTCAATTCTAGATGCCCTTTCATCCAAGAATGAGAAGAGTATTTATTGGCCCAAAGAGGATTCAAATTTGGGCTCTAAATTTAAATTCTTTTAAGCTTCCTGCTAGCGGTGGCATTCATTTGGTCATGCGTGCCCTTTGCTTGTCGGTTGTCAGACTGACAATGCACTGGGCGATTCCACCACCCAAGGCAGCGGTGCCATCGCCCACCCTCTCGGGTGCTAGGCAGTGGAACCGCCCAGCCTGGGATGGTTCCACCGCCCACCACTTGGCTGTTGCGTGGTGGCACCGCCCAGCACAATTCAGCTTACGAGTTTGGGCTGAAAACTCGGCCCAAACCAGTTCCAAATAAGGCCCAATGGGCCCCTACTTAGGTTATAGGATTAACACCTAATCCTAACCCAAATTAATATGCTAATCATGAAATTAAAGATATTTCCTAACCTATTACAAAGTCGACAAGTCAAGACTTCTTCCAGTGAGCTTCCGGCGAACTTTCGATGGCCTTTCGACGAACCCTCAGAAACCATTCAGCGGACTCCTGGCAAGCTCCCGGACTTCACGATGATCTTGGTGAGTTCCAACGAGCTTCATTGGCAAGCTCCGATCTTTCTTGGCAAGCTCCGTGAACTTCCGATGAACCTTCCGGTGAACTTCCAAAAACCCTTCAGCAAGCTTCCTACTCGTTCTCGGCCGGTTCCGACAACACTCCCAATGAATCTTCAGACTCCCATCGAACTCTCGAACTCCCAATGATACATCCCACTTGACTTTCGACACTTTGTTTCGCTTTATGTCTTCATCGTCATCGTAGTTAATCCTGTGGCTAAGATCCAATGAGATCCAACTGGATAGAGATCTAATGTGAACAGGATCTGATCTGTTAAGGATAATCTTTCTCCACCTCTATAAATAAGAGGAACCTCCTGGTTTATAGGCTGAGAGCTCTTGGTAGTCATCCTCCTATTCTCCTCAGTCTGCTCTTCTCCTCCTTGGCTCCGACAGCCTTGTGGTGCATGTGGAGAGAGATCCTGCAGTGATCTGAGGAGCATCGTTGCTTCAACCGCTGTGTGAATTATCACTAGAGAGGAGTATGCTAGTGCTCCTTCATCCTCTTCATCAGATCTGAAATTTTTGGGGATATACGATCTCCCTAGGTAATACTTCTGATATGATACATACGAATTTTTTAGATTTACGATTTTTGCGCACCAATCGTCGTACGACGACTAAGTACGTAACTGTGGGAAATCCAGTCTTGTTTTTATTTTTCACTGCACATGAGATGTCGAATCTCTCGATTTCCTAACATAGGTTACATTCGTAAGAGGCTGAAGTGTGCAGTAAGTTCAGCATGTTGCTAGACCTAAAGGGGTGTAACGGGAGTTGTATTGGCGAAGAGTCATAATCTAGCAAGTGCGTTTGCGGAGGCAGAACAGTGCACAATTTGTTCAGCAAAAGCAGAGTAGTCCAAGGGGATGGTGGTCTCTAAAACTTTTAGAGAGAAGGATGTGAAGAGAGAAGTTACTCCAATGAGGCAGATATCCAAGAGGGATAAGTCCCGGTTCTCCAGAGGGAGAATCATATGCAACGGATCGCACACGTTGAGGAGGAGTACCTCAAGACAAAGTTCAATGGACCGAGCAAGTGACGAGGAGTCATCACATGATCTCGTAAGAGGCAATGCGTTGGTGGATGCATAGCGAGATCAAGTGGGGGAGCAACCCAAAGCAACACAAAGTGAAGGCACATTTGGAGCCGATACAGAGATCAGACTCAACACAGGGCTGACCCGTGGAATGGTGGGCGCGAGGGCCACCATTAACTCAATGCAAATTGAGAAGCAGAGCAACTTAGGGGTAACTTGGTGAAACACCCAAGCCGTATGATGGGAGTTAGCATAGAAGATGAAACATGGAGCGGAGGCTTGGAGCTTTCTTTAGATAGAGGTCAAGGACACGAACTCTTACAGAGGCAGGAGTAGAATCATGTCGTTCCATGGGTTCTTTATTCTGATGGAGCAGACTCATCTTGCATGGTGCCAAAGATGAAGGGAGCTTTAAGGCACATGCACCTTATCTCGGTGAAGCATTTGGCGGAGGAACTAAGACGACATAATTTGCAGAGGCAAAGTTGGTGTCAGAAGGCCTTGGCATGAGGCAAAAGGATGCAGAGGTAGGTACTCTTGAAGAATATGCCACAGTGTTGCAATTCGAGTTGCCATGAGGAAAGCGGTGCACAGTGGAGATTATGCTGGTAGGGGCAGAGGCCCAGGATCCAAACAATTATGCACCAATTTCAGTGAAGTCAGGGGACTTCAAAGGAGCTGCTACGCAACGAACTGTCCTAGTGCTAGGCTTCATCTGAGTGTGACCCGAGAGCGGGTGGACAAAGGTATATTGCCAAAGAAGCGAATAGAATCGAAGGTGGTAAAGGCCCTACGATGTGTTGGCGAAGTCCACACATGGAGAGATTGTAGTTCGAGTTCATACCATAGGGATCAGAATACAAGGAGAAGTCACCAAGAGGTGACATGATGCAGCGGATCGTGGTGGAATGGTTCGTGGCAAGGTGACACACACAGTGAGTCTCGTGAGGGATAAGGTCATACGGAAATATGATCGGGAGCGCGACTGGGAGCTCCACTTCCGTGAACAACACAACGGCAAGAAGAGCTATGGATTCAAGTAGTGAATGTCATGGTACCGCAGAGGCGGGTCTTTCATGCGTGCATCAAATGTTACATTGAATGGAAGCCTTGGGCATCAGCTTATGGGGGTTGTGCACTATCGAGGAAGAAGTTCAGATGCAAGTACCAGTGAGTTCCATGGGGGGGGGACTGGATCATGCAGAGGTATGATCAGAGTGACTAAAGATTTGGACTTTTTTAGAGCTTACATTCGCTTAAGGGAGCCCAGCAAATCAAAGGACAAGGCCGAGTAAGCGAACATTGCGACCAATAAAGCTAAGGAGAACAGAATCGATTCGATGGAAGCCCTACAACATGATCGCGGAGGCCATGCATGGGAGTTGCAGTCTATCTTTCCATCAACCAAGGGGAACTGCTTAGAGAACACAGAGATGTTGAAGCAGGTGATTGAAAAAGGGGCGAGGAAGCAATGACGAGTCCAGAGGGACTCAACTACCCAAAAACCAAGCATCGGTTAGAATGAAGGTGGACTCAGAGGAGTGTTGCAGAGGTGGATCTACCGATCACGAAGAAGGGATGCAGATGCGAGCCAATGGATAGTAGTGTCATGGGCATGTTAACGCCATGGTACCGCGGAGGCAGGACTTCCATGGAGTCATCAATCCTTGCTCTCATAGAGGTAGAGCGCTTGGTCATGATATGGGTCATGGAGGGGGAGAATGCATTGGCAAACTCTATGTACCATGACAAGGCTGAAGGGCATAGGCCAGAGAACTTCATAAGACCGGTGTCAATGGACTTCTCATCGAGATTATCATAAGTGAAGGACTTTGGGTCGACGTAAGAATGTAGGACCAAGGAACAAAGCAGGTAGTATGCGGTGCTGTACCTTTGCTACTTAGAGAAGTAGGTGGCAAGAATGATGGAGGTGGTACAATCCCAAAGGCAACCAAATCTATCAGAGACTTGCTCCAAGTTGGAGTGATAACTTCTTGCATTCCAAAAGTTTAATTGCATTGAGAAGGTGAATCACAGTAGCTGACTTAGCACAAGGATTGTAAACACTTCAAGTGCTTCGAAAGTGTGAGTTAAGAGCAGGCAAATTCAAGAAACCAGCTTGACGCACGAAGTACAACCACGAGGAGGCGGACGAAGTCAAGTAACCTTTACCTTCTCAACTTTCAAGAGAATGGGTGAAACCGAGTACCCTAGCTCTCTTAGTTATCCAGTAGAGGAGCTCTGCACAGATTTGAAGACCCTTCGAAGAGACTAATGGAAGACAACAGTTGTCAAGTCCTTACCAATGGTGATCAGTGCTACTGAGAGTAGATTGTCCACTTCATTTTCTAACTGAATGCTAATCGAAAGTGAAAGTGATGCAAACCTACTTGGACGAGACAACTAAATGGAAGAAGATTCGATGGAAAAATTTTATGAAGGAAAGACCTGAAAACTTCAAAGGTTGTGAGGCGATGCTCTTTAAAGCTCCAATAAGCATCTATCTAGTTCAAGGGACAAGAAGAATTTGAAGACTAGCGCATATCAAAGATGGTCTTTTCCTTCATCAGATGAATCTGCAAGAACCAACAAGGATCAACACAACTCTGCTAACCCCACACCAGAGTCAAAGTCATTGGTGAGTTGAAGCAACATGGCAGATTAAAGTTCGATAACTCAACAACAACAACAGCGGAGGCAGTTGGGAGCTGAGGGGCGCATCGCAACAGGAGCAGAAGATTGAAGATCTAACAAAGGCAAGGAGTTACAATGTCAACAAAGGCTTCGATGAGGATGTCGAAGGAATAAATGGGGGAGAATGTCATGGACAAATTGTAAACAGCTTGTTCGGTGTAATGCTTATGCATGTCCATGTCCTTTCGGTTTGTTCTTACTTTACAAAGCATGTGAAGGGCTGGCCAAAGGCTAAACAGCCCTATATGAGTGAGTTTGATAGCCATTTTAGGCTTATACATAATGATAGTGTCATGTGGACACTTGTACTAGATTTCGGTCTGTAGTAGACCAATTTTATATCTTTGTTATGCAACCGTTCTGAGCTTGTGATATTCATGGTTGGAATTTACATTGGCTATAAAGTGTTTACTGAAAGGATTGCTTGTGGATCCTGTGTGAAGCGCTTTCTCTATCCCGTCTTCTCTTGAGCAGGTCCTAAGAGACCGTAGGAGGTTGACCTTTGCGGACAGATATGCAAGGGTACTGCATGACTTAGGCAAAACCAACTAAGTTCGTGATAGTGTAGAGCACTTAAGTGACGTCTTGTCATCTTCTCGGGCTATTAGAGGGATGATCGAGGAATGGTTGGTCGATACGGGGCTCAGCCCGGCCCGTAGGGGTATGGTCGGATCTATCGCTATTAGGCATTTCCTTTCTCATTCCTTTTTTTTTTGTATCTTGCTAACCGACCTGTAACTTACAAAAATGGTTAATTTTCAATGATTGAAGGGGATGCCTTGTCTCCCGACCATGGCGCAACCTTCTCGGGAGCAAGAAAGGATAGAGACCGACCTCCCAGTTCAAAAGGGGACCCCGGGCCGCCGAGGTCCATGCGAAGAGGAAGCGGACCATCCCAGGAAGAAAGCAAAGGGAATAACTCAGAAGTGATCCGAGGGGGCAGCACTTTGCGAGGCTGTAGTGCAAGCAGCGTGCAGGTCAAGCAGCGACTCACATAGGGAGGGCTCTAGTGGGAAGGGAAAAGGTCGTGTCGGCTCAATCGGGGAAAACGTCCCAAGCAAGCTGGCTGAGCGCCCTAAGTCAATGAAGGACTTGTGTCGAGTCTAGGCTTCCAACAAGGGCGAGCCCTTCTAGGCCCTCGACATAGCAGACTTGCCTGAGGGGGAACTGGTGGGGCCTTACGGGTCCCGGTGGCCATCCCTCAAAATCGATAGTCACACTTGGGTCGATGGCTCGGCGGCTCTGGAGTTTGCCCGGGGGGTACTCCACCCAGCTTTAGCGAAGCAACTGTATTGCTCACCTTCCATGGTGCTGATGGACCATGCCACCAAGTCATTGGTCTAAGTAAGCATCACGCCCCCCCTTATTTTATCTTCGGGAACCATTTTATTATGCCTGATTCTGACCTTGCATTTTTTCGTAGAGTCACCACTACACCACAGCGCTAATCAACCGAGTGCATGATGCGGGCAAAGTGATCGAGCGCCTTGGGGAGGCAAACTTTGACCTGCGCCGGGAGGTTGAGGAGCTGAGGGGCGGTCTTAGACCCGAGGTGGTCACGGCGGCGGAGCAGCGGGTGACTACTGCCGAGACCGAGGTCGAGCAGTTGAAGGCGGAGCTGAAAGACAACCGCAAGTGGATCCGCAGTTTGGATGATGAGCTACTAGTGCTTGCACGAAATGTGGAAGCTGCCCGGTCGATAACTCGTGCTATGGAAAAGGCACTACATGAAGAGCGCCAGAGGGCCGAGGAGCGGGTGAAGAAGGCAATCATTGAGTACAAGAAATCACTTGGCTTCGAGCTTGGCCTCCAGAGATCGGGCCACGCAATTTAATAATTCGGCTACTAGGTGGCACTTACTTGCTTCCACGTTAAGTATCAGGATTTGGAGCTGGAGACCAACCCGTTCGTGGATCTCCCCGAGGATCACAATGTGGATATGCCTGAGGAGGTACCGTTCGATGATAGTCTGATGGCCCCTCCGAGCTAGAGAGCTCGGGGGGCATGTTTTCCATTTTTGCCTTTTTGGTTTCGGTCAGGCCTAGTTAGAGTTTTGTGAGGCCTGAACCGATCACAATGCCAAAGCTTTCATTATATGAATGTAAAGATTTTACCATAAATGCAAGGCTTCTATCGGTAATCAAGGGTAGAACTTTCTTAGGTTTGCGATGTTCCAAGTTCTCAGTAGGGGGGTTCCGTCCATGGTCTCGAGACGGTAAGTGCTGTCTCGGACCACGTCGTAAACCCGGTAAGGCCCTTCCCAACTCGGGGCTAGTTTTCCCCTAGCACGAGTTGGGTCACTTACTTCAGCTTTTCGGAGGACGAGATCCCCGACCTGGACTTTACTGTTGAATCTCGGATTTTGATGATGAAACTAATTGAGTGTGATTTGTGGTCTAACTGCGTGTTGAGTTACGCAGGTCTACTTTCGATCAGGATTAGACAGTTGACGCTGGAGGAATTGACGTTGCACCGGAGGTGATCACGTCAGGATATTGGATGTCGAGCTGGAGGTTCGGTCGACTATCGGTAGGAGGCTTCGTACGTCGGGCATCGGGCCAAGAAGAGCGTGTTACGCCAAGGATATCGGGATTGCGAGGTCAATCGCCGATTGGGCAACGGACCGCAAGAGAGGACGATGTCTTCAAGGATCGGACGAGCGTCGACCAATGACGCATCTGCAACAATGTCAATTCGTGTTGTAATAACTATCTAGATCGGGCAGAGTGTTTGTTGTTTATGTGCGGAGTAACTACGATAAGGATGAAGATGCAAAGCGAAACAAAGGGTTGAAGTCAAGTCGATGGATCATTGGGAGTTCGAGTGTTCGATGGAAGTCTGAAGATTCGTTGGGAGTGTCGCTGAATCGGCCGAGAACGAGTAGGAGCTTGCCGAAGGGTTTTCGGAAGTTCGCCGGAGGTTCGCCGGAAGTTCGCGAGCTTGCCAAGAAAGATCGGAGCTTGCCAAAGAAGCTCGGGGAACTCGCCAAGATCATCGTGAAGTCCGAAAGCTTGCCGTGAGTCCGCGGAATGGTTTTCAAGGTTTGTCGGAAGACCGTCGGAAGTTGACCTAAGCTCGCCGGAAGAAGTTGTCATGTGGACTTTGTAATAGCTTAGGAAACGCCTTTAAAATTCCTAGTTAGCACGTATTTTGGGTTAGGATTAGATAACCCAAAGTGGGGGCCCATTGGCCCTTGATTAGATGAGTTTGGGCCAAAATTTTGGCCCAAACCAACCAATACGCTCGTGCATGCATGCTACGTGCATGCTACTTCAGAGCCTGGCATCAGAGCCGACATCGTAGCTTCGCCATCGTGAATAAAGCGGTAGATCGCTGCACAGGGCGTAATACCGCCCTCTCAGTAGCCAGCGGTAGTACCGCTGGTGCATGGAAAGCCAGCGGTAGCACCGCCTGGTGGGCGGTAAACCGCTGGTGTGTCGATCTGCCAAGAGTGCCAAGATCGACAAGATCGGTCTTTCTCTAACTCAAAAGATTCAAATTTTGGCTCCATGTTTAGGCTCCAAATTTGAATCACTTTGAGGCTTATAAATACCCCTTCCTTTTCAGCTAAAATACTTAACCCTTAGAGAGTTAGATTTTGAAAATAAGTCTTGGGAAAGTCTTGTTCTTCATTTGCTTAAGTGTTCACCTCATTCTTCTTGTGAAATCTTGTAAGAGTGTGAACCACTTGTAAAGGGTTGTAAGAGGGGTATTTGATCCTTCCCCTTCAAAGGATTTGGTAGTGGAAGAAGGGAGCCTCATCGGAGAAGGCTTCGGAAGTGGATGTAGGTCACTTTGACCGAACCACTATACATCGCTGCGTCTTGATTATGTGAGTGGTTAAATTTCTATTTTACTTTGCTGCAAGCCTTTACTTTACTTACTCAACTTCCTTATCATCTTATTACGTATGCTTTAAAGTTAAAACGTAATCTTTCCGGGTTCAAACGAAACGTTGCATTCATTCGTATCGAAGTTTCAAAGCTTGTTTTAAATCGCTGAAAATCTATCGTTTTATCCGCTGCACTAATTCACCCCCTCTTAGTGCCGCTTTCGATCCCTAACAATTGGTATCGAGCCACGTTCTTTCTCTTTCATTTATACCCATGAGAAATGGCTCTAAATGGTTTTCAAGAGGGCTTTTCGGTTTTTCGTCCACAGTTCTTTAACGGATCGGACTACACATGTTGGAAAACTCGAATGAGAGTTTTCATACTTTCAATGGATTTGGATTTGTGGAACATCATCGAAAATGATTTTCAACTTCCCTCTAAACCGACGAACGAATGGTCGGACTTAGAGAGAAAATCTTTTCTTTAAATGCAAAGGCTATGAATGCCTTATTTTGTGCTTTGAACAAGAACGAGTTCAATCGGTTTCTATATGCGAAAGCGGCTTTTGACATTTGGCGAACTCTTGAAATCACGCATGAGGAACCGGTAGAGTTAAAGACTCAAAGTAAACCTCTTGTTGCATGATTTTGAGCTCTTCCAAATGACACCAAGCGAATCTATCGATGACATGTATACCCGCTTCATGGATGTCGTCAATAGCTTGAAAAGTCTTGGTAAAAGTTTTTCGGATTTTGAACTCACTAACAAGATCTTAAGATCCCTTTCAAAATGGTGGGATCCTAAAATAACGGCGATTCAAGAATCAAAGGATCTAAATAATTACTCTATTGATGAACTCATTGGGTCCTTAAAGACCTATGAAATGGAACATGATGAATATGATAAACATGATGAGCACATGAACAACCTTCTAAAGAACAAGAAGGTTTTGAACTCCGAACTATGAAATGCCACTTGAGTAATGACTCAAGTGAAGAGGATAATGAGGACATTGAACACATAACAATGAATGTTAACAAGTTCATTAAACAAAAATTAAAAAATACAAATGAACTTGAACGAAGAAAGAGGCCAAAGAAGAAGAAGAAGGCTTGGAAAGAAGAATCAAAGAAAGAAGAAGCAAACTACGCTTTCATGGGCTTCACAATGAGGTAAGTAACTTAACTTCCTTGAATTATTTTGAAATTACATGATGATTTCCATGAATGCTTATCTTAGTTAGTAGGAATTTTTTTATGTTTTTCTTGTGTTTTTAGAAATAAAAAAAAAATCAAAATTATACTATGCTTTTCTTTATAGTAGTTTTGAAAAGTAAAAATATGAATGATGCAAGATTTGTGATAATGCTTAGGATTAATCCATGCATGTGTATCTTGATGGTTTACATTGTCTCCAAATATGATGCTTGATGATTTTATATCATGCATGAGCTTTTGAAGTAATAAAGTGTCATATTGTGATGATGAAACATATTTTTCGAATTTATAAATAGATGCATGATTTTGGCAAAAATTTGAACATGGCCTTTTAACATAAAAATTGAAAGTGTGCTATCATTTTTACATATTTGGTCTTGAAGATTTTATGACTAAGCTTGTGTTTTATTTTGATACATGTTTTCATAAAAATTTTGAATATGCTCACATCAAATTGCTTAAAATGAAAATGTATTTTTTTCTCATTCTATTGAGATGAATGAATTCATGTTATGAGTCTTGTGAATCTCATAAAAATAAACATGATGAATATTTTAAAAATGTGCCTCATGTTTTCAGTCTTAATGATTTCTCTTGAAACATGCTCTTTGGACCTATATGAAAAACATGAGTATACTCGTATGAACGTCAAATCATTTGAAATGGAACACATAAAAAAAATGAGAAATTACACTATCATGATGCTTTACGTGTAATGCTTTTGATCTTAATGGGCTAAATGACAACTTGTATTTCAAATTTATACAATGATGGCTTCCATATAAATATTTGAACATACATTATGAAATCATCATTGAAATGAAAATATTAGAAGTTTGTTATCATGCTTAATGACTTTGTGATATTATATCTTGATGACGAACTTATGTTTTGGTTTTAAAATTTGATACTCATCTTTTGAAACATGAAACATATTATCATGATAAATTGAATCTCATGTCTTGAAATAATATGTTACATTTATGCCTTGACAATTTTTATGATAAAGTTTGATTTTCAATTTTTGATGAAAGGCAAGTGATAAATTTATTTATGATATTTTATAAATCATTAGAATTACGAATGAGATTTTGATGATATGGTAATGACTTTATTCATGATTTTAATCTCAAAAATAATAATTTAATTATGAGTCTTGAGTTGATAAATTGAGCTTGAATGATTTTTCTTTTAATGATTCCTGAATCTTCTAGAATTATGACTTGTTAAGACATATTTAATGCTTGAATCAAGTTCTAAAAGATTTCATTTTGCTATAAAGAAATTTTATTGAAATCATGATCTTGACAACTATGACTTGAAACTCTTTATAAATCAAGATCTTTTACCATGCTCCTTCCGTCTTATCAACAGAAAATTCTTTAAATGAAATGTAACTTGTCTTTTTATTTCTCGGAATTTAATACTTGAATTTTTATGAATTCGTGTCGTGATTCTTATGAAATATGATCATGGTAAAAAATTCTTATGTATGAATCAAGATCTTGTGTTTGATCTCCTAAGACTTCCACTTGTTATTTCCTAAAAAGGAGATTTGTCAAAATGATTCATGAACCTTTTGATTTATGACTTTTGGATTCATGACTCAAGATTGAAGATTGAAACATTATATGCTAAAATTGATTCTTTTTATTGTTTCAATACTTCCTTGAATGCCTTATGTGATGATTGAAAATTTGATAAAAAAAATGTGCTTAATATTTGAATCATTTATCATGGCTTAAAAATGAATGAAAAGAAAATATGTTGGCACTTGTAATCATGATTTGATCCTTAATATTGATATGCTTTCATATATCATGATTCTTGGTTGTATGACATTTATCTTGAATTAAAAATTGATAAATATGAATCTAGATCTTGCTAAAATGAAAAGTAATAAATCATGGATGATATCTTTTGGTTTTGATTCTTGTTGAATTTACATATTGATATCCTTCATGACATGATTTCTCATGTTTTAATACCATCTTGTATGCATCTTGGAAAAAATTGAAATATTGATTGATGCAAAATTATTGCATTGAAATATTATTCATCCCTTCTTTTCGATAGTGACAAAGGGGAGTTAGCTTGCTAGCTTATGTATCACAAGTGAAAGTGGCAAACATAGCTAGCTAGAACTTGCAAAAGGCAAAACTTGCACTTCTCAAAATGAGAAGAAAGAAATTACATAGTTGCATTATTTTTTAACTCATGAGCTTACAGTTTTAAAATGTTATAAATTTTACAAAAATTACTAGCTCATTGCAAACAAAAAGTTGATGGCTTGCAAAAGGTAAACTTAATTGCAAAAGAGAAAAATTGAAAGGGAGCTAGTTTGCGTATCGCAAAGTATGCTAGCTTATCATTATTGCTTGCTTGTTATAAATTTCCCTTATACCATGATTTGTTTATGACTCTCTTGAATTCATGACTTGATATGTTAAAAATTCATGATGGAAATTTATTATTTTGTCATGATGGAAGCATTCATGTAAAGGGAAAAGAATTGTATTCTTCCCTTCTTTTTGACAAAATCAAAGGGGGAGAAAATTTATTGCTAGCTTGTGCTTAAAAAAAAAATTTTTTTTTGCTAGCTTGAACATTGAGAAGTAAAGAGTTGCTATCAAAAGAGAGGCAAAAATCTTGCTCAATTTCACTTCTTCAAAATTGCTTACATTTTTTTTTATTATTACAAATTATTGTTGAATCTCATGCAAGATTATTTGAAATATTTGATCCTCCCTTTCTTTTTGATGCTAACAAAGGGGGAGAAATTTTTTAGCTCGAACATTACAAAAATTTGCCATCTTGATTCCTATTTTGCAACTTCATGAGAAGCTAAGAATTGTTATATCAAAGGATGCAAATATTGCTATCATGGGAAACAAGGTGCCTACTTGCACATCTCAAGAAGCAAGTGAAAATTACCATCATTGCCCATCCTTGAAACTTGCTATAATTGAATGGTATTATTTGATGTTGTATTGCAAAAATATTGTATGATGTGATAAATAGCTAGTGTGTTGTAAAAATTTGTATATCTTTTAAACTAGCTATGATGTTACTTCTCCTTTTTGTTGATGACATAGGGGGAGAAGTAGATTGATGACTTCATGCATTGTATTGAGTATTTTATATATTTGCATGATTGTTTGATTAATTCTCATAATATTATGATGAATGTTGCTTGGATTTGGGATAATCCAAGTATTCTATCAATGGCATATTGATAGGGGGAGTTTGGTTAAACTCTGGGGAGTTGTGGTTAACTTCGTCAATCATCAATTAGTTGTCATCATCAAAAAGGGGGAGATTGTTGAATCTCGGATTTTGATGATGAAACTAATTGAGTGTGATTTGTGGTCTAACTGCGTGTTGAGTTACGCAGGTCTACTTTCGATCAGGATTAGATAGTTGACGCTGGAGGAATTGACGTTGCACCGGAGGTGATCACGTCAGGATATTAGATGTCGAGCTGGAGGTTCGGTTGACTATCGGTAGGAGGCTTCGTACGTCGGGCATCGGGCCAAGAAGTGTGTGTTACGCCAAGGATATCGGGATTGCGGAGGTCAATCGCCGATTGGGCAACGGACCGCAAGAGAGGACGATGTGCCGAAGGATCGGACGAGGCACCGACCAATGACGTACCGGGCAACTGAATGTCAATTCGTGTTGTAATAACTGTCTAGATCGAAGTAGAGTGTTTGTTGTTTATGTGCAGGAGTAACTACGATAAGGATGAAGACGCAAAGCGAAACAAAGGGTTGAAGTCAAGTGCGATGGATCATTGGGAGTTCGAGTGTTCGATGGAAGTCTGAAGATTCGTTGGGAGTGCTGCCGGAACTGGCCGAGAACGAGTAGGGAGCTTGCCGAAGGGTTTTCGGAAGTTCGCCGGGAGGTTCGTCGGAAGTTCGCCGGGAGGTTCGTCGGAAGTTCGCGGAGCTTGCCAAGAAAGATCGGAGCTTGCCAAGAAAGATCGGAGCTTGCCAAAGAAGCTCGGGGGAACTTGCCAAGATCATCGTGAAGTCCGAAAGCTTGCCGTGAGTCCGCGGAATGGTTTTCGAAGGTTTGTCGGAAGACCGTCGGAAGTTGACCGGAAGCTCACCGGAAGAAGTTGTCATGTGGACTTTGTAATAGCTTAGGAAACGTCTTTAAAATTCCTAGTTAGCACGTATTTTGGGTTAGGATTAGATAACCCAAAGTGGGGGCCCATTGGCCCTTGATTAGGATGAGTTTGGGCCAAAATTTTGGCCCAAACCGAACCAATACGTGCATGCATGCTACGTGCATGCATGCTCTGCATGTAGTCTCGGTAATCAGAGTGGCCATCGTGCAAAGCGGCGGCATCGCTCACTGGGCGTGTAGAACCGCCCCGAAGCATCGTGAGCCAGGCGGTAGTAATCTGCCTTCAGTGCGTGAAAGCCAGCGGTAGCACCGCCGGGCCGGGCGGTAGAACCGCACTGGGGTGTGTCGACTGCCAAGATCGACAAGACCTGGGTTCCTCAAAAGATTCAAATTTTGGCTCCATGTTTAGGCTCCAAATTTGAATCACTTTGAGGCTTATAAATACCCCTTCCTTTTCAGCTGAAATACTTAACCCTTAGAGAGTTAGATTTTGAAAATAAGTCTTGGAAAAGTCTTGTTCTTCATTTGCTTAAGTGTTCACCTCATTCTTCTTGTGAAATCTTGTAAGAGTGTGAACCACTTGTAAAGGGTTGTAAGAGGGGTATTTGATCCTTCCCTTCAAAGGATTTGGTAGTGGAAGAAGGAGCCTCATCGGAGAAGGCTTCGAAGTGGATGTAGGTCACTTTGACCGAACCACTATACATCGCTGCGTCTTGATTATGTGAGTGGTTAAATTTCTGTTTTACTTTGCTGCAAGCCTTTACTTTACTTACTCAACTTCCTTATCATCTTATTACGTATGCTTTAAAGTTAAAACGTAATCTTTCCGGGTTCAAACGAAACGTTGCATTCATTCGTACGAAGTTTCCAAAGCTTGTTTTAAATCGCTGAAAATCTATCGTTTTATCCGCTGCACTAATTCACCCCCCCTCTTAGTGCCGCTCGATCCCTAACATTTACGTGGTTAGATTTTCTGATTATAGAGTCGGGCCATGGCCTTTTTGTACGTTAAAGCGCGGAGGTGGGTCTCGGCCCTTCGTTCGTCAAGGAGGTCGAGACCAGCGCAGAGCCCGAGCTCCGAGGCCCCTTCATTGAAGTTCTCCACCCGCAGGGTTGGAAATATAATTTCAGGAGGGAGCACCGCCTCGGTCCTGTACGCCAGGCTATATGTAGATTCTCTCGTGGCCCTTTTTGGGGTGGTTCAGAATGCCCACAAGATGCTCGGAAGCTCATCAACCCATGCGCCATGAGCTTCGCACACCCTTTTCTTCATACCTTCAAGAATTGCTCGATTGGTGACCTCGGCCAAGTTGTTGGTTTTGGGGTGGGCGACCGAGTTAAACTTCAGTAATATGCCGTATGATTCACAGTAGGCCTTGAACTTTACGTTGTTGAACTGGGTCCCATTGTCAGTGACAATGGCCTTCGAGATCCCAAAGCACGTGATGATGTTTTTCCAAATGAACCCCTCAACCTGCTTCTCTGTGATGGACCCCAGTGGTTCGGCTTCGACCCACTTGGTGAAGTAGTCGACCCCGACTATGAGAAAATGTCGTTGGCCCGAGGCGGGGGGAAACGGGTCAAGGAGGTCCATCCCCCATTACGCAAAGGGCCAGGCTATGTCGGTCGGGGTGAGGGGTACCGTTGGCTGATGCTGAACCCGAGTATGCACCTAATATCATTGACACTGTTGTGCATAGGACAGGGTGTCTCAATGTAGTGTTAGCCAGTAAAATCCCTGTCTAAGTATCTTAAAGGCTAAAGCTCGACCTCTGATATGCTCTCCGCATATGCCCTCGTGGACTTCAGCGAGGACCGTCTCGGCTTCGGACAGGGATAAATAACGGAGTAGGGGCTAAGAGAAAGCTCTTCAGTATAGCTTGCCCCCGATCTCGACGTACCATGCTTGGGCCCGCCTGAGTCGACGGGCTACAGACGGAGGATCTCTTCCATCCAGTTGGGGGTGACCTCGGTTGTGCTGACATCTGGGATCGGGAGAGTCAGTGCGGATAGAACCTCGGTTCTTTGCGGATGTTCCCCTGGTGGTTGGCTGGAGGCCAACCGGGCCAGTGTGCCAGCTTGGGCATTGTAGGCGCGCGGTATCCTCGTGACCACTAGATAGTTGAAAAGAGTTGAGAGTCATCGAACCTTGGTCAAGTATTAGGTCATGGTTGGCTCTCGGGCTTCCTAGGTTCCATTGATCTGGTCGGCCATCAATTGGGAGTCAACGAAGGCTTCCAGGTTCTGTAGATGCATTTCGAGTGCAAGGCATAATCCCGACAACAGCGCCTTGTATTCAACCTCGTTGTTAGTGGCTTTGAACTCCAACTGAAGCGCGTGCTTATGAGTTTCACCATCCGGGCTCTTGAGAATCATCCCTGTGCCTGCTCCCCCCAAGGTGGCGGACCCATCGATGTATAGGGTCTAGGTTCGTGCGTCTGGCCACTGCACAGCGGGACTGGTTTCAGGGGTTAGCTCATAAATGAAGTCAGCCAGTACCTGGGCTTTTATCACCATTCGGGGTGCATATTGGATGTCGAACTCCCTGAGCTCAACCAACAACTTAAGCATTCAGCCCGAGACGTTGAACTTGAAGAGGATTTGGCGGAGGGGCTGGTCGAATATCACCTTTATCGTGTAGGCCTGGAAGTATGGTCGCAGCTTTTGGACGGTCATGATTAAGGCCAACGCCAGCTTCTCTATCGGGGGATAGTGCTCTTTAGGTCCCGCGAGAATATGGCTGATGTAGTAGATTGCCTATTGCATTACCTAATCCTCCCGAACTAGTACTGAGCTAACCACATGTTCCGAGGCCGCCAGGTACAAGCCCAGGACCTCGCTTGTGCAAGGCGAGATGAGTCGGGGTAGCTGTCCGAGGTGTATCTTCAGCTTGTCGAAGGCTTCCTTGCATTTCAAAGTCCATCGAAAGTTGTCCACTCGGTGTAAGGCCTGGAAGAACGGGAGGCATTTGTCTTCGAAGTATGACATGAATCTCTCGAGTGCCACTAGCTTCTCGATGAGGCATTGCACTTCTTTGACCGAGTGCGGAGATTACATTTCCATTATGGCCCGAACCTTCTCGGGGTTAGTGTCTATCCCTCTCTGGTGGATGATGAAGCCGAGGAACTTCCCCGACCCGACTTCGAAGGTGCACTTGGCCGAGTTGAGATGCATATTGAACCGTCGGAGGCTTCGAAAGGTCTCGACCACATTGGTCAAGTTGGCTGCTGTTGATCGGCTTTTGACAATCATGTCGTCGATGTACACTTCCATGTTTCTCTTGAGTTGGTGCTTGAATACTTCGTTGACTACCCTTTGGTAGGTGTCTCCGGCATTCTTAAGGCCGAAAGGCATAACCTTATAATAATAGACCTCTTTGTCCGTAATAAAGGCGGTGTGCTCTTGGTCTTGTAGAGCTATCTGGATTTGGTTTTAACCCAAGAACGCATTCATGAATGTGAGGAGCTCATGGCCGGCGGTTGCATCGACTAACTGGTCTATCTTCGGGAGGGGGTAGCAATCCTTCAGGCATGCTCGATTGAGATCAGTATAGTCGACACATATCCTCCAACTTCCATTATGCTTTTTAACGAGGACTACATTGGACAGCCACTGGGGATATTTCACCTCGATTATAAACCCTACATCGAGTAGACGGTCTACTTCATGGCCGATTGCTTGCTAACTCTTGGGGGTGAACCTCCTCGGTTTCTATTTGACTGGGCACACCTCGGTATGGATATTCAGATTGTGCTATGCCACCTCGGGGCTAATTCCCAGCATGTCTTTTGGGGACCAGGTGAAGATGTCGACGTTCTGCTTCAAGAACTGCACCAGTTGGACCTAGTCAGCCTTTGGAAGCATAGTCCCGACTTTGACGACTCGGTCTAGGCAATCATCTTTCAGGGGTACTTCAATAAGTCACTCCGTCGATTGCATATGTGTTGGAGCTTTGGGACTGTCTCGAGGTTTGAGATGGGTTGGCTTGGGCCATGGCCTTTTCGGCATGGACACGGCCATCAGGTAGCATCGCCTAGACTCTCTTAGGTCACTTTACACCATTCTAACTCCTGCCGAAGTCGAGAACTTCATTGCCCAGTGGTAGGTAGAGATGATCGCCCTTATCTTGTTGAGTGTGGGGCGCCCAAGGATCACATTATACGCCGAGAGTATATCGACCACCATGAAGGTGACCATTATCATTTTTGTCCTCGGCTCATCCCCTACGGTAACTGGGAGGGAGGTCTTTCCGAGTGGGGACACTGATTCCCCATGAATTCGGTGAGCGCCGATGCCATCGGGGAAAGGTCTTTGCTTGTGAGACCGAGTTTCTTGAAGGCATCCAGGTATAGGACATTGGCGGAACTCCCTGTGTTGACCATTACCCTCTTTACCTTTGCATTGGCTATGTAGACCGAAACCACCATGGCGTCATTGTGGTCCGAGAACTCTATTTCTTCCATGTTGAATGTGATCTCTTTCCCGGGTCGTGGTCTCAGGCACTTTTCCACTGTGCTTCACGCGTATGCCTTCCTTGCCGTGGCACTGCTGTTGCTTGAAGCCAGTCCGTCGACAATAACGTCAATCTACTTCTCGACCGGACCTCTTGGTTGAGGGGATGACTCCCTTGGCCTGTTGAGGAAGCGCCCAAGGTGTCCCCAACGGATTAACTCCTCGATCTGGTTCTACAGGTCACGATAATCTTCTGTGTCATTGTCATAGTCTCAGTGGAACCTGCAATATTTAGATCGATCTTTGTTAGTGGCTTTTACCGGGTTTGGCTCCCGCAGAAGCCCCTTCTCCCAGATTTGAAGGAAGATTTCGGTTTGGGAAGCGTTCAGGGGGAGCATCGGTCGTGACGGTTCGGGTCGGTCGGGCCTTCTTCGAGATGGTTCTGGGACCGACCTCGGGGGTGCTACTCGGGCGGAGTCCGCCCGAGGCCTTTTGTTATCCTCGCGCCTTCCCTCCATTAGGGCCTCAGCTGCGATATGCTGGTTGGCAAACTAGAGCATCTCGGGGATGGTCATGGGTGGTCTTTCTACCAAAGACCAGAAGAGCCTTGAGGGGTGAAGTCCCATCAGGAACGCCTGAATGACTAGAGATGGATGGGCCTCGGGTATCCCTCGAGCCTCAGCGGTGAAACGCATGATGAATTGTGAGAGCGCCTCACCATCACGTTGTGCCAACGCGAGGAACGTGGCCACTGAGAGTTTTGGCTGCATGCCGGCTAATAAATTCTACTCGAGCCCTCTCGCGAGCTAATCAAATGAGGAGATCAAAGCTACTTGAAGTCGACTGAACCACATCCGAGCCAGTCCTCAGAGAGTGGTGGGAAACGCCCTGCACATTAAAGCATCAGAAGTGCCATAGAGGGCCATCTGGGCCCGAAAAGCAGCAACATGCTCCGTCGGGTCGGAGTTGCCGTCATACACCTCAAGGGCTGAAAATCTGAAGTTGAGAGGAACAAACTTGTTCTGGATTTCAGAAACGAAGGAGGATGCCCCCCTGGGTGTTATCCTCGATCTCTCCCTTGGACTTGTGAAGCTTACACTGGAATTCGTCTAGACGTCGATTCACCGAGGAGAGTTGGGCTATGAACGAGTCGTCGACCGAGTCTGACGACACAGTGCCAGGCTCGAGAAGCGGTGGGTCGATTGGGCAGAGATTGGGAACACCGTGTTCGGGAATCACCCCCAGGGCCCCAAATCGCTCTCTTGCCTCTTCCCGCAGTCGTCCGTGGGGAGTTGGATTTGCCGGGGGGGTCATCGAGTGGCTCCGAGACGAATATAAACGGGCTCGATAGCCGAGGGCTCGCCAAGTGCACGAGCTGTGGAATGAGCGGGACGACTGTCTGGATCATTCCAACTAGAGCTTGTACTTGCCTTGACAAGTCGAGGAATGCCTCGAGGGAGACAGCCGAGGGTATCGAGATATTTCCCGGAGCAAATAACCCAAGGTGGTTGAATAACCGCTAGTAATGATCCGGGGTCTGGCCCGAAGCAACTCCGCCCAGTTGTGCCGCGGAGGGCAGGCCAGAGGTAGTGATGTGTGCAGTGGGCTGTCCTTCGGTAGGGCGAGCCTCTGCGTTGGTTGTGGGACACTCCTGTGACATCGACCCTCCTTCTAGCGCCAAAAATGTTGCCGAACTAAGATGGCCACCAGTTGACATGGAGGGTTGGCCCGATTCGATCGCTGATGTTTCAGAGTGCCTCGACTTGGCTCACAGTTGAGATGACCTCCCAAGAGATTCAACACCTACAAGAAGGCTTGGGTCGGGTTTTTCCTGACTTGGCCCCTCCGACGATCAAGTTAGTGGTGAGTTACTTTTTTCTCCTCCTCTCATAAGGTCCAACGGGAGGTTTTTATATATATGGCCGGGGTTGAGTGCGCATACCTCAGTCCAGATGATGGTCGGCCCGTATGGGGTGATGTTGTACAAGATAATGCTGTGCAACGTCGCCCTGAGCTCCTGGGGCAGGCGACCCCATATGGCACTGTCCTGGACTTCCTAGAACAAGCTGCTATGTGTGGTGTCGTCCCAGGCTTTCAGGGGCAGGTTGCTCCGTGCAGCACTATCTCGGGCTTTTGGGGACGGGCTACCCTATGCGGCTCTGGGCGACACGAAAGTACTGTTACTTTCGACCTGAGGTGGTGGGTCGGATGTGACATCCCGCGTGGACCTTGTTTTCCTGTTAACGTGCCCGTTGATTATTGTCACATGAGCAGTGCCAAAATATCCCTTATCAATTAGTATATATCGCATCTACTTAAATCTAATTTGTTATCAAGTAATTGAGATTAATTAAAAAATAGACCTAACTTGAGTTTCAATTTGGATTCAAATTCAGATAAAATTAGTATCCTTTCCATTGTGGTTTCAGATCAATATATATATATATATATATATATATCCCAATTCCATCATCCGAATAATTTTTGGCCACTACCGAAAAATTGACTCAGCTCTAAAAATATATATATATAATTTGGATGGCAACTATACATACAAATATAATTAATATAATCATCGTTTGAAAAGTCTACTTGGTTTATCTTGAATGAATAAAATTGTTAAGGTTCACATACATCAGTGACTTTAAAGAAGAACATACATACATCACAGTATATATATTTTTTCTTTACAGAAAAAAAGAAGAATATTATAGTCACAAAAGCCATCTCATCCATGAGCTTAGACTTTGTGATTTAGATGCAACTGACATTTAATCCGATCTTATAGCATATGATCCTACATTTAGGTTACTCGACCAATACCGTCCGTTTTCTTTGACCTTCCCGCCATATCATGATGCCGGTCGACGGCCCCTCTCGCTTCCCCACTAAATAAAACCTAGGTGATCCGACGGTCTGTGTTCCATATAGCTCCCTGATTGACCGTTCGATTTCGTTTCCCCGTCCTGTTGGTCGCCCAAAGCTACCGCCACCATAAGTATCGACCGATGTGGAGAGGGAAAACGTGTAGCTTCCTTTCTACTGTGTTAGGGTTAGGGTTCCTCCGGTTCGGATGGCGCAGGCGGACGGGCGATCGAGGGGTACGGTGAAGTGGTTTAACAGCACCAAGGGGTTCGGTTTCATCTCGCCGGACGACGGAGGGGAGGACCTCTTCGTCCACCAGTCGTCCATCAAGGCAGAGGGCTATCGTACTCTCACCGAGGGGGAGGTCGTCGAGTTCTTGGTTACCGAGGGCGATGACGGCCGCGCCAAGGCAGTCGACGTCACCGGGCCCGACGGATCCAACGTCCAGGGCGGCGGCGGTGGCGGCGGCCGAAGGGACGGGTATGGCGGCGGACGCGGCAGTGGCGCGCGCGGCGGGGGGTATGGTGGAGGATACGGGTTCAATGGTGGAGGATGGGGAGGTGGATGGAGGGGAAGGGGTGGCGGTGGGTTTGGTGGCGGTGGAGCTTGCTATAATTGCGGTGAGTCTGGGCATATTGCTAAGGATTGTTACCAGGGAGGAAGCGGCGTCGGCGGTGGTGGCGGTGCTTGCTTTAGCTGTGGTGAGATGGGTCATCTCGCTAGGGATTGCTACCAGGCTAGCGGAGGCGGGGGCGGGAGCGGGGGCGGAGGAATCAGGTATGGCGGGGGAGGCAGTAGTACCGACCGGTCCTGTTTTAATTGTGGCGAGATGGGGCACTTCGCCCGGGAATGCCCTGCCAAGAACTGAGGGTCAATTGCTTGCAAGTTGTGTTCTTTCCTTTTTTGCCCACCTTATATTGATAGTTTTAGATTATATGCCGGGCTCGTGTCTTTCCATCTTTTTCATCTCTCTACATGGATGTGTTTTGTTTTATTTGCTGTGGTTTAATTTTGATGGATTATGGCTTATTTTGGGTATGAAAGTTCGCTCAGCCTGCATTTTCTAATATGTATATACATTGTTGTGATTCTGTGCAATTGCTCTGCTACATTTCTCATTATCTTTTCGTGTTGCAGGTTGTCTTTCCCTTATTATTTGTGTGCTGTGAACGATTTTACATTATGTAATTGAACTGTGACTTCTTGTAGGTGACTTTACGATCTATGAACAATATTACTGTTGTAGGGACGCCTTTGACAGACAATGACCGCCCGCATACTGCAGTAGTTTCTTGTGACTTGAATTTACAAAGGTGATGCCTTATTATTATGTGATGGATTTTTATATGGAGATTATTTGCCAACGGGGTTTGTTGGAAAAGTTCCAGTTTCCTTGGCCAACTAGATTTTTGTTATTGCTGCAATCCATGGTTGTGGTTGTGGTGCATTGTGTACAAGAGTATTGAGGCTCTTTGCTATTTCTGGTATTTATAAAAGAATCACATTCTTTTATCATGTTTCTCTTGGAATTCATGTGAAGCGCTATGTGAAACACTTGTTGGCACTCTTGAAGATTTCAATCTGCATTGAAAAATAATACTTTACTTCGTAGAGTATTTAGTCATGTGATGGTTTATACATGCATCTCATGATTTAGACGTGATCCCTCATCAAACAATGTTACTAGTGTGGTTGCCGATGTTCATTGCAATGTTCTTTGCAATTTGGTTTTAGAATCATTCGTGCTTATAGATTCTTTTCTTTTATTATGCTTATTGTTTTTGCTGTTCAGCAATGATTGTAGTTGTGCAGAGATTGAGGATCTTGAAAGTTACAAGTGTTAAATGAGTTGTTGATTGTTAGTTAAATATTCCCTAAGGTTATTGTATAAACTGTCATCAGGTGAGTTCCATTTTAGCTTGCTGCATTAGTATAACTTGTTTCTGTTCTTTTAGATGGTTCTGCTTGCTGTCCTGATAATTCAGGGGCATTATTTCTTGACATATGAGCCTGTGGGTGCAAGTGGTGAGGGGTAAACACATTAGCAGATAAGAAATGTATACTATGCTATGATTGTTTTAAGAATGTGCTTTGTATGTTTTAACTTTTGATGTAAACTAAGATTTCTGGTAGGCAATTCTTACATCTGATTTGTTAAATAAGATATTTAGTTGATACAACTGGCAGAAGTCAGGTGCATCATTACCAGCATAATGGTAAAGCACAATTTAGAATCTCAAAGAATTATGTGATGGCGTCTTAAATTAAAAAATGACATTTAGTTGCACATTGGAAGTTACTGCAAATTCTTTTGATGGAGATAATATATGTGAAGGAATATCAGAACTGAACCAGTAAAATTGTCTGTTAAAGTCCCAGTGACTGTGTGCCATTTGTTGCATGATTAATCAGAATGGCTTGGTAGAAGTTGGAATCTTCTGTTGAATCATACAAGTGTTTTTTGGAGTTGTTGTTGGGCTTACATAATGAATTTATGTAAATTTTTTGATTTTTACTGTCTCTACACTTCTCTTTGTTGTGGTATATGCTAATTGCATTTACTGACATGACTGTGAGTTTATTTGCAAGACCATACTACCATTATCGGACTTTTACTTCTTATTGGGAGTTCATTTTTCTTGTCTTCGAATAATTTTGACTCTTGCACGACATTTATATTGGTTCTTGAAATGTGCATCGTTCTTCTTCGACATGAGTTGCCATTTTGTGGTTTCTTGCGCTGTCAAGTTATTGGACTTGTTCATTCAGGCTGCTGTGTGAGTTCATAAACTCTATTTTGTTTAATATTTGATTAATTGACAATTATAATATTTGATTCCTCGATTAATCCCACTCGTATTGTAATAGATATTTGTCTTTTGTCATTATAAAAGGCAGATTAACTTTATTAAAAAAATAAAAAATACAACTAAATGTGCTCATCGCTCATATGTTATCTATCAAGTTATAGGTGACATTTGTAATGTGATCATCCCTATTTGGTCAGACCATGCTTATTTTCTACAGTTGATTTAGTGTGGAAAATGTACTCTTTTACTATTATTAATAAACTATTACCAATTGATCTAATAAAAAAAAGCTACCACGTCATTCATGCGATTGATGTGTCGTAGCATTGTCTTTTTGGATCAATATCTCTGTTTGCCAATCTAAAAGACTGTTATATATATATATATATACATATATGTATATATATATATATATATATATATATATATATATATATATATATATATAGGAAGACAGCAAAAACATCAGCCGTGACTTATCATGTCGCTAGTGGAGATCATGCGCGAGTCATCCTCGTCCGCCAGAACCCGACACCGGCACGCTCTCTCTCTCTCCCCCTTTTTTCCCGACCCCTGCCAAGGTGTGGTCAGGTCGATCCATTTGTGTAAGAAGCAAAAGGATAAGCTTCCAGTTTCCTCCTTTGCCTTTCGCTCCGCCTATCGTTGCCCCTCATTGCATTGTTTATAGCGTGCATGGAGATAAGCGATAAAAGAGGAAGGAGGAAGGGAGGACGGAAAACATCTGCATGGGAGGTTTGCGGAGGCAGCAAGACGACCAAGTGCGCGGTGACAGGAAGCTTCTTTTGTAAAGAGACCCTGATAAAGAGAAAATGTAAAGGACTGGTGAAGGAGAAAGGCCTCATCATCTCTTATCCCATTCATGCGTCTTTACACGGCAGCCAGCCATATGGTTCATAGATCTCTCCGCCTTGATCCGTTGCTTACTAGGAAAGATTGCGGGAATGCAGTATGACCCAGCCTCTTAGCTCACGTTACAAGTAGCCTTAATATTAACAATCCGATTGGCCCATCACAACGAAGCCACCATGTGGTGCTCCCCGCTATCCCTGGCCACATCATTTGCTGCCATTTGCACGACTCTCTGCAAACTAAGCACTCTTTGATCTGGCATGCACACCGCTCCCGCAATGGGACTGATGAGTCGACAAACCTGGACGAGATCTTCCGGTGGCGATCGAATCATCATGGCTTTTCGACAGATTCTTGTTTCTCTTTGGCGTCTGCTCATCTTATGAGATTTCGTTGGATGATCCAAAGTTTCTTGTGGTTTGGTTTCCTCCGTTCTTCTCCGTGTTCTTTGTTTTCGTGTTATTCCTTCCCCATCTTCGCTTCGTTCTGCATTTCCTCACATGGTCGCTGGGTCCCGCATCTTCCCTCCAACCACACGGGAGGTATCCGTGCGCGTACTTCAGACATGAACGAAGCTACGTGCATCTTCCGGAAAAGGAAGTGGTCAAAATTGCACGTGAATAAAGTTTGACTTTCTAGGCCGACGAGCGTCCGCATGCCACGTGGCCCTTTCATTGGACGGCTCAGGTGCTCCTGCTTCCCATCTTCTGCCCAAGCGTCACGTAAATTACAGTAAAACATAAATAAATAAATAAATATATATATATCCACTAACATTCTACACACACACACATATATATATATATATATATATATATATATATATATATATATATATAAAAGCACAACACCGTTAAGGAGTCGTAAACGATGAGCTAACGGGAATTCATCCTCACGTCGATCTTCCACCACAGCAAACAAAAAGAGCAGCTCAGCTCGGTCACCATTCAATGTTCTTTCCTCATTACTGCTATTGTAAGCGTCAGCAAAGTCAACTCGTTTGGCTTCTGCCTGCCTATATAAAGCGCCAGTAGAGTCCATCCACCTCCCCATCCCCGTTCGACTTCCTCCGGTGGCATTGTGACTAGCCACCCTCTCGGAGTCGCACCTCATCCTCTCCCACCCATTCCTTTCCATTGCCCCTGTAGAACAGCTCTTCGATGTCTCATATCTTGTTGTTGCAGAACTTGATCTCCTTGTCCCTTGTGCTGTGTCTCCGCTTCCTCACAGGTATACATGGTTTCAGATGATGATGTGACTGATTTCACGAGGTTTAGGTGGCATTAATGGCTGATTTCGTGCGTATGCACAGGAGAGAGCGTCACATTCGCGTTCGTGAATAGATGTGGTGGCACGATTTGGCCAGGCATGCTGTCCAATTCAGGCAGCTCGAAGCTGGAGACCACCGGCTTCGAGCTCCCCGTCGGCGCTAGCCGCACCCTCCTGGTCCCTTCCGGCTGGTCCGGCCGCTTCTGGGCTCGCACGGGGTGCTCGTTCGACGCGGCCGGACGCGGCTCCTGCGCCACCGGCGACTGCGGGTCCGGCCAGGTGGAGTGCAACGGCGCCGGGGCTGCTCCACCTGCAACGCTCGCGGAGTTCACGCTCGACGGCAGCGAGGGGAAGGACTTCTACGACGTGAGCCTGGTGGACGGCTACAACCTGCCGATGGTGGTGGAGGTCACCGGCGGAGACGGGTGCGCTGCCACGGGGTGCGCCGCGGACCTCAATCGCCGGTGTCCCGCGGAGCTGAAGCTCGGGGATGGTGACGACGCGGCGTGCCGCAGCGCGTGTGAGGCGTTCGGGCGGCCGGAGTTCTGCTGCAGCGGCGAGTACGACAGCCCGACCACGTGCCGGCCGTCCGTCTACTCGGAGATGTTCAAGTCCGCGTGCCCGCGCTCGTACAGCTACGCCTACGACGACGCCACCAGCACCTTCACCTGCGCCGGAGCTCAGGGATACTCCATCACCTTCTGCCCTGAATCCTCCCCAAGGTATTCATTCATGTCCACCATTAACGCCTTCTCCCAAAGAGAACAGTATAGGAACCTAAGACAACAGTAAAAGAACCAAAGAATTGAGAGAGAGAGAGAGAGAGAGAGAGAGAGAGAGAGAGAGAGAGAGAGAGAGAGAGAGAGAGAGGATTCGGTACATAGAAAAGAGCGCTTTAGACGAGTCAAATTTCGATGTTACTTCCTTGCATCTCTCATTCCATGGTCCTTTCTCTTGGAGACAGAAAAATAGTAGGAACAATTTTGTGTTCTTGAGACACTTACTTATCATAAGGATTACACTGTTATCACAATGCTAATCTTGATAGGGGGGTCAATGAATGCCATATTCACCCCACGTCAAACTTTCTTGGCCCACCTCGATGAGGAACTCTTCTATTTTGACCTCGTAAAATAATCTCTTCTTTTGCTTTCTCTTTCCATTCTTGTCTTTCCCTGGAAGATTTACTAGGAGGAAGGACAAGATAAGGAAAGGGGAAAAGAGGCTTTTAGGCTTTAGGCTTTAGGCTTTAGCACACCCCTCTTTCTTCTTTTGCTTTGTTCTTTCCCCACCATGCATGGTGGTGATCCAGTTTCAGAAGCTAGTGGGTGGACGTGGTGTCTGAGTTCTAAAGTGACTTGGGTATATCTGTAAAAAAAGCAGGATTCCACAGCTTTTTATTTCTTCAGTTTATATGTCTGGTTAGTAAGTTATTGTCGTCAAAGTAATTGACATATGTTTGATCTAATGTGCAATCATTTTTTTCTTGGTGTTGTTTGACAGCCAAAAAGCCACCAAGAATCCTGCACCAAAAACAGCAGAACCAGTGATGGAAGATGACTCTTGGCTGGCAAGCTTGGCTTCCGGAGATGGTGACCCAACAAGGAGAAGAGCTTCCTCACTACTCCCAGCATCATTAACTGTTGCAGTGACCACTACTGGTCTCCTGTTTGCATTCTTTTAAATGCGGAAAGGTGCCACTCTCTTTAGGGAATCAGAACAAAGGTCTTTTGGACAAGATCAAGATAGGAGTGGTTGGGTGAAGGCCTTCAACACAATTCTCTTCTTAAAGAAGTTTGACTAAGATCCCATGGGGGGCTGATGTTAGATGGTGGTGGTAACTCGAGCGCAGTTTAGTGTGTTCCATTAGATATTTCTTTTCATTCTTAAAGTCAATTTGTAGTATGGTTGCCATCTGCTATATAAACAAGATGTGACTGTGAAACATGAGCCAGATTTTGGTACATGATTGAGAGGTGATTGATTCTTCCTTCCACTTTTGTTTTCTTTTCTGAGTGAAGATGTGGAAACTGTGGTTTCATGGTAGTCAGATTCTTTTTCTTTTTTCTTTCTTCAAGGATCTATTGACCTTCCTTTCCCTGAATTAGAGGCTTAGGATTTTTTTCTTTTAAAAATTGATGATAAGTCTAGGTCAAATTGATTAGGATTAATATTCCACACATCAAAATTACTTGCTATCTCCTTTTATTTGTCTCCATCTTATTCGTAGGGGTAGGTCAGCTACAGTTCGATTTTTTTTCCTCACCTAATTAAGACTTATTTTTTTTATTGAGTCTAAATTAAACTAGTCAAGGTTTGGATCAATTTAACTAAAGAGCTTACATTTATTAATATTGTGACCCAATCCGGTAATATTTAATATAAAATGGCTCTTTCAATTTTTACTTATGTAGAACTGTTTTTTTAATCATCTTTCAATCTCTATCTCATGCATACTGACTAATAATTTTGAAGCTGCTTTTTTTTCTTTGTTTTTTTGCAAGAAGAAACATCTCATGTAGAGAGAGGATTTGCCTTTTGTCCAACTTGTTTTGGAAAATGAAGTGCTGATTACCAGCCAACAAATTTTGGATTTGAATTTGAGATCAGAAAGTTGATTGACTAATTTGGTTTTCTTTAATTTGTTTATCAATATCATTACATGGAAGAATGAGACATGATTTGTTAATTTTATATTTTTAACGTATGACCGAAAATGATTCAGATATCATTATATTTTTTTTATCAATGGTCAATTAATCTATATTCCTAACATTTTTGGATCATTCAGATCGGATTTCTTTTCTAAAAAATCAATCTCTTTATTAAAAAGCGAAAATAGAACTAATAAAAATTTATTTTCCGATTCATTTCCAATGCTTGATACCTCATTCAAGATTTTTTTTTTCCATACAAATCATGATTTATTTTTTTTTTAGTTTCATTTTCCCTGAAGTACTTATGATAAAGTTTGACAAAATAAAAACATGATTTTTTTAAAGTAATTTATCAAATACTAATAACCCAATACAGAACGTTTTTAAAGACATGCATGCTATCTTCATACATCATTTGATTCTATTCCTTCTTCTCTTCTCATCAATATTTGGGACTAATTATATATTTCTTTTTAGACTTGAACCTATTAATATCATGATTCTTATATTTGATAAATTTATATTGAGATCCTTATAATTTTAAAAGTAAAATAGATAATTTTATTTATCATAACGTCGTTAGTTACATTGATGAAAAACAAAAAGATAATTTTAATATTCCTATCATTTTCGACACGTAAAATTTTGAAAACATCCTTTCATCGATAAAATCATTAGAAGTAAAATAAATATTCAAATTATCTTTTTATCTTTTTTTTTTACATCGATCCAATATATGATGTCATGTGTTATGTTTTTCTGGAATACAAATTGATAGTGTTAGAATAAATAAAATTATTTATTTTATTTTTAAAATTATAAAGATCCCAATATTATCCTCCGAGCACAAGTCAAACTATTCCTTGAATTAATGTATCGGCTTGCTTGGCCGAGTTGGAAAAGAATCTGACTTTATAAATAAATGGGGGGAAGCTTTTTTTTTTTTTTTGTTTTTATGTATTCTCTCCGCATGACTTTGGAAAGAGAATATACAACTGGTTGTGACCCCAAAGCAATCCACTTCGTGATGGGACTACTGCTATATCTACTGCAAGAAATGCCCGCTACGCATTTTATTTCCACACAATGCTGAAAGCTTGGAAATTGGGATATCCCTTTTTCTTATTTTATGTTGTGAGCAGTGAAAATTTTATATGTCAGCTTGGATTTTTCTTCTAGTGCGAGGAATTAAGCAGCTGCAAAAGACTATTCTGATCTCTGTGATGCATGCATGAATGAGAACACACACGCAAAGTGAAGCTGCCCAATGCACAACAAATTTTTGCCAGCATGAGCTATTTATACTATTTAAGGTGGTTCGGCAGAAGACTAATTACAGGGTATAAATCTCAAACTTATGAGAACATATAATGGAATGGAATCATAAGCGATAAAGCAATAAATAGATTCATAGTTATGAGAACATGACCGGTGGTTAGATCCAACAAAATAAGAATTAGATCATTAATTGATCTGATTCACTTATTAAATCGATTGTGTTAAAAGAATAGAATGAACGTGTCGGCCCGATCAGTTTTTAGATAACCAGCATGAGCTGACTGAATTAAAGAAAACTGTTTCGATTTTATAATATATCTAAGATTACTTAAATGCCCATAACTTATATATTTTTATTAATTGTTTATTTTAAAGGATATATGAGTAAATTTTGAATTAGAGTTACGTTGAAAAAGAAAATGACTCATCTAATTGCTTCTCCCTACCTCCTTTCCCTCCAAACCATGCCGCTGTGTTCCTTATCCGTGGTGCATTGTTGATCGATACCGTGCGGTCATGCGCATGTGTCGACCGGCAACCCCTCACATTTATCATGACATATAACTATGCCCACATGCCTGCTATGCAGCTGCTGGGTGCTGTGGTCGTCGACATCCAGTGGATGTTGGTTGTGGCCAGCATCACGTTTTAGTGTCGTTGCTGCAATCGTCGCAGGCAACAGCGGTCGCGACAGTCGCTACAGCCACAACACTGTTGTAGTCACCATAACCATTGTAGGCAACAACTCTATGCAGCTGTCGCATGCATTAGCACCACTGGAGCTGCCAACGACCAAGGCAAAGTTGGCTATCCGCTATCACACCCCATAGTGCTTTTGCTTCGTACGTAGTCATTGCCCGCAACTAGGTTGGTGACCATCGAATGCCGCCACCTTCAAGAATACTTTTGTCGACCATGATTCTTGAATGAGAAACCTTACATCATCCGCAAGCAAACGGTAAGACGTACTATATACAACGTAAATAAATCGTTCAAACGTAATAAATCAAAATCGGATAACATCTTGTTGCAAACGAAAGGTACTAATAAGTAGATCTAAATGCAAAATAGATTTAAAATATTTTTATAAACTAAAATATTTAATTTTAAAATATAACTCTGATATCAATTGTAAACATAAAATTCATAATATATTAATATTTTATGAAAAACATTAATGTTAGAAACTAAAGTTAAATAATATATATGAAATTTATGATATGTATTTTTCAATACCATTTAGAAAGACTTTATCTGATAGAGAATTAAATTTATCTTTTCGATGAAAATCATCAACTTAGCAACCATACACCTCGATAGCTAAAGAACTATGATACATATGGAATGTAAATTGACACCTTCCAATAAATTGAAAACAAGACGGATCGTTCAAGAATGGAGTATGGAAAACTATTCTAATCACTTTATCAATAGAAAATTGATGAAATAATTAGAATAACACTTTGAATTCCCTTAATATATCATAAACTAACAAGTTTGATAAGTCAAAGAAAAAAGAAAAGATTTGATTTTGAACGCCACAAACAGAAAAGCCTAATAAGTTCTAAAGTTCATGCAAGAACTTAAAATCAAAATACTTGTTGAAAAATTGTTATACTTCTCAAATTATTTATCTTATAATGGGAGTCAATCTCATTTATATAGTATGAGGTTAAGTAGGAATGAATGCATTAAATAAAATCCATATTCTTAATTCATGAATTTTGATAAATATGACTGAATGGAGTTTTATTCTTCGGTCTTCAAATTTGTCATTCTCTCTTCATGATCATGTTGACTATTTTAAGCTCTTCTTGCAACCATAAAACCTTGATTGAGTTTTGATTAGCTTGATCATTCCAAATATTTTCTAATAAACAAGTTAAAGCTTCTTTCATCCTCTTAGCTTTAGCTTTTGTCATTGATTCTTTATTTATGGAATTTTGATCAACTTACTAATTTATATCACTTTTCTTATTATTGACTGCTATGAGAGATAGATTAGAGATAAAAAAAAGATATATAATCTATTAATAATTGATTTTTTTTTAGATCCTATCCTTTTATTGGTAAGATAAAAAAAATCTAAGATAATAATTGGGAGAGTTTCCTCTTATCAAATTATTTTATAAAGAATTATATTATAATTATTATTTTTTACTTATCGATAATTATAATCTGAATCCAATGGAATTTATAATATATTATATGCCTATATCACCGGGACTATTTGTTAGAAATTTGATAATCATAAGCTGAACCCACATCAAGAATTCTAAGCACGGCAGGCGGAGCGAAAAATCCTTAGGTTTATTTCCTCGAGTACTCCGAGGCGGAAATCCATGGGTACGTTCTCCCGTGCTGCTGCTTCGACGATCGTGGACCTCTTGTGAGGAACCCATTGGCAGATGAATAGCTGAGGAGAGACAGTGATCCAGGGAAGAGTCAATGAAGGATTCGATTGTCGAGAATGAGATGCTTGATTTGGAGGTAGAAACCTCGTGGACCGAGACACCCTAGGGAGCAACTCACCAGACTTCCACCCACAGATATCCTCTGCCTCATCTCTATTTACAGGGTAGTCGACACAGCGATTGACTTTGACTAAGATTCAGACTCATTCCTAATCTTGAATTAGGCGTCCTAATCCTAGTCAAAGTCAACCTCATGGTTTGACCATCCCGTAAATTTATAGGGGCAATGTAACGCTGTTGATTCGAGGGACTGCATGTGATTACGCATAAAAGCGTATAGATATTGGTATTGTTATTTTCCTCCTCTATTGAACCTTCTATATGATTTGAGTTTCAATGATATCCAATCTACTAGAACTTGAATTGATAAAATAGATATAATAATAATATCTCGAAATACTTAAATAAGATTTAAGTATTGTTTCTCCGGTAAGAGCCGCGTGAATTGGATCATCGAACAACACAGCTTTAGAGATACGGCACGGTGCATCGCTGCAATAATAATAAAATAATAATAATAACAATACTAGTGAGTAAATAAAATAAAAATTCGAATTGGAATAGAGTTAAGCACGAGCCAAAGCACATGTTCATGACACGGCAATATTGAAATTTTTTGCTTGCTACCAAGATAATTTCTTGGATGCATGGCAATTCAAGAACATAGAGTCCGATACTTACAGAATCGAACCCGAGAAGCAATTTGTGAAATCTAGCTTTTGAAGAAACGGCATGAAATTTCACAGGCGTTAATATTCTACTTGATGTTACCAATTTTCTCTTTCACGCATTCTCTAAAGAAAAAGAAAAGAAACGGGGATCACACCTTTGGCAACAAATAGTTCCCATCTCGATCTTAGTCAAGGTCAGATGTTTGAGTTAATATCTTGATCTTGTTACTCTCATCGACACATCTTGACCTTGAGCTGGTATTCAAAATCAAACAAGAACTATTAGCTCACAGGAAATCAAAACTAGAGAGAGGAGGAGCAAAGATTACCGGCGTCAATAAACGTGAAGAGGAGGTGCTGAGATATATTATTTTTCAAGATAAAGGAGACGGACAAACGTAGGATGGTTGTGGATTTCAATGTAAAGTTGAACCATAAAATAAATCTTTTCCTGTATCAATCCATATCAGGATCTCAAGATAAATTGTCATGAGTCCTGTTAAGAAGAGCAATAAGTAATCCTAATTAGCGTAGGTTTTCTTATAGATATTATGAGACTTTACTGAGATATAAAGAAAGAAGAGAGATCAACTAAAGATATCACGTAATATCAGATAGACAAAGATCGACAGTTGTATCTCGACAAACTATAATTTTATGAGAAATCCTTCCCATCTAGAATTCGTATCTTATAAACTGTGAACAGTCCTGCTTAGAAAAGCAATTAATAAATTATATAATGATTTATTGTCTCCTTTTTTTTCCCCCAGATTTGTGAGGATTTCACGACTTTTTAGGCCTTTGCGATCTCAATATCAAGTCATTTCTTACTGACTTTGAAGCTCGAAGGTCGTTTCATTCATATTGGTGACGACTATTTCATGATCAGAGCATCTATATTTATAAACAAGAGGAGATGGGCTCACCATTTGTTGATCCTTCGTGTTCCTCGCGCCCAAGTGTTTCACTCTTGCTTGTGATTTATTCTCGAGGCCAGGAATGTTCAGTTGCCACCATTAAAATGCAAGAAAATAAGTGAAATCATTGACACACAACTTGATGATCACAGCACAAGATCCCGATCACGAAGTGGAACTACTATTGTCTGTAAGAAGCAATTAAAGAGACTGGGGTCATCAATTTTATCATGCCATTAATAAATAAATCTGGAAGATCCAAAATTTGGAGTTAAAAATAAAATTGTAAAACTAGAAAAAGGCTCTCCTTCCATTAGTTCCGCAGGAGCAGCTCCACTGGGCATTCCTCGAATTAATGTCCATGAATGAACTCGTTGATGTAGCCTAATGTATTTGAAAAGGCTTCCTCCAGATTACACTGCAACCGGTTCACTTACGGAAGGGGAAGCACCCAAATTGACCTGCGAAAGCAAGAGAAAGAACGTATTGACAGTAACAGATTGCCTCGAGCATCCAGAACAACTCAGCATCAAGGAGAAAAGGAAAACCAATTGTTATGGGAATACTATGCTGCAGATAATTTGACATAAGATCACCTACGAGATTATTTCACAACCAAATATATGCTGACTCGTAATTCAAGTTTTTATCTTTTCCTTTTCCTTCTCCCACACCTACGAGATTCTTTCACAACCAAATATATGCTGACTCGTAATTCAAGTTTTTATCTTTTCCTTTTCCTTCTCCCACCCCTAAAATATGTCATCGAGGAGATCCACACTAATCTAATTGGATGGATCAATTTAAATTGGATAACAACAATTAGCTGATACTCTAAATTCTACACTACAAGAGCATCATGATTTTTGAATTTAAAGCTGAAAAATGAACAGGCTGGAAACTCCATGAACGATCCAGATAGTCACCATAATATTTTTATCGAAAAATGATCACTTCTTTGTTGCTATTTAACAATTGATCATGTCATTTTGGCTTTACTCTTATTGATGTGATTAAATTAACCAGTGTAGACACTGAGTAGCAAGTGCATAATTTTTTAATGGTAACACCTAATTTGAGACATGTTCTTATCTTTCTTCTGATTTAGCAACATATTGTCCGACACAGTTCTAGCTTTTAAGAAATTACCAGGGCTGCAGACAGTGTCGGAAGCAATATACCAAACAAAATAATATGCATACCTTGGCAGATTTGAAGAGTTCATCCAAAACTTCAGATAAGGTTGGATGTGCATGAACAGCAAACCTTATATCCTGTTGCAATAGGACAGATAAAGTGTGGGCAATTGCTGTTCTTAAAAAATAAAAAAGACTCGAGTATAAAATATGATCACCTGTATACGAGTTCCTAAGGCTATAGCATTTGATGCTTCATGGATGAGGTCTGCAGCATGAAGCCCTAAAATATGAACTCCAAGAATTTCCCCAGTATCAGGTCTGTATATCAACTGCATCAAAAAGAAGCAAAATCTTCAATTACGCATAAGTTAAGAAATAGTTCCACAAGATAGAGACAACAGTTGATATAAGATGAAATATTGTGAGAAGAATGTACATATTCGCATTAGTATTGTCAATTAATTGTACTGACTGGTTTTATTATGTTGATTATTGCAGAATATTCCCAAGAAATCAATTATGAGATAAAATTTTTCTGTTGACTGTAACACAGGTGTGATTATTTGAAAAACATTGCAAAAAAGAAGATGGAAGTATAACTAGCCACATAAAGTAAATTTTTTATGCATATTAAACTTTTACCTATTTTCAACAAGGCCATTTAGCAGTGGATGAATAAAAATACTTATGTAACTTTTAATTACTTATCATTAATGTTAACCTATTTTCCAATAATGATAATTTAATGCTTGATAACCATCCGCAATGAATAAAAAACACTAAACAATGCAAAACGGATGATGGAAGTATAACTAACCACAAAGTGAATATTTGATGAACATTAAACTTTTATCTATTTTCAACAAGGTCATTTAGCAGTGGATGATTAAATAATCTTATGTAACTTTTAATTACTTATCATTAATGTTAACATATTTTAATAATGATAATTTAATGCTTGATATCTATCTGAAATAAATAAAAAACACATTTCTTGTTTCCAAGACAACATATTCTAGTACTACAACGAGATTTTTTAAATCAACACATCTCCAAGTGTTTTATCCATGTTTTTAGTTCTGTACATGTGCACTATAATACGATAACGTTTTGTAGAGGTGAGATCAATAACCATGATCATCAAGACCCATGGCAACTACTCTAGGCCTGCCTTATGGATCATTAACTCTCATTTTCAATCAACCTAATGTCACATCAAAACTTCTCATCATGTCTTTTTCCACAAATTCAAGTATGTAAATTACCAAAGAGAAATCAAGCACATAATTATATTAATCTTGGAAATTATATAGCCTTAATTGCTTTTACAATTTATGATTGGTTCACCTATTCCATTTGAGGCTTGGGCCCATAACAAAGTCTAGAAGGACACATACTGTGTAACTAAAAGCAGCTAATCACCATAACAATATTTGTTTACATCATGCTGTAATTAGTGAAAAATCACAGGTGAACTTGGCACAGTGAGCACAAAACATAAGATCTACGTTTCTTTGTTTGGCAAAGAGAAGAACAAGAAATTTAGCTCCAAAATCCAGTTGAACTAAGGTCCAACTTAAGTTGAAACAGTAGATTCAGAAACAGATGAGAGACAAATAGGAAAATGTGTTTACATTTGCAAAGAACTCTTCAGCTACAAAATTTACCTACCAAATTGTCTTTCTACACATGCAAGAGAATTTTTATCCAAGCAAATTTTTTTTTGATCTAAGCAATTAGATTAAACAGAAAAAAAATATTTCCATTAAATAATAGATCACTTCAATGTGGTCTCAAAAGAGCACATTATCTTGAAATAGATAACTATAATGACAAGTGTTACACAAACTTCCAGAAATGACTCAGTGTAATCAAATTAATTTCACAAGACGGTAATGGTTTAAAATGTAACCTTAGCGAGCCCCTCTCCCTCATTCTCTGCTAGAGCCTTTGTGTTCGCCTTGAAACTAGTCTTAGCAACCCTTATTTCAAATCCATCCTTCTCACTTTTCTCCCTTGCTTGAGGCTGCATAATAACTCACATAGACATCTAAACCTTACATGTTGTGAGAAAAAAAGAGAAATAAATAAAGAAACCAATGGTTGTGACACAGAAACTAATGTATAACAAGATATCACAACAATGACTGGAAAAGATTTTTCATCTCAGTGAATCTTATTTCAAGTAAAACTTTGTTATAATACATTAAACTCCCTTGCGGAGGTAGAAAATTTGCAAGTTGCTAAGCAACTAAGACTAAGAATCCAAACTGATGTTATTAAGCCAATTTCTCAAGTGCCATATGAGTATCCATGTGAACAGCTGAAGCACATTGAATAGAAAAATTAATAGACAAATTAATTATCTACTATGTTACTAATGAATGTGGATATTGTTCTTGCAACCAAGATTTTTAACTTTCCAACATACTGGCAGTTCAGACCGGCATTTACCGACAATGATAAACAATACATGGGCCAGACGGTTGGTTTCACCTGGTCTGATTTAATTTTGGGCTTACCACCTGGTACACTTACCATATTGGTGCCCAGGAACCTTACTGGTAACAAAGTATAGCATGAAGTAATCTCGAGTACATTTTGGCACCAATGTACTTCCCATCCCTTTTTCTCCTTGAAAGTACTCTTGATTACATAACCTGAATGTCATCCTCCTCACCCACGTACTATGCCAACACCTCTGCAGCTCTCTCCACTTTCATCACCACACACTGACTCGTCAATGCCTCCATCTCTATTGCCTCATATGACCTTGACTCCTCCTTGCTCGCCTTTGACTGCCCCTACCAGCTCCCCACCATTGTGGCTGGTATGTAGCTAACCCTCTCAGCACTTTTGGTTGTCCTAGCATGTGGCAGCAGTGGTCTGGCCTCTGACCAGCATCTAACGTCCTGATACTTGGTTCATTGATAGTACCACTACCGTAACGATTAGGTTGTTAACTAATATTGGTACTAGACTGAGATTTTACCTTGGTTACAACAGATAACAAGCTTGCAAAATGAAGATGCTAATCACATATACCAACCTACAAGAACTTTAGCTATGCCAGTAAGACTTGTTAATTGCTATATTGGTGGAAAAGCTACATGTATTGCAAGCACAATATACTTTCTTGTATTGGACCGAGATTTTAATTCTTAGTTTCAACAGTCAACAAACTTGCAAAATGGGGATGATGGTCAGGTTTACCAATCTATACAAACTTCAGCTATGCTAATAAGACTTCTTAGTTGCTATCGTGGTGGAAAGGCTTTAGGTATCATAGGTGTAAGGGACTTGCAAAATTGTGATATACACAAGTAGAAAAAAATTCATCAAAAGCAACTCAACTAACAAGCTGTAGATCCTGACTACTATGTCAAATATCACTAGTCAACTAAAGAACCATCATAGTCTCCTTTTATTATTTCAAACGACGTCTTCTTATTCCTCTTGATCTCCTCACACTACATATTTAGATTAACCAGCTCACCTGACAGGTGAGCTTCTACATCTCCTTTGAGGATCTCCAGATTACGTTGAAAATTTTCAAACATTTTATCCTTAATCAGAATTGGCCCAAATTGTTTACAAATACAAAATTTTCTGACTGTCTTCCATAATAAACCAAATGTCTATCTCTACATCTTCATCTTAGAGACACTAAGCTTTTCTAATGCGTTGTTTTCTCACTGTCCAATATTCTAATCTGTAAAGCATATTAAGTTTTACAATGTCTCATAAAATCTCTCTTTTTTATCAAGGATGCATGATGAGCACAAAATACTCCAAATACCCCTCTACGTTTTAATAACCATTCCAATTTAAGTTGCAAGAGGCATCTTCTTCAATCTTCCCTTCTTTTACAATATATCCAAAGTATCAAAATTTTTAGCTTTTGGCAACTTGTTGTTTATCTGTGTTAGCTATGCCTTTAAATCTTCCCATGGTGTTGATAAAGTTGCTCTTTGTACATTGTCATGATAGATATAGAGTTTATCCCATCATAGAAGTTCAACATAAATATACTCAGATCACCATTAGGAACAAAACCATGTCTCAGAAAATGAATGAGCATGAATTACAAATGCATTTTCTAACTAAAAGCAGCAACAACGATGAATATATACAAGATACATCATAAGGATGCCCAAAACATGAGAAGATGAGGGTGTGTCTACAGCATATAATGCATTCTGATAAGGATCTATCAGATCTAATAGCATACAATAAACATTTGCCAAACAGTTGGAGAGAAACATATTTATTGCACACCAAAAAATTCTTGTCAAACAGTTTGCTGGATTCTATCATTTTAACTTCTATAAAAACCAAGTTTCCAAAAACAATGAAATAAAGTGTGATACAGGAAACACATTTTAAAATTTGCAATCCTCAAGGCATGTTTACCTCTGTAAGTCCAACCATACTGATCTCAGGATGCGTGAAACAAGCAGCTGGAATGCTTAAGTGGTTAAGCACGTTATTGTTCCCACATATTTGTTCAACAACTATGTTCACAATGAAACCGATTGTTAAACAACAAAGATTTACAAGTATGAAAAATAAGCATAGTCTGAGAAATTATGCCTGATATCCCTTGTGCACTAGCAGCATGAGCAAGCATCAATTTTCCATTGGCATCTCCTATGCAATATATATGAGGGACCTATAGAGATATTTGCCCATTTTAAAAAAAGAAGTTTATGCCGTAGCCAAAGCTACAGGAATTGTTTCTCACTGGAAAGATAAAGATTGAAAGACTATACAGCTAGATGCAATAATAAAGATTAAGATGTATTAGCAAAAAGGTCTGGACTAACCAGATTTCCATCGGCATCCATGACTTGCATGTGCTCATCAACTGGGACAAAACCACGTACTGTAGTTACATTTATCTGGAAATGAACCATAGAAATATTAGAATCTCTTTTTTTCCCCTGCTCTCCATTAAGGTTAACAAATTCAAAAACCGACATTTTCTAAGCCAAGTCCCTTTGTGAATGGTGCCCTTCCAGTTGCTATAAGTGCTGCATCTACCTGCAGAAAACAATGAGCTTATTTGCAACATGGAAGTAGATCAAGTTAGCTAATGACAACAGTTAAGTTATATATATATATATATAACAAGAATAATCGAGTTATTCCTTCAAAGCTACCTCCATAAATAACAATGGCAAGTTGGTGACTCAGTAGATATTGAATAACAATTGACTTGGGTGCTATTTATATGTGGTAGATACGCAGCAGCCATTTGTTGTTTCTTGGAAAGTCATGAGATGGCAAGGACATAATCAAATACTCCTAAATACCCATTGCAGATACCTTGCAATTCTTTTAGTGGTTGGGCTCATGTCCAAAATCAGGTTCATGCCCATGAAGGTACACAAGATTGGCATTTGGTCATAACCTGTTTGTGATTTTATTGGAGAAGATGGATGAGAAATTATCACTGACAGACTCATGATCCACACTTACTATTGTGAAGGGGAAAAAAGAGATAAAATTTAGTCATAACCTATTACAATCAATGGGTTTCCATTGTTTTCTTTATTTTCAGTATGCTGAATAATATTCTACCACATACAGAAACTTCCAAGTGAATAAAAAGGTTGATTCCTAAATATTACTATTCATGTAATATACATTTAATACGCCAGAAAAAAGTTAAGGGTTGTCATATATGTATAAAGAATAAAGTGAAGATTCAAGAAGCATAAAAGTCAACTTAGATTTCAAAGTGTCATCACATTTTCATGTACTCATCTGTCATGTCAATATCTCCATATTCAAGCTATGTATCTTTGTATATGATATTTGTGAAGCATGCTAGCAAGCACCATGTACTCACAAAAGACCAGATAAGCATAGAACAAAAACTACCATATCAAAGGTGTAGAGAAAATATGGTTGTATTAACAAGAGATGTTTAATACCTTTAATCCTGCCATGACTAGTAAACTTTCGCCTGAAATAATTTACTGGTCTAACAGACTTAAGACAACATAGCAAAAATCATTGATAAATTGCATGACCTTGACTGCCATGGGAAACTAGGAAATATGTCTAAAGTGCTAAGGGTTGAAATGATGATGTCATGTTAGTGTGCAAGAATTACAAATGTATTACACTTACATTTGACTATTCCTCAGTAAAGGATGCTTGCTCAAATCAATAAATTGCCTTACAATAAGAAAATAAATTCCATTACCAGCAAGTTTATCACCATAGACTGGACTTACTAAAGGCAGATATATCAAGGATCTAAGAATCTCATGCTGCCCAAGTGAAGCAGCTGTTAGCTTTATTAGCAAGATGATGCGGCGATGCACCACATATCTTCCTGCAATTGGCCATGTCACAGTCACTCACAGCTATGTGGTGGTGCATGTGCCCTGACCTTGTGACACTAGACATACACCAGTGTCCCCTACACAACTTCCTCTATAACTCCTCTAATGAACTGTACACATATATCAATATACGTCGGTACAGTGAAATAAATTACTGCAACCTTGAGTCGTTATGTGCTACATCACTGCTAGCAATTGACATTGTTTAATATCCAAGGACATATCCTTCTAACTGTAACATGTACTAAGCAGTGATTTAAAAACACGCTCGGGTGCTCGCCTAGGTGCTCACCCGAGACGAGGCGAGGCGAGGCCTGAGCGCCTCACTTGACTTCCAGGCAGCGCGCTTCAAAGAGGCGCCGCCTGGGCGCTCGCCCGAGCCCAAGAGTCGAGCGCTTCAGGCAAGCGCCCGGGTTAAACCGAGCGACCGAACCAAAATTTTAGTTCTGGTTCGATCTCCAGTGATTTAGTTGGTTCGATTGAACCAACTAAATCACCGATAATAGCCTCTTTCCCCAACCCTAACCCCGCGATTGGCCTCTGCTGCCGTTGTCGCTGTCGCTCGTTGCTCCCGCTGCCGCTTCCTACTCTCGCCGCTCCGGCGCCCACCGTCGCTCGCCGCACCCGCTCCAGCTGCCGCCGTCGCACGCCGCACCCGCTCCAGCTGCTGCCGTCACACGCCGCACCCGCTCGAGCTGTCGCCTGCTGCCGCTATCACCGTCGCTCGCCGCTCCCACCGCTGTCACCTGCTGCCGCTGTCGACAGGCTCGGTCTTCCTTCTTTCCTTCTGCTTCGAGCTTTCGACAGTACACTGTTAACAAGTGTTAACAGTATACTGTTAACAGAATTTGTTTATTTATTAAATTAATAATATATTATTTGGATTTTAATACTATTAATTTTTATTTATTTGAAATTATTGTTAGGTTTTAAGATAAAAGGCAAGTGTTTAGAGCAACTCAATTGATTCTATGATGACATCAAAAAAAGATCATGCATGGAAGTATAATTATTTAAAGGATCTGAAAGATCCTAATGTAGTGACCTGTATGTTCTGTGACAAGACTACTAAAGGTGGTATTTTTCGTGCAAAACAACATCTAGTAGGAAATTACAAGAATACAACAGTTTGTAAAAAGTGTCCACCTGAGGTTAAAGAAAAGTTGCTGAGTTATATGAATGAAAAGAAGATACAAAAGAATGAATCTTACGGGAATTTACTAGAAGATGAAGTTGAACATCTCAAGGACGAAGAAGATTATTCTATGAGTATTAACCCGAGTGAGAAAAAAGTATTTGACAAAAAAGGAAAGTTGTATCTTCTAAGAAGGCTAAAAAAGGACCGATGGATCTGTATATGTTTCAAGGATCACAGAAGCAACAAGGGCAAGCAGGAGGCTCAAAATTTAGACAAACAAATATAAGGGATGCTTGTGATCAAGAAATAAGATGAAGAACAATTTAGCACATTGCTCGCTTCTTCTTTCAGGCTAGTCTTCCTCTTAGTACTACTCGTTTAGACAGTTTTAAGGAAATGATTAAAGCTATTGCAAGATATGATGTAGGATTAAAACCTCCAAGTTATTATGAGATGCGAGTTCTATTATTGCAAAAAGAGTTGAATTATACAAATGACTTACTAAAAGGTCATAAAGAATCATGGGTAACACATGGTTGCTCTATTATGTCAAATGCTTGGACTGATAGGAGATGCAGGAGTATAATTAATTTTATGGTTAATTGTTCTTTAGGGACTATGTTTGTGAAGTCAATAAATGCTTCATCTTTTGTAAAATCTGGAGATAAGATATATGATTTACTTGACAAGTTTGTGAAAGAAATTGGAGAGCAAAATATCATTCAAATCATAACCGACAATGGAAGCAACTATATATTAATTGGTAATATTCATCTTTTAAATTTTTTTAAATTTTTAATTATGTTATCTTCAATTAAATGTATTAAACTCATAAGTCTTATCATTTTTGTTATCCTTTATCTCAGGTAAATTACTTGAAACAAAAAGACAACACTTATATTGGACTCAATGTGCAGCACATTGTATTGAATTTAATGTTGGAGGATATTGGAAAGATCCCAAACATCAAGAAAATTTTAGAAAGGACAATTTTTATTGTTGAATTTCTTTATAATCATACTAGGGCTTTGAATATGATGAAAGAATTCACAAACAACAAAGAATTAGTGAGATATGGTGTCACCTGATTTGCTACTTCATTCTTAACATTACAGAGTGTGCATCGTCAAAAGCATAATCTGAGAAACATGTTTACTTCTGAAAAATAGGTGATAAGTAAATGGGCAAAAGAAACAAAAGGCAAGAGGGCTACTAATATCATCTTAATGCCATCATTTTGGAATCATGTGGTTTATATATTAAAGGTAATGGGCCCTCTTGTTCGAGTCCTTCGATTGGTGGATAATGAAAATAAGCCTGAAATAGGATTATATTTATAAGGCTATGGATAAAGCAAAGAAGACGATTAAAAGGTCTTTTAATGAAAATAAAGAAAAATATGAAAAAAATTTTGCAATCATTGACGAAAGATGGAATTGTCAACTTCGTCGTCCCTTACATGCAGCAGGATATTATTTGAACCCTGAATTCTTTTATACGATTAAATCTGTTGGGTTTGATGCAGAAGTTTTGGATGGGTTATATCAATGCGTTACAAGATTAGTTCCAAGCCTCGAGGTGCAAAATAAGATTATTTGTGAATTATCACTGTATAAAAATGCCGAAGATCTTTTTGGAATTCCAATGGCAGTTCGATCCAGAACAACCACGTCTCCAGGTATTAATAATTTGAGATAATTAATTTCATCGATAGTATGTTATTATGTTATTGCTAATAATAATATAAATTTAGCAGCTGAATGGTGGAGTCTATTTGGAAATTCTACCCCGAACTTACAACAATTTGCTATCAAAGTGATTAGTTTGACATGTAGTGCTTCTGGTTGTGAGCAAAACTGGAGTGTCTTTGAGTATGTAAGAATCAATAAATATTTTTATTTCAATTAATTTATTTATTTAGATAGATATATTAATATATTTTTAAATTATATGACATGACAGATTCACTTAAAGAGAAGGAACCAGTTGGAACATCAACGATTACATGATCTTGTTTACATAAAGTATAATCAAACTTTGAAGGCTCATCATAATTTACGAAATATAATTGATCCAATCTCATTACAAGATATTGATGATTCAAATAAATGGTTGATGGGAGAAATGGGTGCCAACTTGCAAGATGCCGAAAACGAGTTTGTATTTGAAGATGATAGATTGACATGGGGAGATGTGGCAAGAGCTTCAGGAGCTGGAGAATTACAAACATATACAAGACAGATGACAAAGAGAAAAATGAGTGCAAAAGCATCAAGCTCGGCTCCTGCTATTGTTGAAGACATTGAGAATGAAACATATTTTGATAAAGAGGAAGGACAAGATGAAGATGATTTATATGAAAATGATGATAATATTGATTATGATGAATGACTTTGATATAAAATTTTATTGTTTTGGTTTTTGAGACTTTTTAGTAATGTGACATTGTGAGTTTGTACCTTAGATTTTCTTCATTTAATAGTATATTTTTATTTAAATAATTATATTTTTATATTTTTATATTTTTATATTTTTATATTTTATATTTTTATATTTTTATACTTTTATACTTTTATATTTTTATATTTTTATACTTTTATATTTTTATATTTTTATATTTTTATACTTTTATATTTTTATATTTTTATATTTTTATATTTTTATATTTTTATATTTTTATATTTTTATATTTTTATATTTTTATATTTTTATATTTTTATATTTTTATATTTTTATATTTTTATATTTTAGCACCTCGCTTCGCTCGGGCTAGCGCCTAGGCGAGCGCCCAACGCCTCGGGCGATTTTAGACCTTGGCGCCTTTTGGCACCTAGCGCTTTTTAAATCACTGGTACTAAGTATCAGAAGGACTTCTGCTACTCGTCTTAGAATAAAAAGTGAGACACTGATACTAAGTATCAAAAGCATCAAGCTCGGCTCCTGCTATTATTGAAGACATTGAGAATGAAACATATTTTGATGAAGAGGAAGGACAAAATGAAGATGATTTATATTAAAATGATGATAATATTGATTATGATGAATGACTTTGATGTAAAATTTTATTGTTTTGGTTTTTGAGACTTTTTAGTAATGTGACATTGTGAGTTTGTACCTTAGATTTTCTTCATTTAATAGTATATTTTTATTTAAATAATTATATTTTTTAATTATATTTTTATATTTTTATATTTTAGCACCTCGCTTCTCTCGGGCTAGCGCCTGGGAGAGCACCCAGCGCCTCGGGCGATTTTAGACCTTGTCACCTTTTGGCGCCTAGCGCTTTTTAAATCACCGGGACTAAGTATCAAAAGGACTTCTGCTACTCGTCTTAGAATAAAAAGTGAGACACTTATCCTCATCTCATGTATAACATTTCACCAGATGACATTTTGTTCCACCTCTTTCACAAAATTTTATCAACCTACTATTTTGAATATGAGCATAAGCAATCCACATAATACACTACAAGATTACCATTAAGAACCAAATTCAGATTTGGCACTCATTTTCATTAGAAAATTTTATAAAAAACAAGGTAACAGCAAAGCTCCTCATGAGTAAAAATTAATACATCAAAATTTACCTCAAGAGTATCTTTTAGTTCCTTTGTTTTGGCATCAATAAGTTCGATAAGAACAGGTTTTCCATCCTTTGCTGGCGTGATCTATAAGAACATATATCACCAATATTAGTACACCTTTAATTTTGATTAACAGAAACACAAAATTAAAGGATGAGAACTAAAACCTTCTTCGCAAATACACCAGTATGATAATCAATCTTTCTAGGATTAATGAGAATTCTCTGAGCCAACTTCCCTATTTCAGGATCAAAACCAGGCATAAGTTGATCCAGAGCTTCAACAAAGGTAACCTGGCCAAACAAAAAGTTGTATTAGAAGCATTTCAAGTCAGACAGTAGAACTCAGGTCAATAATATAATAGAAACTAAATATTATGGTGAACCATGCTCAGTTTTATTATTAATCAGTACTCACTTGTAGAATGTCCATAAATACTAAATGCAACATAACCATTTAATTAATAAATTCAATTTACAGCTACTTGAATTTCAGTAGCATGTATAATCTCTGTTCACAATCTAATTTCACCTTCTATGTTCTTTTGATGCGCCCCTTTCAATGCAGAGATCCAGCTTGGTAAATAAACATTACCAAGTTAGAACATTATCTGAACTGGAAATTAGTACTGAATGATTACCATTGGCTGGTCATCACCAATGGCAGCATCAAAGAAGATAACTTTGATAGCAGATACCATGATCAGTGAGCATGATCTAACGCTATAGTTAATCAAAAGGAGATGAGTAATTCCAACCCAAAATCATGTAAATATGGAACTGCTAATAACATAGGCAACTTTACAGAATGCAAAGTCTTGCATGCTGACTGCTAGGACACAGACTTTATCACTATGGTGCTACTAATATCACAGGAAACTATATGGTTGCAAAGAGTTGTATGCTGAATTACAAAGCATAAAAATAAAAACATTAAACATTAAACAGAAGCAATGTTGTGAAACATAAACCATAAAAAACTAGGTATTCAGGATTATGGCAGTCTATACATTAAAGAATAGTAATGTTGCAGAACATAAATCATCACACTGGGGATTTATAACAATCTATGTGCTCCTTATCTGGCATAAGAAAAACAGAAGCTAAGTTGAAGGCATAGAACCAACCATGGAATAAACACTAGCTTTAAGAAAACCTATCAAAAGGGTAGCCAACAGTAAGTTCATACCTCACTACCAAGGGAGGTGTACACATCACTAAATTCAAGTCCAATATAACCGCTTCCTACAATAGCTATCCAATCAGGCACCCACTCCAGCTTGAGTGCATGATCACTAGTAAATACAGTTTTTCCTGCATATATCACCCAATAAGACAAAAAACAAAAAACAAAATTAATCATACAAGAACAGCATAATAATGCATCTACAGGAAACTACTTGGACTAACTTATAGTAGCTGAAGCAAACTATGAGTAATGCAAAGTCGTATCTGCCAAGATACAAAGAATTAAAGAAAATAAAAAATAACCGTTAATTATAAGTTAAAAGTCAATATAAAAAAAGCAATAATGAAAAACCACTATAATGACCTATCAAACATTTTCTACTATGGTGGGTTAAAAACTAGAACAAGTAAAGACTCATCATAATCATACCAGAAGTATACCAGGACAGAAAATGAGCAGCTGCTTGAGAACATACAACTTAACACAGCTTGTTTTAAAAAAAAATACTTTGATATTGGTACAATGCTCACAAGCTTGAAACCTGCAAGCTAGGTTTAACGTGAATAAAGAGCCTATTACACATAAATCATGATCTTTTCCACAATATCTTGGAAACAACAATCTCCATCTAAAAGAGTTAGAAAAGAAATGTGGAATCCTAAGCTAAGTTATGACCGATCATTTTGTTTAAAAAATGTTGAAGCATAAACCTCTTCATGAGAGAGTTCATGAAGTTAATTGGGAATTCATATCAGGAAAAACTGCTAGAGGTTAAAATCTTATAGATCATTGGCATAAAAAAGGCAAAAATTATGATCAGAAGATAACATTGATGATGGTTATTTTTGGTCGATTACATATTAATATATTCTTGTTTCTGCAACCACATACAATAACGAATACAGAAATGAATGCTGAATTTCATCATTTTCATAAGGGAAACTTTCCAACATCAACAACAGTATATGCACTTATTTGCAGACAATTAGACATAACTGACTAATTACCAATTAGATAAGTCAGAGAAGGTAGAGCTAACCATCCACTTCAATGCCATTGGGTACAAATGGAACAGATCCAGTTGCTATTATTATGTTCCTAGCTGTAACTTCTGCATCAGGGAACCCAACTTTTCCATATTTCACCCTTTGTGACCCCTGGAAAATATTAGTATATCATAATACCAAATTAGTTCATGACACTTTTACTTGGCACTAAGACATTACCTCATAAATCATTGGAAGAAGAAAAAATAAATAAAGACAAGTGCCCAAAGGGACCAACCCAGATTGCAATCACAGTTTATGCCTGGTTTGGATCATGTAATACTGAAATGCTTATCAACAAATTCCATTGGATAATATGTCACAATCTACTACAAGATGGAAACTCAGCTATTAAATGAGGAACACTGATGATCAAAGTACTATAGAAGGCTTAACATCAAGCACAAGCAACTTACCACAATAGTGCCAACTCCTGTGAGGATGTCAACACCTAAAGCTTTCATTGAATTAGTCAAATTGCTCCGGATTTTAGAAGCAAGATTATTTGCATGATCTGCAACACTCTGTCTATCATATCCAGGAGATGAAACCTGTCATTTCAGAGCAATGTATCAAAGAATGGCATATTTATTATGTTTAACTGATAAATAGATTAAAAATATTATGTGCAGTGCACTCTCTAGAAAATATAGTGGAGGTGGCATGAGTAGAAAAAAAAAAAAAACAATTAAGAGAGGAAATTACATTTTTCATAATATAGACCTGATGACAAAGAATTTCCAGTAAAACTGGGGCTTAAATATATTCCAGTGAAGTGAAGCTATGTGTAAATGTACATTAGGATCTTTATTTACATTATTCATCATGGCATACACAAAGAATGTTCCAAATTTCTTCAGTCAAAGCAGTTATAATAAGTGGCATGTGGACTAATCAGATTAAACATCTCGTTAAAAACAAAAAAAGACATATAATGAAGACAGAGAAAAAATGCATCTCTTTGATGTTATTTGCCAAAACAATTAGTTCTTAAGTACCAGATTAGGCATTAGTACGATTCCATGCAATTGTTTCTGGATTCTAGCCATATGGTAAGAGAAAGAACAATTGAAGTTTCAATACCTGTAGGCCCAGCGCCTTCAAGTGGTGCTCATCTTGAAGCTCACGCATGCGACCACTAACAGCAAGAAGAGCTTTAGATGGAACACACCCTCTATTTACACAAGTACCACCAACAATATCCCCTTCAATAATGGCAGTTTTCAGACCCTGCAAAACAACACATATCAGGACTCGATTCTGATGAAGAATAAGCCAAAGCATAAGGAGAGCAAATAACCAGCCAAATGAAATCCAAACATTAACATGACATGTCAATACAACAGGTTAAATTATAGCCAAAAACTTGATGCTTCAGTCAAACATTGAAATCTTCTCATGTTTGTGACTTAATAAACATACATCAGGTTGTGCAAGGGAAGTGCCCAAGAAATGATTGCTTATAGGTTTCTCTACAATCTGTCCGCTTCTATTTGCTACACGAAAATGTTTCATGAACATTGGAAGATCATGCATGGGAATCCCAAGAAACATAGAAACAACTACGGTAACCATCATCGAACAGCATCAACAGATAGATAGTAAACGAGTTAAAAAACCAACCGGTTTTACTGTTGTATCAAGTAATCGACTGCTGCGTTGCCCAAAAGTAAGATAGAATTGTGAAAAAAGGCATAACCCTAACAGATTATGTCAACGATAGAAAGGATCGGAAAAAAAAAAAAATCATATACGAGAAAAAAGGAAATTAATCAGATTAATGTCACTCAAGACGATTCGGACAGCTATACGGTAAGCCATTATACCATCAAGAAGTCGCGGGCGACCAGAACCCAAGTTCTAAGTTAACACAGACAACATTACCTTCTCAACGGCATGGAGCGCAGCACCATGACCTCCGACGCCCGCACCAATGATGACAAGATCATAATCGAAACCTTTGGTGGGGCTCCCGTTGCTCTTCGCCGCAGCCAAGACCTTCATGGAGAACCCCCGTGCGGGATACGGGGAGATCCGCCCGGAGGCCTCCGAATTCAACGAGCGGAGGGACAAGACCTCTCTTCGGAGGCCGCAGAAGCGGAGTCCGGAGCAGCGAAAGGCACCGAAGGGGGAGGCGGCGACCGACGGATCGGATCTGGGGCTGGCAGCAGGAGAAAGGGGGAGAGAGAAGGAGAGCGAGACGGAGGCTGGCATCGCGAGAGCAAGGGGTGCTGAGCAAGGACAAGGGAAGGCGAGCAGGAGGAGAGAGAAATGGAGGGGTAATTAGGGTTTTCGGAGGGTGGGAAATCGGAGGATATATGTAGACGAGGGGTAGGGGGCGGAGAGAAAGCGAGATGGCCTTGAACGGTCCGTTAGGAGAGGGCGGACGATTCGAAGTGGAGACAATGGCCCAGTGGCACATTGACGATGCGGACCACGGCGTATGATACTGCGGAGTGAAAGTACCCTCCATCGGGGGTGCTCTCGCCTACCCGCTTATTGCTGCCCAGTTTACCTGCCTCCCTTTGGTTGGAGCTCGGTGGTCCTACGCTCCTCCAATCACAAGACGGCAACTTCGCGTTACAGTCCAAAAAAAGGGTAGAAAATTGGTCTTCCCCTACCCCTCCGGCGGTGTTTAGGTGGTTAAACTACCCCGTCGGCCATGAAGTGAATTGCCAGCCTCCCGAATGGTGTCCACAGCCGGAAGCCGATGCCGAACGATAATTTCTATGGGCGCGAAAGACCAGCATGATAATGGATGGAAATTCAAGAAATCAAGTTTCTTGATATTTTATTTGGATAAATGACATCAGAACTATCTCCATGGAATTCTATTTCCTCCACAATTAGAACCTTCCGATACTTCATCTCAAATTTCTACGTTTCGGACCATCAGCAAGTACTGTAGCATTAAAGAGCATTGTATGAAGAGCGGAGCCCATAGAAAAGATTTGAAATGCAGTACCAGATCCATGTAACATTATCGTCGTTGTTGTTGTTTGTAATCCAGGTGCTGAGATCAAATCTAGATTCAACAACTGGAATCAGAAAGAGAAAAAGAATAATCAAGTCGTGGATTGCTGCATATGTATGAACCTTAATCATCTTAGTTTGATCAAAGATAGGACTACAGACAATAAAAAGAATCAAACACTTATTGGAGCAGCAGTGTGCCCTTTTCTGGGCATAACTTACCATGATGTGATCTAGAGGCTATAAATATCAGAGTTATCTGCCTATATCCTGAAGGACCAATAATGCTTGCAATGAACATGAGGTGAAAAAAATAGTGGCAAGACCTATAAACAACTGCAAGTTATTTTCATGTCGGAAATAGATTACCAAGTGGCGGTTGCCATGCTACTTCCACTTGATTGCAACAGCAAGATATCTGAGCCAGCTATAATTTTTTAAGCAACAAATATGAATGGAGCAAACGAAGAAGAGTTTTAACATGGCAATCCACAGAAGTTTGTAACATGCCCAAAGAAAAGCACCAATATAACAGCAAAACTGACAACTGAAGAATATAAGCAAACTAGGAATAACCTCTCTAAGAATTACCATGTCAATGCTGGGAAAAAAATTGATCTTAGTGACTTCCACGAGTAAATTACATATTGATGTGCATCAACCACTCTTGGAGTAAGACCATCACTATAGAAAATTTGAGTTATTGGCTAAAAAAAGTAATTAAATCAGGTAAAATACTTCTTTAGAGTCGCTGTCTCTTCATATTTTAAGATTGAGAAAAAGATCAAGCTACTGTAGTAGTTGCATATATACATTGCAATCGGAAATATCAACATGTTACTGATAGCTCACATCTTCCTTGAACTTGCCCTGTAGCACTGTAGACTGCATAAGGGAAGCTTAGTCTTGGAGTCCCGATACCTGTATGCATTTGTACACGATGGGGCAGCACATTTCTCTCGTGGAAGAGGGTAACTGAATCAAGGTTAATCCAGAAAGAATATCAATAATAAGCATGCAGGCAAAAGTTAGTTACATAAACAGAATGTAAGATGCCATAAAGCAAAATTAACCAAAGGGTGAAAACACATGAGCAATGCACAAACATGAGATATCTATGAAACATTACCAATTTTTAAGCCTCATGCAGTGAACCTGTTACCTCCCAAGTTAAAATTGGAAATTGACATCTTACCTGCAACGCTTGGAGTCAAATATACTTGGAAGGCCAACATCATCAGCAAAAGTAACAACTGTGCCAAAGGGTCCCCTGACCCATCTAATGGTGCTCGGACTTAAAGGTTGTGACTTAAGCAACTTTGCCTTCAGAGACAAATAAGGAAAAAAATAACAATCAATTGGAGTACATTTAGAGCATCACTGAAGTTTGGGATCAGTACCTTCTCTTCGAGTTCTTTCTGCTTCTTTTCTTCTTTTTTCTTGTCAGAACCTTGACCTAATATTTTCCTTATTGCCTCAGCCTGCGAAGTTATATTCAATTAGGCAATTCCCTGATAATAGTAATGCCAAGTTACATCCAAAAAAGGAAAAATAGACAAACCTCAGATTCTCTAGCTTGCTTCTCTACTTGCATTTTCCGTCTTTGAGCAGCCTCTGCTCTCTTTGCTTGTATCTCCACTTCAGATAACTTCTCCCTTTGCTCTGTAATCATTATGCAAGGAAGGAAACATGAGAAAGTTTTCTTACAAACAATTCTGTTAAGAGTATTGACAGTGATATCAGGCTTTACTTCTAAAGGGTGCAGGTGGTAGTCCATTTGGGAACTCGATGAAACTTTCACCATTGCCTCCTTTTCCTGATTGAAGTGCCCGTTGACGTGTAGTAAGAGGCTCAGTCTTAATATCAGCTTGTAAGCCACTAGATTCCTTCTGTTTTCTTCTCTTGATCTCAGGCTCACCATCAGAACCAGGTTCTTCCTCTTCAACATAGTCTGTATCATCATCTTCCTTTCCTCCGGGTCTTAAGTTCCTAGTATTCTCTTTGCTTGATCGAGAAAAAACATAGTCTTCATCCATCTCATTAACAGTATTTCTATTGCTAGGAAGCTTGGATATTTTCCTTTTCTTGACAATGTTCTCGCTGTTATCCTCAATTTCCACAGAATCAATTGCAGAAGCCTTAGAAGTTTTAACTTTTTCAAGGTAACGAATCTCATCATCTTCCTCCTCATTATCAAACATTCGCCTCTTTGGGACCCTTTTACTCTTCCGAGTGGGCTCAAAAGAGGCACTCATATGAAACTTGTTTACTTGCTTTCCAACTAAGCTTTCTTCAGCCACTGCTCCCATAGAATCCTCCTTCATCCCATGAGAAATGCTCGATCCACTGGATTCCTTCCTCTGATCTCCTTGTGAGCCATTCCCCCTCTCTGGTAGAGATTGACCATCAGGGTAACTCTGAAACTGAGAACAAAAGTAAATCACAATGTCGCTACAGTCCACAGTTCTTCAAACGAGTATCAACATAAAGGCCATGCAACACAGATAAAGCTTAGGCCTGAATGATAAGACATCTTAAGAATTTACTAGCACAGCATGTTTTACTAAATTACCAGGCAAAAATCTCTAACATATTTGGATCAACATTATTGATCATACGCTACTATTGTAGTAGGCAGTTTATTAACCTACGGCTAAGTTTCTATTTTCAGAATAATTGTTCCATGATGAGCAAATATTAAAATATGTATCTGTGGCAGCATACTACCGGGTCAATAAGCTTGAGACGATGGTGAGATGCATCCAAGGAACGTGGATGTTTTGCAGAAGAAGATCCACCGTCATCTGTCTCAATTATTGTGTGTGTAACTCCACCAACCTTGAGCTTCACCTTCCTTAGCTTGTTTTCAGCCATCACATTAGAAACCCCTTCTGGCTGATGCAAATTATAACTCATATCACTCTTCCCTACATTGGCGTCCAGGGATTTTGATCGCTCTTCAGTGTCTTCTTTAACCTTGTCTGTGCTTCTCCACTTTGCTCGGGCCAGGACACCTTCACCGCGGTGTTTCGAGTCAAAGCGATGTCCACCTCGTGAACTGCCATAATGCATCCCATCAACCCCTCCAAACATCTTATCACTTTGCTTGATCTTCTTTGAAGAAGCTATATTGACAGATGAACTCTTTGGAGGAGGGTTGTTGAGATAATATTCTTTCCTTCTGGTGCTGGATTCGCTGCATCCATCATCAACAGAAGAGAGCCTCCTCAAATTATCATAAGATTCTGAAACCAGTTGTGCCTCAAGCCGCGGCCGCCTCAAGGTAGCACTCCTCGGCTTCTTCATCACAGTGTTCGAACCACCGAATCCCAGGCCTCCCAAGCCCTCCATAAGAAAGATGCCAACTTTAACCGATCAAAGTACTACGTCTTTTTGTCTTCCTATCTGGTAATCACATTCCCAACAAAAAGGAGGTAAAGAAGCAGAAGATACATATTAAAATAAGTTCAATCATCTAGTGGATTCTAAAAACTAACACCAAACAAGACAGAAGTACAGTGAAATTAGAGCATTACGCGATTAAAACCAAAAAAGAAACATAGCGAGCAACAAAACCCTAGTACAAAAAGAAATCAATACAACTTCCAAAATTCGCATTAAAACAAAGAAAAACCAACGGAACAAAGACTGGAAAACGCAGGCACTAAAAAGCACTGCTCGTAAACCAAGCAAAAAAAGATTAAATCTGGAAAATCAACAACCGTGAACATAAGCCCAAGGGAGAAAACCGGAGAAAAATTGCAAGTAAAAGAAAATCCAGGCAAAAGGAACCGACTTTGGTCCACCCATCAAACAGACGAGGGATTCTAACACCGAGGAGGAGGAAATTAAAAGGAATCTTGGTTCAGAGGACAAGATATTCTAACCCAGAAGCGAAACCGACACCGAAGGGCGAGAGGAGGACAAAGGTGAAACTGGGATCTTCGGAGCGGCCGAAGTAAAAGCTGGCGTCGCAGAATCGAGGATAACCAGGCAGATGACGAGGGTAGGGTAAGCGTCTACGGGCGAGAAGGAAAGCGGGGCGCCTCCCCTGTTAGGCCCTGTTCGTCCGGGCGGATCTGTCTGATTCCCGCTTCTACGATAATGATGGGTTATTTCCTCCATCGCGTATAACACGGTATGATGTCCGTCACTCGTAAACTGAAACAATCTTCCTCTAATGTCCAAATTATATTTTTTAATGATATTTTAGGGAATCGAGAACCTAGTGTTTTGTTAGTATACCTTTAAGCCTTTACTACTTAGTGCATGATTAAATTCGAGCCCAGATATGCTTGGTCGCCTCGGTAAGTGATTGGGTAAGAAATCAGCATCGGATCGGGTAAAGAGGTTCATGTATTGGAGCAGGAATGATACATCTTTCCGTTGATCGACCCACCATGCGTCTTATGGTTCCTGTACACAGCTTAAGTTAACATTGCGAGAGGAAGATGGGTGTTCGAAAAGAAGTCCCCAGAATAGCCTCGGCCTGGGGCTTTATAAAGACTGGGATCCTGATCCATAATATGTTGTGGGAGTACAGTCCCAGGTGTTCGGGGCGACGCTATGGAGGCACCGTCCCGAGCTTTCTGGGACGACGCTATGCTGCCCTGGTCAGCGCATATTCTAGTACGACCGAGGGTTGTCGAATTGTGCTGATGTGGCCTACCACCTTGGCCTTCATGCCAACGTGGTGGTGAGGCGCCACCCATGGGAGCACGACATCGGTACACGCCCCATCATTCTCTCCCCCCCCCCCCCAGAAAAAGCCATGAGTCAGCTCTTGTTGGGGAGGACTCGGGGCGTGGCTTTTATCTCTAGGAGTTGAGGTTATCGGTTTGACTTCTGATCGGCATTAGAGAGGTTTCCCGGAGGATAGTCAGTCGGGTTGGTTCGATGGTCGGTGATTGATCCGGCAACACAGGCGACTTGCAGACGAGTAGCGTGGCTCGGGCAGCTTGCGACCGAGAGGCTTGACTTGGGCAGTTTGTGGCCGAGGGGCAAGACTCGGGTGGCTTACAATCGAGAGGCCTGACTTGGGCAGGTTGCGACCGAGAGGCAAGACTCGGGCAGCTTTCGATCGAGAGGCTTGACTTGGATAGCTTACGACCGAGAGGCTTGACTCAAGCAGCCTACGGCCAAGAGGCTTGACTCGAGTAGCCTGCGGCCGAGAGGCTTGACTCGGGCAGCTTGCGACAGAGGGGCAAGACTCTGGCAGCTTGCGATCGAGAGACTTGACTCGGGCAGCCTACGGTCAAGGAGCAAAGATTCGGGTAGCTTGCGACTGAAGGGCTTGATTCGGGTAGCCTACGCCGAGGGGCAAGACTCGGGTAGTCTATGGCCAAGAGGCTTGACTCGAGTAGCCTGCAGTTGAGAGGCTTGACTCGAGTAGCCTGCAGTTGAGAGGCTTGACTCGAGCAGCCTACGGTCGAGGGGCAAGACTCAAGCAGCCTATAGCCAAGAGGCTTAACTCGGGCAGCCTACGACCGAGGGGCAAGACTCAGGCAACTTGTGACTGAAAGGTTTAACTTAGGCAGCCTACGACCGCGAGGTTTGACTTAGGCAGCTTGCGACCGAGGGGCAAGACTCGGGTAGCTTACGACCGAGAGCTTTAACTCGGGCAGCCTACGACCGAGGGGCAAGACTTAAGCAGCTTGTGACTGAGAGGCATGACTTGAGCAACCTGCGATCGAGGGGCAAGACTTGGGTAGCTCATGACCAAGAGGCTTGACTCGGTAGCTTGCGACCGAGAGGCTTGACTCAGGCAGCTTGCAATCGAGTGGCGAGACTCGGGCAACTTACATCCATCCTACTCGGTCGTTCTGCAACGCTCCGAACAACCACTTCGCTAGGTCATCTGCAATCGACTTCTGGTGTCATTAGTTGCCTCATTCGATGTGTGGATTTGATTGCTAATTAATCCCGTCATATATGCTGAAGCTCACAATGGTTGATCCTGATGTTTTGGGTGCCAAGCTCCCATAGCTCTGGTTTTAGTGGGAGATCCTGGCACCAACAGGTTGTAGACTTGGCTGCCACTTAATGCCAGGCGACGCTTGGGGTTCCATGCCTTGACGTAGCCTTTGATGGGTCATGATGGTGGAGCGAGCTGTCGTCCACCCTTGGGGAGGCAAAGGATCGTCTCGATCGATAAGACCCTCCTTATATACCAGATCACTGGGCATTTTCAACCTATGCCCCAACCCGACTTGCCCCTGCTAGTCATATATGTCCTGCAAGCCAATCATATGAGTGAATGACACTTGTGACTTGATATGCATTCTTTCTCTTTGCTTATTATTAGGTATTTTATCACTTTATCTTGCGTGTTGCATATATTGTGATGTCCTTAGATCTGTGCAATAGAAATCACATTATGATGAGATCATGATAATGAGAATGATTCACCTTTAAACACAGACCTTAAATAATCATGGTCATAGGTTACTCGAGAGGGACATCGAGATAACTGGATAGTCTAGTGTGTTGTATATCCATCCATATGATGGAGGTGGCTGGTCTCATAGCTACTCATGTGGGGACACTAAGGGTACAGTGCAAGTGCTTATTGGGGAATGAGTTCACTGATTGATCCGCTTATGGAATGCTGGATGGTTATTGATACTTCATATCAGACAACGATTCCGTAGTCCCAGTAGTGTATCTAGTCCTTAAACTTGAGACACCAAGGATGTCTTGTATGAGTACTCCACTCTTTGATACTGGACTTATAGGTTTGGAAAGTTTCATATCTAGTACAACAGGTTATTGGGAGTGGTAGCCAACCTTACGAGGGTTATTGAGTGTCAATAGAGGATCATCCGCTCTCGGTATCATGAGAGGCATATCCTATGTATTCTTACTTGAACAAGTCCTTAGCCAAGGTTATTCGGATTAAGAGAGAAAGAGTTCTTCGAGAGAATCCGATAAAAGCAAGATTCAAGAAGAGACCGTATAGGCCTGATAGCACCATGCCCGCTATAGGGTCTCTGGGATATTAGTTGGATGAGGGACTATAGATACATGGTAACTGAAGACAAATAGGTCCAAAGGATTGGATTTCCCAGTATCATCTGGGGATTGCGGCGTAGTGGCCTAATACATTCGCAGTCGATGAGTTAGGTGAATTATTATAGAGATAATAATTCACTAAGTCGGAATGAGTTCTAACAAGTATGACTTACAGCCAGCTCGATATTGGGCCTAGAGGGTCACACACATATGGTAGGTGTTACGACGAGTAGAGGTTCGGATATGAGATATCCGTTGGAGCCCCTATCTTATTGGATATCCATTAATCCCCTGAATTATTAGATCCTAAGATGAAATCCAATAATTACTAATAAGAGATTATTGGGTATAGACCCACTAATCCAAGAGGCTTGGGTAATTGGATGGAGATCCAATACCCAACAGGGCAATATCCATTAGGGTTTATAGGGGGCCTCTATAAATAGGAGGGAACCGAAGCTCTATAGGCTAGGGGGTTCTTTTGATAGCCACCTTATGTTCTTCTCTCCCCAGAGAGGTGCATCGTCGTAGTCCCTACCGTGTGGATACTGCTATAGAGGAGGACGCTTGACCTTCTTCATCCTCTTCTACAAATCTGTAGGGATTCAAGGATATACGATCTCCCTAGGTATTTTCTTTTATATATACAGTTTTCGTGGATTTGTTTTGACATATCGATCTTCGCACGACGACGGAACCTTTTTATCGGAAATCTGTGGTTTTATTTTTTGTTCTTTCGCTGCGCATGAGATGTCGCCCCATATGATTTCCCAACAGTGGTATCAGAGCCAAGTTGTTAGTGCGAAGATCGGATCTTAAACTGCGTGTGTTGTGATTTAGACTAGTTTTTGTCATCAAAATTATTAACGCAAAAGGTGAGGAAGGGCGGCAAGTGGCACTCGCACAGCGGCCGCAAGGGTGCTTGCAGCCTTACTGCCTACAACGGCAGTGGTGGCGGCTGCGTGCAAGGAGCTCTCAAGCAAGCTATGGGTGGTGACAGGTGGCCGGCAGCCTGCTGCCTACCTACAAGGCGCGGGCAGAGACACCCGCGGGGGTAGCAGCGGCTGTGAGCACTACCCCGCAGCTCGCAGGTAGAGGCACTCGCGGTGGCAACACTACCTGCGAGGTAGCGGCGCCCGCAAGGTCCCTATGGGTAGCGCCCACGGTGGCAACGTTGCTTGCGGAAACGACGCCGCTTCGCGAACGAAACGCCATGCAGCGGCGCCACACCGTGGCGGCGGCGGCGGCAGCTCACATGTACTGGCCGTCACCGACAGGGTGGCAGCGGCCACAACGTAGCAATGCAGCAAAGGGATTAGGGTTTTCTAGGCAAAAGATATTTTTGTCCCTCAGAATTTTAGATATTTCGATTTCTATCCCTTTTGATATAATGACCAAAATACCCCTCGACATTTAAAAAATTCTCTAAATATCCTTATTTTTAGAAAAAATATATATGTTAATTAAATTGTTTAATTAACTATTATTATTTATCTAGTAGTCCTATAAGATAACATATACATGTGATGTATGATGTGGACAGATGATCATGGACCTATGATGTGATGTGTGTACATGTGATTATTATTATTGGGGCCTACGAGCCTTTATTTTTCTCGTTTATTATCGGGATTGCGTGCCTGTAATTATATTATACTTATATGAGGAGGCGCAGCAGTAGCAGGACCCATGAGGTCGAGACGGACGATCTGACGCATAGAGATGCGTTGAGATACTGACGGAAATGACGAAGCGAGAAAGATGATCACAGGGCATGGAGATGCACCGAAGCACACATAGATCTTGATGTGAGTGATTAGGCCCATTGGCTCGGGCTTGATTACATTAGGATGTGATCCATGATCATCTGGTATTATTGCTTATGTGACGTTTGATTGGTTATACACCTACTAGATATATACATATATATTTACATGCGATATAGATATATATTAAATATGTATGTGTGTGACACATTATGTTAGGAGACCAAATCAAAAATCTCCTCTATTAATAATATTAAGTCGGTAAACGTGAGACAATTAGATTGACCCACGTGGCCTTCCATCATTATAGGTAGGAACCGATTCCCGGTGTAGGTTGAGTTGGTCGAGTCCCTCGAGACTCACCTATATCGCATTTCGCTATCTTATCTACGACATAGAGATGTCACCGTTGACCTGAGGATATGGTATGCTTGGTCGAGTTCCTCGAGGGTATATCATCGAATCAGACTCATCTTGTAATGATAGTGATGACTTAACCGAACATCATGGTTGGTCGAGTCCCTCAAGGCCATGGTGGTTTGGAGGCTAAACAGGACGGGAATCACAAGTTGTGATTAACAAGAGTTGCCTACCTTTATGGGCTTAACGTAATTAGTCGAGTCCCTTGAGGTTACTTTAAGACGCTGATTGGATCCCGATCCCCACTAGAGATCCGTTGGGAGTCTCTGATTCACATACTGGAGGGTATTATATGTCTCGCGAAAAATTAGCGGGAGTACATTAAGATAGAAGTCCTTATCTTAACTATTTAATTTTTACAAAGTTTGCATATTATTTATTTTTGCTACAACTTTAATTTCAGAAAAATGTCGCTTTCAAATCATTTATGTGGCATACTTGATGCCACCCGCCTCACTGGTCCAAATTATATAGTTTGGCTTCGTAATCTGAGAATTGTTCTCACGGCAGAGAAAATTACGTACGTCCTTGATATAGTGATCCCTACACTTGACGAAGGGGCAAGCGAGGATGAGATCGCTCGTTATGCGAAGTACATAGATGATTCTGCTCTTGCTCAGTGTTATATGTTGGCCTCTATGACTATTGAGTTACAGAGACAACATGAAAATATGGATGCGAATTCTATACTCTTGCATCTCCGCAAACTATTTGAGGAACATGAAAGAACTCAGCGATATGAGATATCAAAAAGTCTTTTCCGTGCTAGGATGATTGAGGGGACACTAATTCAGAACCATGTCCTTAAGATGATTGAGTGATCAAGAAACTCACAAGTCTAGGAATGGTCCTAGAGGATAACCTATGTGTGGATCTTATGCTTTAGTCCCTATCAGATTCCATTTCTCAGTTCATAATAAATTTTAATATGAACAAACTTGAGATGACCCTCCCAGAGCTCCTCAATATGTTGAGAGAAGTAGAGATCACCATCAATAAAGAGAAGCCAATTCTTTATGCTGGTGAGACCGGAAAGAAAAGGAAGGCTAAGAAGTCCCTTAAGAAGGGCAAGGGCAAGGGCAAAATGGGTAAGATAAAAATTGCCAAGAAAGACTCAACAAAGGACAAAGGCCAATGCTTCCACTACAACAAAGATGGGCACTGGAAGAGGAATTGCAAAGAGTACCTTGTAGAGAGGGTGAAACAAAAGCTTGGAGAAGCTTCAGGTACATTCATGATCAGTCTCAATTTGCCAGAATCTTATGATAACACATGGGTATTGGATACCGAGAGTGCTTATCATACTTGCAATTCGTTGTAGGTTCTAGCAGAAACTAGGAGATTGAACACAGGCGAGATGGACCTTAAGATGGGCAATAGAGCAAAGGTTGCTGTAGTGGCTGTTGGCAAGGTCATCTTACATTTGCCTGGTGGAACTATTATTGCATTAGATGCATACTATTATATTCCTTCTATTATCAAAAATATTATTTTCATTTCATGTTTGACAGTTAGTGGATATAAATTAGTTTTTGAGAACAATGGTTATTCAATAATATTAGATGATGAGATCATCACGAGACGAACATTGCATAATGGTTTATTTATGCTAGATACAGCTCCACATATCATGAGTGTAAGTGAGTCTAAGAGGAAACGAGAAGAGGTGAATAATGCATATGTGTGGCATTGTAGGCTAGGTCATATCCATGAGGGAAGGATTCAAAAGTTACTGAAGAATGGATATCTAGATCCATTTGATTATGAGTCATATGTAACTTGTGAACCTTGCCTTCGAGAAAAGATGACTAACTCTCCATTTAGTAAAACTGGAGAGAGAGCCACTGAGTTACTGAAACTCATACATAATGATATATCTGGTCCTATGTCGACCCATGCCATGATAGGGATTGAGCGGCACTAAGAAGGGGGGGGGGGTGAATTAGTGTAGCAGATAAAGACAATAGATTTTCGATGATTTAAACCAACTTTAGAAACTTTGTACGAAAAGAGTAAACATTTTGATTAAAATTATTTCGATTACATTTTAACTTGAAAGCATACGTAAGGAAACAATGAAGTAGAGCATCAAAGTGAAGATGGTTTGCAGTAATGTAAATGACAATAAGATAAACGCAAACCGATTTTATAGTGTTTAAGTCATCCGACCTACATCCACTCCCAATTCCTCTTCGCTTGAGGCCACCGGCTTTCCACTAAGTATCCTCCTTCCAATGGGTGAGGATGAACTCCCTTATAGCTCATCTCCTTTTGATGGGTTTAGGAGATAACCCTTACAAGCACTCTTACCCCTCTTAGACTAGAACACTCTTAAAACTTAGAGGGAAGATTTGACACACTTTCAAGAGAGTTTCTCCCTTCTTTTTTCAGTTCTAGACACCCTTTCATCCAAGAATGAGAGGGGTATTTATAGGTCCAAAGAGGATTCAAATTTGGGCTTCAAATTTGAATTCTTTTTGGGCTTCCCGGTGCTGGCAGTGCCACCGCCTGTCATTTGTCAGACTGACAATGCACTGGGCGGTTCCACCACCCAAGGCAACGGTGCCACCGCCCACCCTCTCGAGTACTAGGCAGTGCCACCACCCAGCCTGGGGCAATTCCACCGCCCACCACTTGGCCACAATTCAGCTTACAAGTTTAGGCCGAAAACTCGGCCCAAACCGGTCCCAAACAAGGCCCAATGGGCTCCTACTTGGGTTATTGGATTAACAACCTAATCCTAACCTAAATTAATGTGCTAACTATGAAATTAAAGACATTTCCTAAGCTATTACAAAGTCTGACAAGTCAAGACTTCTTCCGACGAGCTTCCGGTGAACTTCCGATGATTTTCCGACGAACCCTCGGAAATAATTCAACGGACTCCCGGCAAGCTCCTGGACTTCACGATGATGTTAGCGAGTTCCAACGAGCTTCATTAGCAAGCTTCGATCTTTCTTGGCAAGCTCCGTAAACTTTTGATGAACCTTCTGGTGAACTTTCGAAAACCCTTCGGTAAGCTCCCTACTCGTTCTCGGTCGGTTTCGGCAACACTCCCAACGAATCTTCGAACTCCCATCGAACTCTCGAACTCCCAATGATCCATCCCACTTGATTTCTGGCACTTTGTTTCGCTTTACGTCTTCATCGTCATCGTAGTTAATCCTGCACACAAATAAATAAATACTCTATTTCAATCTAGACAGTTATTACAACGCGAATTGACATTCAGTTGCCCGGCACGTCATTGGTCGGCACTTCGTCCGATCCTTCGGCATATCGTCCTCTCTTGTAGCTTATTGCCCAATCAACGGTTGACCTTCGCAACTTCGATATCCTTGGTGCAACTTTGCTCTTCTTGGCTTGATGCCTGACGTACGAAGCCTTTTATTGATTATCGACCAAACCTTCTGGCTCAACATCCAATATCCTAAAGTGATCACCTCCGGCGCAATGTCAATTCCTCCAACGTCAACTGTTTAATCTTGATCGATAGTAGACCTGCGTAACTCAAAACCCAATTAGATCATAAAATACAATCAATTAGTTTCATCATCAAAATCTGAGATTCAACAATCTCCCTCGTTTTGATGATAACTAATTGATGACTAACGGAGTTAATCATAACTCCCCAGAGTTTAACCAAACTCCCCCTATCAATATGCCATTGATAGAACACTTGGATTATCCCAAATCCAAGCAACATTCATCACATGTTATGAGAAACATCAAACCATCATACAAATATATAAAATATTCAAACATCTTTATATTGCATGAACTCATCAATCTACTTCTCCCCCTATGTCATCAATAAAAAGAAGAAGTTGCATCATAGCTAGTTTAAAAGATATGCAAGTTTAACATTACACTAGCTATTAATTACATCATACAACATTTAATCAAACAATTATGGCAAGTTTTTTTTAAATATGTCCAAGCATAGCAATTCAACACTTGTGTCTTGTGCAAGTTTGCACTTTGATTTCCTTGTAAAGATAGGCAAGATAGCAAGTTTGCATTTTGATTTCTTTGTGATATGCCAAGCTAGCGATTTTGTCTCCCCTTTATCATTGTCAAAAGAAAGGGAGGATCAAATATGATGATATAAACATTTCATATAAGTTTGCATAAAAGAAGTTTACATCAACCTTCAAATCATGATACAAATATATCAATCATCATAGATCAAGTCTTGATTCATGATTCATCATGAAGCAAATTAATTTTCATCATCACATAAGATATGCAAGACAAAGAAATCTTGTCGTTTCTATATCATGAAATATATGATATCAAGGCTAATGATTCATTTGAAAAGATATAGTACAAAGAGCAACTTAATTCATGCATAAGATTTTTCATCAAGATCATATTTCATAAGAATCAAGATATCAAGATCACAAATTCTTAAAAATTCAAGTATTGAATTCCGAGAAATCAAAAGACAAGTTACATTTCATTTAAAAATTTTTCTTTTGATAACCGAAAATAATCATGGTATATGATCTTGATTTATAAATGTTTCAAGTTATAATTATCAAGATCATGAATCATAAATATTTTCTTTTAGCAAAGAATCATATAAGCACTAGATTACTGCATAAGAAATCTCATTGCATCATGATTTATAAATTCTCTCTACAACATGAATCATAGGAAGTATAATAGTAATGATATCAATCATGATTCATTTGGTAGCAAATAGCAAAGAGAATAATTTGTTTCATGCATCTTGATCTATACAAGTCAAGTTATGATTCCAAGAGATTAAGAGAGGAGTCATAAAATCATTCAAACTCATTTTGTTAACTCAAAACTCGTAATCAAATTATCAAAATCATTCTTGAGATTCAAGAACATAATATACATGGATTCATCATTTGTCTTTTATCGAAAATTCGAGAACTTTAGAGAGACAAATTTCAAAAGTCATGTATTTCCTTTTTATGATTTTTTATTATCTAAGCATGCCTTTGTCTTTATATGCCAAATCAAAATATTCAAAACCGAAAGATAAACTTCATTATAAAAATCATCACGACAAAAATATAACACATTATGAGATTCAATTTATCATGATAATGTGTTTCATTTTAAGTTGTTTGTTTCAAACAAGTGTGCTCATGTTTCAAAAGATGAGTATCAAATTTTAAAACCAAAACATGAGTTTGTCATCAAGATATAATAACTTTAAATTCTCATGATATTATAAAATCATTAAGCATGACAATAAACTTTTAATATTTTTATTTCATCATTATCAATGATTTCATAAGGTATGTTCAAATATTTATACGGAAGCCATCATTGTATAAATTCAAAATATAAGTTTTGTCATTAAACCCATCAAGATCAAATGCATCAAAATCTTTCATTCAAAAATTTTAATAAGAGCCACGGAGATGGTTCACATGTAAGTATGCTCTTGTCTTTTTCTACTAGATTCATGTATCATCATATAGATCCGAAAAGTAAGTTTGAAGAAAAATTATTTAAACCAAACGTATGATACACTCATTTATTTTTAAAATATTCATCATGATTATTTTCATGAGATTCACAAGATTAGTAAAGTGAATTTATTTACCTCAATAGGATAGAAAATGAATTTTCATTTCATGCAATTATTTTCATGTAAGCATATTCAAATCTTTTTATGACAACATGTAGCAACAAGATATAAGTTTAGTCATAAACTCATCAAGACCAAACAAATAAAAAAATAAAACATCATGATAACACATTTTAATTTTTATGTATTTTATTTTATGTGGTTGATCTCATATAAGCATATTCACATTTTCGCACAAAAGCCAAGCATCAAATAAATTTAAAATTATCATAAAAATCTTTTATTCCAAAAATTTGTTAGGAGTAAAGTACATTGATTAGATGTAAGCATGCTCAATTCTTTTATATAAATAATATGTATCAAGTTTAAAATCGAAAAATAGATTTCGTAACATAAATCAATAAGATACACATGATTTCATATTTTAATTATGTTATTATGAAAAGCAATACGGAATTCATCAAGATAAATATTCATTGGATTTAATCTTGTTAGGTGTATAAGCATGAGATGCAATTATTATGATATTTGTTTTTATATCAAAAACATACATCAAGATTGAAATCAAAAACTGATACGGAAGTCATAGACATACATTTGGTTTATCATGACAAATAATTTTTGTATCAAAAACATGCATCTTGTTTAAAACTAAAAGCAATATCATGAATTCATCATGATCTTATACTTTCCTTTTTATGTGTTTCATTTGTTTTATATAGGTATACATCATCTAAAAATTTCATCATGAAAACGTTTAAGAGCCATTAATCCAAGATAGAGATTTTTAAATCATAAGCATGATACTATAAAATTATCATCAAAATATTTTCAAGAATAACATATAGTTGATATATAATAATTATTACAAATCATTCAATCATCATTCATAATATTGCATACACCATTCAGAAATTTTACTTTTCAAAAGTACTAGAAAGAAAAGCATGATATAATTTTTAAAATATTTTTTTAATTTTAAAGAAAACATAAGAAAAGCATGAAAAAATTCCTACTAACTAAGTTAAGCATTCATGGAAAGCATCATGTAATTTCAAAATAATTCAAGGGAGTTAAGTTATTTACCTTGCAGTCGAAGCCTGTCAAAACACATTTCACCGTTTCAGCTTTAGAAGTTTTTGATTTGTCCTTGGGTGCCTTCCTATTCTTTGTCCTCTTTCTTCGTTCAAGTTCATTGTTTATTTTAGATTTTTGTTTAATGAACTTATTAAGATTTAGTGTTCGAAGTTCAAAGTTCTCATTGTCCTCATCACTTGAGTCATCACTCAAGTGACATTTCATAGTTCGGAGTTCCAAATCCTTCTTGTTCTTTAGAAGGTGGTTCATGTGTTCATCATGTTCAATATGTTCCAAGAAACTCATTTCATATGTCATTAAGGATCCAATGAGTTCTTCAATAGAATAATCATTTAAATCTTTAGTTTCTTGTATCACCGTTATTTTAGGATCCCACTTTTTTGGAAGGGATCTTAAGATCTTGTTTACGAGATCAAAATTCAAGAACGATTTACCAAGTGCTCTTAGACTATTGATGACATCCGTGAAACAGGTGTACATGTCGCCAATAGTTTCACTTGGTTTCATTTGGAAAATCTCAGAATCATGCAATAAGAGGTTTACTTTCGAGTTTTGGACTCTACTAGTTCCCTCGTGCGTGATTTCAAGAGTTCGCCAAATGTCAAAAGCCGATTCACATATAGAAATCTGATTAAACTCGTTCTTATCCAAAGCGTAAAATAAGGCATTCATAGCCTTTGCATTTAAAGAAAATGATCTTTTCTCTAAGTCCGACTATTTGTTCGTCAGATTAGAGGGAAGTTGAAAACCATTTTTAATAACGTTCCATAAATCCAAATCCATTGAAATCAAGAAAACTCTCATTCGAGTTTTCCAATATGTGTAGTCCGAACCGTTAAATAACGGTGGACAAAAAATCGAAAAGCCCTCTTGAAAGCCATGAAGAGCTATTTCTTACGGGTGTAAATCCGAATGAGAAATAACGTGGCTCTGATACCAATTGTTAGAGATCGAGCGACACTAAGAGGGAGGGGGGTGAATTAGTGCAGCGGATAAAGACGATAGATTTTCGACGATTTAAACCAACTTCGAAAATTTCATACGAAAAGAGTAAACATTTTGATTAAAACCGTTTCGATTACATTTTAACTTGAAAGTATACGTAAGAAGGGGACAATAAAGTAGAGCATCAAAGTGAAGATGGTTTGTAGTAATGTAAATGACAATAAGATAAACACAAATCGATTTTATAGTGGTTCGGTCATTCGACCTACATCTACTCCCGATTCCTCTTCGCTTGAGACCATCGGCTTTCCACTAAGTATCCTCCTTCCAATGGGCGAGGATGAACTCCCTTACAGCTCCTCTCCTTTTGACAGGTTTAGGAGATAACCCTTACAAGCACTCTTACCCCACTCTTAGACTAGAACACTCTTAAATTTAGAGGGAAGATTTGACACACTTTCAAGAGAGTTTCCCTCTTTTTTTTTTCAGTTTTAGACACCCTTTCATCCAAGAATGAGAGAGGCATTTATAGGCCCAAAGAGGATTCAAATTTGGGCTCCAAATTTAAATTCTTTTCGGGCTTCTCGGTGTTGGCGGTGCCACCGCCTATCAATTGTCAGATAGACAATGCACTGGGTGGTTCCATCGCCTAAGGTAGTGGTGCCACTGCCTAGCCTGGGGCAGTTCCACCGCCCACCACTTGGCTGCTGGGCGATGCCACCGCCCAGCATAATTCAGCTTACGAGTTTGGGTTGAAAACTCAGCCCAAACCGGTCCCAAACAAGGCCCAATGGGCCCCTACTTGGGTTATAGGATTAACACCTAATTTTAACCCAAATTAATATGCTAACCATGAAATTAAAGACATTTCCTAAGCTATTACAAAGTCCGACAAGTCAAGACTTCTTACGGTGAGCTTCCGATGAACTTCCGATGGTCTTCCGATGAACCCTTAGAAACCATTCAGCGGACTCCCGGTAAGCTCTCGGACTTCACGATGATCTTGGTGAGTTCCAACAAGCTTTATTGGCAAGCTCCGATCTTTCTTGGCAAGCTCCGCGAACTTCCGACAAACCTTCCAGTGAACTTTCGAAAACTCTTCGGCAAGCTCCCTACTCGTTCTCGACCGGTTCTGGCAACACTCCCAATGAATCTTCGAACTCCCGTCAAACTCTCGAACTCTCAATGATCCATCCCACTTGAAATTTGGCACTTTGTTTCGGTTTATGTCTTCATCGTCATCGTAGTTAATCCTACACACAAACAAACAAACACTCTACTTCGATCTAGACAGTTATTACAACGTGAATTGACATTCAGTTGCCCAACATGTCATTGGTCGGCGCTTCGTCCGATCCTTCAGCACATCGTCCTCTCTTGCGGCTTATTGCCCTATCGACAGTTGACCTCTGCAACCCCGATATCCTTAGTGCAACTCTGCTCTTCTTGGCCCGATGCCTGACATATGAAGCTTTCTGCTGATTGTCGACCGAACCTTCCAGCTCGACATCCAATATCCTGACCTGATCATCTCCGGCGCAACATCAATTCCTCCAGCGTCAACTGTCTAATCCTGATCGATAGTAGACATACATAACTCAAAACGTAGTTAAACCATAAAACACAATCAATTAGTTTCATCATCAAAATCCGAGATTCAATATGCCATAGGTGATTACTCCTACTTCATTACTTTCACTAATGATTTCTCAAGATACGGACATATGTACTTGATGAAGTACAAATCTGAGGCTTTTGAGAAATTTAGGGAATATAAGAATAAAGTGGAGAACCAGACAGGAAAGAGTATTAAAACCCTTCGATCAAATCGAGGAGGTGAGTACTTGAGTACAAAGTTCACCCAATTCCTCAAATACCATAGGATTTTATCCCAATGGATACCTCCTTATACACCGTAGCTTATTGGTGCATCAAAAAGGAGGAATCATACACTGTTAGACATGGTGCGTTCCATGATAAGTTTCGTCGACCTACCCATCTCATTATGGGGATATGCCATAGAGACCGTAGTGTTAGGGATCGAGCAGCACTAAGAGGGGGGGGGTGAATTAGTGCAGCAGATAAAATGATAACTTTTTAGCGATTAAAACAAGTTTGGAAACTTCGTACGATGAAAGCAACGTTTCGTTTGAAACCGATTTGATTGCGTTCTAACTTTAAAGCATACGTAAGAAGATGAAAAGGAAGTAGAGCAAATAAAGTAAAGGCTTGCAGCAAAGTAAAGAGATAAAACAGAAATTTAAACACTCACACAATCAAGATGTAGCGATGTATAGTGGTTCGGTCAAAGTGACCTACATCCACTTCCGAAGCCTTATCCGATGAGGCTCCCAACTTTCACTAGCAAATCCTTTTAAAGGGGAAGGACCAAATATCCCTCTTACAATCCTTTTACAAGAGGTTCACACTCTTACAAGTTTTCACAAAGAGGAGGTGAACACTTAAGCAATTGAAGAACAAGACTTTCTCAAGACTTTTGCTCAAAATCTAACTCTCAAGGGTTCCTCATTCAGTTGAGAAAGGGGGGGTATTTATAGATCCAAAATGGATTCAAATTTAGGCTCCAAATTTGAAATCAAATTGGAGTTCCCGGTGCTGGTGGTGCTATCGCCTATCAGAGGCGGTGCTCGCCTGTCAGTCGTCAGACTGATAGTGCACAAGCGATACTACCGCCTGGAGCAAGCGGTACTACCGCCACTGTTACTGTAGCCGGGCAGTACTACCGCCCCAGGCTGGGCGGTAGCACTACCCAGGCTCGGCTGCCAGGCAGTTCCACCGCCTGGCTTTTTGGCTACTGGGCGGAGCTACCGCCCGGCACACATGCTGCTGGGCGGTGCCACCGCCCAACACAAATCAACTTCTGGTTTGGGATGAAAACTTGACCTAAACCGGTCCCAAACAAGGCCCAATGGGCCCATACTTGGGTTAAAGGATTAACACCTAATCTTAACCCAAATTAATATGCTAACTATAAATTTAAAGACATTCCTAAGCTATTACAAAGTCCGCAAGTCAAGTCTTCTTCCGGCGAGCTTCCGGCGAACTTCCGGCAGTCTTCCGACGATTCCTCAGAAACCATCCTGCGAACTCCCGGTAAGCTCTCAGACTTCACGATGATTTTGGCGAGTTCCCCCGAGCTTCTTTGGCAAGCTCTGATCTTTCTTGGCAAGCTTTGCGAACAACCGACGAACCTTCCAGCGAACTTCCGAAAATCCTTCGGCAAGCTCCCTACTCGTTCGCAGTCGGTTTCGGCAACACTCCCAACGAATCTTCGGACTTCCATTGAACACTCAAACTCCCAACGATCCATCGCACTTGACTTTGACCCTTTGTTTCGCTTTAAGTCTTCATCCTTATCGTAGTTACTCCTGCACAAACAAATACCCTACTTCGATCTAGACAATTATTACAACGCGAATTGACATCCAGTTGCCTGGCACATCATTGGTCGGCGCTTCCTCCGATCCTTTAGCACATCGCCCTCTCTTGCGGCTTGTTGCCCAATCGGCAGTTGACCATGGCGCAACCCCGATATCCATGGCGCAACTCCGCACTTCTTGGTCCGATACTCGACGTTCGAAGCCTCCTGCCGATAGTCGACCGAACCTCCGGCTCGACATCTAATATCCTGATGTGATCACTTCCGGCGCAACGTCAATTCCTCCAGCGTCAACTGTCTAATCCTGATCGATAGTAGACCTGCGTAACTCAACACACAGTTAAACAACAAAACACAATCAATTAGTTTCATCATCAAAATCTGAGATTTAATAATCTCTCCCTTTTTGATGATGAAAACTAATTGATGACTAATGGAGTTAACCTTAACTCCCCGAAGTTTAACACAAACTCCCCCTATAATATGCCATTGATAGAAACCTTGGATTATCCCAAATCCAAGCAATATTCATCACAAGAGAATCATCAAACCATCATGCAAATATAAAATATTCAATCAATGCATGAAGTCATCAATCTACTTCTCCCCCTATGTCATCAACAAAAAGGAGAAGTAACATCATAACTAGTTTTCAAGGATATGCAAATATTACAAACATACTAGCTATTAATCACATCATACAACATTTAGGCATCGTAAGTTTATCATGATAGGCACTTGTCGTGATGATAGTAAGTTTTTCTATGTTCCTTTGAGAAGTACAAGTAAATTGTATTCAAAGATGTGCATTTTCTTGACTTCTTTTGCGATATGTATGTAATTTTGCAATTTCTTTCTTTTCTTTTGAGAAGAGCAAGCTTGCAAGTTTTGCTTTCTTTGCATGTTAGGACTTTTGCATTCATTTGTAATATGCAATCTAGCAAAAGCCTTCTCCCCCTTTATCAATGTCAAAAAGAAAGGGGAGGATTAATACTACAAATAATCTTGCATGAGATTCAACAATAATTTGTAACAAAGATGCAAGCAATTTGTTGAAAAAAGTGAAGTTGAGCAAGATTTTTGCCTTTCTTGAGATAGCAACATTTTACTTCTCAATGTTTAAGCTAGCAAAATTTTCTCTTTTGATACACAAGTTAGCAATTTAACTCCCCCTTTATCATTATCGAAAAGAAGGGAGGAACCAATGAAAAATTTGCATCAATCAATACATGATGCATACAAGATGGTATTGAAACATGAGAAATCATGTCATGAAGGATATCGATATGTAAATTCAACAAGAATCAAAACCAAAAGATATCATCCATGATTCATAACTTTTCATTTCAGTAAGATCTAGATCATGATTGTAAAATAAATTCTAAGCATATAGTTCCGAGAAATCAAAATCATGATTCATAAATATTTTCTTTAGCATCAAGTTCCAATTCATGATAAAGGATATACAACCTAGAATCATGATGCATAAGAACATAGCATTCTCATAGATCAAGTCATGATTCAATAATTCTTTATCATAAAGTAAATTTTATTTATCAAATATTTAATTTATCACACAAGATAAAGAAGTCATGTCACTTCTAGGATCTTGAAATATATGATATCAAGGCTCATGATTCATTTGAAAAGATATAGCACAAAGAGCAACTTGATTCATGTATAAGAATTTTCATCAAGATCACATTTTATAAGAATCAAGATATTTTTTTAGCAAAGAATCACATAAGCATTTCATTATTGTATAAAAGATCTCATTACATCATGATTTATAAATTCTTTCTCTACAACATAAATCATGGGAGGTATAATAGCAATGATAAAAAGAAGCAATTAAGGAAGAAAGTATTTCAATTCACATAAAATATCTCAAGTCAAGAATTTAAAGTCATGATTTCAAGAGATTAAGAGAGGAGTCATAAAATTATTCAAACTCATTTTGTCAACTCGAAACTCATAATCAAAATCATTTTAGAGATTTAAAATGTTAGGTATATGCATTAATCATGACAAGTGATATATCAAAAGTCTACATCAATATTTCAATTATCAAGTCATGAAGCATACAAAGTGGTATTGAAACATGAGAGAAAAGTTCAAATTGCACATATAATGTTTCAATCATCAAAACATATTTTCTCAAATTGAGTATCAATAAGTTAAGAGAAAAATAATTTATATTTTTCTTCATATAACATGGGAGAAATATAAGAGAGTATAGAGATAAAAACTCAAGTTATCAAGATGATGATCTCATAAAAGTAATTCAAAAACATAGTTTTGCGAAACAAGAGATAAGTTATATTTCATTTGGAAAATTCTCTTTTCAAGTAATTCTTCTCATCTAAATATGCCTTTGTCTTTATATGCCAAGATAAGCATAAAAGTTCAAGATGTAAAGGCAAAATCTCATAAGGCATCATCAAGACAAAAATGTGACACATTATTTCAAGATATGAGATTCAATATATCATGATAATGTGTTTCATTTTAAGTATTTGTTTCATGTAAGTGTACTCAAGTTTCAAAAGATAATTATCAAATTTAAAACCAAAACATGAGTTTGTCATCAAGATATAACACCTTTAAATTCTAATGATAAAATCATCAAGCATGACAACAAACTTTTAATATTTTCATTTTATCATTATCAATGATGATTTCATAAGGTATATTCAAATATTTATTCGGAAGCCATCATTGTACAAATTTATCATTAAACCCATCAAGATCAAATACATCACACATAAAATATCACGATAGTGCATTTTCTCATTTTTATGTGTTTCATTTTAAGTGATTTGATTTTTCATAAAAATGTTCAAAATTTTCATATGAAAATGTCATGCATCATATTCAAAAACGAAAATATCATCAAGATCATTTTAATTCTTTCTTACATTAGTTATAACAAGATGATCGATGCTCAAATTTTTGGTAAAATCATGTATTATTTTATAAATCTGAAAAATAATTTTCGTCATGAAACCCATTAAGTCCAAATATAACAGAAAGCAACATCAAAGCCACATTTCTTTCATTTTGAAAATTTGTGGGTTAGGTCTTTATAATTGATTTCATGAAGACATATATCAATAAAAATTTCATCATAAAAAGGGTTAAAAACCATTAAGCCAAGATGGAAGTTTTCAAATTATAATCAAGATGCATACATCTATCATCAAAAGATTTTCAAGAAATTCATACATAGATATGTATCATGTTTAAGATTGAAAACCAATATGGAAAGTATACATGAAATTTCATCATCTAAAAATGTCATCTTAATTTGACATGAAAACAATTAGACCAAAAAATATGTTAATCCACAACATAGAGTCAAATCAACAATACTTCAAAAGCTAATGCATATTACAAAATCATCAAGCATCATGTTTAGAAACGAAAAGCAATATAAAACATGAAGATACACATGCATGGATTAATCCTAAGCATTGTCACAAATCATGCATCATTCATATTTTTAATTTTCAAAAAATTACTAGAAAGGAAAAAGCATAAAAAAAAAAATCCTACCAACTATTTCAAGCAACTAATGAAAGGATCATGTAATTTCAAAGTAAGGTAAGAACAACTTGGGTGAGTTTCTTACTTCATTGTCGAAAACCGTCAAAGCCCATTTCGCCTCTTCTTTACTTGATTCTTCTTTGCAAGTCTTCTTCTTCTTCATTGGCCTCTTTCTCCATTCAAGTTCATTTGTGCTTTTTAATTTTTGTTTAATGAACTTGTTAACATTCATTGTTATGTGTTCAATGTCCTCATTGTCCTCATCACTTGAGTCATCACTCAAGTGACATTCATTTGTCCGATGTTCCAAATCCTTCTTATTCTTTAGAAGGTGGTTCATATGTTCATCATATTCCAAATGTTCGAAGAAACTCATTTCATATGTCATTAGTGAACCGATTAGTTCTTCTAATGAAAAATCATTTAAATTTTTAGTCTCTTGTATTGCGGTTACTTTTGGATCCCAACTATTTGGGAGGGATCTTAAAATCTTGTTAGTAAGTTCAAAGTTCGAAAAACATTTATCAAGACTTTTCAAGCTATTGATGACATCCATGAAGCGGGTGTACATATCGCCGATAGTTTCACTTGATGTCATTCGGAAGAGCTCAAAATCATACAATAAGAGGTTTACTTTCGAGTCTTTAACTCTACTAGTTCCCTCGTGCGTGATTTCAAGTGTTCGCCAAATATCGAAAGCCGTTTCGCACATTGAAATCTGATTGAACTCGTTCTTATCTAAAGCGCAAAATAAGGCATTCATAGCCTTTGCATTTAAAGAAAAAGACCTTTTCTCCAAATCTGACCATTCGTTCATCGGTTTAGAGGAAGGTTGAAAGCCATTTTCGATGATGTTCCACAAATCCAAATCCATTGAAAGCATGAAAACTCTCATTTGAGTTTTCCAATATGTGTAGTCCGAACCATTAAAAAACGGTGGACGAAAAACTGAGAAGTCCTCTTGAAAACCATTTAGAGCCATTTCTCACGGGTGTAAATCCAAAAGAGAAAGAACGTGGCTCTGATATCAATTGTTAGGGATCGAGCGACACTAAGAGGGGGGGGTGAATTAGTGCAGCGGATAAAATGATAACTTTTAGCGATTAAAATAAGTTCAGAAACTTCGTACGATGAAAGCAACATTTTGTTTAAACCGATTTGATTGGGTTCTAACTTTAAAGCATACGTAAGAAGATGAAAAGGAAGTAGAGCAAGTAAAGTAAAGGCTTGTAGCAAAGTAAAGAGATAAAACAGAAATTTAAACACTCACACAATCAAGATACAGTGATGTATAGTGGTTCGGTCAAAGTGACCTACATCCACTTCTGAAGCCTTCTCTGATGAGGCTCCCAACTTTCACTAGCAAATCCTTTTGAAGGGGAAGGACCAAATACCCCTCTTATGACCCTTTTACAAGAGGTTCACACTCTTATAAGTTTTCACAAAGAGAAGGAGGTGAACACTTAAGCAATTGAAGAATAAGATTTTCTCAAGGCTTTTGCTCAAAATCTAACTCTCAAGGGTTCCTCATTCAGCTGAGAAAGGGAGGGTATTTATAGATCCAAATTTGAAATCAAATTGGAGTTCCCGGTGCTGGCGGTGCTACTGATCGACAAAGGCACAAAGCGGTACTATCGCTGAGCAGCAAGCGATACTACCGCTGGAGCGGCGCGTATTATCTGCCATTATTATCGTGCCAGGCGTAGCACCGCCAGCTCACTGCCAGCGGTTCCACCGCCGCTGGCTTTTGGTCTAGCTTTTGGGGGCGAGCTACCGCTCAAGCACATAGGCTGTTGGCGTGCCACCACCCAAAGACACAGCTGCTGCTGCCGGTGCCACCACCCAAGACATGGCTCTTGTGCGGTGCCACCGCCCAGCATAAATTAACTTCTAGTTGAGGCCAAAAACTCGGCCCAAATCGGTCCCAAACAAGGCCTAATGGGCCCATACTTGGGTTAAAGGATTAACACATAATCCTAATCCAAATTAATATTCTAACTATGAATTTAAAGACATTCCTAAGCTATTACAAAGTCTGAAAGTCAAGTCTTCTTCCGGCGAGCTTCCGGCGAACTTCCGGCAGTCTTCCGACGATCCCTCGGAAACCATCCTACGGACTCCCGGTAAGCTCTCGGACTTCATGATGATTTTGGTGAGTTCCCCTGAGCTTCGTTGGCAAGCTCCGATCTTTCTTGGCAAGCTTCGTGAACTTCCGACGAACCTTCCGGCGAACTTCCGAAAACCCTTCGGCAAGCTCCCTACTCGTTCTCGGCCGGTTCCGGCAACACTCCCAACGAATCTTCGGACTTCCATCGAACACTCAAACTCCCAACGATCCATCACACTTGACTTTGGCCCTTTGTTTCGCTTTACGTCTTCATCCTTATCGTAGTTACTCCTGCATAAACAAACACCCTACTTCGATCTAGACAATTATTACAACGCGAATTGACATCCAGTTGCTCGGCACATCATTGGTCGGCGCTTCCTCCGATCCTTTGGCACATCGCCTTCTCTTGCGGCTTGTTGCCCAATCAGCGGTTGACCATGGTGCAACCCCGATATCCATGGCGCAACTTTGCACTTCTTGGTCCGATGCCCGACGTCCAAAGCCTCCTGTCGATAGTCGACCGAACCTCCGGCTCGACATCCAATATCCTGATGTGATCACCTCCGGTGCAACGTCAATTCCTCCAACGTCAATTGTCTAATCCTGATCGATAGTAGACCTGTGTAACTCAACACACAGTTAAACAACAAAACACAATCAATTAGTTTCATCATCAAAATCCGAGATTCAACACGTAGCTTACCTTCTGAACAGAATTCCAACTAAGTCAGTAATGTCTACTCCATATGAGATATGAAATGGGAAGATATCCTATCTTAAGGTTGTTAAGATTTGAGGCTGTCTTGCCCACGTCAAGAGACACAACTCCAATAAGTTGGAATCCAGGACGGAACTGTGCAAGTTTGTGGGATACCTCAAGGAAACTTGTGGGTATTATTTCTATCACCTTGAGGACTAAAAGGTCTTTGTAGCCAAGAGAGCAGTGTTCCTTGAGAAGGAACAAATTCTTGGTGGAGATAGTGGGAGTATGATAGAGTTGAGCGAGGTTGGAGAACCTAGCTCAAGCACCATTCCACAGCCAGAATTTGTTCAGATACCTAACACACAAGTTTCAACTTTACGTAGGTCCGATAGAGTATCCCATCCTCCTGAGAGATATGTGGGACATATCAGAGGAGAGGATGTTGAGGATATTGATCTTCAGACCTATGAGGAGGCTATTATAAGCATAGATTCCGGGAAATGGCAAGAAGTCATGAATTCAAAAATGGATTCCATGTACTCCAACAAGGTTTGGAACCTAGTTGATGCACCCGAGGTTATTATACCCATTGACTACAAGTGAATCTTCAAAAAGAAGATTAGAGTAGATGGAAAGGTAGAGACCTATAAAGCAAGGCTTGTGGCTAAGGGATATCGTTAAAGGTAAGGTGTTGACTATGACGAAACTTTCTCACCTGTAGTCATGCTAAAATTCATTCGAATTCTATTGGCTATAGCAGCATACTATGATTATGAGATATGGCAGATGGACATCAAAACTGTATTTCTCAATGGCAACCTCGAGGAGAAAGTGTATATAATACAGCATGAGAAATTCGTGTCCAGGGATAACCTAGATAAGGTGTGCAAGTTGCTTAGGTCCATTTATGGACTGAAGCAAGCTTCCTGAAGTTAGAACATAAGATTTGATGAGGCAATCAGATCTTATGACTTCGTTGAGAACGAAGATGAGCCTTGTGTGTATAGGAAGGTAAGTGGGAGCACTATCACCTTTTTGGTATTATATGTGGATGACATCATGATCATTGGGAATGATGTAGGAATACTCTCCATAGTAAAGGCTTGGCTATCTAGGCACTTCTCCATAAAGGATTTAGGGGAAGCATCCTGCATAATGGAGATACAGATCTATAAAGATAGATCCAAAACGATGCTTGGCTTGTCCCAGTCCAGGTACATAGACACCATTATCAAAAGGTTTGGCATGAAAAATTCTAAGAGAGGTCTCATACCAATGAGACATGGAACATCACATTCTAGGAGTATATCCCCAAAGACTTCTGAAGAAAGGGTACACATAGATATGATACCATATGCCTCAGTGATAGGATCTATCATATATGCTATGCTATGTATCAGGCCTGATATAGCACATGCTTTGAGGGTCACGAGTAGGTATCAAGTAGATCCAGGCTTGGAGCACTGGAAAATAATAAAATATATCCTTAAGTACTTGAGAAGGACTAAGGATCTTTTACTGGTATATGGAGGCAGTAGCCTCAGGGTTGAGGGCTACACGGACTCGAGCTTCCAATCTGATGTCGATGATAGCAAGTCTAATTCAGGGCATGTGTTTACCTTGAATGGAGGAGCAGTATGCTGGAAAAGTTCTAAATAAGACACTACTACTGACTCAACCACAGAGGCGGAATACATTGCTGCGACAGAGGCAGCAAAGGAGGAAGTTTGGATGAAAAAGTTCATCACAAACTTAGGAGTCATGTCGAGCAGCGAGGATCTAATTCCCTTATATTGTGATAACTATGGGGTGATTACTCAAATAAGGGAACCTGTGTCTCATCAGAAGTGTTCTGAGGAGGTTCTAGCTTATTAGAGAGATTATGGCCCGAAGAGATATAGTAGTGGAAAGAGTTCCATCCGAAGATAACATTGTAGATTCGTTGATAAAACCATTGACTAAAATTATCTTTGAGCATCATAGAGGTCTGATGGGGATCAGATATATTGGTGATTGGCTTTAGGTCAACTAGGAGATTGCTAATCATATGTGCCCTGCAAGCCAATCACATGAGTGATGGCACTTATGACTTGATATGCACTTTTTCTCTTTGTTTATTATCAGGCATTTTATCACTTTATCTTATGTGTTGCATATATTGTGATGTCCTTGGATCTATGCAATGGGAATTGCATCGTGATAAGATCATGATAACGAGACCAATTTACCTTTAAACAGAGACCCTAAATAATCCTGGTCATAGGTTACTTGAGAGGGATATCGAGATAACCGGATAGACTAGTGTGTTGTATACCCGTCCATATGATAGAGGTGGCTGGTCTCATAGCTATTCGTGTGGGGATACTAAGGGTACAGTGCAAGTGCTTATTGGGGAATGAGTTCACTGATTGATCTGCCTACGGAATATTGGATGGTTATTGATACCTCACGTCAGACAACGATTCTATAGTCCTAGTAGTTTATTTGGTCCTTAGACTTGAGACACCAAGGATGTTCTGTATGAGTACTCCACTCTTTGATATCAGACTTATAGATTTTGAGAGTTTCAGATCTAGTACAACCGATTATTGGGAGTGGTAGCTAATCTTACGAGGGTTATTGAGTGTCAATAGAGGATCATCCGCTCTCGGTATCATGAGAGGAATATCCTATGTATTCTTGCTCGAACAAATCCTTGACTAAGGTTATTCAAATTGAGAGAGAAAAAGTTCTCTATGAGAATCCGACAAAAGCAAGACTCGAGAAGAGACCGTATGGGCCTGATAGCACCATACCTGATATAGGGTCTCTGGGTATTAGTTAGATGAGAGACTATAGATACATGGTAACTGAGGACATATAGGTCAAAAGAATTGGATTCCCTTGTATCGTTTGGGGGCTGCGACGTAGTGGCCTAGTATGTCCGCAGTCGATTAATTGAGTGAATTATTATAGAGATAATAATTTACTAAGTCAGAAGGAGTTCTGACAAGTATGACTCACGACTAGCTCGATATTGGGCCTAGAGGATCACACACATATGGTAGGTGTTGCGCCGAGTAGAGGTTCGGATATGAGATATCCATTGGAGCCCCTATCTTATTGGATATCCATTAAGCCCTTGAATTATTGGATCCTAAGATGAGATCCAATAATATCTTATAAGAGATTATTGGGTATAGACCCACTAATCCAAAAGGCTTGGATAATTGGATGGAGATCCAATACTCAACAGGGCAAGATCCATTAGGGTTTACAGGGGGTCTCTATAAACAGGAGGGAACCAAAGCTCTATAGGCTGGGGGGTTCTTTTGGTAGCCACCTTCTGTTCTCCTCTCCTCAGAGAGGTGCATCGTCGTAGTCCCTACTGTGTGGATACTTCTAAAGAGGAGGACGCTTGACCTTCTTCATCCTCTCCTACAGATCTACAGGGATTCAAGGATATACGATCTCCTTAGGTATTTTCTTTTATACATGCAGTTTTTATAAATTTATTTTGACGCACTGATCTTCGCACGACGATGGAACCTTTTTATGGGAAATATGTGGTTTTATTTTTTGTTCTTCCGCTGCACATGAGATGTTACCCTATAGGATTTCCCAACAACCCCCCCCGGGTCGTCCCCTTCTTCGATCTTCATACTCTTCGGTTGTCTTCTTTCTCGATCGTCCTACTCCTCGGTCGTCCTCTTCCTCGATTGTTCCCTTATCCTTTTTCAGGTCAATCAGGATGGTCTCCTCCTCATCTTCCTTATCTTCGTCCTTCTCCTCCTCTAGTAATGCCGAGGGTAGCCCGCTGCCCTCGGGCTATGATTCTTCTGTCAACGAGAAAATGGCACGGGCACTCGAGGCCCTGAAGTTGTGGCATGACCTCGACTCCACCATGACTGAGGAGCTACTCGGTCATGTCCGGGAGCACTATAGCATCCTAGCCGACTATGAGCTTCATGCCTTTCGGTCGAGGCAGCATGCCTATGACCCGTTCCTCCAAGAGTTCGATCTTACCCTAGACACGCTTGAAGCAGGGCTTCGATTCCCCATGCACCCTATTATTGAGGCCTGCCTCTCTTGGTAGTGCATCTCCCTATCCCAGATGACGCCCAACTCCTGGCACTACCTGGTGGCATTCCTCGGGGAATGCTGAGGCGGAGTATTATCTTGACCCGATCTCTTTGTTAGGTTCAGAGTGACACTAAGAGGGGGGGGGGTGAATTAGTGCAGCGGATTAAACTGAATAAAGCTTGAAAACCGATTCCGAAGATTTGCTTAAGAACTTGATTCAGCGAAAGAGACTTTAACTTGAAAATATTTAGGTAAATGAAATTAGAAGTAGGGAGAAGAAATCCAATCAGTTTGCAGCTTAAGAAATTTACGATGCAGAATTTTAAGTACTCACACAGCAAGTAAACGCAGCGATGTATAGTGGTTCGGTCAAATGACCTATGTCCACTCTTGAAGCCTCCTCCAATGAGGCTCCCAACTTCCACTACCAAGTCTCTTGAAGGAGAAGGACCAAACACCCCTTTACAGCCTTTTACAAGAGGTTCCCTCTCTTTACAGGATTTTTACAAGGAGAAGAAAGGAGGAGAACACTTGAGCAAATGAAAGCAGAAATTTGCTATAGCTTAGACTCAATTCTAACACTACAAAAGATCCTCTTACCAGCTAGAAGTAAAGGGGTATTTATAGAGCTTCTGGGATTCAAAAATCCCGCTCAAAAGGGTCTCATTCGAAATTTCGGACTACAGGCGGTACTACCGCTTGGCACTAGCGGTACTACCGCCTAACACACCTTTGCGTGTGTTAGTGTGCTGACGGTACTATCGCCTAGCACTAGCGGTATTATCACTGCGACACAGTGGTTGCAACCACCGTCAGCGGTACCACCACCACTGCAGCGTGCTACCTGCCGACCTACGGTCAACAAAGTGGTGCTCTTGCCGACCCTTGCTAAAATATGGGCTAACCTTCGACCCAATACAGCTCAATAAAAGCCCAATTGGCCCAACACAGGTCTAGATAGGATTAACATCTAGTTTATACCCAAATCAAGTACTAACTATGAATCTTAAAAGTAAATTAAACTGACACAGTCAAGTTATCTTCCGAAGAGCTTCCCGACGATCTTCCGACGGACTTCCGACACTCCCTCGAATTCCTTCCGGCGGACTCCCAACCGGCTCTTGGATTCTTTGGCGAGTTCAACGAGTCTTTGGCAACCTTCTGAACCTTCTCGGTGATCTCCGTGAACCTCCGACGATCTTTCTGACATACTTCTGAAACTTTCGGCAAGTCCCTGATTCCATCTCGGTTGGCTCCGACAGCACTTCCGATGATTCTTCGGACTTCCGGTGGACTCTTGAACTTCCAGCAACTTGACTCTGGTAATTTACTTTATTATAGTTAATCCTGCACACTTATCTCAAAAATAGATTAGATCAAATAACCATCAATTGACTTCATCATCAAAATCTGAGATTTAATAATCTCCCCCTTTTTGATGATGATAATCAATTGATGACGGAGTTATTCTTAACTCCCCTTATCTATATGCCATATAATGAGAAAGTAAAAAATATTTGAATTCAATCTTTTGAATTCAAGCCAAAACCGATAAGTTACTTGTGTTAAACTTATCATCATGCTCAATCAGCATGAGGTTTCATTTGTAAGCAATATCAAAGCATGACATTTAATTTCAAGTCGAAGGATGATAAACATTTATCATTTTGACAAAATATACCAAAAATTTTGAGATTACAACAATGATCTCATGATTGAAAAGCGTGACAACATATTAGATAAATCATGAGATGAAGACTTGTCATATCAATCGAAAGATGTCATTTGATAAACATGATATAGTAAGAATCTTTCAACTATAAAATTCAATTGCAATGTGATGTATTGCATTACTTATGGGTTTATTGCAATGCTTTTTAAGAATTACAACCTATTTTTGACACAAAGCATGGCAAGAGCAATTGAACTGCAATTACAAATCTTATGAGACATTTTTCATTTCATTACACTATGTAAGTCATTTTTCAATACAATGCATGATATTTATCAAGTCATCAAATTATTTTGCTCATAAGGGCCACATTCAACAAGTCATCAATTTGACATTTTTCTCCCCCTTTGTCATCAACAAAAAGGAGATGAATAAACTTGATGAAAGGGTGAAACTTGACAAAAAAAAATTGACATAAGTGAGAGGAGTCATAAAGTCATCAAATTATTTTGCCAAAATATGTATAAGGATACATCATTGAAGCCAATCATCAAACATATCCAAGAAAATTCATGATGAGATTCAACTTGTCATTTTTATGAAGGAAGAAGATATGAAATCATAAAAACTTGATTTTCATATGAATAAAATCTGAAATAAATATTTAAGAGCTTGATTTTTTTGCAGAATTCATGACATTAATTTATGCATATGTCAAGCTTATATAATCCATTTAGTCATCACAAAAAAAGGTGAAGATAGTATGAAGTTATGCATACATCATTGAAAGACATGATCTTCATTGAAAGTATAAAGGTGAAACTATCAAAATCAAAGTTTAAACATTTTGGAAAACATGCATTATTAAATATTAGCACAATTTTAGCATGCCTAACTCTCTTCCAATGAAGTCAAATTGTTCTTCATTTAGGGGTTTTGTGAAAATATCCGCTAATTGATGTTTTTGTATCAATAAATTCTAGAGTGACATCATTATTGACGACATGATCTCGTATAAAGTGATGCCTAATATCAATGTGCTTAGTTCTTGAGTGTTGAATGTGATTTTTGGTTAGACAAATAGCACTTGTATAATCGTATTTTATTGGAATGTTTTTTAAATTAATTCCATAATCTTCTAAAGTGTTTTTCATCTAAACAACTTGTGCACAACATGTACTTGCAGCTATATATTCAGCTTCCACCGTAGGTAGTGCAACAGAATTTTATTTCTTGGATGTCCAAGAAACAAGTGCATATCCTAAAAATTGGCATGTTCCGGATGTGCTTTTTCTATCGATTCTACATCCGCCAAAATCGACATCCGCATAAGCTTTTAAATCAAAGTTATCAGATTTTGGATACCATAATCCTAGATTAGAAGTTCCTTTAAGATACCTAATGATTCTTTTAACAGCTTTAAGGTGAGATAACTTAGGATTAGCTTGGAATCTTGCACATAGATCTACACTAAACATGATATCAGGTCTAGTTGCAGTGAGATAGAGTAAGCTACCTATCATTCTCCTATATGTTTTTTGATCAAAGTTTTCTCCATTTTCATCCAAGTCTAACTTAGTGGAAGTACTCATTGGAGTGTTGATGGCTTTAGAACTATCTATGTTAAATCGTTTTAATAATTCTAATGTATATTTTGTTTGATTAATAAATGTACTATCACTAAGTTGTTTAATTTGTAATCCTAAAAAGAAGTTTAATTCGTCCATTAGGCTCATTTCAAATTCATGACTCATACACTTAGCAAATGATTCACATTGTGATTCATCCGAAGAACCAAAAATAATATCATCAACATAAATTTGAACAATAAGAAAATTATTTTCAAAATATTTAATAAACAATATAGTATCAACTTTGCCTTTAGTAAAATTATTTGAAATTAAGAAAGAGCTAAGCTTCTCATACCAAGCCCTAGGGGCTTGTTTCAATCCATAGAGAGCCTTGGTTAGTTTAAAAACATGATTGGGAAGAAGAGAGTTTTCAAATCTGGGTGGTTGTTCTACAAACACTTCTTCGGAAATAAAGTCATTCAAAAAAGTACTTTTGACATCTATTTGGAAAAGCTTAAAATTATTATTACTAGCATAGGCAAGGAGCATCCTAATGGCTTTTAATCTAGCCACAGGAGCAAAGGTTTCTTCGTAATCGATACCTTCTTCTTGGTTGAAACCTTTGACCACTAATCTAGTCTTGTTTCTAACCACGATGCCATATTCATCTTGCTTGTTTCTAAAGACCCATTTAGTACCAATAACTAAATGATCATTAGGTTTAGGAACAAGCTTCCACACCTCATTCCTCTTAAATTGGGTCAATTCCTCTTGCATTACGATAACCCAAGAATTATCTTTCAAGGCTTTGACAATGCATTTAGGTTTAATTTGAGAAAGAAAAGCGGTATGAGCACAAAAATTTTTAAGAGAGGAGCGAGTTTAAACCCCTTTTGTTGTGTCTCCTATAATTAGCTCCTTAGGATGGGCATCCATATACTTCCATTTGTTAGTTAAGGAATATTCGGAAGAAGATGCTTCTAAGTTGCCATTTTGAGGAGAGGCTTCATTTAAATTCAAATTATCAAAATCGAAATCATCATCAAGATCATTTTTCTTAATTTCGGAAACTTCATTAAAAACCACTTGAATAGACTCTTCTATAACTAAGGTTCTTTTGTTAAAAACACGAAAAGCTTTAAAAACAAAAGAGTAGCCAAAAAAGATGCCTTCATCGGATTTAGCATCAAATTTTCCTAAGACATCCTTTTTCATTTAAAATAAAGTATTTGCAATCAAAAACTTTAAAGTAAGAAACATTAGGTTTTTTTATCATTCCATAATTCATAAGGGGTTTTGGATAGAGATGGTCTTACTGGAACCCTATTCATGACATAGCAAGTCGTATTTACAGCTTCGGCCTAAAAATATTTGGGTAAATTATGTTCATTTAACATGTTTCTTACCATTTCTTGTAAATTTCTATTCTTCCTTTCTACTACTCCATTTTGTTGAGGATTTCTTGGAGTAGAGAAGAAGTGGTTATACCCATTTGATTCATAAAAATTTTGGAAGTCACAGTTTTGGAATTCACCACTGTGATCACTCCGAATTGATGAAATCATGAAACCCTTTTCATTTTGAGTAAGTTTACAGAATTTAGAGAAACATTTAAAAGAATCACTTTTGTGAGCTAAGAAATAGGTCCACGTGAATCTACTATAGTCATCTATAATCACAAAGGCATATTTGCTATCTCCTAGACTTGTTGTATCAATTGGTCCAAACAAATCCATATGGATCAATTGTAATGGTCTAGAGGTACTTATTTGATTTTTTAGCTTGAAGCTAGTTTTGATTTGTTTTTCTAGTTGATAAGCATCACATATTTTATCTTTAGTGAACTTAACCTTAGGAATGCCTTTTACAAGGTTTTTAGATGTGATTTGAGAGATTAGTTTCATGCTAGCATGACCTAATCTTCTATGCCAAAGCCAAGCATCATCATTCAAAGCCGAAAAACATATTTCACTACTAAGATCATCAAGATTAATAGTGTAGATGTTATTTTGCTTGATTGCAATTATAGATATGTTGTTGTGTTGTTTTTCGATGATACAAACATTAGATTCAAATCTTACAATATAACCATTATCACATAATTGACTAATGCTTAAGAGATTATGTTTTAAACCATCTACTAATAACACATTATCAATTGAAAGGGTTGATTTATTACCTATAGTACCCTTGCCAATGATTTTACTCTTGTTGTTGTCTCCGAAGGTGATAAACCCTTCGTCTTGGCTAGAGAGCTTAGAGAATTGAGATGGATCTCCGGTTATGTGTCTTGAGCATCCACTATCAAGGTACCATCTCTTGCTCCTAGCTTGTGTGGGTGTTTTTGTCTACAAGAAAGGATGGTTTTTAGGTACCCATTTTGACTTGGGTGCCTCAAAAACTGATCTACTAAATTTATCATTATTCAATGAGTTCCTAATTGATCCTTTAGGAACTCATACTAATTTATTTGGGCTAAGTTTCCTATATGGACATTTGTAAATAACATGTCTAGATTTACAACAAAAATTGCATTTCAAATGAGAGGATACATGTAATGTTGGCCCTTTAATGAAGGTGGTTTGAGTTCGGTGAGATCCACTCATGAATCCAATTCCACATCTATTTTTGACGTGACCTTTGTTTGCAAGGATCATGTCTAAGCTCTTGCTACCGACCTTAAACTTGTTTAAGGTCTCTTTGAGTAGCAAGTTCTCCTTTCTGATTGCTTCTAAGTGATTACACTTAGAGCATGGGAGTAGAGGGAGAGAATCATGCTCAAGACTCTTAAACTTATCTAGCAATAAAGCATGTTCTTTTTTTTAAAGAATTGAAGCTTTTTGTAACAGTTCTGCATTCATCAAATAATTCATGGAAGGCAATTAAAAGCTCATCGAAAGATAAATCTTCATTAAGTAAATCACTTACCTCTTCTCCCAACACCATTAGAGCAAAGTTGACATCCTCTTTGATGCTTGTTTCTTCATCCTCGGAATCACTCGAGTCATCCCATGTAGCCTTCAATGCCTTCTTTTTCTTGAGTTGCTTCTTCTTGGCTTGGGGGCATTCAATTTTAAAGTGCCCCGGCTTCTTGCATTCATAACATATGACTTGGTCATTTTTTGGTTCAAGTTTGTTTTTGAATTCATTTTTAAATTTACCCTTCTTAATGAATTTTTTAAATTTTCTAGTTAAGAGTGCAATGTCCTCGTCAAAGTCCTCATCATTTGATGTTCCTTTCAAGTGGTCTTCTTGAGTTCCTAATGCCATATCCTTCCTGTTCTTTGGAAGGGGGTTCTCTAGCTCATCATGAGCATGGCATGCCATTTCATAGGTCATTAAAGACCCTATGAGTTCTTCGATAGGAAAAGTTTTAAGGTCCTTGGCCTCTTGAATGGCCGTAACCTTTAGATCCCAATATTTCGGAAGGGATCTTAAAATTTTTGTTACTAATTCAAAATTAGAAAAATCTTTACCAAGTGCCTTGAGTCTATTGATGACATCCGTAAAGCGGGTGTACATGTCTCTAATGGACTCACTTGGTTTCATTCGAAAAAGCTCGTAAGAATACATAAGAATGTTGATTTTGGACTCTTTCACTCGGCTAGTGCCTTCATGAGTGATCTCAAGAATATGCCAAATATCAAAAGTCGATTCACAAATCGATACGCGATTAAATTTGTTTTTGTCTAGTGCACAAAACAAGACATTCATAGCCTTTGCGTTTAAAGCAAAAACCTTATTCTCCGACTTATTCCATTCGCTCATCGGAAGATAAGATTTTTGAAAACCATTTTCAATGATATTCCAAAGCTCAAAATCCATAGAAATAAGAAAGATCCTCATACGAGTCTTCCAATACGTATAATCCGGCCCATTAAACATAGGCAGATGAGTAATGGAGTGACCCTCTTGCATGCCGGAATAGGCCATCTCTCTTGGGTTTTAAACCAAATATGAGAGTGAACTTGGCTCTGATACCAATTGTTAGGTTCAGAGTGGCACTAAGAGGGGGGGGGGTGAATTAGTGCAGCAGATTAAACTGAATAAAGCTTGAAAACCGATTCCGGAGATTTGCTTAAGAACTTGATTCAGCGAAAGAGACTTTAACTTGAAAATATTCAAGTTAATGAAATTGGAAGTAGGGAGAAGAAATCCGATCAGTTTGCAGCTTAAGAAATTTACGATGCAGAATTTTAAGTACTCACACAGCAAGTAAACGCAGCGATGTATAGTGGTTCGGTCAAATGATCTACGTCCACTCTTGAAGCCTCCTCCAATGAGGCTCCCAACTTCCACTACCAAGTCTCTTTTAGGGGAAGGACCAAACACCCCTTTACAGCCTTTTACAAGAGGTTCCCTCACTTTATAGGATTTTTACAAGGAGAATAAAGGAGGAGAACACTTGAGCAAATGAAAGTAGAAATTTGCTATAGCTTAGACTCAATTCTAACACTGCAAAAAATCCTCTTACCAGCTAGAAGTAAAGGGGTATTTATAGAGCTTTTGGGATTCAAAAATCTCGCTCAAAAGGGTCTCATCCGAAATTTCGGACGGCAGGCGATACTACCGCCTGACACACCTTTGCGTGTGTTAGTGTGCTGGCGGTACTACTGCAGTGCCAGGCGGTAGTACCGCCTGACACAGGTGGTTGCAACCACCTATCATGCGATACCACCACCTGCCTGGGGTGATGCTACCTCCTAGCCTACGGTCAACAGGCGGTGCTACCGCCTGGGTCCGGCGTTGCTACCGTTGGCCCTTGCTCGAAACTATATGGGCCTAACCTTTGGCCCAATACAGCCCAATAAAGGCCCAATTGGCCCAACACAGGTCTAGACAGGATTAACACCTAGTCTATACCCAAATCAAGTACTAACTATGAATCTTAAAAGCAAATTAAACTGACATAGTCAAGTTATCTTCCGAAGAGCTTCCCGACGATCTTCCGGCGGACTTCCGACACTCCCTCGGATTCCTTCCGGCGGACTCCCAGCAGGCTTCTGGATTCTTTGGCGAGTTCAACAAGTCTTTGGCAACCTTTCGAACCTTCTTGGTGATCTCCGTGAACCTCTGATGATCTTTCCGACGAACTTCCGAAACTTTCGGCAAGTCCCTGATTCCATCTTGGTTGGCTCCGGCAGCACTTCCGATGATCCTTCGGACTTCCGGTGGACTCTTGAACTTCCAATAACTTGACTCCGGTAATTTGCTTTATCATAGTTAATCCTGCACACTTATCTCAAAAATGGATTAGATCAAATAACCATCAATTGACTTCATCATCAAAATCCGAGATTCAACACTCTTTTCCTTTCTTGCTTTCATCTTTCCAAGGGGTCGGGTGGGTATTATTTGTTGGCCCAGTCGGGCTTCAGAGTTAGTGGGGCTCCTTACAATAACAAAGGGTAGAAGAGCTGCTTCTTCTTGATCAGTTGTGCCCGGGGATGGAGCTTCGGCCTACGGTGATTATCGCATCCGATTAACAACTCCGCCTCGGGGCTGACCAATGATATGTTCGAGAATCTCGGGAGACTGAAGGAGATTCTTTCCTCATCCCAAGTAATCAGAAACATGACCGAGCTATGGCTCGTTGAAGTAGGGCTTAGCCCTGCTTCTCGGGGTATGCCCCTAGTTCGCTCTTGCTCATTCGGCTTTCATTGCCTACTACCTATCTAACCTTCATTTCTCTGTGCAAACATGGTAAACCTCAAGACGGTGCAAGGAATGCCGCGTGCTTCCTCGGTTCCTGCAATGCGCTCGACGACTGAACCATCCTCGGAGGCTCACGAACGGCCAAGGAGTGTTGAAGCTGACCGACCCCATAAGAAGCCCAAGCTGGGTACTTCAAAGATGTATGAGTTGACCGCAACTCCGATGCGGGGGGGAGCCACCTCAGCCGAGCATGGGCCCAGGGTGGCCACGACTGGCGATCATGGTGCTGTGGGCACTAGTCAGGTCGATGCGGTGAAGGCGGCCTGTCGTCCACAATGTGCAGCACTCAGGTCCACACCAAGGATGAGCCCTTCCAGGCTTTGTTCATGTGTGATCTTCCTGATGGAGGGGCATCCAACTCGATCAAGCCCCACTGGTCGGGGCTGACTCATGGAAATCGAGTGTGGACCGACGGCCTCTCTACAACCACATTCGTTCGTGGGGGGTTTCATCTCGATTTGGCTCGGCAAGTATACAGCTATCCTTCCAAGGTGTTAATTGACAAATCAGCAAAGTCGCTGATATGGGTAAGAATCTTTCTTCTTTGTTTATTTGCCCTGCCTGAGGTCTATTTTTGTCATGATCGAACTTTCTTATGCAGGGTCAACACTACTTCTTGGTGCTAATCGACCGTGTACAAGATGCTGATCAGATTATCAGCAGCATGGAGCTCCAGAGCCAGATCAAGGAGCTGAAGTCCGGAGCTGCACCCGAGGCGATCCCGACGGGCGGCCAAACTCGAGGCGGAGGTGACGCGCCTGAAGTCCGAGCTCGGGGAGGTTGAGAAATAGGAGGGGAGTTTAGAGAACAGCTAAAGGAGTCCTGTGTTCGGGTTCGCTCGATGGTGAATGAGCTACTTCAATTGTCGTGGAACTTGGAATCAGCCCACATCGAGGCCAGGGCGTCCGTGGAGGAGGCTTGGTTGGCACCCAAAAAAAATAAGAAGCTGATTGAGGACTACAAGGAGTCCCGCGGCTTCCAGCTCAGGGTTGGTCAGGTCCAGGCAAGTGACCTATGTATATGGATACTGAGTCGTGATGGCTTGGTTCCGGGCTTAGTACCCAGACCTCCAGCTCAAGGAAGACCCTTTCACCTCCCTGCCTGAGGAGGTTCCCTTTGATGATAGTGTGGACCCCCTGAGGCATGTGTCACTTTTTTGATGTTCTATTTTGGTTTTGGCAAGGGGTTGGTCAGGTAGAGCTATATTTTGTAAACCACAACTGACCCAATTATGTAATCAGATTTTGAGTTTTAATGAAAGCTTTTCGCTTTAACTTTTGTGTGTATGATCTCATGTTATCCGACTGGTTAGACAAAAAATTTCTTCAAGTTGGACACATTCCATGTCCTTGGTATTGGTTGTCCTTCTATCATAGCTAGTTAGTAGGTGCTGTCTCGAACAATGTTGGTTACCCGATAAGGCCCTTCCTAGCTTAGGGCGAGTTTGTTGCATGATCGGATCAAGTTGCTAACCTCGACCCTTCGTAAGACTAAGTCATCCAACCTGATTGGCCGGGCATGCAACTTTTGGTTGTAGAGCCTGGCGACTGCCCTTTTGTAAGCAAGAGCTTTAAGGTGCATGTCGGCTCATCGTTCTTCCACAGGGTTGAGCTCAGCTTGTAATCCATCCTCCGATGTTCTTTCCTTATAATTCTCTACTATGGGTGTTGGGAAGACGACCTCGGGTGGCAAGACTGTCTCAGTGCCGAACGCGAGACTATAAGGAGACTCTCCTGTGACGGTTTTTGGTGTGGTCCGGGAAGACCACAATATGCTCGGGAGTTCCTCTACCTAGGCCCCTCAGGTCTCAGAGACCCTTTTCATAAAGCCTTCCAATATTGCTTAGTTGGTTACTTCCGTTAAGCCATTCGTCTATGGATGAGCCATTGAGTTGAACCTTAATTGTATCCCATAGCTCGAGCAAAACTTCTTAAATTTTTTGTTGTTGAATTAGATCTCGTTGTCAGTGATAATGGCCCTCAAGATGTCGAAGTGGGTCACAATATTTTTCCAGAAGAATCCTTCTACTTGCCGCTTGGTAATCGATGCCAGTGACTCGGCCTCCACCAATTTGGTGAAGTAGTCCACCCTAACGATTAGGTACCTTTACTGCCTTGAGGCTAGTGGGAAAGGCTCAAGGAGGTCCATCCCCCATTGTGCGAAAGGCCATGTGTAGTCGATGGGTGAAAGGAGGATTACAAGTTGTCGGGGTGTTCGGGCATGCTTTTGGCACGGGATGCATCGTTGTACGTAAGCCTTCACATCCTGGAGCATTGTCACAGATAAATTTTAGATGGCTTTTCAAATGTAATGTTTATGCATGTTCGTGTCTTTTCGAGTTGTTCATGAGTTGTCAAGTATGTAAAGGGCTGGCCAAAGGCTTAACAGCCCCATTCGAGTGATTTGGTGGCCGTATAGGCTTGTACATAAAGTATGTGTCATGTGAACACTTGTACTAGATTTCGGTCTATAGTAGACCAATTTTATACCTTTGTTGTACAACCATTCTGAGCTTGTGATATCCATGGTTAGAATTTGCATTAGCTATAAAGTGTTTGCTGAAAGAGTTGCTTGTGGATCCCGTGTGAAGCACTTTCTCTGTCCCGTCTTCTCTTTTATAGGTCCTAAGGGATCGTAGGAGATTACAGGAGGGCTGACCTTTGTGGACTGACACGCAATGGTGTCGCACGACTTAGGCAAAACTAGCTAAGTCTGTGACAGTTGGTATCAGAACGGGACAAGCATGCATAGAAACACTTAGCATGCAAATGTGGGGGACCTAGCGGGTCTGTGTTGAGGGCAGCCAGCATACGTGATCATTTGGGGGAAAATGGATACAGTGTTGTAGGGAATGGAATCGCTCAGAGGAGTAGGCATCTGAGTATGGCATTTAGAGGAATGACTAACCCTTTACGTAAGAGGCACTACAAGGACAAACAAGCTAAGAAGAATTACGTAGCACATAAAGGTTGGGATGGTTGAGTTCGAGCAGTGGCTCGACATTAGCAACCAAACTTGATGGTGCTCAAGGCAAGCGAGGCGCTTGGTAAAAGATGAGATCGTGCAAGATGGAGTGGGTTGTTCAACGATCGAAAGAGTTATGCAAAGCTCATAGAGGTGAGGAGAGTTGCAAACTCAAGGAATTCGATACTCATACAAGGGCTTGTATGCAGATGATGGACTATCCATGGCCATCCCAAGGCGACCGAAGGTCGGTGCCATGGAGCATTGAAACTTTCTTTTCGGCATGTGCAGGATACATTCGTAAAGGCTGAAGTGTGCTGCAGGTTCAGGATGTTGCTAGACCTAGAGGGGTGCAGTGGGAGCTGTATTAGCGAAGAGTCACAATCTAGCAGGTGCGTTTGTGGAGACAGAACAGTGCATAGTTTGTTCAGCAAGGTGAAGTAGTCCAAGGGGATGGTGGTCTCCAAAACTTCTAGAGGGAAGGATGCAAAGAGAGAAGTTGCTCCAATGGGGCAATTATCTAGGAGGGATAAGTCCCAATTCTCTAGAGGGAGAATCATGTGCAACAGACCGCACATGTTGAGGAGGAGTACCTTAAGACAAACCTCAAAGGACCGAGCAAGTAGTAAGGAGTCGTCGCATGATCTCGCAAGAGGCAATGCATTAGTGGACGCTTAGCGAGATCAAGTGGGGGAGCGATCCAAGGTAACAGAAAGTGAAGACACACTTGGAGCTGATAGGGAGATTAGACTCAACAGAGGACTGACCTATGGAATAGTGGGCGCAAGGACCACCATTAACTCAATGCAAATCGAGAAGCGGAGCAACTTGGGGATAACTTGGTGACATACCCAAGCTGCATGAAGGGAGTTGGCATAAAAGATGGAACATGGAGTGGAGGCTTGGAGCTTTTCTTAGACAGAGGTCAAGGACAGGGACTCTTACAGAGGTAGGAATAGGATCATATCGTTCCATGGGTTTAATATTCTGATGGAGCAGACTCATCTTACATAGTGCCAAAGATAAAGGGAACTTTGAGGCACATGCACATTATCTCGGTGAAGTATTTGACGGAGGAACTAAGGTGACACAGTTAGTAGAGGTGAAGTTAGTGTCCGAAGGCCTTGGCACGGGCAAGAGGATGCAAAGGCGGGTACTCTTGAAGAATAGGCCATAGTGTTGCTATTCGAGTTACCATGAGGAAAGCGGTACGCAACAAAGATTATGCTAGTAGGGTAGAGGTCTAGGATCCAGACAATAGTGCACCAATTTCAGTGAAATCAGACTTCAGAGAAGCTGCTAAGTGATGGACTATCCTAGAGCTATGCTTCGTTCGAGTGTGACTCGAGAGCAGATGGACGAAGGTCGATTGCCAAAGGAGCGAACAAAATCGAAGGTGGCAAAGGCCCTGCGATGTGTTGGCGGAGGCCACACATGGAGAGATCGCAGTTCGAGTTCATACCACAAGGATCAAAATGCAAGGAGATGTCACTAGGAGGTGATATGGTACAGCGAATTATGGTAGAATAGTTCGAGACAATGCAACACACACAAGACTTGTCCCATGAAGGACAAGATCATATGAAGGTATGATTGGGAGCGCGATTGGGAGCTTCACTTCGGTGAGCGACATGATGGCAAGAAGGGCTATGGATTCAAGCAGGGAATGTCATGGTACTGTAGAGGTGGGTCTTCCATGTGTGCATCGAATGTTGTATTAAATGAAAACCTTGAGCATCAGCTTATGGGGGCTGTGCACTACCGAGAGAGAAGTTCAGATGCAAGTACTAGTGAGTCCTATGGGAGGACTGGATCATGCAGAGGTATGATTAGAGCAGCTGAAGAGTTGGACTACTTCAGAGCTCACAATCATTTAAGGGAGCCCGACAAGTCAAAGGACAAGGCTGAGTAAGCGAATGTTGCGACCAATGAAGCTAAGGAGAATAGAAGCGGTGCAAGACCTACAACATGATGGCGGAGGCCATACATGGGAGTTACAGTCTATCTTTCTATTGACTAAGAGGAACTTCTTAGAGAATACAGAGGTGTTGAAGCAAGTGATCAAAAAGGGAGAGGAAGCAATGACGAGTCCAGATAGACTCAGCTACCTAAAATCAATCGTCGGTTAGAATGTCGGTTAGAATGAAGGTGGACTCAGAGGAGTGCCGCAGTGCCGTAGAGGTGGATCTACCAATCGTGAAGAAGGGACGTAGATGCGAGACAACGGATAGTAGTGTCATGGGCATTGCAGCGCCATGGTATCGCAGAGGCAGTGCTAGCCATATGTGCCCTGCAAGCCAATCACATGAATGATGACACTTGTGACTTGATATGCACTCTTTCTCTTTTCTTATTATTAGGTATTTTATCACCTTATCTTACGTGTTGCATATATTGTGATGTCATTGGATTTGTGCAATGAGAATCGGATCGTGATGAGATCATGATAATGAGATCGATTCACCTTTAAACATAGACCCTAAATAATCCTGGTTATAGGTTACTCGAGAGGGATATCGAGACAACCGGATAGACTGGTGTGCTATATACTCGTCTATATGATGGAGGTGGCTGGTTTCATAGCTACTCATGTAAGGACACTAAGGGTACAGTGCAGGTGCTCATTGGGGAATGAGTTCACTGATTGATCCACTTACGAAATGCTGGATGGTTATTGATACCTTACGTCAGACAACGATTCCGTAGTCCTAGTTAGTATATTTGGTTCTTAGACTTGAGACACCAAGGATGTCCTGTATGAGTACTCCACTCTTTGATACCAGACTTATAGGTTTCGAAAGTATCAGATCTAGTACAACTGGTTATTGGGAGTGGTAGCCAACCTTACGAGGGCTATTGAGTGTCAATAGAGGATCATCCGCTCTCAGTATTATGAGAGGAATATCCCATGTATTTTTGCTCAAACAAATCCTTGGCCAAGATTATTCAGATTGAGAGAGAAAGAGTTCTCCGAGAGAATCCGACAAGAGTAAGACTCGAGGAGAGATTGTATGAGCTTGACAGCACCATGCCCAGCATAGGGTCTTTGGGATATTAGTTGGATGAGGGACTATAGATACATGGTAATTAAGGACAGATAGGTCTAAAGGATTAGATTCTCCTGTATCGTCTGGGGGCTACGGCGTAGTGGCCTAGTACGTCCGTAGTCGATGAGTTGGGTGAATTATTATAGAGATAATAATTCACTAATTCAGAAGGAGTTCTGACAAGTATGACTTATGGCCAGCTCGATATTAGGCCTAGAGGGTCACACACATATGGTAGGTGTTGCGACGAGTAGAGGTTCGGATATGAGATATCCATTGGAGCCCCTATCTTATTGGATATCCATTAAACCCCTGAATTATTGGATCCTAAGATAAGATCCAATAATTGTTAATAAGAGATTATTGGGCAGAGACCTACTAATCCAAGAGGCTTGAGTAGTTAGATAGAGATCCAATACCCAACAAGGCAAGATCCATTAGGGTTTATAGGGAGCCTCTATAAATAGGAGGAAACCAAAGCTCTATTGGTTGGGGGGTTTCTTTTGGTAGCTACCTTTTATTCTCCTCTCCCCAGAGAGGTGCATCGTCGTAGTCCCTACCGTGTGGATACCGCTAGAGAGGAGGACGCTTGACCTCCTTCATCCTTCCTACAGATTGTTAAATCTCAGATTTTGATGATGAAATCAATTGGTGAAATATTTGTACTAATCTCTTTGTTGAGATGAGTGTGCAGGAATAACTACGATGGAAAGAAAACATAACGTGATTTACCGAGGCCAAGTCCGTCGGGGTTCAAGAGTTCATCGGAGTCCGAGATCTTCGGAAGAGTTGCTCGAACCATCCAAGATCAAATCGAGGACTTGTCGAAGTTTTGAAAGTCCATTTCAAAGATCGTCGAAGGTTCGTTCGCGAACTTCCACCAAGGAAGATTCGAAACCAGGGAATCTCGTATTGTGTACCGAAGACTAGTTGAGCTCGCGGAGTACTTTGGGAGACCACCGTAGCAATCCGAGGAAGCATCGGAGGCCTGGCCGGAATCTCGCCGTAGTACTCGCTATAAATACGGAACCCTGTCGACTTGAAGGGTGTCCGATCAAATCACGTTAAGTTATGTTCGTAAATTTGCACATGAGTAGAGCAAGGATTTAAGAAATAAATCCTGCCCAAAATTCGATGAGGAGCCAACCGGGCCTCTCTTTAGTAATCTTTGTGTCAAGTTGAGATCTAAGCAGGCCCCATTCGGCTCGCTGTCTTATCTCCATGGACTTCAATGGGGGCAAATCTTCGTGGAACCGCCCAAGCAAAGGCGGTGGAACCGCCAAGGCTGGTAAGAACGGCTTTCAGTAGGAGCGGTAGCACCGCCAACACACACATTCGCTACAGAGCGGTGGAACGCTGCAAGCGATAGCACTTACCGCCTCAGACATGATAAGCGGTGGAACCGCTGGTCATTGAAGCGGTGGCACCGCCCATCCATCTGAGCTGAGCGGTAGCACCGCTGCACTTGGGCGGTGGCACCGCCCTTCTAACTCGTCGATCAAAAGCCGACCAACAGATCGATCATGTGGCACCGCCCGACACAGTGTGGCACCGCTTTGACCACCAGAAACACAGGAACTCCAAATTCACTTAGAATTTGGAGCCCAATTTGAATCCACTTTGGATCTATAAATACCCCCTTTCTCGGTGAAAGGGTACCCTTTTGAGCAAGAAAAGTTTGAGTCTTGAGCTTTTGAAGAGTTTTGAAAAGTGTTGTTTTCTTTGCTAAGTGTTCACCTTCTTCTTCTTCTTGAGAGATCTTGTACAAGTGTGAACATCTTGTAAAGGGCTGTAAAAAGGGGTGTTTGATCCTTCCCCTTCAAAGGACTTACTAGTGGAAGAACGGAGCCTCATCGCAAAGGCTTCAAGAGTGGATGTAGGTCATTTGACCGAACCACTATACATCATTGTGTCCTTAAATGTGTGAGTATTTATATTTCTGAAATCATTTCATTTCTTGGCTGCAAGGTCATAGTTAGTTCCTTTTCACAAGCAATTACTTTCAAGTTCTCTTTCGTCGAATCGAAATCTTCTACGAACTTGTGTTTCGTTGCGAAATCGGTTTCAAGAATACGAGTTTAATCCGCTGCACTAATTCACCCCCCCCTCTTAGTGCCTTTTGATCCTTTCACAGATCTGTAGGGATTCAGGGATATATAATCTCCCTAGGTATTTTCTATTATATATGCAGTTTTCACAGATTTATTTTGATACACTGAATTTCACACGACGATAGAACTTTTCTATAGGAAATCTGTGGTTTTATTTTTTGTTCTTTCGCTACGAATGAGATGTCGCCCCATAAGAATTCCCAACAGTGGTATCAGAACCAGATTGTTCATGTAAAGATCGAATCTTAAATTGTATATGTTATGATTTAGAATAATTTTTGTCATCAAAATCGTTGACGCAAAAGGTAAGGAAGGGCAGTAAGTGTTGTTGTCCTCGCACAACGGTCGCAAGGCTGCTTGCAGCCTTGCTTTTTCTACTGTAACAGCGCAATTCGGCAACATTGCGATTTACGATTGTGTGTGCAAAGAGCCCGCATGCAAGTTACGGGCGGTGACAAGTGGCCGACGGCTCTTTGCATCTGTAAGCGCGGGCGAGACACCATGAAGGTAGCATCGGCTCGGGCGCTACCAGAGCTCATGGCGCCGCGAGGTCAGTCCTTGTGGGCGGCACCCACAGCGACAACGTTACTGCGGGCAGCGGCACTTTGCACTTGTTTCTTGGACGCCGCGAGCAGCGGTGCTCACCACATAGAAGCGCCATTCTTTAAATTGACATCGAGCCGCCGACGCTCTTGCAGGGGCGGTCTTTGAGGTAGTTGATTTTATCTTAGCCGCCATTAGGGTGGCGGTGGCCACAATGCTACAATGCAACAGGTAGAAGAGGGAATAGGATTTTCGAGCAAAAGATATTTTTGCCCCTTGGAATTTTAGAAATTTTGATTTATGTCCCTTTTGATATAATGACCAAAATACCCCTAAGAATTTAAAAAATCTCTGAATATCCCTATTTTTAGAAAAATATATATGTTAATTAAATAGTTTAATTAACTATTATTATTTATCTAGTAGTTCTATAAAATAACATATATATGTGATGTATGATGTGGACAGATGATCATGGACCATGTGATGTAATGTGTGTACATGTGATTATTATTATTGGGGTCTACGAGCCTATATTTTTTCTCATTTATTGTTAGGCCTGCGTGCCTGCAATTATATTGTAATTACATGAGGAGGCACAGCGAGAGTGTGGAAGCGATAACGGGACCCACGAGGTCGAGACGGACGATCCGACGCATAGAGATGCGTTGAGATGCCGACAGAACCGATGAAGTGAGAAGGACGATCACAGGGCATGGAGATGCACCGAAGCATACATAGATCTTGATGTGAGTGATTGGGCCCACTAGCTCGGGCCTGATCACATTAGGATGTGGTCCATGATCATTTGGTGTGATTGCTCATGTGATATGTGATTAATTATACACCTACTAGATATGTATATATATTTGCATGCGATGTAGATATATATATTAAATATATATGTGTGTGACACATTATGTTTGGAGACCAAATAAAAAATCCACTCTATTAATAATATTAAGTTGGTAAACGTGAGATAATTAGATTGACCCACGTGGCCTTCTATTGTTATAGGTAGGAACCGATTCTCGGTGTAGGTTGAGTTGGTTGAGTCCCTTGAGACTCACCTATATCGTGTTTCACTATCTTATCTACGACATAGAGATGTCACCAGTGACTTGAGGACATGGTATACTTGGTCAAGTCCCTCGAGAGTATATCATCGAATCAGACTCATCTTGTAACGATGGTGATGACTTAACCGAACATCGTGGCTGGTTAAGTCCCTCGAGGCCATGGTGGTTCAGAGGCCGAACAGAACGGGAATCACAAGAAGTTGTGATTGGCAAGAGTTGCCTACCTTTACGGGCTTAACATGATTGGTCGAGTCCCTCGAGGTTACGTTAAGACACCGATTGGATCGTGATCCCCACTGGAGATCTATCGGGGGTCTCCGATTCACATATCAGAGGGTGTTGTGTGTCTCATGAAAAATTAGTGGGAATACATTAAGATAAAAGTCCTTATCTTAACTATTTAATTTTTATAAAGTCTACATGTTATTTATTTCTGCTATATTTTTAATTTCAAAAAAATATCGCTTTCAAATCCTTTACGTGGCATACTTGATGCCAATCGCCTTATTAGTGCAAATTATACGGATTAGCTTCACAATCTGAGAATCATCCTTACGGCGAGGAAAATCACGTACATCTTTGATATAATAATCCCAACACCCGACGAAGGGACAAGCAAGGATGAGATTGCTCGTTATGTGAAGTACATAGATGATTCCACTCTTGCTCAGTGTTATATGTTGGCCTCTATGACTACTGAGTTATAAAGACAGCATGAAAATATGAATACTAATTCCATACTCCTGCATATTCGTAAACTGTTTGAGAAACAGGAAAGAACTCAATGATATGAGATATCAAAGAGTCTTTTCCGTGTCAAGATAACTAAGGGGACACCGGTTCAGAACCATATCCTTAAGATGAATGAGTGGATCGAGAAACTCACAGGTCTAGGAATGGTCCTAGAGGATAACCTGTGTGTGCATTAAGGTATGCAATTTCGAATCGTACCACCCGGTACGGGCAGTACATACCGGTCCGACAGGATATCGGTATACGAACAACCCACTACCATCGGTATCATATTTTTTATTTTTTAATAGAAAAAAATCATTTTTTTCCTCAGGCGACATCGTCAAGGTTCTGGTGACGTCGCCGAGGCTCTTTAATAGAAATTTTTTTTTGTTCGAGCGACGTCATCGAGGCTCGAGCAACATCGTCGAGGCTCTTTAATAGAAAAAAATCATTTTTTTTGCTCGAGTGATGTAGCCGAGGCTCGACGATGTTTTTTAATACAAAAAAATCATTTTTTTTCTCGAGCGATGTCGTTAAGGGGACTTCTCGGGCGACGTCACCTCGGTGAGGTCGCCCGAGAAGGATACATCGCACAGATGACATTTCTTGAGGCGACGTCATGTCGCACGGGTGACATCGCACGAGAAGGGAGGCAATGTCGCATGGGCGACGTCATTTTTTCCTTTTCTTTTTTTTTAACGTGTGACCCCGAATGGTATATCGAACGGTATACTGAAACGTACCGTTCAGTATACCATATCGTATTATATCAGAAAATTATCAAAACTCCAGTACGGTATAAATTTACAGACCTTGGTGTAGATCTTGTGCTTCAGTCCCTACCAGATTCCTTTTCTCAGTTCATAATGAATTTTAATATTAACAAACTTGAGGTGATCCTCCCAGAGCTCCTCAATATGTTGAGAGAAGCAGAGAGCACTATCAAGAAAGAGAAGCCAGTTCTCTATGCTGGTGAGACCAGAAAGAAAAGGAAGACTGAGAAGTCCCTTAAGAAGGGTAAGGGCAAAATGGGTAAGACAAATATTACCAAGAAAGACCCAATAAAGGATAAAGGCTAGTTCTTCCACTATTGTAAAGATGGGCACTGAAAGAGGAACTACAAAGAGTATCTTGCAGAGAAGGCGAAACAGAAGCTTGGTGAAGTTTCAGGTACATTCATGATGAGTCTGTATTTGTTAGAATCTTATGATAACTCATGAGTATTGGATACCGGGAGTGCTTATCATATCTGTAATTCGTTGCAGGTTCTGGCAGGACCTAGGAGATTGAATAGAGACGAGATGGACCTTAAGATGGGCAATGGAGCAAAGGTTGCTGCAATGGCTATTGGTAAGGCCACGTTACATCTACCTAATAGAGCTATTATTACATTAGATGCATGCTATTATGTTCCTTCTATTATCAAAAATATTATTTCCATTTCATGTTTGACAGTTAGTGGATATAAATTAGTTTTTGAGAACAATGGTTGTTCAATAATATTAGATGATGAGATCATCATGAGAGGAACATTGCATAACGGTTTATTTATGCTAGATACAGCTCCACATATCATGAGTGTAAGTGAGTCTAAGAGGAAATGAGAAGAGGTGAACAATGAATATCTGTGGCATTGTAGGCTAGGTCACATCCATGAGGAAAGGATTCAAAAGTTTTTGAAGAATGAATATCTAAATCCATTTGACTATAAGTCATATGTAACTTGTAAACCTTGCTTTCGGGGAAAGATGACCAACTCTCCATTTAGTGAACTGAAGAGAGAGAGAGCCATTGAGTTATTGGAACACATACATAGTGATGTATATGGTCCCTTTTCGACTCATGCCATAGGTGGTTATTCCTATTTCATTACTTTCACCGATGATTTCTCAAGATACGGACATGTGTACTTGATGAAGTACAAGTCTGAGGCTTTTGAGAAATTCAGGGAATGTAAGAATGAAGTAGAGAACCAAACAAGAAAGAATATTAAAACCCTTCGATCAGATCGAGGAGGTGAGTACTTGAGTACAGAGTTCACCTAGTTCCCCAAAGACCATGAGATTTTATTCCAATGGACACCTCCTTATACACCGCAGCTTAATGGTGTATCAGAAAGGAGGAATCACATACTGTTAGACATGGTGCGTTCTATGATGAGTTTCACCGACCTACCCATCTTATTCTGGGGATATGCCTTAGAGACCGTAGCTTAGAGAGTAGTATTTCTTGAGAAGGAACACATTCTTGGTGGAGACAGTGGTAGCATGATAGAGTTGAGCGAGGTTGGAGAACCTAGCTCAAGCATCATTCCACAGTCAGAATCTGTTCAGGTACCTAGTACATAAGTTTCAACTTTACGTAGGTCCGGTAGAGTATCGCATTCTCCTGAGAGATATGTGAGACATATTAGAGGAGAGAATGTTGAGGATATTGATCCTTAGACCTACGAGGAGGCCATTATAAGCATAAACTCTGGGAAATAGCAAGAACCTATGAATTCAAAAATAGATTCCATGTGCTCCAACAAGATTTGGAACCTAGTTGATGCACCCGAGGGTATTGTACGCATTGGCTGTAAGTGGATCTTTAAAAAGAAGATTGAAGTAGATGGAAAGGTAGAGACCTTTAAAGTAAGGCTAGTGGCCAAGGGGTATCATCAAAGGCAAGGTGTTAACTATGACGAAACTTTCTTACCTATAGCCATACTAAAATTCATTCGAATTCTATTGGCTATTATAGCATACTATGATTATGAGATATGACAGATGGACGTCAAAACCATATTCCTCAATGGCAACCTCGAGGAGGAGGTGTATATGATACAGCCTGAGGGATTCATGTCCAGGGATAACCCAGATAAGGTGTACAGATTGCTTAGGTCCATTTATGGACTGAAGCAAGCTTCATGAAGTTGGAACATAAGATTTGATGAGGCGATCAAATCTTATGACTTCATTAAGAACGAAGATGAGCCTTGTGTATACAAGAAGGTGTTAGGACTCTAGCTATGAGAGTCCTAATTTAGTTTCATTGATAAGGTCATTTATGTAAATCCTATCTAGCCAACCCATATTAAAGAGGTGAAAAGGCTGGCTAGGTTAGGGTTGTTAAATCTCGGATTTTGATGATGAAATCAATTGGTGAAATATTTGTACTAATCTCTTTGTTGAGATGAGTGTGCAGGAATAACTACGATGGAAAGAAAACATAACGTTATTTACCGAGGCCAAGTCCGTCGGGGGTTCAAGAGTTCATCGGAAGTCCGAGAGATTTTCGGAAGAGTTCTTAACCATCCAAGATCAAATCGGGGACTTGTCGAAGTTTTGAAAGTCCATTTCAAAGATCGTCGAAGGTTCGCGGAACTTCCGGAAGATTCGAAACCAGTAGAAGACTAGTTGAGCTCGCCGGAGTATCTTTGGGAGACCACTTGGTAGCAATCCGAGGAAGCATCGGAGGCTCACTTGGAATCTCGTCGGAAGTCGACTTGAAGATCAAATCACGTTAAGTTATGTTCGTAATTTGCACATGAGTAGAGCAAGGATTTAAGAAATAAATCCTGCCCAAAATTCAGTAGGAGCCAACCGGGCCACTCTTGTGTCAAGTTGAGATCTAAACAGGCCCCATTCACTCTGTCCGAATGGGGGCAAGCGATCAGAACCGCCCAAGCACAGGGGCGGTGGAACCGCTAAGCTGAGGCGGTGGAACCGCCACTGAAGCGGTAGCACCGCCCTGCACACACACACGGTGGAACCGCTGTGCAGCGATAGCACCGCCAGCCACATCTGATGATAGCGGTGGAACCGCTGGTGGCGGTGGCACCTTCGATCCTGGGCTGAAGCGGTAGCACCGCTGCTGGGGTGGTGGCACCGCCCATCGTCGTCGATCAAAGATCGACACAAAGCGGTGGCATCCGCCGACAAAGGCGTGTGGCACCGCCTTGACCACAAAACGCGGAACTCCAAATTCACTTGGATTTTAGAGCCCAATTTTGAATCCACTTTGGATCTATAAATACCCCCTTTCTCAGCTGAAAGGGCACCCTTTGGAGCAAGAAAAAGTTTGAGTCTTGAGCTTTTGAAGAGTTTTGAAAAGTGTTGTTTTCTTTACTAAGTGTTCACCTTCTTCTTCTTCTTGAGAGATCTTGTACAAGTGTGAACATCTTGTAAAGGGTTGTAAAAGGGTGTTTGATCCTTCCCCTTCAAAGGACTTGCTAGTGGAAGAGCGGAGCCTCATCGCAAAGGCTTCAAGAGTGGATGTAGGTCATTTGACCGAACCACTATACATCATTGTGTCCTTAAATGTGTGAGTATTTATATTTCTGAAATCATTTCATTTCTTGGCTGCAAGTTCATAGTTAGTTCCTTTTCACAAGCAATTACTTTCAAGTTCTCTTTAGTCGAATCGAAATCTTCCTACTGAACTTGTGTTTCTTTGCTAAATCGGTTTCAAGAATACTGAGTTTAATCCGCTGCACTAATTCACCCCCTCTTAGTGCCTTTTGATCCTTTCAATTGGTATCGTGAGCAAGGTTTGCTCTCATATTGGTTTAAAACCCAAGAGAGATGGCCTACTCCGGTATGCAAGAGGGTCTCTCCATTACTCGTCCACCTATGTTCAATGGGTCGGATTATACGTATTGGAAGACTCGTATGAGGATTTTTCTTATCTCCATGGACTTCGAACTTTGGAACATTGTCGAAAATGGCTTCATAAAATCTTCTCTTTTGATGAGTGAATGGAATGAGTCGGAGAGGAAGATTTTAAGCTCTCAATGCAAAGGCTATGAATGCCTTATTTTGTGCACTTGATAAGAATGAGTTTAATCGGGTTTCCGTTTGTGAATCGGCTTTTGATATTTGGCGCACTCTTGAAATCACTCATGAAGGCACTAGCCGAGTGAAGGAGTCCAAAATCAACATTCTTGTGCATTCCTACGAACTTTTTCGGATGAAACCAAATGAGTCCATTGGAGACATGTACACCCGCTTTACGGATGTCATCAATGGACTTAAAGCTCTTGGTAAAGGCTTTTCGAATTTTGAATTGGTAACTAAGATTTTAAGATCCCTTCCAAAGTGTTGGGATCCAAAGGTCACGGCCATTCAAGAGGCCAAGGATCTTAAAGTATTTCCCATTGAAGAACTTATTGGATCTCTAATGACTTACGAGATGACGTGCCATGCTCATGAAGAGCTTGAGAACCCCCTTCCAAAGAACAGGAAGGATATGGCACTTAGAACACAAGAAGACCACTTGAAAGGAACATCAAGTGATGAGGATAGTGATAATGACATTGCACTTCTAACTCGAAAGTTTAAGAAATTCATAAGAAAGAACAAATTCAAAAATGACACAAAAAGCAAATTTGAACACAAAAGGACCAAGTCATTTGCTACGAATGCAAGAAGCCGGGACACTTCAAGAATGAATGCCCTCAAGCCAAGAAGAAGCAATTCAAGAAGAAAAAAAAGCCTTGAAGGCCACGTGGGATGATTCAAGTGACTCCGAGGTTGAAGAGGCTAGCAACAAAGAGGAGGCAAACTTCACTCTAATGGCATTTGGAGAAGAGGTTAGTGAGTTACTTAATGAAGAGTTGTCTTTCGATGAACTTTCTATGGCTTTTCATGAGTTGTTTGATGAATGTAGAACTATTAGTAAGAAGTTCAATTTGCTTAAGAAAGAGCATGCTTTATTACAAAGTAAATTCAATAGTCTTCAAAACCCTTCTCTACCCCCATGCTCTAAGTGTGAAGACTTAGATGCAACAAAAGGAGAACTTGCTACTCAAAGAGACCCTAAACAAGTTTAAGGTCGGTAGCAAGGGCTTAGACATGATTCTTGCTAACAAAGGTCATGTCGGAAATAGAAGTGGTATCGGATTTGTGAGAGGTTCTCACCAAAATCCCACCACCTTTGTTAAAGGGTCTACATTGCATGTATCACCCCATTTGAAATGTAATTTTGTTGCAAAACGGGACATGTTACCTACAAATGTCCATTCAAGAAATTTAGTCCACAAAAGTTGATATGGGTTCCTAAAGGAACCATAAACAATTCAATGATAAATTACAAAATAAGTAGATCAATTTGTAAGGCACCCAAAATCAAATGGGTACCTAAAAATAATCCTCTTTTGTAGACAAACTCACAAGCTAGGAGCAAGAAATGTATCTTGATAGTGGATGCTCAAGGCACATGACCGGAGATCCATCTCATTTCTCTATGCTCTCTAGCAAAGAAGAAGGATATGTCACTTTCGGAGACAACAACAAGGGTAAAATCATTGGCAAGGGAACCATAGGTAACAAATCGAGTTTTTCAATTGATGATGTGTTACTAGTTGATGGTTTAAAACATAATCTTTTAAGTATTAGTCAACTATGTGATAAAGGTTATGTTGTTAGATTTGAATCCAATGTTTGCATTATTGAAAAACCCAACAACAACATATCCATGATTGCTTTAAAACAAAACAATGTCTACACCATAAATATTGAAAAATTAAGCAATGAAATGTGTTTTTCGGTTTTGAATGATGACGCTTGGCTTTGGCATAGGAGGCTAGGCCATGCAAGCATGAAACTAATCTCTAAGATTTCATCTAGAGATTTAGTAAGAGGTATCCCAAACACGAAATTTGTTAAGGATAAGGTATGTGATGCATGTCAACTAGGAAAACAAATAAAGACTAGTTTCAAATAAAAAAATCACATTAGCACCACTAGACCATTGCAATTGATCCACTTGGACTTATTTGGACCAATTGACATAACAAGCCTAGGAGGTAGCAAATATGCCTTTGTAATTGTGGATGACTATAGTAGATACACTTGGACCTATTTTTTGGCTCATAAAAGTGATTGCTTCAAATGTTTCTCTAAATTTTGTAAACTCACTCAAAATGAAAAAGGCTTTATGATCTCATCAATTCAAGTGATCATGGAGGTGAATTTCAAAATCATGACTTCCAAAATTTTTGTGAAACAAACGGATACAATCACAACTTCTCTACTCAAGAAATCCACAACAAAATGGAGTAGTAGAAAGGAAAAATAGAAGTTTGCAAGAAATGGCTAGAACCATGTTAAATGAATATAATTTACCAAAATATTTTTGGGCGAAGCCGTGAATACGGCTTGCTATGTGATGAATAGAGTTCTAGTGAGACTATCCCTATCCAAAACTCCATATGAATTATGGAATGATAAAAAACCCAATGTTTCTTACTTTAAAGTTTTTGGTTGCAAATGCTTTATTTTGAATGAAAAGGATGCCTTAGGAAAATTCGATGCAAAATCCAATGAAGGCATATTTCTTGGTTATTCTTCCGTTTCTAAGGCTTTTCGTGTTTTCAACAAGAGAACCTTACTTATAGAAGAATCTATTCATGTGGTTTTTAATGAAGTTTCCGAATTTAAGAAAAAGATTTTGATGATGATTTTGGTCTTGATGATTTGAATTTGAATGAACCCTCTCCTCAAAATAACATCTTGGATGCATCTTCTTCCCAAACTTCCTTACCAAAGGAATGGAAGTATGTAGATGCTCATCCCAAGGAGTTAATTATAGGAGATGCATCGAAAGGGTTCAAACTCGCTCTTCTTTCAAAAATTTTTGTGCCCATGCTGCCTTTCTTTCTCAAGTTGAACCAAAATGCATTGTTGATGCCCTAAAAGATGATTCTTGGGTTATCGCAATGCAAGAAGAATTGAATCAATTTGAGAGGAATGAGGTATGGAAGCTTGTTCCTAGACCTAATGACCACTTAGTTATTGGTACTAAGTGGGTCTTTAGAAACAAGCAAGATGAATGCGGTATCGTGGTTAGAAACAAGGCTAGACTAGTGGCCAAAGGTTTCAACCAAGAAGAAGGTATCGATTATGAAGAAACCTTCGCTCCGGTGGCAAGATTGGAAGCCATTAGGATGCTCCTTTCCTATGCTAGTAGTAAAGATTTTAAATTATTTCAAATGGATGTCAAAAGTGCATTCTTAAATGGTTTTATTTCGAAGAAGTTTATGTTGAACAACCACCCGGATTCGAAAACTCTCTATTTCCTAACCATGTGTTTAAGCTAACTAAGGCCTTATATGGTCTTAAACAAGCCCCTAGGGCTTGGTATGAGAGGCTTAGTTCCTTCTTGATTTCAAATAATTTCACTAAAGGCAAGGTTGATACTACATTGTTTATTAAACATTTTGAAAATAATTTTCTTATTGTTCAAATTTATGTTGATGATATTATTTTCGGATCTTGTAATAAATCACTATGTGAATTATTTGCTAAGGATATGAGTGATGAATTTGAGATGAGCCTAATGGGAGAACTAAATTTCTTTTTAGGACTTCAAATCAAGCAACTAAGTGATGGTGTATTTCTAAATCAATCAAAATACACATTGGAATTGTTAAAACGATTTAATATGGATGGATCAAAAGAAATTAGCACTCCTATGAGCACCTCCACTAAATTAGATATGGATGAAAATGGAGAAAGTTTTGATCAAAAAACTTATAGGGGCATGATAGGTAGCCTGCTTTATCTCACTGCAACCAGACCTGACATCATGTTCAGTGTAGGGCTATGTGTAAGATTCCAAGCTAATCCCAAGCTATCTCACTTGAAAGTTGTCAAGAAGATTCTTAGATATCTTAAAGGGACCCCTAATCTTGGATTATGGTATCCAAAATCTGAAAATTTTAGTTTGAAAGCTTATGCAGATGCGGATTTTGGTGGATGTAAAATAGATAGAAAAAGCACATCCGGAACATGCCAATTTCTAGGACATGCACTTGTTTCTTGGACTTCCAAGAAACAAAATTCGGTTGCACTATCTACAGCAGAAGCTGAATATATAGCTGCTAGTGCATCTTTGTGCACAAGTTATCTGGATGAAAAATACACTAGAGGACTATGGAATCTACTTAAAAATATTCCTATAAAGTGTGATAACACGAGTGCAATTTGTCTAACTAAAAATCCAATCCAACACTCTCGCACTAAGCACATTGACATCAGGCATCACTTTATACGTGATCATGTAAGTAGTAGAAATGTCACTCTTGATTTTGTTGATACAAATCATCAATTAGCGGACATTTTTATGAAACCTTTAAATGAGGAACAATTTGATTTTATTAGAAGGGAATTAGGCATGCTAAACTGTCCAAGTAAGTAAGTTTTTTTATGATGTCTTTTCTTGAAATTATGTTTAAACTATGATTTCCATCGATTTGATTCGGATTTTCCCATGGATTTATTCCTTTTGACTTCATTCCATCTCTGAGATTTTTCTTTAAAAAAAAAAGGGAAAAACATGAAATCTGAATTAGTTTTTGTGCTACCGGCGGTAGCACCGCCAGCTGCGGCGGTGGAACCGCCTGGGTAGTCAGCCCAGGCGTGGAACACTTCTTTGAAGCGTAGTACCGCCTTGAACACCTGCTATAAGGTGTGTTAGGGCGTGATAGAACCGCCTCCCCTAATCTGTGAACCGCCTCTCCTCACTCTTCCAAACTCTTCCAAACTTCAAATTGGTTCATTTCTTCCCATCTAGAAGCCTAAGGAGGAGATTTTATCTTGATTCAAGCTTCCTACATCTCAAAGAACCAATCTAAGGTAAAAACAGAATTATTTCTCTTTCCTTTTCTTGTGAAGTTTCATTCCTTTCTTCAATTGATTTTTGATCATTCCTGAATAGAAATGGCTCCTAGAAGAATATCAAGAGATAAAGGAAAAAGGATGGAGGTAGATTCATTTGACCAATCCTTGTTTAAATCACAAGAAGCCTCCCTTAGATTTTCTGAATTTGGTTCTAGACCCATTCATAAAGGAAAGTATGTTGATTTGAATCAATTAGGAAACATAGAACCTATCATGTGGTTTGCAGACTTAGAGGCTTTACCTATTCTGCAAATTATTGAACCTATTTATCCACGTTTAGTTAAGTTGTTCTATGCTAATTTAACTGTGAATGATGATGGCTTGTCAACTTATCTTCTAGGTAATGAGATTCAAATATGTGATAATACTATATGCTCATTAATTGGAATTGTTGAAAAAGAGCTAGGGTGTTATTTTCGGGGAAAATGGGATATGGACACAGTTGGTGCCACTCACTCTGAAGCTTTAGAAACTGTGTTTGCAAACCCAAATTTAGGAATAATTCCCAAGAGTTGTGAACATTTATTACCTTTTAACTCTAAAATTTTGCATCACATTCTAATAAGCATTGTTATTCCTAAGCAGTTTCATCATGATGAGATCAGTTTCACTGAATTAGGTACCTTATATTGGATCATGACTAGACAACATTTCTGTTTTGGTTACCTAATCAGGCAGCACATGATAGAGGTCCTTTCTAAAGGATCAATGTTACCATATGGAGGTTTAATAACTAGACTATTGCATGCCCATAACATCTGCATTCCACCAGATGAAGAAGCAATACAAGTCGAAAGATTTAATATTATTGACGTTAAACTACTTAGATGACTTAGATGTACTTTCGAGCATGGAATAGGGGTTAGGCAACCTAGGAGATGTGATATACCTCCCCCAGCCGTAGACCATCCTGAAACACCAGTCCTTAGGGGAAATGAATCTCCTCCTCCTAATCCTTTTGTTGCAGCTACATCAGTGACATTTTCTGCTCCATCTTCTACTGATCCGATCATGAGAGAGTTAAATGAAGTAAAACTACAGCAAATTGAAATTTTGAAGGAAATGCGGAAGATGAACTTAAAGATCGATCACATGTATAGGCATCTTGGCATTCCTCCTGAGGAGTAGCTTGCTGTGTTTTCTTTTTGAACGATGTAAACTTGTGTTGTATGTTGACATTTATGTTGTATTCCTTACATCATGACATCTTTTTGTTGACATCTATGTTGTCTTAACTTCATGCTTTGTGTTATCTTACATCTTTTCCCCAATGTGGAATGGTTTTGGTTTTCGATTTCCTTTTCCACATTTGTGATGTTTTCGACCCTCCTTATTGTTATGATTACTGCGTTTCCTTTTTGTTGATGACAAAGGGGGAGAAATGATATGTGTATTGCCATATGATATGCATTGTCCAACATAAACTTAGTTGGGTTCTTGATATCATTTTTTTTATTATGTATACTTCATTGATATCTCTGATATCTATTTTGAAATCTTGAAATTAAAATTAATTGTGTTGAATTCAAAAATTGAATTCAAGCAATTTTTCTTTATGACATATACATAGGGGAGTTAAGAATAACTCCATCACCAATTGATTGTCATCATCAAAAAGGGGGAGATTGTTAAATCTCGGATTTTGATGATGAAATCAATTGGTGACATATTTGTACTAATCTCTTTGTTGAGATGAGTGTGCAGGAATAACTACGATGGAAAGAAAACATAACGTGATTTACCGAGGCCAAGTCCGTCGGGGTTCAAGAGTTCATCGGAAGTCCGAGATTTTCGGAAGAGTTGCTTAGGAACCATCCAAGATCAAATCGGGGACTTGTCGAAGTTTTCGAAAGTCCATTTCAAAGATCGTCGAAGGTTCGCGGAACTTCCGAAGATTCGAAACCAGTGAAGACTAGTTGAGCTCGCCGGAGTATCTTTGAGACCACTTGTAGCAATCCGAGGGAAGCATCGGAGGCTCGCTAGGAATCTCGCCGGAAGTCGACTTGAAGATCAAATCACGTTAAGTTATGTTTGTAATTTGCACATGAGTAGAGCAAGGATTTAAGAAATAAATCCTGCCCAAAATTCAGTAGGAGCCAACCGGGCCACTACTGTGTCAAGTTGAGATCTAAACAGGCCCCATTCAGCTCTGTCCGAATGGGGGCAAGCGGTGGAACCGCCCAAGCCTGGGGCGGTGGAACCAGCTGGGCGGTGGAACCGCCCGACTGAAGCGTAGCACCGCCCTGCACACACACACACAGCGTGGAACCGCTGTGCAGCGTAGCACCGCCTCGTCAGAATGATAGCGGTGGAACCGCTGGTGGCGGTGGCACCGCTTCGATCCACGGCTGAGCGGTAGCACCGCCGCTGAAGCGGTGGCACCGCTTGTCGTCGATCAAAGATCGACACAGGTGGTACACACCGCCGACAGCGGTGGCACCGCCTGACCCACCAGCGCTGAACTCCAAATTCACTTGGATTTTGGAACCCAATTTTGAATCCACTTTGGATCTATAAATACCCCCCCTTTCTCACTGAAAGGGCACCCTTTGGAGCAAGAAAAAGTTCGAGTCTTGAGCTTTTGAAGAGTTTTGAAAAGTGTTGTTTTCTTTACTAAGTGTTCACCTTCTTCTTCTTCTTGAGAGATCTTGTACAAGTGTGAACATCTTGTAAAGGGTTGTAAAAAGGGGTGTTTGATCCTTCCCCTTCAAAGGACTTGCTAGTGGAAGAGCAGAGCCTCATCGCAAAGGCTTCAAGAGTGGATGTAGGTCATTTGACCGAACCACTATACATCATTGTGTCCTTAAATGTGTGAGTATTTATATTTCTGAATTATTTCATTTCTTGGCTGCAAGTTCATAGTTAGTTCCTTTTCACAAGCAATTACTTTCAAGTTCTCTTTCGTAGAATCGAAATCTTCCAACGAACTTGTGTTTCTTTGCGAAATCGATTTCAAGAATATGAGTTTAATCCGCTGCACTAATTCACCCCCCCCTCTTAGTGCCTTTTGATCCTTTCAAGGGTTAGGTTGCTTCTTCGAAAAGGAGTCCTATTAGAGAAAGAGTCCTATTAGAAGTAGGAGTCCTATTAAAGAGAGACTCATATTAGAAGTAGGAGTCCTATTAGGGAAAGAGTCCTATTAGAATTAGGAGTCCTATAAGAGAAGGAGTCCTAATTAGAAGTAGGAGTCTTGAGTAAGAGTCCTATTAGGAGTTAGGGTTTAGAAGCTCTATAAATAGCCATGTATTCACCCTCTTTTCATCATGAATAGATCAATCTTTTAGCAGCCTTTGAGCAGCAACTTGGAGGAAGGAACCCCTATAGAGTTCCAAGGAGGCCGATCACCTATAGAGATCAACCCCAAGCTTAGAATCCGTAAGGGTTCTAACACTTGGTATCAGAGTAGCGTTCTTGGTGTCTCGCTGCCCTTCCACAGCCATCTACTAGCCCTCCACAACCGCCCAAGGCAATTCCCACAATTGCTTAGAAGATCATCGTCGAATTCTATCGTCATCTCCACCACCGCAGATCATCCTTTAATCTTCCCGTGAATTGCAATAGGTTCTGGTTATCTACCTTACTGCTGCTGTAATTTAGTTATCCTTATTCAAAAAAATCTAAAAAATTCGTTCCTATATTGCTGCATAAACTTTTCGTCGTAAAGTTTTCATCTCTATAACGAAAGTTGCACTATAGAATTTCAGCCGCATAGCACTGCCTTTTTGATCTTGCTACTATGTTTTTTCTATCCAAATCTCTATGAAATTTTTACGATAGCTTTGACACTTCCTAACAGTAGTTTTCCCCTTTTTTTGTTGAAAAATTCTTAATATAAATCACTTATCTTTTACATCCAAACTGCTGCACTTTAGACGTAAAAATCTACTATAGTACCTCTCCGTGATCCTCAATTTTGCCGAACCTCTTGTTGTCGTTTCTTTCTACAAAATTTTTAACAGCATTACCTCTCCCTTATCAGTAAATTCCCTTTGAGTTTTACTTGAATCTCTTTTAAAAATTTCTGGAAAAAATTACATCTTTACTGCTAGAATTTTTTTGGTAAAAAATCTGGTGTTGCACCTTTGTCCTTTTTTCTTTTCCGTAACCTACCAAAACCTATCTACCTTGCTGCCACAAACTAAGACATCTTTAGGGCATCCCTCTAGCCTTAAGATGCAGCTATCATAACCTAGGTTCATAACCCTAACAACATCAAAAACCATAGCCCAAAATAGTAAACCATTACAGCCGAACCCTTCTATCACCGATCTATTGTCCGAACCTTCCACCACCCCATGCCATTAACCCATCAACAAAAAAAAGACAAGGGCATCTCTATCTACATGCATATACTATGACTTCTCAAGATCCAATTGATGCTAAATTTGAAGCATGAGAATCTCGGATTGAATCACGGCTTGAATCGCGCTTAGAAGACAAATTGCGTGCTTTGTTTGCAGAATTCAGAATTGGACAACCACTGAGTCCAACCAAATTGCAACAAGGAGAGCATTTAGAAAGGACCCTAGAGAAGAAGGGACAGCCCTTGAACATGCTTCAACCACGCATGAGGGTGGACTTCCCACGATGGAAAGAAGGAGACCTGGTGGGGTGGATTTCGCACGCTGAACATTACTTTCGCTACTACCGAACGTCGGATAATGCTATGGTGGAGATTGTTGTCATCCACCTTGAAGGAGATGCTACATGGGGCTGGAATATAATCATGGGGCTCCGACATGGAATCAATTTAAGAACGCACTGTTGAACCGTTTCGGACCTACGGAGTATGAAAATATCAACGGCCAACTCACAAAGATTCAACAAACCTCTATGATTCAAAAGTACCAAACCAGGTTTGAGAAGCTATCCTACCTTGCTCATGATTGGACTGACCATTAATTATTAGGAACATTCATCGAAGGACTCAAGCCAGAGATAAAAGGGGAAGTTAAGGCACGATAGCCCCGTACCGTGATGGCTGCGATTTCTTTTACTCGAATACAAGAAGAACGGCTCAGCCAAGATGCTCGGAGGATGAGAACCACTCCTAGAACCTCAGCATATAAACCCCCTTCTGCTCCCAGCCATCCTTCGTTGTTAAAAAAATTGATAAGAGAAGAACTACATGACCGATTAGCAAAGGGTCTTTGTTAGCATTGCGACGAGCCATGGAATCGCGATCATCGCTGTAAAAGGGGCCGCCTCCTATTGATTGAATCTCTTGAAGATATGAAGGAGGAGGTCCAGGAGTATGAGGAAGAGGTCACGGATAAAGAACAATAGCCAATTGATATTACGATGCATGCCCTTGCCGGTTACACGAACCCGCAAACAATGAAAGTGAAAGGATTTCTGAAGCAATAACCGATCACCATTCTTATTGACACCAGGAGCACTAATAATTTTATGAACAGCAAGGTTGCTGTCCGGATGGCCTTACCTATTGAGAATTGCAGCAGGTTTGATGTTAAGGTCGCAGATGGACGAATTTTGAAGTGTGATCGTAGGTGCCCACGGGTGAAACTATTGCTGCAGGACCAAGAGATAATTGTAGTTTTTTTCCTCCTCCCTCTCAATGATTATGAGGCCGTGCTTGGCATTGAATGGTTGACGACATTAGGTGATGTTTCTTGAAATTTTTTGAAATTAATTATGAAATTTTACATTAAGGGGAAACAAGTGATACTGTGCGGGAAACGTGGGGGCGATGTAACGACGATTTGCATATAACGAATAGAGAAACTTTTGCATAAAGTATGCAGCGGCTTTTTGGTATAACTTGAGCAGCCATCTAAGGGACAGCCAACCGAATTTGAAGATCCAAACCTACTTCCCTTGCTTGCTAAATTTTTAAATATATTTGACGAACCACGTAGCCTACCTCCTAACCGCTGGCATGATCATCGTATACCGATTCTTCCAGGTAAACCTCCAACAAATACTCGACCATATCGGTATCCACATCTCCAAAAAGATGAAATAGAAAGGATTATAAAAGAGATGCTTGAAATAAGAGTTATTCAACCAAGTTGCAGCCCCTACTCTTCATCGGTGCTCCTCGTACGAAAGAAAGATGGAACATGGCGAATGTGCGTTGATTACCGAGCTCTCAACGACATAACTGTCAAGGACAAGTACCCTATTCCAGTAGTAGATGAATTGCTTGATGAATTAAAGGAAGCACGAGTCTTCACAAATCTGGACCTTCGACCTGGGTATCATCAAATACGAGTGTGCGAAGAAGATATACCGAAAACTACCTTTCGAATGCACAACGGTCACTACAAATTTATGGTAATGCCCTTTGGTCTCACTAATGCTCCCTCCACCTTCTAGAGTTTTATAAATGATATTTTCTGGAGTTATCTTCAAAATTTTGTGCTACTTTTCTTTGACGATATCTTTATTTACAGCCCTTCTCTTGAAAGTCATATTCAGCACTTACGACTTATTTTGATAATTTTGCGAGAATATGTTCTTTTTGTCAAAAAAATGAAGTGCCGTTTTCTTCAACAAAATGTGGAATATCTTGGGCATATCATATCAAAGGAAGGGGTGGTAGTGGACCCCTCCAAAATTGAAGCAATGCAGAACTGGCCGATCCCGAGGAACATAAAATCGCTACGCAGCTTTCTCGGTTTAACATGTTACTGCCATAAGTTCATGAAAAACTATAGAAAGATCAGTGCACCCCTTACTTCCTTACGAAAAAAAGATGCCTTCCAGTGGTCGGACAAAGCCACCACCACCTTCGACGAACTTAAATTCGCAATGATAATAACACCAGTACTAGCGTTACCCGACTTGGGCAAGACTTTTATTATTGAAGCCGATGCCTCCGGAGTAGGAATTGGTACTGTACTAATGCAAGATGGCCGCCCCCTCGCTTATACTAGTAAGGCGTTATCTCCTTCCCATCTCAAGATGACTATTTACGACAAGGAGATGCTCACGATTGTGTATGCGGTATCCAAATGGAGACCGTACTTGATCGGGTGACACTTTCAAATCAAGACCGATCATAAAAGCCTAAAATATTTCTTGGAGTAGAAGATATCTTCCCCTGAGCAGCAAAAATGGGTAACAAAACTTCTTAGATATGATTATGAAATAACTTACAAAAAGGGGCAAGATAATATTGTTGCAGATGCACTTTTGCGACTACCCGAGCAAGTTGAATTTTCGGCTGTTTCACTTCTGACCAGCGACTTCCTTGAGGATATTAGGAGGGAATGACAAGATAATCTGGAAATGAGTAAAATCATAAAAAATGGAGGAAGCACCAAGCTCCATGGCTCATTACAGTTGGGACTCAAAAGACTTACGATATAAAGGATGCATTGTGCTTGTGCCAAATTCTACTTGCATAAAAACCATCCTTCAAGAGATGCATTCCACACCTGCGGCCGGGCACTCTAGGTTCCTTAGAACCTATAAAAGAATTAAGCAAAATTTTTATTGGATAGGGATGAAAAATATTATTGCTGAATTTATAGCACAATGTGATGTATGTCAACGACACAAAGGTGAGACAGTGGCAAGTCCGGGAAAGTTGCAACCTCTACCCATCCTAGAATCAATATGGACTGATATATCAATGGATTTCATCGAAGAGCTTCCCTCATCACAAGGAAAAGATACAATTTTTGTTGTGGTTGATCGCCTTATAAAGTATACTCACTTTTGTGTCATCTGTAATCCCTACACTGCTTCTAGTATTGCTCGAATCTTTATGAAGAATATTGTAAAATTACATGGGATGCCGAGATCTATTGTAAGTGATCGTGATAGGGTCTTCACGAGCAAATTTTGGATAGAATTATTTTAGATGCAGGGCACTAAATTAAAGATGAGTATGACATATCACCCACAAACTGACGGCCAAACTAAAGTGGCAAACAGGTGTTTGGAGACATACCTTAGATGCTTCACCAGTGACCAACCAAAAGAATGGACAAAGTGGCTTCCCTGGGCCAAGTGATGGTATAATACAACTTATCATTCCTCCACAAAATGTACTCCCTATGAGGCCACGTATGGCCGACCCTCCCCCCCTTTGTAATTCCAAAATATGTGTTGGGCACCTCTAAAATAGAACTAGTAGACGGGAACTACAAGACAGAGATAAAATGCTGAAGTTGTTAAAAGATAATCTCACTACAGCACAAGCAAGGATGAAACAGTAATATGATCAACACAAAGGCGAAAGAGAATTTTTAGTAGGAGATTGGGCCTTCCTACGGCTCCAGCCATACAAGCAAACATCAATCTAAATCAGAACATCTATGAAGCTTTCACCTCGGTTCTATAGACCCTACCAGATTTTGGAGCGCATCGGAGCAGTAGCATACAGATTGGACTTACCCGCCAGTTCTCGAATCCATCCAGTCTTTCATGTATCGTGTTTGAATCTCAAGTTGAGACAACATGAGACAGCCCAAAGCCATCTACCAAATATAACTATCCAAGGAGAGCTCCAGACCCAACCAAGTGCCATTATTGATCGACGGATCGTGATTCGACGACGACGACCTACTACTAATGTATTATACAGTGGGCAAACCTACTAGTAGAAGATACCACTTGGGAGAACTATGATGACTTGAAGATCAAATTCCTAGAATTTATTGAACGTCAGCCTTGAAGACAAGGCTGATTTGAAGAGGGCGGGTCTGTTAGGACTCTAGCTATGAGAGTCCTAATTGAGTTTCATTGATAAGGGCATTCATATAAATCCTATCTAGCCGACCCCTATTAAAGAGGTGAAGAGGTCGGCTAGGTTAGGGTTAGGTTGCTTCTTAGAAAAGAAGTCCTATCAGAAATAGGAGTCCTATTAGAGAAAGAGTCCTATTAGAAATAGAAGTCCTATTAGAGAGAGACTCCTGTTAGAAGTATGAGTCATATTAGAGAAAGAGTCCTATTAGAAGTATGAGTCCTATTAGGGAAAGAGTCCTATTAGAATTAGGAGTTCTACTAGAGAAGGAGTCCTAATTAGAAGTAGGAGTTGGTTAGAAGTAGGAGTCTTGGGTAAGAGTCCTATTAGGAGTTGGGGTTTAGAAGCCCTATAAATAGCCATATATTCACTTTCTTTTCATCATAAATATATCAATCTTTTAGTAGCCTTTGAGCAGCAACTTGGAGGAAGGAACCCCTATAGAGTTCCAAGGAGGCCGATCCCCTATAGAGATCAACCCCAAGCTTAAAATCCACAAGGGTTCTAATATAAGGTAAGTGGAAGCATTATCACATTTTTGGTATTATATGTGGATGACATCCTGATCATTGGGAATGATGTAGGAATACTCTCCATAGTAAAGGCTTGGCTATTTAGGCACTTCTCCATGAAGGACTAAGGGGATGCATCTTATATATTGGGGATACAAATCTATAGAGATAGATGCAAGAGGATGCTTGGTTTGTCCCAGTCCAGGTACATAGACACCATTGTCAAAAGGTTTGGCATGAAAAATTCCAAGAGAGGTCTCATACCGATGAGACATGGAATATCACTTTCTAGGTGTATGTCCCCAAAAACTGATGAAGAAAGGGCACACAGGGATATAATACCATATGCCTCAGTGATAAGATCTATCATGTATGCTATGCTATGTACCAGGTCTGATATAACGTATGCTCTGAGTGTCACGAGCAGGCATCAGGTAGATCCAGGCTTCGAGCACTAGAAAACAGTAAAATGTATCCTTAAGTACTTGAGAAAGACTAAGGATCTTTTACTGGTATATGGAGGCAGTAGCCTTAGGGTTGAGGGCTACACGGACTCGAGCTTCCAGTCCGATGTTGATGATAGCAAGTCTAATTCAGGGTATGTGTTCACCCTGAATGAAGGAGTAGTATGCTAGAAGAGTTCCAAGCAAGACACAACTGTTGACTCGAACATAGAGGCGGAATACATTGCTGTGACAGAGGCAACAAAGGAGGGAATCTGGATGAAGAAGTTTATCACAGATTTGGGAATCATGTCGAGCAGTGAGGAGCCGATTTCCTTAAATTACGATAAATACGGGGCAATTACTCAAATAAGGGAATCGTCTTATCAGAAGTGTTTTGAGGAGGTTTTAACTTATTAGGGAGATCGTGGCCCGAAGAGATGTAGTAGTGGAAAGAGTTTCATCCGAAGATAACATTGCAGATCCACTGATAAAGCCATTGACTCAAATTGTCTTTGAGCATCACAGAGGTCTGATGGGGATCATACATGTTGATGATTAGCTTTAGGTCAAGTGGGAGATTGCTAGTCATATCTACCCTGCAAGCCATTCACATGAGTGATCGCACTTGTGGCTTGATATGCGTTCTTTCTCTTTGCTTTTTATTAGGTATTTTATCACCTTATCTTGCGTGTTGCATATATTATGATGTCTTTGGATCTGTACAATGGGAATCGGATCGTGATGAGATCACGATAATGAGACCAATTAACTTTTAAATATAAACCCTAAATAATCCTGGTCATAGGTTACTCGAAAGAGACATCAAGATAATCGAATAGACTAGTGTGCTATATACCTATCCATATGATGGATGTGGCTGGTCTTATAGCTACTCGTGTGGGGACACTAAGGGTTCAGTGCAGGTGCTCATTGGGGAATGAGTTTATTGACTGATTCACTTACGGAATGCTGGATGGTTATTGATACCTCACGTCAAACAGTGATTCCAAAGTCCCAGTAGTGTATCTGGTTCTTATACTTGAGACACCAAGGATGTCCTGTATGAGTACTCCACTCTTTGATACCGAACTTATAGGTTTGGAAAGTTTCAAATCTAGTACAATTGGTTATTGGGACTGGTAGTCAACCTTACGAGGGCTATTGAGTGTCAATAGAGGATCATCCGCTCTTAGTATCATGAGAGGAATATCTCATGTATTCTTGCTCGAACAAATTCTTGACCAAGATTATTCGGATTGAGAGAGAAAGTATTCTTTGGGAGAATCCTACAAGAGCAAGATTCGAGGAGAGACCGTATGGGCCTGATAACACCATGCCCGGCATAGGGTCTCTAGGATATTAATTGGATGAGGGACTATAGATACATGGTAACTGAAGATAGATAGGTCTAAAGGATTAGATTCCCCTGTATCATCTGGGGGCTGCGGCGTAGTAGCCTAGTATGTCCACAGTCGATGAGTTTGGTGAATTATTATAGAGATAATAATTCACTAAGTCAGAAGGTGTTCTGACAAGTATGGCTCATGGCTAGCTCGATATTGAGCCTAGAGGGTCACACACATATGGTAGTTGTTACAACGAGTAGAGGTTCGGATATGAGATATCCATTAGAGCCCCTATCTTATTGGATATCAATTAAGCCCCTGAATTATTTGATCCTAAGATGAGATCCAATAATTGCTAATAAGAGATTATTAGGTAGAGACCCACTAATCCAAGAGGCTTGGGTAATTGGATGAAGATCCAATACCCAACAAGGTAAGATCCATTAGGGTTTATAAGGGGCCTCTATAAATAGGAGGGAACTAAAGCTCTATAGGCTATGGAGGTTTCTTTTGGTAGCCACCTTCTGTTCTCCTCTCCCCAAAGAAGTGCATCGTCGCAGTCCCTACCGTGTGGATACCATTAGAGAGGAGGACGTTTGATCTCCTTCATCCTTCCTACAGATCTACAAGGATTTAAGGATATACGATCTCCTTAGGTCTTTCTATTACACATGCAGTTTTTACGGATTTGTTTTGACGCACTTGTTAGGATCGAAAAGGCACTAAGAGGGGGGGGGTGAATTAGTGCAGCGGATTAAATATGTAACTTTGAATCCGATTTCGTATAAAGACAAGTTAGTAGGAAGACTTCGATTCGTTGAAAGAGAACTTGTAAGAAGTTGCTTGAGTAAATGAAGCAGCAAGGAACTAAACAATTTGCAGCTAAGTAATGAAATGATTCAGAAAAGTAAACACTCACACATTCATGAACACAATGATGTATAGTGGTTCGGTCAAATGACCTACATCCACTCTTGAAGCCTTCCCGATGAGGCTCCGCACTTCCACTAGCAATCCTTTGAAGGGGAAGGACCAATACCCCTTTTTTACAACCCTTTACAAGAAGTTCACACTCTTACAAGATTTCTCAAGAAGAAGAAGAAGGTGAACACTTAGCAAGAACAAGACTTTTCAAGACTTATCAAAGACTCAAAAATAAGATTCTAACTCTCAAAAGGGTTACCCTTTCAGCTGAGAAAGGGGGTATTTATAGATCCAAAATGGATTCAAAATTGGGCTCCAAATTTGAAATCAAATTTGGAATTCCCGGGTTTGGGCGGTACTACCGCCTGTTAGAGGCGGTACTATCGCCTAGAGCAGAGGCCGCTACCGCTTTGAGCAGGTGTGGCGGCGGTACTACCGCCTCACCATGTGGTCCAAGCGGTACTACAGCTCTCAGTCAAGCGGTAGCACCGCCTCAAAGACACGGCCGCCAAAGCGGTAGTACTGCTTTGCACAAAGCGGTTCTTCTACCGCCTTGCGTAGTCTGCTCGCCGCCAACAACACTTCCGGTAGTCTGTTCTACCGCCCGGTAGTCTGTTCACAGGCAAGTCCCTGATTCGATCTTGATTGGTTCCGACAACACTTCCGATGATCCTTCGGACTTCCGATGATCCTTCGGACTTCCGATGATCCTTCGGACTTCCGATGAACTCTTGAACACTGGACGGACTTGACCTCGGCAAATCACTTTATGTTTCTGACCCATCGTAGTTAATCCTGCACGCTTATCTTTGACAATATGTATTAGAACAAGTAACCATCAATTGACTTCGTCATCAAAATTCGAGATTCAACAATCTCCCCCTTTTTGATGATGACAATCAATTGATGACGGAGTTATTCTTAACTCCCCCTATCAATATGCCATATAATGAGAAGGTAAAGACATTTGAATTCATTCTCTTGAATTCATCCAAAATCGAAAAGTTACTTACGTTGAACTTATCATCATGCTTAATCAGCTTGAGGTTTCATTCGTAAACAATATCAAAGCATGACATTTAATTTCAAGTCGAAGGATGAAAACCATTTATCATTTCGACAAAAGATACCAAAAATTTTGAGATTACAAACAAGGAACTCATGATTGAAAAGTGTGACAACATATTAGATAAATCATGAGATGAAAATTTGTCATATCAATCAAAAGATGCCATAAACATTTATAGTAGGAATCTTTCAAACATTGGATTGTGATGTATTGCATTACTTCATTTGCAATGCTTTTCAAAGATTGCAACCTGTTTTTGATACTAAGCATTGCAAGAGAATTGAATTGCAATAACAATTCTTACGACACATTTTTCATTTCATTACACTGTATAAGTCATTTTTCAATACAATGCATGAGTTATTTATCAAGTTATCAAAATATTTTGCTCATTAAAGCCATATTTAAAAAGTCATCAATTTCATATTTTTCTCCCCCTTTGTCATCAACAAAAAGGAGATGACAAATCCAAAAGATGTTTGATCATTTATACAGTGAAAACCATGATCGCAAGGCTAAAGGATACATCATTAAAGCCAATCAATAAAAAAAGTGAGAGAGATCAAAATTCATGAAGAGATTCAAGAATGAAGTCATAAAAATTTTAACTGTTAAAAAAAAACAACATCATGAAGGCAACATCATGAAAACTTTTCGATTGAAAGATGAGTTCTTTCATAATATTTTATGATCAATGAAAGTTTCATATATCACTGAAGGTATAAAGGTGAAACTATCAAAGTTTAAATATTTTGAAAGACATGCAATATTTAAACATTAGGACAAATTTAGCATGCCTAATTCTCTTCTAATGAAGTCAAATTGTTCTTCATTTAGGGGTTTTGTGAAAATGTCCGCTAATTGGTGCTTTGTATCAATAAATTCTAAAGTGACATCATTATTAGCGACATGATCTCATATAAAGTGATGCCTAATATCAATGTGCTTAGTTCTTGAGTGTTGAATGAGATTTTTTGTTAGACAAATAGTACTTGTGTTATCGCATTTTATTGGAATGTTTTTAAATTTATTCTATAGTCTTCTAAAGTGTTTTTCATCCACACAACTTGTGCACAACATGCACTTGCAGCTATATATTCGGCTTCCGCCGTAGATAGTGCGACAGAATTTTGTTTCTTGGAAGTCCAAGAAACGAGTGCATGTCCTAAAAATTGGCATGTTCCAGATGTACTCTTTCTATCTATTCTACATCCACCAAAATCCGTGATCTCAGATAGGCTATCAAATTAAAGTCATCAGATTTTGGATACCATAATCCTAGATTAGGAGTACCTTTAAGATATCTAAAAATTCTTTTAATGGCTTTAAGGTGAGACAACTTAGGATTAGCTTGAAATCTCACACAAAGTCCCACACTAAACATGATATCTGGCCTAGTTGCAAAGAAGATAGAGCAGTCGCCTATCATGCCCCTATATGTCTTTTGATCAAAATTTTCTCCATCTTCATCCAAGTCTAACTTGGTGGAAGTACTCATTGGAGTGTGGATGGCTTTTGAGCTGTCCATATTAAATCGTTTTAACAATTCTAATGTGTATTTAGATTGATTAAGAAATATGCCATTACTAAGTTGTTTAATTTGTAATCCAAGAAAGAAGGTTAACTCTCCCATTAGACTCATCTCAAATTCATGACTCATACACTTGGCAAAAGATTCACATAGTGATTCATCCGAAGAACCAAAAATAATATCATCAACATAAATTTGAACAATAAGAAAATTATTTTTAAAATATTTAATAAACAATGTAGTATCAACCTTGTCTTTAGTGAAATCATTTAAAATTAAAAAGGAACTAAGCCTCTCATACCAAGCCCTAGGGGCTTGTTTTAGACCATATAAAGCCTTAGTTAGCTTAAACACATGGTTAGGGAGAAGTGAATTTTCAAATCTAGGTGGTTGTTCGACATACACTTCTTCAGAGATAAAACCATTTAAGAATGCACTTTTGACATCCATTTGAAATAATTTGAAATCATTACTACTAGCATAGGCAAGGAGCATCCTAATGGCTTCTAATCTTGCCACCGGAGTGAAGGTTTCTTCGTAATCGATACCTTCTTCTTGGTTGAAACCTTTGGCCACTAGTCTAGCCTTGTTTCTAACCACGTTCATCTTGCTTGTTTCTAAAGACCCACTTAGTACCAATAACTAAGTGGTCATTTAGTCTAGGAACAAGCTTCCATACCTCATTCCTCTCAAATTGATTTAATTCTTCTTGCATTACGATAACCCAAGAATCATCTTTCAAGGCATCATCAATGCATTTTGGTTCAACTTGAGAAAGAAAAGCGGCATGGGCACAAAAATCTTTGAAAGAAGAGCGAGTTTGAACCCCTTTCAATGCATCTCCTATAATTAACTCCTTGGGATGAGCATCTACATACTTCCATTCCTTGGGTAAGGAAGTTTGGGAAGAAGATGCATCCAAGTTATCATTTTGAGGAGAGGGTTCATTCAAATTCAAATTATCAAAGCCAAAATCATCATCAAAATGTTTTTTCTTAAATTCGGAATTTTCATTAAAAACCACATGAATAGATTCTTCTATAACTAAGGTTCTTTTGTTGAAAACATGAAAAGCCTTAGAAACGGAAGAATAACCAAGAAATATGCCTTCATTGGATTTTGCATCGAATTGTTCTAAGGCATCCTTTTCATTTAAAATAAAGCATTTACAACCAAAAACTTTAAAATAAGAAACATTGGGTTTTTTATCATTCCATAATTCATATGGAGTTTTAGATAGGGATGGTCTCACTAGAACTCTATTCATAACATAGCAAGCCGTATTTACGGCTTCGGCCCAAAAATATTTTGGTAAATTGTATTCATTTAACATGGTTCTAGCCATTTCTTGCAAACTTCTATTTTTCCTTTCCACTACTCCATTTTGTTGTGGATTTCTTGGAGTAGAAAAGTTATGATCATATCCGTTAATTTCACAAAAATTTTGGAAGTCATGGTTTTGAAATTCACCTCCATGATCACTTCGAATTGATGATATCATAAAACCCTTTTTATTTTGAGTGAGTTTACAAAATTTAGAAAAATATTTGAAGCAATCACTTTTATGAGCCAAGAAATAGGTCCAAGTGTATCTACTATAGTCATCCACAATTACAAAGGCATATTTGCTACCTCCTAGGCTTGTTATGTCAATTGGTCCAAATAAGTCCAAATGGATCAATTGCAATGGTCTAGTGGTGCTAATTTGATTTTTGATTTGAAACTAGTCTTTATTTGTTTTCCTAGTTGACATGCATCACATACCTTGTCCTTAACAAATTTCATGTTTGGGATGCCTCTTACTAATTCACTAGATGAAATCTTAGAAATTAGTTTCATGCTTGCATGGCCTAATCTCCTATGCCAAAGCCAAGCATCATCATTCAAAACCGAAAAACACATTTCATTACATAATTCATCAATATTTATGGTGTAGACATTGTTTTGCTTTAAAGCAATCATGGGTATGTTATTGTTTGGTTTTTCAATAATGCAAACATTAGATTCAAATCTAACAACATAGCCTTTATCGCACAATTGACTAATGCTTAAGAGATTATGTTTTAAGCCATCAACTAACAAGACATCATCAATTGAAAAACTTGATTTGTTACCAATGGTTCCTTTACCAATGATTTTACCCTTGTTGTTGTCTCCGAAGGTGACATACCCTTCTTCTTTGCTAGAGAGCATAGAGAAATGAGATGGATCTCCGGTCATGTGCCTTGAGCATCCACTATCAAGATACCATTTCTTGCTCCTAGCTTGTGAGTTTGTCTACAAAAGAGGATGGTTTTAGGTACCCATTTAATTTTGGGTGCCCTACAAATTGATCTACTTAATTTGTAATTTGGCATTGAGTTGTTTATGGTTCCTTTGGGAACCCATATTAATTTTGTGGACTAATTTTCTTGAACGGACATTTGTAAGCAACATGTCCCGTTTTACCACAAAAATTGCATTTCAAATAGGGTGATACATGCAATGTGGATCCTTTAATGAAGGTAGTAGGATTTTGATGAGATCCACTCACAAATCCTATTCCACTTCTATTTCCGACGTGACCCTTGTTTGCAAGGATCATGTCCAAGCCCTTGCTACCGACCTTGAACTTGTTTAAGGTCTCTTTAAGTAGCAAGTTCTCCCTTTTTATTTCTTCTAAGTGCTCACACTTAGAGCATGGGGGTAGAGAAGGAGTTTGTAGGTTATTGAACTTATTTTGTAATAAAGCATGCTCTTTCTTAAGCAAATTGAATTTCTTACTAATAGTTCTACATTCATCAAATAACTCATGAAAAGCGATAGAAAGCTCATCAAAAGATAATTCTTCACTAAATAATTCACTAACCTCTTCTCCAAGGGCCATTAGAGCGAAGTTAGCCTCCTCTTTGTTGCTTGCCTCTTCGACCTCGGAGTCACTTGATTCATCCCATGTAGCCTTGAATGCTTTCTTCTTCTTGGGTTGCTTTTTCTTGGCTTGAGGACATTTATGCTTGAAGTGTCCCGGCTTTTTGCATTCATAGCAAATAACTTGGTCCTTTTTGTGTTCAAATTTATTTTTTGTGTCGTTTTTAAACTTGTTCTTTCTTATAAATTTCTTAAACTTTCGAGTCAAAAGTGCAATGTCTTTGTCACTGTCCTCATCACTTGATGTTCCTTTCAAGTGGTCTTCTTGTGTTCTAAGTGCCATATCCTTCCTGTTCTTTGGAAGGGGGTTCTCAAGCTCTTCATGAGCATGACACGTCATCTCATAGGTCATTAGAGACCCAATAAGTTCTTCAAGCGAAAATATTTTAAGATCCTTGGCCTCTTGAATGGCCGTAACTTTTGGATCCCAACTCTTTGGAAGAGATCTTAAGATTTTAGTTACCAACTCAAAGTTAGAAAAACCTTTACCAAGAGCCTTAAGTCCATTGATGACATCCGTAAAGCGGGTGTACATGTCTCCAATGGACTCATTTGGTTTCATCCGAAAAAGTTCATAAGAGTGCACAAGAATGTTGATTTTGGACTCTTTCACTCGGCTAGTGCCTTCATGAGTGATTTCAAGAGTGCGCCAAATATCAAAAGCCGATTCACAAATAGAAACCCGATTAAACTCATTCTTATCAAGCGCACAAAATAAGGCATTCATAGCCTTTGCATTGAGAGCAAAAATCTTTCTTTCCGACTCATTCCACTCACTCATCGGAAGAGAAGATTTTGCAAATCCATTTTCAACAATATTCTAAAGTTCAAAATCCATAGAAATGAGAAAAATCCTCATACGAGTCTTCCAATACGTATAATCTGACCCATTAAACAAAGGCGGACGAGTAATAGAGTAACCCTTTTGCATACCGGAGTAGGCCATCTCTCTTGGGTTTTAAACCAATATGAGAGCAAACCTTGCTCTGATACCAATTGTTAGGATCGAAAAGGCACTAAGAGGGGGGGTGAATTAGTGCAGCAGATTAAATATGTAACTTTGAATCCGATTTCGTATAAAGACAAGTTAGTAGGAAGACTTCGATTCGTTGAAAGAGAACTTGTAAGAAGTTGCTTGAGTAAATGAAGCAGCAAGGAACTAAACAATTTGTAGCTAAGTAATGAAATGATTCAGAAAAGTAAACACTCACACATTCACGAACACAATGATGTATAGTGGTTCGGTCAAATGACCTACATCCACTCTTGAAGCCTTCCCGATGAGGCTCCGCACTTCCACTAGCAATCCTTTGAAGGGGAAGGACCAATACCCCTTTTTTACAACCCTTTACAAGAAGTTCACACTCTTACAAGATTTCTTAAGAAGAAGAAGGAGGTGAACACTTAGCAAGAACAAGACTCTTCAAGACTTATCAAAGACTCAAAAATAAGATTCTAACTCTCAAAAGGGTTACCCTTTCAGCTGAGAAAGGGGGGGTATTTATAGATCCAAAATGGATTCAAAATTGGGCTCCAAATTTCAAAATCAAATTTGGAATTCCCGGGTCTGGGCGGTACTACCGCCTGTTAGAGGCGGTACTACCGCCTAGAGCAGGCGCTGCTACCGCCTGGAGCAGTGTGGCCGGGTGGTACTACCGCCGCTCAGCCATGTGGCCGGGCGGTACTACCGCCGCTCAGCCATGTGGCCGGGCGGTACTACGCGCCTACGCTCTAATGTGGCAAGCGGTACTACCGCTTAGGTGGCGCGTAGCACCACCTCAAAGACACGGCGCTTAGCGGTAGTACCGCTGGCACATAGCGGTTCTACCGCCCGATAATTGTTACGCTAAATGGGCCTTATCCACGGCCCAAAAAGCCCAAGAGGGGTCCGGTTGGCCCTACTAATTTAGAGCAAGATTAATTCGAAATCCTTGCCCTAAGTAGGTGCTAACTACGAAATTAAAAACATAATTAACAGTGATTTAAGCTGACTTTCTTCAAGTCTTATTCCGTGAGCTTTTCGTTGAGACTTCAAGCGGTCCTCCGATATTTCCTCGGATTTCTTCCGACGGGTTCCCAAAGATGCTCTCGGCTTGTAAGACATGCTCAACGAGTCTTCGACAAGCTTCCGAACCTTCTCGGCAAAGTTTCACGAACCTTCAACGATCTTTGTGACGAACTTCCGAAAACTTCGGCAAGTCCCTGATTCGATCTTGATTGGTTCCGGCAACACTTCCGATGATCCTTCGGACTTCCGATGAACTCTTGAACACTGGACTGACTTGACCTCGACAAATCACTTTATGTTTCTGACCCATCGTAGTTAATCCTGCACGCTTATCTTTGACAATATGTATTAGAACAAGTAACCATCAATTGACTTCGTCATCAAAATCCGAGATTCAACAGCACTGATTTTCGCAAGACAACAGAACTTTTCTACAGGAAATATGTGATTTTTTTTGTTCTTCCGCTACGCATAAGATGTCGCCCCATAGGATTTCCTAACAAGTGGGACTTCCATAGAGTTATCGATCTCTTGCTCTCATAGAGGGAGAGTGCTTAGTCATGATATGAGCCATGGAGGCAGAGAATGCATTGGCAAACTCCATGTACCATGGCAAGGCTGAAGAGCAGAGGCTAGAGAACTTCATAAGATCGGTGTTAATGGACTTCTCATCGAAATTACCGTAAGTGAAGGACTTCGTGTCGATGCAAGAGTGCAGGACCAAGGAACGAAGCAGGCAGTACACGGTATTATACCTTTACTACTCAGAGGAGTAGGCAGCAGGAATGATGGAGAAGGCGATACAATCCCAAAGGTGACCAAATCTATCAGAGACTTGCTCCAAATTGGAGTGATAACTTCTTGCATTCTAGAAGTTTAATGGTATTGAGAAGGTGAATCACAGTAGCTGATGCAGCGCAAGGATTGCAAACACTTCAAGTGCTTCGGAAGTGTGAGCTAAGAGTAGGTGAATTCTAGTAACTATTAGGGATCGAGCGGCACTAAGAGGGGGGGTGAATTAGTGTAGTGGATAAAACGATAGATTTTTCAGCGATTTAAAACAAGCTTCAGAAACTTCGTACGATGAAAGCAACGTTTCGTTTGAACACAATCAAGACGCAGCAATGTATAGTGGTTCGGTCAAAGTGACCTACATCCACTTCCGAAACCTTCTCCGATGAGGCTCCCTTCTTCCACTACCAAATCCTTTGAAGGGGAAGGATCAAATACCCCTCTTACAACCCTTTACAAGTGGTTCACACTCTTACAAGATTTCACAAGAAGAATGAGGTGAACGCTTCGCAAGAATAAGACTTTTCAAGATTTAAAACTAAGATTCTAACTTCTCAAAAGGGTTCATCTTTCAGCTGAGAAAGAAGGGATATTTATAAGCCTCAAAGTGATTCAAATTTGGAGTCCAAACTTGGAGCCAAAAATTTGAATCTTTTGAGTTTTTCGGTGCTATCGATCCCCGGCAGATCGACACACCCAGCGGTGCTCTTGCCTCGGCCAGGCGGTGCTCTCACTGCTCACAATAACCAAGGCGGTGCTACACGCTGGCTACTCTGATGGCGGGTGGTGCTACCGCCACCACCAGCGGCTATATCGCTTTGCTCTGATGCCGGCGGTGCTACCGCCCGGAGACCTGAGTTCTTTGGCGGTGCCACCGCCAAAGATGTATGCACGTAGCATGCATGCACGTGCAAAGATGCATGCTCTTTGGCGGTGCTACCGCCCAGCATGCATGCATATAGCCCAGCATGCATGCACACATGCTGCTGGGCACATTGGCTACTGGGCTCCACCGCCCAGCACAAATCTACATTTGGTTTGGGCCGAAAACTTGGCCCAAACTAGTTCCGAACAAGGGCCAATGGGCCCATACTTGGGTTAAAAGATTAACCCCTAATCCTAACCCAAATTGATGTGCTAACTACGAAATTAAAGACATTCCTAAGCTATTACAAAGTCCATAAGTCAAGTCTTCTTCCGGCGAGCTTCCGGCGAACTTCCGACGGTCTTCTGACGATCCCTCGGAAACCATCCTGCGGACTCCCGACAACCTCTTGGACTCCACGATAATTTTGGCGAGTTCCCCCGAGCTTCTTTGGCAAGCTCCGATCTTTCTTGCCAAGCTCCGTGAACTTCCGATGAATCTTCGGACTTCCATCAAACTCTCAAACTCCTAACGATCCATTGCACTTGACTTCGGCCCTTGGTTTCGCTTTACGTCTTCATCCCTTTCGTAGTTACTCCTGCACAAACAAACACCAAACACTCTACTTCAATATAGACAGTTATTACAACACGAATTGACATTCAGTTGCCCGGCACATCATTGGTCGGTGCTTCGTCCGATCCTTCGGCACATCGCCCTCTCTAACGGCTTGTTGCCCAATCGGCAGTTGACCTCTGTAACCCTGATATCCATGGCGCAACTCCGCACTTCTTAGCCCGATGCCCGACGTATGAAGCCTCCTGCCGATAGTCGACTGAACCTCCGGCTCGACATCCAATATCCTGATGTGATTACTTCCAGCGCAACGTCAATTCCTCCAGCATCAACTGCCTAATCCTGATCGATAGTAGACCTGTGTAACTCAACACGCAGTTAAACAACAAAACACACTCAATTAGTTTCATCATCAAAATTCGAGATTCAACAATCTCCCCCTTTTTGATGATGACAACTAATTGATGACTGACAGAGTTATCCATAACTCCCCGGAGTTTAACACAAACTCCCCCTATCAATATGCCATTGATAGAATCCTTGGATTATCCCAAATCCAAGTAACATGTATCATTTATGTAGTGAGAAAACAACAAACCATCATGCAAATATAAAATATTCAATCAATGCATTAAGTCATCAATCTACTTCTCCCCCTATGTCATCAACAAAAAGGAGAAGTAACATTATAGCTAGTTTTCAAGGATATGCAAATATTACAAACATACTAGCTATTAATCACATCATACAACATTTAGGTATCGCATGTTTATTATGATAAGCAAGATAGTGCTTGTCGTGATGATGGCAAGTTTTTTTATATTCCTTTGAGAAGTACAAGCAAATTATGCATTTTCTTGACTTCTTTTGTGATATGCATGCAATTTTATAATTTTTTTATTCTCTTTTGAGAAGAGCAAGCTTGCAAGTTTTGCTTTTTTTGCATGCTAGGACTTTTGCATTCATTTGTAAAAGCCTTCTCCCCCTTTATCAATATCAAAAAGAAAAGAAGGATTAATACTACAAATAATCTTGCATGAGATTCAACAATAATTTATAACAAAGATGCAAGCAATTTTGTTGAAAAAAGTGAAGTTGAGCAAGATTTTTACCTCTCTTGAGATAGCAACTTTTTGCTTCTCAATGTTTAAGCTAGCAAATTTTTCTCTTTTGATACACAAATTAACAATTTTTCTCCTCCTTTATCAATATCAAAAAGAAGGGAGGAACCAATAAGAAAATTGCATCAATCAATATATCAATCATCACATGATGCATACGAGATGATATTGAAACATGAGAAATCATGTCATGAAGGATATCAATATGTAAATTCAATAAGAATCAAAACCAAAAGATATCATCCATGATTCATAACTTTTCATTTTAGTAAGATCTAGATTCATATTTATCAATTTTTAATTCAAGATAAATGTCATACAACCAAGAATCATGATATATGAAAGCATATCAATATTAAGGATCAAATCATGATTACAAGTGCTAACATATTTTCTTTTCATTCAATTTTAAGCCATGATAAAAGAATAAATCAATGATTCCAATATTAAGCACAATTCTTTTTCATCAAATTTTCAATCATCACATAAGGCATTTGAGGAAGTATTGAAACAATAATAAAAAAAATCAATTTTAGCATATAATGTTTCAATCTTCAATCTTGAGTCATGAATCCAAAAATCATAAATCAAAAGGTTCATGAATCATTTTGACAAATCTTCTTTTTAGGAAATAACAAGTGGAAGTCTTAGGAGATCAAACACAAGATCTTGATTCATACATAAGAATTTTTTACCAAGATCATATTTCATAAGAATCACAACACGAATTCATAAAAATTCAAGTATTAAATTTCGAGAAATTAAAAGACAAGTTACATTTCATTTAAAGAATTTTCTTTTGATAAGACGGAAGGAGCATGGTAAAAGATCTTGATTTATAAAGAGTTTCAAGTCATACTTGTTAAGATCATGATTTCAATAAAATTTCTTTATAGCTAAATGAAATCTTTTAAAACTTGATTCAAGCATTAAATATGTCTTAACAAGTCATAATTCCAAAAGATTCAAGAATCGTTAAAAGAAAAATCATTCAAGCTCAATTTGTCAACTTGAAACTCATAATCAAAATCATTTTAGAGATTTAAAATGCTTGCTATATGCATTAATCATGACAAGTGATATATCAAAAGTCTACATCAATATTTCAATTATCATGTCATGAAGCATACAAAGTGGTGTTGAAACATGAGAGAAAAGTTCAAATTGCACATACAATGTTTCAATCATCAAAACATATTTTCTCAAATTGAGTATCAATAAGTTAAGAGAAAATAATTTATATTTTTCTTCATATAACATGGGAGAAACATAAGAGAGTATAGAGATAAAAACTCAAGGTATCAAGATGATGATCTCATAAAAGTAATTCAAAACCATAGTTTTGTGAAACAAGAGATAAGTTATATTTCATTTGGAAAATTCTCTTTTCAAGTAATTTTTTCATCTAAATATGCCTTTGTCTTTATATACCAAGATAAGTATGAAAGTTCAAGATGTAAAGGCAAAATCTCATAAGGCATTATCAAGACAAAAATGTAACACATTATTTCAAGACATGAGTTTCAATATATCATGATAATGTGTTTCATTTTAATTTATTTATTTCATGTAAGTGTACTCATGTTTCAAAAGATGAGTATCAAATTTTAAAACCGAAACATGAGTTTGTCATCGAGATATGATATCACAAAGTCATTAAGCATGATAACAAACTTTTAATATTTTCATTTCAATGATGATTTCATAATGTATGTTCAAATATTTATACAGAAGCCATCATTGTATAAATTCAAAATACAAATTTGTCATTAATCCCATTAAGATCAAATGTATCAAAATCTTTCATTCAAAAATTTAATAAGAGCAACATAAATTGATTACATGTGAGCATGTATCAACTTTTCAAAGCAAGAAGCAAGTTTCGTCATAAAGATCGTTAAGACTAAACACATCAAAAATAAAATATTATGATAGTGTATTTTCTTATTTTTAAGAGTTTCAATTTACGTGATTTGATCTTTCATAAGAATGATCAATGTCATGCATTATATTTAAACATGAGAGCATCATCATATTTAGAAATGAAATCATTTCACTTCTTTCTTTCATTTGTTATAATAAGATGATCAATGCTCAAACTTTTACTAAAATCATACATCATTTTAAAAATCTGAAAAATACTTTTCGTCATGAAAATCATCAAGTCCAAATGTAATACAAGGCAACATAAAAATCACATTTCTTTCATTTTGAAAATTTGTGGGTTGGGTCTTTATAATTGATTTCATGAAGACATGTATCAATAAAAATTTCATCATAAAAAGGGTTAAAATCCATTAAGCCAAAATGGAAGTTTTCAAGCTATAATCAAGATACATATGCATGGATCAATCCTAAGCATTATGACAAATCTTGCATCATTCATGTTTTTACTTTTCAAAACTACTATAAAGAAAAGCATAGTATAATTTCGAATTTTTTTTTGAATTTCTAAAAACACAAGAAAAACATAAAAAAAATTCCTACTAACTAAGATAAGCATTCATGGAAATCATCATGTAATTTTAAAATAATTCAAAGAAGTTAAGTTACTTACCTCATTGTCGAAGCCCATTAAAGCGTAGTTTGCTTCTTCTTTCCTTGATTCTTCTTGGTGAGCCTTCTTCTTCTTCATTGGTCTCTTCCTCCATTCAAGTTCATTGTTGATTTTAGATTTTTATTTAATGAACTTATTAAGATCGATTAAAGGTTCAAAGTCCTCTTCATTGTCCTCATCACTTGAGTCATCACTCAAGTGGCATTCTCTTGTTCTAAGTTCAAAAACCTTCTTGTTCTTTAGAAGGTGGTTCAAATGTTCATCATGTTCATCATGTTCCAAGAGTGTCATTTCATAGGTCATTAATGACCCGATTAATTCTTCAAGTGAATAATCATTCAAGTTTTTAGACTCTTGAATAGCCGTAATTTTTGGATCCCATTCTTTTGGAAGGGATCTTAAACTCTTGTTTATTAAATCAAAACTTGAAAAAGATTTACCAAGACTTTTCAAGCTATTGACAACATCCGTAAAGCGGGTGTACATATCGCCAATAGTTTCGCTTGGTGTCATTCGGAAGAGCTCAAAATCATGCAATAAGAGGTTTATTTTCGAGTCTTTAACTCTACTAGTTCCCTCATGCATGATTTCAAGTGTTCGCCATATATCAAAAGCCGTTTCACAAGAAGAAATTCGATTGAACTCATTTTTGTTTAAAGTACAAAATAAGGCATTCATAGCCTTTGCATTTAAAGAAAAAGATTTTCTCTCTAAGTCCGACCATTCGTTCGTCGGTTTAGAGGGAAGTTGAAAGCCATTTTCGATGATGTTCCACAAATCCAAATCCATTGAAAGCATGAAAACTCTCATTCGAGTTTTCCAATAAGTGTAGTCCGATCCGTTAAAGAACGGTGGACGAAAAATCGAAAAGCCCTCTTGAAAACCATTTAGAGCCATTTCTCACGGGTGTAAATCCGAAAGAGAAAGAATGTGGCTCTGATACCAATTGTTAGAGATCGAGTAGCACTAAGAGGGGGGGGGAGGTGAATTAGTGCAGTGGATAAAATGATAGATTTTTCAGCGATTTAAAACAAGCTTCAGAAACTTCATATGATGAAAGCAACGTTTCGTTTGAACACAATCAAGACGCAGCGATGTATAGTGGTTCGGTCAAAGTGACCTACATCCACTTCCGAAGCCTTCTCCGATGAGGCTCCCTTCTTTCACTACCAAATCCTTTGAAGGGGAAGCATCAAATACCCCTCTTATAACCCTTTACAAGTGGTTCACACTCTTACAAGATTTCACAAGAAGAATGAGGTGAACACTTAGCAAGAATAAGACTTTTCAAGACTTAAAACTAAGATTCTAACTTCTCAAAATGGTTCATCTTTCAGCTGAGAAAGAAGGGGTATTTATAAGCCTCAAAGTGATTCAAATTTGGAGCCCAAACTTGGAACCAAAAATTTGAATCTTTTGAGTTTTTTTTATCTTTGTCGATCCGGCAGATCGACACACCCAAGCGGTGCTACCGCCTACTACGATGTCGGCGGTGCTACCGCACACTCTGATAACGGGCGGTGCTACCGCTGGCTACAGTAGCCGGGCTACAGTAGCCGGGCGGTGCTACCACCTGGCTACAGTAGCCGAGCGGTGCTACCGCCCCAACACACAAGTTGCTGGGCGGTGCCACCGCCCAGCATGCATGCACGTAGCATGCATGCACGTAGCAGCATGCATGTAGCATGCATGCACGTAGCAGCATGCATGCTGCTGGTGGTGCTACCGCCCAGCATGCATGCACATAGCCCAGCATGCATGCATGCATGCACACATGCTGCTGGGCACATTGGCTGCTGGGCTCCACCGCCCAGCACAAATCTACATTTGGTTTGGGCCGAAAACTTGGCCCAAACCGGTTCCGAACAAGGGCCAATGGGCCCATACTTGGGTTAAAGGATTAACCCCTAATCCTAACCCAAATTGATGTGCTAACTATGAAATTAAAGACATTCCTAAGCTATTACAAAGTCCGTAAGTCAAGTCTTCTTCCGGCGAGCTTCCGGCGAACTTCCGGCGGTCTTCCGACGATCCCTCGGAAACCATCCTGCGGACTCCCGGCAACCTCTCGGACTCCACGATAATTTTAGCGAGTTCCCCCGAGCTTCTTTGGCATGCTCCGATCTTTCTTGCCAAGCTTCATGAACTTCCGATGAATCTTCGGACTTTCGTCAAACTCTCGAACCCCCGACGATCCATTGCACTTGACTTCGGCCCTTAGTTTCGCTTTACGTCTTCATCCCTTTCGTAGTTACTCCTGCACAAACAAACACCAAACACTCTACTTCGATCTAGATAGTTATTACAACGCGAATTGACATTCAGTTGCCCGGCACATCATTAGTCGGTGCTTCGTCCGATCCTTCGGCACATCGCCCTCTCTAGCGGCTTGTTGCTCAATCGGCAGTTGACCTCTGCAACCCTGATATCCATGGCGCAACTCCGCACTTCTTGGCCTGATGCCCAACGTATGAAGCCTCCTGCCGATAGTCGACCGAACCTCCGGCTCGACATCCAATATCCTGACGTGATTACTTCCGGCGCAACGTCAATTCCTCCAGCATCAATTGTCTAATCCTGATCGATAGTAGACCTGCGTAACTCAACACGCAGTTAAACAACAAAACACACTCAATTAGTTTCATCATCAAAATCCGAGATTCAACAGTAACCAGCTCGACGCATGAAGTACAACCTCGAGGAGGCGGGTGAAGTCAAGTAAATTTACCTTCTCAACTCTCCAGAGAATAGGCAAAACTGAGTACCACAGCTCTCTTTGTTATCCAGTAGAGGAGCTTTACATAGATTTGAAGACCCTTCGAAGAGACTAATAGAAGACAACAATTGTCAAGTCCTCACCAATGGTGATCAGTACTATTGATAGTAGATTGTCTGCTTCATTTCCCAACTAAATGCCAATCGAAAGCGGAAGTGATGCAAATCTACTTGGACGAGACAACTAAGATGAAGAAGATTCGATAGAAAAATTTTATAGAGGAAGGACTTTGATAGAACCCTAGAGGAATTCTATGTAGATTAATCTTTGAGGGGGATCCACCCTTAGAATGCTATAGGGGTTCCACCCTCCAAGTAGTCAGACTTATGGCTGCAAAGTAGATTGATCTTTTCCTTATTCTAAAGAGATAGAGGTTACATGCTTATATAGAGCTCTAAACCCTAGCCCTAAGGGTTGCTTCCTAAGTGAACTACCCAATTTGCCCTTAACCTTAGCCAACCGACCCAGTAATAAGGGGGGCAGCGGCTAAGAAGCCCAAAGACCCAAATGTAAACCCTAGTCTCTCTTCTTTATAGGATAGAGGCAGCTAGATGGGGTTTATTACACTCTCACAGGGTTTTTATTAGTAGCTACATGATTGAGTAGGACCTAACTCTGCTAGGGTCTTATCAAGCCTGCCCTCTTCAAATCAGCCTTGTCCTCAAGGTTGGGGTTCTATGAACTCAGGGAACCGAGTCTTCAGCTCCTCATATGATTCCCATGTGGCATCTTCGAGTGGTAAATTAGTTCAATTCACTAGTACTTCAGTAGAGGGACGTCGACGACGCATCATGATTCTACGGTCGAGGATGGCTTGTGGTTGGGCTTGAATATTTCCATCATCAGTGGTGTTGGGTAGTTGGATCTGGGGTGACTCATGTTCTCTTAACTTGGGCTTCAGGTATGACACGTGGAAGACAGGGTGAATTTTAGCATCTTCAGGTAATTTAAGTCTGTATGCCACAGCTCCAATATGCTCTATGATCTGATAGGGCCCATAAAAATGTGGAGATAGCTTCATGGATGCTCATGTGTTGATGGAGAGCTGCTTGTATGGCTGTAAGCGAAGATAAACCTAATCTCCTACTGAAAATTCTCTTTCGCTTCATCATGTGTCGGCTTGCTGTTTCATTCTGGCTTGAGTAGTAGAGAGATTATCTTTTAGTAGTTGTAGGAGTTCGTCCCTATTAATTAGATCTTGGTCGACCTGATCTACCTTGGCTGAGCTAATTACATACTTTTGAATCACAGGGGCCGGCCGACCATACAATGCTTCATATGGGGTACATTTTGTAGATGAATGATATGTAGTATTATACCACCATTCGGCCTAAGGGAGCCATTTTGTCCACTCTTTCGGTCGGTCACTAGCGAAACACCGAAGGTACGTCTTTAAACACCTGCTCACCACTTCTATTTGGTTGTCAGTTTGTGGATGATATGTTGTGCTCATCTTGAGTTTGGTGCCCTGTAACTGGAATAACTCAGTCCAAAATTTACTGGTGAAGACCCTGTCACAATCATTTACAATGGACCTTAGCATCCCATGCAATTTAACAATACTAGTAGTAGTGTAGGGATTTCATATAGCACAAAAATGAGCATATTTCGTAAGTTAATTAACCACCATGAGGATTGTGCTTTTACCTTTGGAAGGTGGCAGCCCTTCGATGAAATCCATGGAAATGTCAGTCCACACTAAGTCCGGTATGGGTAGCGGTTGTAGTTTCCTTGGACTCGCCACTGTTTCACCCTTTTGCTGTTGACATACATCACATTATGCCACGTATTCAGAAATAAATTTTTCCATCCCTCTCCAATAAAAATTTTGCTTCACTCTTTTATAGGTTCTTAGAAATCCAGAGTGTCCTGCTGAAGGTGTGGAGTGCATTTCGTGTAGAATGACTTTGATGTAAGAGGAGTTGGGTGTAAGCACAATACGACCTTTGTAGCGTAGATCAATCGAATCCTAGGTATAGTGAGCTATTGCACCTGGATCCTCCTTCAATTTTTTAATGATGTTGCTAGTCTCTGGGTCCTTCTTCCATTCCTCCCTAATGTCCTCAAGGAAACCGGTAGTAGAAAGAGAGATGGCTGAAAATTCAGCTTGCTCAGGTAGCCATGAGAGCGCATCTGCAACAACATTTTCTTTCCCATTTTTGTAAATAATTTTATAATCAAATTCTAGAAGTTTGGTTACCCATTTTTGCTGCTCCGGGGATGATATCTTCTGTTCCAAAAAGTACTTGAGACTTCTATGGTCAGTTTTAATCTGAAATCGCCGGCCGATTAGGTAGGGTCTCCACTTTGTTACTGCGTGCACAATGGTGAGCATCTCCTTATCATAGATAGACATTTTTTGATGGGAGGGAGACAATGCCTTGCTGGTGTATGCGAATGGTCGATCCTCTTGTATGAGAATAGCTCTAATTCTGACTCTAGATACATCGGCCTCAATGATGAAGGGTTGACTGAAATCTGATAATGCTAGCACCGACGTCGTCATCATGGCTGTCTTAAGTTTATAGAAGGCAGTGGAGGCTTCGTTCGACCATTGGAATATATCTTTTTTCAATAGAGAAGTGAGGGATGCACTGATCTTCCCATAGTTCTTCACGAATTTTTGGTAGTAGCCCGTTAGTCCAAGAAACCCACGTAGCAATTTCACATATATAGGTTTCAGCCAGCTCTTCATTGCCACGATTTTTGTTGGGTCTACTGCCACTCCTTCTGATATTATGTGCCCAAGATACTCTACTTTTTGCTAAAGAAAGCTACACTTTAATAGTTTAATAAAAAAAGTATTCTCTCGAAGGATTGTCAGAATAAATCGTAAGTGCTAAAAGTGAGTCTCAAGAGAAGAGCTGTAAATGAGAATATCATCGAAAAATACCTGCACGAATTTGCGAAGAAAGCTTTGAAAAATATCGTTCATGAGACTTTGAAAGGTTGAAGGAGTATTAGTGAGGATAGCGGTATGGTCGAGTGTTTGCTGGTGGTTTGCCCGGAAGAATTGGAATTCGGTGGTCATGTTGTCGAGTAGGAGGAAGACCGCGCGGTTCAGTAAAAATATCATCAAATTTAGCAAGCAATTTGGTGAGATTTTGATCTTCAATTTCTATTTTCTTCCCCTCTGGTTGCTACTAGAGATGCATCAAAAAGCCACCATTTATCTTGTATAAAACTTTCTCCATTCATTGGGTTGAAACGATGGTTATATTGCTTCCGCGCTTCCCGCGTAGGGTGACCTGTTTGCCCTTACAGTAGAATTTCATAATTAATTTGAAAAATGTTCAAGAGACATCACATAGCGTTGTCAGCCATTCTATGACTAGCACAGCCTCATAATCATCAATTGGTAGGAGGAAGAAGTCGATGATAATTTCTTAGTCTTGCAATAATAGTTTCACCTGCGAGCATCTTTGGTCGCACTTTAGGATTCGGCCGTCGGCGACCTTTACGTCGAACTTGCTGCAACCTTCGATATGGAGTGCTATCCGAGTAGCGACCTTACTATTTAGGAAGTTATTTGTGCTGCTCGTGTCGATGAGAACAGTGATCGGTTGTCATTTGAGAAGGCTTCCAACTTTCATCGTTTGCGGATTTGAGTAGCCCGCTAACGCGTATACCATAAAGTCAGTCGATTATGACTCTTCTTTTGCATCTTCTTCCTTATGTTCAAGGCTCTCTTTTGGCTATTCAATGACCTATTCTTCTACTAGTTTGATCACAAGAATTCTCCCCTTTTTACAATGATGCTCGTGGCTCTATGGCTCATCGCAATGCCAACATAACCTGTTTGTAGATCACTCCCGATGCTCTTCTTTTGTCAACTTTTTTGGTGCAGGAGCTTGGCTGATAGTAGGAGGGGCTGAGGGCTTTGGTACTACTAGTCGGGGAGCAACCCTAGTCCTCTGAGCTTCGTGGTTCAATCGCTCCTCTTGAAGTCGTGTGAAAGAGTTGGCTGCCATAAGCATGTACGGCTGATGCGCTTCAACTTCTCCCTGGATTTTCAGCTTCAAGCCCTCAATAAACATTCCCAATAGCTATTTTTAGACCAATCATGAGTTTGATTAGATACCATTCAAACCTGGTTTGATACTCCTGAATGGTGGAGGTTTGTCGAATCTTCGCTAGTTGTCTGTCAATGTTCTCATAATCAGTTGGTCCGAAGAGTATCAGCAGTCCTTCTTTGAATTGTCACTATGAGAGGACTCTATGAGTATATTCAAACCAATCAAACTAGTGTATGGCATCCTCTTCAAGATGTATAGTTGCAAGTTCCACCATAGATGCGTTCGTGGTTTTGTGGTACCGAAAATATCGCTCCACGCGCGAGATCCAACCAATCGAGTCTCCTTCTTCCCATCTAGGGAAGTCCATCCTCATGTGTGGGTAGTAGGGATCGATCATAGAGCCTCCCCTCTCTTGGAAGTCATCTCTTCGATTAGAGCTCTCTCCTTGATGTGATTTCTTTGGGCTCGGTGGTTGACTCAAACTGAGTTCGGCAAAGAGGGTCTGAATCTTCTCCTCTATCCGCGTCTCGAAGGCTTCGAACTTAGCATTGATTGCCTCCTCAGATGCCATAGTATATGCCTATAATATTAAGATCTCTCTTTTGTTATCGGGTTAAAGTCATGTATTGTTTGAGAGAAGTGGTAGCCGAAAGGGTTTGTGGATTAGTGGATGTAGGCTGCGGTTTAGGCTTGTTTTGTGGCTATTTTGGGTGCGGTTTGGGGCTGCGATTTGATGAAGTTTTGGGATGTAATGGTAGTGGATGAAAGTTAGGGAAGAGGGTTTTAGTGTTAGAACTCTAGCTATGAGAGTCCTAATTTAGTTTCATTGATAAGGGCATTCATGTAAACCCTATCTAACTAACCCCTATTAAAGAGGTAAAGAGGCCAGCTAGGTTAGGGTTAGGTTGCTTCTTAGAGAAGGAGTCCTATTAGAAGTAGGAGTCCTATTAAAAGTAGGAGTCCTATTAGGGAAAGAGTCCTATTAGAATTAGGAGTCCTATAGAGAAGGAGCCCTAATTAGAAGTAAGAGTTGGTTAGAAGTAGGAGTCTTGAGTAAGAGTCCTATTAGGAGTTGAGGTTTAGAGGCTCTATAAATAGTTATGTATTCACCCTCTTTTCATTAAGGAATAGATCAATCTATTAGCAACCTTTGAGCAGCAACTTAGAGGAAGGAACCCTATAGAGTTCCAAGGAGGCCAATCCTCTATAGAGATCAACCCTAAGCTTAGAATCCGCTAGGGTTCTATCACTTGGTATCAGAGTAGCATTCTTAGCGTCTCGCTGCCCTTCCACAGCCATCCACTAGCACTCCATGACCACCCAAAGCAATTCCCATAATTGCTTAGAAGGTCATCGCCGAATTTCGTCATCATCTCCACCACCGCATATCATCATTTGATCTTCCCGTGAATTACGATAGGTTCTAGTTATCTACCTTACTGCTGCTACAATTTAGTTATCCTTATTTAAAAAATCTAAAAAATTCTTTCCTATATTGCTGCATAAACTTTTCATCGTAAAGTTTTCATCTCTATAACGAAAGTTGTACTACAAAATTACAGTCGCATAGCACTGCCTTTTTGATCTTGCTACTGTGTTTTTTCAATCCAAATCTTTACAAAATTTTTACAACAGCTTTGACACTTCCTAACAGTGGGTTTTTCCTTTGGTTTTGTCAAAAAATTTTTAATATAAACCACTCGTCTTTTACGTCCAAACTGCTACACTTTAGATGTAAAAATCTGCTATAGTACCTCTCCGTGATCCTCAATTTTGCCAAACCTCTTATTGTCATTTCTTTCTACAAAATTTTTAACAGTATTACCTCTCCCTTACTAGTAGATTCCCTTTAAGTTTTGCTTGAATCTCTATTGAAAATTATTGAATAAAATTGCATCTTTACTACTAAAATTTATTCAAAAAAAATTCTGATGCTGTACCTTTGTCCTTTTTCTCCACCGTAACCTACCAAACCCTAGCCACCTTGCTACCACCAACTAAGACATCTTTAGGGCATCCATCTAGCCTTAAGATTCAGCCATCATAACCTAGTTTCATAACCCTAACAACATCAAAAATTGTATCCCAAAATAGTAAACCATTACAACCGAACCCTTCTATCATCGATCTATTATCCGAACCTTCCACCACCCCATGCCATTAACTTATCAAAAAAAAAGACAAGGGCATCTCTAATCTACAGGCATATGCTATGGCTTCTCAAGAACCAATTAATGCCAAATTTGAAGTATGGGAATCTCATATTGAATCACGGCTTGAATCGCGCTTGGGAGACAAATTGCGCGCTTTGTTTGTAGAATTCAGAATTGGACAACCACCGAGTCCAACCAAATTGCAGTAAGGAGAGAATTCAGAAAGAACCCCAGAGAACGAGGGGCAGCCCTCGGACATGCTTCAGCCATGCATGAGGGTGGACTTCCCACGATGGGAAGAAGGAGACCTGGCGGGGTGGATTTCGCACGTCGAACGTTACTTTCGCTACTACCGAACGTCGGATAATGCTATGGTAGAGATTGCTATCATTTACCTTGAAGGAGATGCTATTAAATGGTACAATTGGTTAGAATATAATTATGGGGCTCTGACGTGGAATCAATTTAAGAACACACTGCTAAACCGTTTCGGACCTACGGAGTATGAAAATATCAACGACCAACTCGCAAAGATTCGACAAACCTCTACGTTTCAAGAGTATCAAACCAGGTTTGAGAAGCTATCCTACCTTGCTCGTGATTGGACTAATGGTCAATTGTTAGGAACATTTATCGAAGGACTCAAGCTAGAGATAAAAGGGGAAGTTGAGGCGCGACAGTCCCGTACCATGATGGCTGCGATTTCTTTTGCCCGAATACAAGAAGAACGGCTTAGCCAAGATGCTCGAAGGATGAGAACCACTCCTAGAACCTTAGCATATAAACTCCCTTTTGCTCTCAGCCATCCATTGCTGCCAAAAAAATTGACAAGAGAAGAACTACGTGACCAATCAGTAAAGGGTCTTTGTTGGCATTGCGACGAGCCATAGAACCGTGATCATCGCTGCAAAAGGGGTCGCCTCCTACTAATTGAACCTCTTGAAGACATAGAGGAGGATGTTAGAACCCTCCGTGGATTCTAAGCTTGGGGTTGATCTCTATAGGGGATCGGCCTCCTTGGAACTCTATAGGGGTTCATTCCTCCAAGTTGCTGCACAAAGTCTGCAAAAATATTGATCTATTCCTTGATTAAAAGAGGATGAATACATGGCTATTTATAGGGCTTCTAAGCCCCAACTCCTAATAGGACTCTTACTTAAGACTCCTACTTCTAACCAACTTCTAATTAGGACTCCTTCTCTAGTAGGACTTCTACTTCTAATAGGACTCTTTTCCTAATAGGACTTCTACTTCTAATAGGACTCTCTTCCTAATAGGACTTCTACTTCTAATAGGACTCTCTTCCTAATAGGACTTCTACTTCTAATAGGACTCTTTTCCTAATAAAACTCTTACTTATAATAGGACTCCTTTCCTAATAGGACTTCTACTTCTAATAGGACTCTTTTCCTAATAGAACTCCTACTTATAATAGGACTCATTTCCTAAGAAGCAACCTAACCCTAACTTAGCCGGCCTCTTAACCTCTTTAAAAGGGTCGGCTAGATAGGATTTACATGAATGCCCTTATCAATGAAACTAAATTAGGACTCTCATAGCTAGAGTCCTAACAGACGCTCCCTCTTCAAATCACCTTGTCCTCGAGGCTGACGTTCCATAACTTCTGGGGATTTGATCTTCAAGTCATCGTAGTTCTCCCAAGTGGCATCTTCTGCTGGTAGGTTTGCCCACTGTATTAACACTTCAGTAGCAGGTCGTCGTCGTCGAGTCACGATTCTTCGATCAATAATGGCACTTGGTTGGGTCTGGAGCTCTCCTTAGGTAGTTATATTTGGTAGATGGCTTTGGGCTGTCTCGTGTTGTCCCAACCTGAGCTTCAAACATGATACATGGAACACTGGATAGATTCGGGAGCTGGCGGGTAAATCCAATCTGTATGCTACTTCTCCGATGCGCTCCAAGAAATATTTTAGGCTTTTATGGTCGGTCTTGATGTGAAAGCGTCGCCCAATTAAGTATGGTCTCCATTTGGACACCGCATGCATAATCGCGAGCATCTCCTTGTCGTAAATAGTCATCTTGAGGTGGGAAGGAGATAATGCCTTACTAGTATAAGCGAGGGGTCGGCCATCTTGCATTAATACAGCACCAATTCCTGCTCCGGAGGCATCAGCTTCAATAATAATAGTCTTATCGAAGTCGGGTAATGCTAGTACTGGCGTTGTTATCATTGCGACTTTAAGTTCCTCGAAGGCGGTGGTGGCTTTGTCCGACCATTGGAAAGCATCTTTTTTCAGCAAGGAAGTAAGGGGTGTACTGATCTTTCCATAGTCTTTCATGAACTTACGGCAGTAACCTGTTAAACCAAGAAAGCCGTGCAGTGATTTTATGTTCCTCGGGGTTGGCCAGTTCTGCATTGCTTCAATTTTGGAGGGGTCCACTGTCACCCCTTCCTCTGATATGATATGCCCAAGATATTCCACTTTTTGTTGAAGAAAGCTACATAGAAATTCATAGTGACCGTTGTGCATTCGAAAGGCAGTTTTCGGTATGTCTTCTTCGCACACTTGTATTTGATGATATCCGGATCGAAGGTCCAACTTTGTGAAGACTCGTGCTCCCTTTAATTCGTCAAGTAATTCATCTACTACTGGAATATGATACTTGTCCTTGACGGTTATGTCGTTGAGAGCTCGGTAATCAACGCATATTCGCCATGTTCCGTCTTTCTTTCATACGAGGAGCATTGGTGAAGAGTAGGGGCTGCAACTTGGCCGAATAATTCCTGTTTCAAGCATCTCTTTTACAATCCTTTCTATTTCATCTTTTTAGAGATGTGGATACTGATATGGTCGAGTATTTGCTGGAGGTTTCCCTGGAAGAATCGGTATACGATAATTGTGCCGGCGGTTAGGAGGTAGCCCACGTGGTTCGTCAAATATATCTGAAAATTTAGCAAGCAAGGGAAGTAGGTTTGGATCTTTAAATTTGGTTGGCTCTCCCTTAGATTGCTGCTCAAGTTGTACCAAAAAGCCGCTGCATGCTTTGTGCAAAACTTTCTCCATTCGTTGTGTGCAAATTGTCGTTACGTCGCCCCCATGTTTCCCGTGCAGTATCACCTGTTTCCCCTTACTGTAAAATTTTATAATTAATTTCAAAAAATTCCAAGAAACATCACCTAATGTTATCAACCATTCGATGCCAAGCACGGCCTCATAATCATCGAGGGAGAGGAGGAAAAAATCTACAATTATCTCTTGGTCCTGCAGCAACAGTTTCACCTGTGGGCACTTACGATCACACTTCAAAATTCGTCCATCTGCGAATTTAACATTGAACCTACTGCAATTCTCAATAGGTAAGGCCATCCGGACAGCAACCTTGCTGTTCATAAAATTATTAGTGCTTCCGGTGTCAATAAGAACAGTGATTGGTTGTTGCTTCAGAAATCCTCCCACTTTCATTGTTTGCGGGTTCGCATAACCGGCAAGGGCATGCATCATAATATCAATTGGCTACTGTTCTTCATCCATGACCTCTTCCTTATGCTCCTGGACCTCCTCCTTCATGTCTTCAAGAGGTTCAATCAATAGGAGGCGGCCCCTTTTGCAACGATGATCACGGTTCCACGGCTCGTCGCAATGCCAACAAAGACCCTTTGCTGATCGATCACGTAGTTCTTCTCTTGTTAATTTTTTAGGCAGCGAAGGATGGCTGGGAGCAGAAGGGGGTTTATATGTTGAGGTTCTAGGAGTGGTTCCCATCCTTTGAGAATCTTGGTTGAGTCGTTCTTCTTGTATTCGGGCAAAAAAAATCACAGCCATCACGGTACGGGGCTGTCGTGCCTTAACTTCCCATTTTATCTCTGGCTTGAGTCCTTCGATAAATGTTCCTAACAATTGACGATTAGTCCAATCACGAGCAAGGTAAGATAGCTTCTCAAACCTGGTTTGGTAATCTTGAATCGTAGAGGTTTGTCGAATCTTTAGGAGTTGGCCGTCGATATTTTCATACTCCGTAGGTCCGAAACGGTTCAATAGTGCATTCTTAAATTGATTCCATGTCGGAGCCCCATGATTATATTCCAGCCAATTGTACCATTGAATAGCATCTCCTTCAAGGTGGATAACAGCAATCTCCACCATAGCATTATCCGACGTTCGGTAGTAGCAAAAGTAACGTTCTGCGCGCGAAATCCACCCCGTTGGGTCTCCTTCTTCCCATCGTGGGAAGTCCACCCTCATGCGTGGTTGAAGCACGTCCGAGGGCTGTCCCTCCTTCTCTGGGGTCCTTTCTAAATTCTCTCTTTGCTGCAGTTTGGTTGGACTCGATGGTTGTCCAATTCTGAATTCTGCAAACAAAGCGCGCAATTTGTCTTCCAAGCGTGATTCAAGCCGTGATTCAATCTGAGATTCCCATGCTTCAAATTTAGCATCAATGGGATCTTGGGAAGCCATAGCATATGTTTGTAGATCAGAGATGCTCTTGTCTTTTTTCTGTTGACGGGTTAATGGCATGGGGTGGTGGAAGGTTCGGACAATAGATCGGTGATTGAAGGGTTCAGCTGTAATGGTTTACTGTTTTGGGGTGTGGTTTTTGATGCTGTTAGGGTTATGAAACTAGGTTATGATGGCTGCATCTTAAGGCTAGAGGGATGCCCTAAAGACATCTTGGTTTGTGGCAGCAAGGTGGCTAGGGTTTGATAGGTTACGGAGAAGAAAAAAGAACAAAGGTGCAATACCAGATTTTTCGCCGAAAAAATTCCAGCAGCAAAGATGTAATTTTTTCAGAAATTTTCAAAAGAGATTCAAGTAAAACTTAAAGGGGATCTACTGATAAGGAAGAGGTAATACTGTAAAAAATTTCGTAGGAAGAAACGACAATAAGAGGTTTGGCAAAATTGAGAATCACGGAGAGGTATTATAGCAGATTTTTACGTCTAAAGTGCAGCAAATTGGACATAAAAGATAAGTGGTTTTTATTGAGAATTTTTCGACAAAACTAAAGGGAAAACCACTGTTAGGAAGTGTCAAAGCCGCCGTAAAAATTTCATAGAGAATTGGATAGAAAAAACACAATAGCAAGATCAAAAAAGCAGTGCTATGCGGCTGAAATTCTGCAGTGCGACTTTCGTTGTAGAGATGAAAACTTTGCGACGAAAAGTTTATGCAGCAATTATAGGAACAAATTTTTTTGGATTTTTTGAATTAGGATAACTAAATTGCAGCAGCAGTAGGGTAGATAACCAGAACCTGTTGCAATTCACGGGAAGATCAAAGGATGATCTACGGTGGTGGAGATGATGGCGGAATTCAGCGATGATCTTCTAAGCAATTGTGGGAATTGCTTTGGCGGTTGTGGAGGGCTGGTGGATGGCTATGGAAGGGCAGCGAGACGCCAAGAACGCTGCTCTGATACCAAGTGTTAGAACCCTCCGCGGATTCTAAGCTTGGGGTTGATCTCTATAGGGGATCGGCCTCCTTGGAACTCTATAGGGGTTCCTTCCTCCAAGTTGCTGCACAAAGGCTGCAAAAATATTGATCTATTCCTTGATTAAAAGAGGATGAATACATGGCTATTTATAGGGCTTCTAAGCCCCAACTCCTAATAGGACTCTTACTTAAGACTCCTACTTCTAACCAACTTCTAATTAGGACTCCTTCTCTAGTAGGACTTCTACTTCTAATAGGACTCTCTTCCTAATATGACTTCTACTTCTAATAGGTCTCTCTTCCTAATAGGACTTCTACTTCTAATAGGACTCTCTTCCTAATAGGACTTCTACTTCTAATAGGACTCTTTTCCTAATAAAACTCTTACTTATAATAGGACTCCTTTCCTAATAGGACTTCTACTTCTAATAGGACTCTTTTCCTAATAGAACTCCTACTTATAATAGGACTCCTTTCCTAAGAAGCAACCTAACCCTAACCTAGCCGGCCTCTTCACCTCTTTAATAGGGGTCGGCTAGATAGGATTTACATGAATGTCCTTATCAATGAAACTAAATTAGGACTCTCATAGCTAGAGTCCTAACAGAGGAGGTCCAGGAGTATGAGGAAGAGGTCACAGATGAAGAATAGCAGCCAATTGATATTACGATGCATTCCCTTGCCGGTTACGCGAACCCGCAAACAATGAAAGTAGGAGGATTTCTGAAGCAACAACCGATCACCATTCTTATTGATACCGAAAGCACTAATAATTTTATGAACAGCAAAGTTGCTGTCCGAATAGCCTTACCTATTGAGAATTGCAGCATGTTCGATGTTAAGGTCGCAAATGAAGGATTTTGAAGTGTGATCATAGGTGCCCATGGGTGAAACTGTTGCTGTAGGACCAAGAGATAATTACAGATTTTTTCCTCCTCCCTCTTGATGATTATGAGGCCATGCTTGGCATCGAATGGTTAATGATATTAGGTGATGTTTCTTAAAATTTTTTAAAATTAATTATAAAATTTACAGTAAGGGGAAACGGGTGATACTCTGCGTGAAACGTGGGGGTGACATATTGATGATTTGCACACAACGAATGGAGAAAGTTTTGCACAAAGTATGTAGCGGCTTTTTGGTACAACTTGAGAAGCAATCTAAGGAAGAGCCAACCGAATTTGAAGATCTAAACATACTTCCCTTACTTGCTGAATTTTTATATATATTTGACAAACCACACAGTCTACCTCCTAACCGTCGGCATGATCATCGTATACTGATTCTTCCAAGCAAACCTCTAGTAAATACTCGATCATATCAGTATCCACATCTCTAGAAAGATAAAATAGAAAGCATTGTAAAAGAGATGCTTGAAACATGAGTTATTCAGCCAAGTTGCAGCCCCTACTCTTCACCGATGCTCCTCGTATGAAAGAAAGACGGAACATGGCGAATGTGCATTGATTATCGAGCTCTCAACGGCATAACTATCAAGGATAAGTACCGTATTCCAGTAGTTGATGAATTGCTTGATGAATTAAAGGGAGCACGAGTCTTTACAAAGGTATTGAATCTTGAATTTTGATGATGAAACTAATTGAGTGTGTTTTGTTGTTTAACTGCGTGTTGAGTTACGCAGGTCTACTATCGATCAGGATTAGACAGTTGACGTCGCAGGAATTGACATTGTGCCAGAGGTGATCACGTCAGGATATTGGATGTCAAGCCGGAGGTTCAGTCGACTATCGGCAGGAGGCTTCGGACGTCGGGCATCGGGCCAAGAAGTGCGAAGTTGCGCCATGGATATCGGGGTTGCGGAGGTCAACCGTCGATTGGGCAACAAGCCACAAGAGAGGGCGATGTGCCGAAGGATCGGACGAAGCACCGACCAATGACGTCTTAGAAAGCCAAATGTCAATTCGTATTGTAGTAACTGTCTAGATTGAAGTAGGGTGTTTGGTGTTTGTTTGTGCAGGAGTAACTATGATAAGGATGAAGACGTAAAGCCAAACAAAGGGCCGAAGTCAAGTGCGATGGATCATTAGGAGTTCGAATGTTTGATGGAAGTCCGAAGATTCGTTGGGAGTGCTGCCGGAACCGACCGAGAATGAGTAGGGAGCTTGCCGAAGGGTTTTTGAAAGTTCGTCGGAAGTTTGCGGAGCTTGCCAAGAAAGATCAGAGCTTGCCAAAGAAGCTCGGGGGAACTCGCCAAAATCATCGTGGAGTCCGAGAGCTTGTCGGGAGTCCGCAGGATGGTTTCCGAGGGATCGTCGGAAGACCGTCGGAAGTTCGCCGGAAGCTCGCCGGAAGAAGACTTGACTTGCAGACTTTGTAATTGCTTAGGAATGTCTTTAATTTCATAGTTAGCACATTAATTTAGGTTAGAATTAGGTGTTAATCCTTTAACCCAAGTATGGGCCCATTGGGCCTTGTTTGGGATCGGTTTGGGCCGATTTTTCGGCCCAAACCAGAAGTTGATATGTGCTGGGCGGTGGCACCGCCCAGCAGCATGTGTGCTGGGTGGTGGCATCACCTAGCAGCAGCTACGTGCTGGGCGGTAGCACCGCCTAGCGACATGTGTGTTTGGGCGTTGGCCCGCCCGCCAAATAGATAAACGGCTAGCGGTAGCATCGCTTTGGGTGAAGCGGTAGCACTTTGGTGGCGGTAGCACCGCTGGCTGGGTGGTAGTACCGCCCACGCTATGTCACAGCTTAGGCGGTAGTACCACTCCTCTTTGTGTCGATCGGGCCACCAGATGACAGCGCGTAGCATCGCCTCTAACAAGCGGTAGCACCACCCCAGCACCGGGAACTCCAATTTGATTTCAAATTTGGAGCCCAAATTTGAATCCATTTTGGATCTATAAATACCCCTCATTTCTCAGCTGAAAGGAGGACCCTTGAGAGTTATATTTTGAGCAAATAAGTCTTGTGAAAGTCTTATTCTTCATTTGCTTAAGTGTTCACCTCATTTCCTTCTCTTTGTGAAAACTTGTAAGAGTGTAAACCTCTTGTAAAAGGGTTGTAAGAGGGGTATTTGGTCCTTCCCCTACAAAAGGATTTGCTAGTGGAAGTTGGGAGCCTCATCGGAGAAGGCTTCGGAAGTGGATGTAGGTCGGATGACCGAACCACTATAAATCTGGTTTGCATTTACGTTCTTGCTATTTACTTTGCTGCAAACCCTCTTCATTTGCTGCCTTATTTACTCAACTTCCTCATCATCTTCTTACATATGCTTTAAAGTTAAAACGCAATCTTTCCGGGTTCAAACAAAACGCTGCATTCATTCGTACGAAGTTTCCAAACTTGTGTTAATCGCTAAAAAATCTATCGTTCTTTACCGCTGCACTAATTCCCCCCCCCTCTTAGTGCCACTCGATCCCTAACAAAAGTTGGACCTTCGATTCGGGTATCATCAAATACGAGTGTCTGAAGAAGATATACCAAAAACTACTTTTTGAATGCACAACGGTCACTACAAATTTCTGGTAATGCCCTTTGGTCTCACCAATGCTCCCTCCACCTTTCAGAGCCTTATGAATGATATTTTCCGGAGTTATCTTTGCAAGTTTGTGCTGCTTTTCTCTGACGATATCATTATTTATAACCCTTCTCTCGAAAATCATATTCAGCACTTACGACTTGTTTTGATAATTTTGCGAGAACATATCCTTTTTGTCAAAAAAATGAAGTGCAACTTTCTTCAACAAAAGGTGAAATATCTTGGGCATATCATATCTGAGGAAGGGGTGGCAATGGACCCCTCCAAAATTGAAGCAATGTAGAACTGGCTGACCCCGAGGAACATAAAATCGCTACATGACTTTCTCGGTTTAATAGGTTACTACCTCAAGTTCGTGAAAAACTATGGAAAGATCAGTGCACCTCTTACTTCCTTGCTGAAAAAAGATACTTTCCAGTGGTTGGACAAAGCCACCACCACCTTCGATGAACTTAAAGTTACAATGATGACAACGCCCGTACTAGCGTTACCCGACTTCGGCAAGACTTTTATTATTGAAGCCGATGCCTCCGGAGTCAGGATTGATGCTGTACTAATGCAAGATGGTCACCTCCTCACTTATACTAGTAAGGCGTTATCTTCTTCCCATCTCAAGATGACTATTTATGACAAGGAGATGCTTACGATTGTGTATGCGGTGTCTAAATGGAGACTATACTTGATCAAGCGACGCTTTCAAATCAAGACCGACCATAAAAGCCTAAAATATTTCTTGGAGCAAAAGGTATCTTCCTCCGAGCAGCAAAAATGGATAACAAAGCTTCTTCAATATGATTATGAAATAACTTATAAAAAGGGAAAAGATAATGTTGTTGCAGATGTGCTTTCGTGGCAACCCAAGCAAGCTGAATTTTCTGTTGTTTCACTTTCGACCAGTAACTTCCTTGAGGATATTAGGAGGGAATGGCAAGATAATCCAGAAATGAGTAAAATCATAAAAGAAAATTGAAGGAAGCACCAAACTTCGTGGCTTATTACAGTTGGGACTCAAAGGACTTGCGATATAAAGGACGCATTGTGCTTGTGCCAAATTCTACATGCATTAAGACCATCCTTCAAGAGATGCATTCTACACCTGCGGCTGGGCACTCTGGGTTCCTTAGAACTTATAAAAGAATTAAGCAAAATTTTTATTGGATAGGGATGAAAAATATTATTGCTGAATTTGTAGCACAATGTGATGTATGTCAATGACACAAAGGTGAGACAGCGTCAAGTCCTAGAAAGTTACAACCTCTACCTATCCCAGAATCAATATGGACTGATATATCAATAGATTTCATCGAAGGGCTTCCCTCATCACAAGGAAAAGCACAAGCAAGGATGAAACAGTAATATGATCAATACAAATGCGAAAGAAAATTTTTAGTAGGAGATTGGGTCTTCATACTGCTCCAGCCGTACAAGCAAACATCAATCCAAACCAGAGCATCTATGAAGCTTTCACCTCGATTCTATAGACCCTACCAGATTTTGGAGTGCATCGGAGCAGTAGCATACAGATTGGACTTACCCGCCAGCTCCTGAATCTATTCAATCTTCCATGTATCATGTTTGAAGCTCAAGTTGGGACAACATAAGACAGCCCAAAGCCATCTACCAAATATGACTACCCAAGAAGAGCTCCAAACCCAACCAAGTGTCATTATTGATCGACGAATCGTGACTCGACGATGATGACCTACTACTGAAGTGTTAATAGAGTGGACGAACCTACCAGCAGAAGATACCACTTGGGAGAACTATAATGACTTGAAGATCAAATTCCCAGAATTTATGAAATGTTAGCCTCGAGGACAAGGCTGATTTGAAGAGGGCGGGTCTATTAGGACTCTAACTATGAGAGTCCTAATTTAATTTCATTGATAAGGGCATTCATGTAAATCCTATCTAGTTGACCCCTATTAAAGAGATGAAGAGGCCGACTAGATTAGGGTTAGGTTGCTTCTTAGAAAAGGAGTCCTATTAGAGAAAGAGTCCTATTAAAAGTGGGAGTCCTATTAGGGAAAGAGTCCTATTAGAATTAGGAGTCACACTAGAGAAGGAGTCCTAATTAGAAGTAGGAGTTGGATAGAAGTAGGAGTCTTGAGTAAGAGTCCTATTAGGAGTTAGGGTTTAGAAGCCCTATAAATAGCCATGTATTCACTCTCTTTTCGTTAAGGAATAGATCAATCTTTTAGCAGCCTTTGAGTAGCAACTTGGAGGAAGGAACCCCTATAGTATTCCAAGGAGGCCGATCCCCTATAGAGATCAACCCCAAGCTTAGAATCCGCTAGGGTTCTAACATTTAGATCTATGGTAGATTGCAGTAGAGATTTGATAGAATTCAGTGGAAGTTGCTGCCGATATGCGCTGTCTCATAAGAGCAGAATTGTTGTCAAAGAAACAATGGTTTCTCGATGAAATTTCTAGTGAGAACCCAGAAATTTGAGGAGGGGATTTGATAGCAGAATCTCAATTTAAATAACAGTAAGGATGACAACTTGGATCAAGAAAATTTTAACAACATAATAACAAAGAATTCGGTGCAAGTTGCGATAGTAGAATTCTCGTCCAAAAATTTCAGCGGTTTGTGATGAAAACTTGCAACAACACAGTAATGTTTCAGAGATGAATTCCATGATAGATCAATCCCAGATGAAAGCCAAGATGATCTATGAGGTGCTCAAGAAATTTTGTTCAAAAAGGATAGCAATAGATTGGTTTAAAGGCAGCAATATGCGGCTGAAATTTTCTGCAGTAATTCTTCATTCGTAAAGATGATAACTTTTGCAACGAAAGGAATTCACAGCAAGGGATAGATAGTAAGAGCCTTTTTTTTTATATTTTGAATGGCAAATTGCAGCAACAAAAGGTATTAGTGATAGGAGAATACATATCATTGATGCAATTGGAAGCGGTGGCAGTAGATTGATTTGATCTACGACAAAAGATGAAGGTAGAGACGACGACGTCAAGAGCAATTATGGTAATTGCTTGGTTGATGGTGGGCAGCAGGGATGGTAGCAAAAGCAACAAGATCGCTGCTCTAATACCAGATGATAGAACCCCAGAGGAATTCTATGTAGATTGATCTTGGAGAGGGATCCACCCTTGGAACGCTATAAGGGTTCCACCCTCCAAGTAGTCGGTCTTGTAGCTGTAAAGTAGATTGATCTTTTCCTTATTCTAAAAAGATGGAGGCTACATGCTTATATAGAACTCCAAACCCTAGCCCTGGGGCTGCTTCCTAAGTGAACTATCCAATTTGCCCTCAACCTTAGCCGACCGAACCAGTAACAAGGGTGGCAGCGGCTAAGTAGTCCAAAGGCCCAAATGTAAATCCTAGCCTCTCTTCTTTATAGGATAGAGGCGGCTAGGTGGGATTTATTACACTCTCATAGGGTTTTTATTAGCTGCTACATAGTTGAGTAGGACCCAACCCTGCTAGGGTCCTATCAGACCTGAAAACTTTAAAGGTTACGAGGCGATGCTCATTAAAGCTCCAACAAGTATCTATCCAGTTCAAGGGACAAGAAGAATTTAAAGACTAGCGTATATCAAAGATGATCTTTTTCTTCATTAGATGAATATGTAAGAACCAATAAGGATCAACACAACTCTGTCTACCCCACACCAGAGTCAAAGTCATTGGTGAGTTAAAGCAGCATGGCAGATTAAAGTTCGACGACTCAACAACAATAGTAGTGGAGGCAACTGGAAGCCGAGGGGCGCATCGCAACAGGAGTAGAAGATTGAAGATCCAGCAAAAGTAAGGAGTTACAACATCAACAAAGGCTTCAACGAGGACGTCGAAGGAATAAGTGAGGGAGAATGTCACGGACAAATTTTGGAAGGCTTGTCAAATGTGATATTTATAAATGTTCATGTCTTTTCGGATTGTTCATGAGTTGCCAAGTATATAAATGGTTGGTCAAAGGCTTAACAGCCTAATTTGAGGATTTGGTGGCCATGTAGGCTTGTACATAAAGTATGTGTTATATAAACATTTGTACTAGATTTCAGTCTGTAGTAGACTAATTTTATACCTTTGTTGTGAAACCATTATGAGCTTGTGATATCCATGGTTGAAATTTACATTGGCTATGAAGTGTTTACTGGGTTGCTTGTGGATCCCATGTGAAGCACTTTCTCTGTTCTGTCTTCTCTTTTGTAGGTCCTAAGGTATCGTAGGAGATTTCGGGGAGGTTGACCTTTGCGGACTAACACGCAATGGTGCCGCATGGCTTAGGCAAAACCAACTAAGTTCATGACAGCATGGTTGGCTAGTAATACCCTTGGCACAGGATTTTAAAAGCTAGTGTTCACCCACTGATATGCTCCCCATAGATCCCCTCGTGTACTTCGATCAGGACCATTCGAGCTTCGTCAGGGTCCAAGCACTATAGGAGAGGTAGGGTGAACAATCTTCAGTAGAGTCACTCGTTCATTTCACAATACCAATCTTGTACACGCCGAAGTCATCGGGCAGTGGCTTCGTCGGTCGGTAGTACCCCATCACTTTTATATTGTAGTATCTCCTGTATCCAAGTTGGATACAAATCGGCTAAGGCTACCTCCTCGGTTGCGATGTGCGGGTGGGAAGCTATTCGATCCCCGAGCTTGAGTGGGCATCGAAACCTGAGGCGAGCTTTGCCAACGTGTCGACCCATGAATTTTGATCTCGCGATACCGTCGACACCGTGAAGCACGGGAAATTGGTGGTGAGCCTTTTCGCCTTGATAAGGTATCTTGACATGTTCTGGTTCCAAGCCTCGTAGCCCTCGTTGATATGCTCGACCACTAGTTGTGAATTCGTGAAGACCTCGATGTCTTCGATCTGTAGTTCGGCGCCAAGCCTTAGCCCAACCAAGAGTGCCTTGTATTCTATTTCATTGTTGGTGGCCTTGAAGTCAAAGTGGAGGAGCGCTCGAACAATTGCCCGTCGGGACCTTTTAGCACGAGCCCTGCGCTGGCGCTCCTAGAGTTGGTCGAGGCATCTACACGCAGGCTCCATTTTCGCTCGGGATATTTGCTGACGCCATCCTCGGGTAGGGTTAATTCTAAGATGAAATCAGCGATGGCCTAGGCATTTATGGTGGCTCTCGGGAGGTACTGTATGTCGAACTATCCCAACTCGACCGACCACTTAAGTAGACACCCTGCAATGTCAAAATTAGAATTTGTCATAGTGGCTAGTCGGTTATTACCTTGATCGATTGGGCTTGTAAGTAAGTGTTAGGGATCGAGTGGCACTAAGAGGGGGGGGGGGTGAATTAGTGCAGCGGATAAAATGATAAATTTTCGGCGATTTAAAACAAGTTCGGAAACTTTCCTACGATGAAAACAACGTTTCGATTAAAACTGATTCGATTGCGTTTTAACTTAAAAGCATATGTAAGAAGATGAAGAGGAAGTGGAGTAAGTAAAGTAAAGGCTTGCAGCAATGTAAAGAAATGATTCTGAAATTTAAACACTCACACATTCAAGAACACCATGATGTATAGTGGTTTGGTCAAATGATCTACATCCACTCTTGAAGCCTTCACCGATGAGGCTCCCCTCTTTCACTGGTAAATCCTTTTGAAGGGGAAGGGCCAAATACTCCTCTTACAACCCTTTTACAAGAGTTTCACACTCTTACAAGTTTTCACAAAGAGAAGGAAATGAGGTGAACACTTAAGCAAATGAAGAACAAGACTTTCACAAGACTTATTTGCTCAAAATCTAACTCTAAAGGGTTACCCTTTCAGCTGAGAAAGGAAGGGTATTTATAGACTCAAAGAGGGTTCAAATTTGGGCTCCAAATTTAAACTCAATTTGAGTTTCCCGATGCTGGGGCGGTGCTATCGCCTGTCAGAGGCGATAGGCGGTGCTACCGCCTGTCAGTCTAGCAGACTGACACAGTAGGGGTGATACCACCGCCCCAGCTAGGCGGTGCTACCGCCTGGCTTTCCAAGCGCTGGGCGGTGCTACGCCAAAGACGCAATCTGGGGGCTGCTCTTGCCTAAACTAGTCAGTCTTTGGTTCGGTTTGGGCCAAAAAACTTTGGCCCAAACTAGTCCAAATCAAGGCCCAATGGCCCCTACTTTGGGTTTATAGGATTAACACCTAATCCTAACCCAAATTAATATGCTAACTATAAATTTAAAGACATTCATAAGCTATTATAAAGTCTGCAAGTCAAGTCTTATTCCGGTGAGCTTTCGGTGAACTTCCGATGGTCTTCCGATGAACCCTCGGAAACCATTCCGTGGACTCCCGGCATGCTCCCGGACTTTACGATGATCTTTGCGAGTTCCACCGAGCTTCTTTGGCAAGCTCCGATCTTTCTTGGTGAGTCTCTGCGAACTTCCGACGAACCTTTCGGTGAACTTTCGAAAACCCATCGACAAGCTCCCTACTCGTTCTCGGCCAGTTCCGGCAACACTCCCAACGAATCTTCAGACTTCCGTCGAACTCTTGAACTCCCAACCATCCATCACTCTTGTCTTCTAGCACTTTGTTTCACTTTACGTCTTTATCTTCATCATAGTTAATCCTGCACACAAACAAACAAACACTCTACTTTGATCTAGACAGTTATTACAACGCGAATTGTCTTTCAGTTGCCCAGTACGTCATTGGTCGGCGCTTCGTCCAATCCTTCGGCACATCGTCCTCTCTTGCGGTCCGTTGCCCAATCCACGGATGACCTCCGTAACCCCAATATCCTTGGCGCAACATGCATCTTGGCCCGATGCCCGACGTATGAAGCCTTCAGCCAATTGTCGACCGAACCTCCGGCTCGACATCCAATATCCAGACGTGATCACCTCCGGCACAATGTCAATTCCTCCAGCGTAAACTGTCTAATCTTGATCGATAGTAGACCTGCGTAACTCAAAACACAGTTAAACAATAAACCACAATCAATTAGTTTCATCATCAAAATCCGAGATTCAATAATCTCCCGCTTTTTGATGATGATAACTAATTGATGACTAACGGAGTTAACCATAACTCCCTAGAGTTTAACCAAACTCCCCCTATCAATATACCATTGATAGAAACCTTGGATTATCCTAAATCTAAGCAACATTCATCACAATATTAAGAGAATACAATAAAACCATCATGCAAATATATAAAATATTCAATTCAATGCATGAAGTTATCAATCTACTTCCCCCCCTATGTCATCAACAAAAAGGAGAAGTAACATCATAGCTATTTTTCAAGGATATGCAAATATTATAATCATACTAGTTACCAATCACATCATACAACATATATCACTTTAAGACATTCAATCATAGCAAGGTTTTTAAAGATAGCAATTCAACACTTGCTTTTTGTGTAAATTTGTAATTTATTTTTCTTGAAATTGTAAGATAGCAAATTTTGATATTCAAGTCCTTTTCCTCTTTTGTAGGCTAGCAAGATGGCAAGTTTGCACTTTGATTTCTTTGTGATATGTCAAGCTAGCAATTTTCTTCCTCTTGAATGAGCTAGCAAATTAATCATACAAGCTAGCAATAAATCTTCTCCCCCTTTGATTTTATCAAAAAGAAGGGAAGAATATAATTCTTTTCCCTTTACATGAATGCTTCCATCATGACAAAATAACAAATTTCCATCATGAATTTTTAACATATCAAGTCATGAATTCAAGGAAGTCATAAACAAATCATGGTATGAGAAAAATTTATGACAAGCAAGTAAGCAATAATGATAAGCTAGCATACTTTGCGATACGCAAACTAGCTCCCTTTTAATTTTTCTCTTTTGCAACTAAGTTTCCCTTTTGCAAGCCATCAACTTTTTGTTTGCAATGAGCTAGTAATTTTTGTAAAATTTATAATATTTTAAAACTGCAAGCTCATGAGTTAAAAAAAATAATGCAACTTTGTAATTTCTTTCTCATTTTGAGAAGTACAAGTTTTGCCTTTTGCAAGTTCTAGCTAGCTATGTTTGCCACTTTCACTTGTGATACATAAGCTAGCAAGCTAACTCCCCCTTTGTCACTATCGAAAAGAAGGGATGAATAATATTTTAATAAAATAATTTTGCATCAATCAATATTTTAATTTTTTTATGATGCATACAAATCATAGATGCAAAGAATTTATGAAAGATATCAATATGAAATATCAATAAGGATCAACACCAAAAGACATCATTCATGATTCATCATAAAGCAAATTTCATTTATGTCAAATGTTCAATTTACCACATAAGGCAAAGAAATCTTGTCATTTCTAAATCATAAAATATATGACATCAAGGCTCATGATTCATTTAAAAAGATATACCACAAAGAGTAACTTGATTCATGCATAAGAATTCCAAGTATCAAATATCAAAATATCATGACTTGGATTATGATAAAGCTCATTCAAGTTCGAATCATCAAAATCATTAACATAGTTTGTGAGATTCAGAAATGACATAAACTTGAATTGTTTTCCTCTTTGGTAAATGACAAAAAGAAGCAATCATAGAGGAGAATATTTTGATTCTCAAAAATATCTCAAGTCAAGAATTCAAGGTCATGATTTCAAGAGATCAAGAGAGGAGTCATAAAATCATTCAAACTCATTTTGTCAACTCGAAACTCATAATCAAAATCATTTTAGAGATTTAAAATGCTAGCCATATGCATTAATCATGACAAGTGATATATCAAAAGTCTACATCAATATTTCAATTATCAAGTCATGAAGCATACAAAGTGGTATTGAAACATGAGAGAAAAGTTCAAATTGCACATATAATATTTCAATCATCAAAACATATTTTCTCAAATTGAGTATCAATAAGTTAAGAGAAAATAATTTATATTTTTCTTCATATAACATGGAAGAAACATAAGAGAGTATAGAGATAAAAACTCAAGTTATCAAGATAATGATCTCATAAAAGTAATTCAAAGATATAGTTTCGCGAAACAAGAGATAAGTTATATTTCATTTGAAAAATTCTCTTTTCAAGTAATTCTTTTCATCTAAATATGCCTTTGTCTTTATATGCCAAGATAAGCATAAAAGTTCAAGATGTAAAGGCAAAATCTCATAAGGCATCATCAAGACAAAAATGTAACACATTATTTCAAGACATGAGATTCAATATATCATGATAATATGTTTCATTTTAAGTTATTTGTTTCATGTAAGTGTATTCAAGTTTCAAAAGATGAGTATCAAATTTAAAACCAAAACATGAGTTTGTCATCAAGATATAACACCTTTAAATTCTCATGATAAAATCATCAAGCATGACAACAAACTTTTAATATTTTTATTTTATCATTATCAATGATGATTTCATAAGATATATTCAAATATTTATTCGGAAGCCATCATTGTATAAATTCAAAATACAAATTTGTCATTAAACCCATCAAGATCAAATGCATCATACATAAAATATCATGATAGTGCATTTTCTCATTTATATGTGTTTCATTTAAAGTGATTTAATCCTTCATATGAGTATACTCATGTTTTTTCTACAAGTCCAAAAAGCAAGTTTCAAGAGAAATTATTAAGACTGAAAACATGAGACATATATTTTTCATGAGATTCATCATGATTATTTTCAAGAAATTTACACGATTCATGAATCCATTTATCTCAATAGAATGGAAAATGCATTTTCATTTCATACAATTGTTTTCATGTGAGCATATTCAAATCTTTTTATGAAAACATGTATTAACAAAATATAAGTTTAGTCATAAACTCGTCAAGACTAAACACATCAAAAATAAAACATCATGATAACACATTTCAATTTTTATGTGTTTTATTTTATGTTGTTGGTCTCATTTAAGCATGTTTAAGCATCATATAAATTCAAAATCATTATCAAAGCCATGTTCAAATTTTTGCCAAAATTATGCATCTATTTATAAATTCAAAAAATAAGTTTCATCATCATAATATGACACTTTATTACTTCAAAAGCTTATGCATGATATAAAATCGTCAAGCATCATGAAAAGCAATAAAAACATTAAGATACACATACGTTGATTAATCATAATAGGTGTACAATCATTATCACAAATCATCATTCATAATGTTGCATACATCATTCATCAAAAAATTTACTTTTCAAAAATCCTAGAAAGAAAAAGCATAAAATAAAATTTTATTTCCTACTAACTAGGTTAAGCACTCAAGAAAAAAAACATCATGTAATTTCATAACAACTCAAGGGAGTTAAGTTACTTACCTCATTAACGAAGCCCATTAAAGCGTAGTTTGCTTCTTCTTTCCTTGATTCTTCTCGGTGAGCCTTCTTCTTCTTCATTGGTCTCTTCCTCCGTTCAAGTTCATTGTTGATTTTAGATTTTTGTTTAATGAACTTATTAAAATCGATTAAAGGTTCAAAGTCCTCTTCATTGTCCTCATCACTTGAGTCATCACTCAAGTGGCATTCTTTTGTTCGAAGTTCAAAAACCTTGTTATTCTTTAGAAGGTGGTTTAAATGTTCATCATGTTCATCATGTTCCAAGAGTGTCATTTCATAGGTCATTAATGATCCGAATAGTTCTTCAAGTGAATAATCATTCAAGTTTTTAAACTCTTGAATAGCCGTAATTTTTGGATCCCAACTCTTTGGGAGGGATCTTAAAATCTTGTTAGTGAGTTCAAAGTTAGAAAAATATTTACCAAGATTTTTTAAGCTATTGACAACATCCGTGAACCGGGTGAACATATCGTCAATAGTTTCACTTGGTGTCATTCGGAAGAGCTCAAAATCATGCAATAAGAGGTTCACTTTCGAGTCTTTAACTCTACTAGTTCCCTCATGCGTGATTTCAGGAGTTCGCCAAATGTCAAAAGCCATTTCACACATAGAAATCTGATTAAATTTATTCTTGTTTAAGATGCAAAATAAGGCATTCACAGCCTTTGCATTCAAGGAAAAAGATTTTCTCTCTAAGTCCGACCATTCATTCGTCGGTTTAGAGGGAAGTTAAAAACCGTTTACAATAATGTTCCATAAATCTAAGTCCATTGAAAGTATGAAAACTCTAATTCGAGATTTCCAATAAGTGTAGTCTGATCCATTAAAGAACGGTGGACGAAAAACCGAAAAGCCCTCTTGAAAGCCAAAAAGAGCCATTTCTCATGGGTGTAAATCTGAAAAAGAAAGAACGTGGCTCTGATATCAATTATTAGGGATCGAGCGGCACTAAGAGGGGGGGTGAATTAGTGCAGCGGATAAAATGATAACTTTTTGGCGATTTAAAATAAGTTCAGAAACTTTCCTACGATGAAAACAATGTTTCGATTAAAATCGTTTCGATTGCGTTTTAACTTGAAAGCATATGTAAGAAGATGAAGAGGAAGTGGAGCAAGTAAAGTAAAGGCTTGCAGTAATGTAAAGAAATAATTCCAAAATTTAAACACTCACACATTCAAGAACACCACGATATATAGTGGTTCGGTCAAATGACCTACATCCACTCTTGAAGCCTTCACCGATGAGGCTCCCCTCTTCCACTAGTAAATCCTTTTGAAGGGAAAGGACCAAATATCCCTCTTACAACCCTTTTACAAGAGGTTCACACTCTTACAAGTTTTTACAAAGAGAAGGAAATGAGGTGAACACTTAAGCAAATGAAAACCAAGACTTTCACAAGGCTTATTTGCTCAAAATCTAACTCTAAAGGGTTACCCTTTCGGTTGAGAAAGGAGGGGTATTTATAGACTCAAAGAGGGTTCAAATTTAGGCTCCAAATTTGAACTCAATTTGAGTTTCCCGGTGATGGGGCAGTGCTACCGCCTATCAGAGGCGGTGCTACCGCCTATCAAAGGCGGTGCTACCGCCTGTCAGTCTGGCAAACTGACACAGCAGGGGTGGTACCACCACCCCAGCCAGGCGGTGCTATCGCCTGGCTTTCCAAGCGCTGGGCGGTGCTACCGCCTAGCTATGCTGGTTCGGTTTGGGCCAAAAAACTTTAGCCCAAACTAGTCCAAATCAAGGCCCAATGGCCCCTACTTTGGGTTTATAGGATTAACACCTAATCCTAACCTAAATTAATATGCTAACTACAAATTTAAAGACATTCCTAAGCTATTACAAAGTCCGCAAGTCAAGTCTTCTTCCGGTGAGCTTCCGGCGAACTTCCGACGGCCTTTCGATGAACCCTCGAAAACCATTCCGTGGACTCCCGGCAAGCTCTTGGACTTTATGATGATCTTAGCGAGTTCCACCGAGCTTCTTTAGCAAGCTCCGATCTTTCTTGGCAAGTCTTCGCGAACTTCCGACGAACCTTCCGACGAACTTCCGAAAACCCATCGGCAAGCTCCCTACTCATTCTCGGCCAGTTCCGGCAACACTCCCAACGAATCTTTAGACTTCCGTCGAGTTCTTGAACTCCCAACCATCCATCACACTAGTCTTCTGGTACTTTGTTTCACTTTACGTCTTTATCTTCATCGTAGCTAATCCTGCACACAAACAAACAAACACTCTACTTCGATCTAGACAGTTATTACAACGCGAATTGAATTTCAGTTGCCCAGCACGGCATTGGTCAGCGCTTCGTCCGATCCTTCGGCACATCATCCTCTCTTGTGGTCTATTTCCCAATCGGCGGATGAACTCCGCAACCCCGATATCCTTGGCGCAACATGCATCTTGGCCCGATGCCCAACATACGAAGCCTTCAGCAGATTATCGACCGAACCTCCGGCTCGACATCCAATATCCAGATGTGATCACCTCCGGCACAACGTCAATTCCTCTAGCGTCAACTATCTAATCTTGATCGATAGTAGACCTGTATAACTCAAAACATAGTTAAACAATAAACCACAATCAATTAGTTTCATCATCAAAATTTGAGATTCAACAGTAAGGTCATAGCTTTCGAGCCGTCAGAACGAGTGCCAAAGCCAGCTTCTCGATCGGTGAATATTGCTCCTCGGGTCCGCTCAACACGTGGCTGGTGTAATAGATCGGCCGTTGGGCTCTAGAGTCTTCCTTGATTAGGACGAAACTGACCACCTACTCAGAGGTAGCCAAGTAGAGACTAAGGGGCTCTCCCGACAAGACTATGGCGAGGCGAGGGAGCTCGACCATATGTTCTGTGATCCGCACGAAGGCTTCTTTGCATTCTTGCATCCACTCGAAGCTATTCGATCTCTTCAGGGCTCGGAAAAATGGGAGGCATTTGTCACCCGATCTGGATAGGAACCGAGATAAGGCGACAAATCTCCCGGTCAGCCGCTGCACCACTTTGAACATTTTTGTTGGGGGGGGGACTTGCATACCGATGAAGGCTTGGATCTTTTCTGGGTTCGCGTCGATCCCTCGTTGGTGGATGATGAAGATGAGGAACTTGCTTGAGTCAATGCCAAAAGTACATTTGGCAGGGTTAAGGCACATGCCTAACCTTCATAGTGTAGCGAACACCTTGACGAGATCTGTCAGGTGTGTCAGGGCTGACCTGCTTTTGACGATCATGTCGTTGACATATACCTTCATGTTTCGCTCGATCTGGTGGGCAAACATCTTATTTACCATTCTTTGGTACATGGCTCTGACATTCTTCAACCCGAACGACATAACCTAATAGAAGTAGACTCCTTGGTCGGTGATGAAGGCGGTATTCTCCTGGTTCTTGGGCGCCATCTTGATCTGGTTGTATCCCGAGAAGGCGTCCGTAAACGAAAGAAGCTCATGTTCAAAGGTTGCATCAACTAACTGATCAATCCTTGGGAGCGGGTATCAATCATTCGAGCATGCCCGGTTAAGGTCAGTATAGTCAACGCACATCCTTCAGCTTCCATTAGATTTTTTAACGAGAACTACATTCGATAACCATTGGGGATACTTGTCCTCAGCGATAAATCCCACTGCCAATAGCTGCTCTACCTCATCATGAACTGCTTGTTATCAATCAGGAGCCAGTCTCCTGGGCTTCTGCTTCATCGATTGGGCCTCGGGAGAGATATTCAAGTAATGCTACGCTACTCCTCGGTCAATCCCGGGCATGTCTGTCATCGACCAAGCAAAGATATCGACATTGTTGGTTAGAAAATCGATGAGCTGCACTCGCTCTTGCTCCGGGAGGTCCGACCCAATCTTGACAACCCAGTCGAGTCGATCTTTGTTGAGTGGTACTTCCAGCATGTGCCCGATCGGCTCGGGGTGTTTGGGTGGCTTTGTGGCTTCCCATGGGTCAACCAGCGATTATTCATACCTCAGCTTTTTGGGCAATGAGATCGTCGTCTAGTAACATTGCCTTAACTCTCGAGGATCACCCCTCACCTCTCCGACCCCAGCTCGGGTTGGGAACTTGATTGTCCGATGGTAGGTGGAGATGATGGCCCTGAACTTGTTGAGAGTTGGTCAGTTCATAATTGCATTATATACCAAAGGGAGCTCCACTACCATGAAGGTTGTCATGGCTGTCTTTGACCGTTGCTCCTCTCCTAGGGTTATTGAGAGGATGATCATCCCAAGGGGGAGACCAAGTCTCGCCATGAACCCGGTGAGTGCTGAACGCATCCGCCAGGGCCTCCTTGAACAAGTCGAGCTTTTGGAAGGCGTCGAGGTAAAGGACGTTTGCGGAACTCCCTGTGTCTACCATGACCCTCTTGATGTGGGCGTTAGCGATTCTAGCTGATATCACCAACGCATCATCATGATCAGGATGATCAGCTTCTTTGGTTCTATGTCGTGCTATTGCTTCGGGCCCCTCTCCATGGCTGCATGGGCGTAGGCCTTTCGCCCCAACATGTTGTCGCCTCCCGAGGTGGGCCCGCTCGTGATTACGTCGATCTATCTCTCGACGGGCCCCATAGGCTGTGGTGATGGGTCCTGCTCACCTTTATGTAGCAATCGAGATGTCCCTAACGGATGAGCTCCTCGATTTGCTACTTCAGGTCTCGACGTTTCTCAATGTCATGACCGTAATCTCGATGGAACCGGTAGTACTTAGTACTAGTCATATTTGCCCTGCAAGCTAATCACATGAGTGATGACACGTGTGACTTGATATACACTCTTTCTTTTGCTTATTATTATTAGGTATTTTATCACTTTATCTTGCATGTTGCATATATTGTGATGTCTATGGATCTGTGCAATAGGAGTCGGATCGTAATGAGATCACAATAATAAGACCGATTCACCTTTAAACACGGATCCTAAATAATCTTAGTCATAGGTTACTCAAGAAGGACATCGAGATAACCGGATAGACTTGTGTATTATATACCTGTCTATATGATGGAGGCGATTGGTCTCATAGTTGCTCATGTGTGGACACTAAGGATACAGTACATGTGCTCATCGGAGAATGAGTTCATTTATTGATCTGCCCACCAAATGTTGGATGGTTGATGATACCTTATTATCAAATAGCTATTCTAAAGTTCTAGTAGTGTATCTGGTCTTTAGACTTGAGACACTATGAATGTCCTGTATGAGTACTTCACTCTTTGATATGAGACTTATAAGTTTGGAAGCTTTAGACCTAATACAGTCGGTTATTGGGAGTGGTAGCTAACCTTATAAGGGCTATTAAGTATAAATAGAGGATCATCCGCTCTCGGTATCATGAGAGAAATATCACATGTGTTCTTGCTCAAATAAATCCTTGGCTAAGGTTGTTCGGATTAAAAGAGAAAGAGTTCTCCCAGAGAATCCGATTAGAGCGAGACTCGAGAAGAGACCATATGGGCCTGACAACACCATGCCCGGTATAGGGTCTTTGGGATATTAGATGGATGAGAGACTATATGTACATGGTAACTGAGGATAGATAGGTCTACAAGATTGGATTCCCCTGTATCGTTTGGGGACTACGGCGCAGTGGCCTAGTACGTCCGCAATCAATGAGTCGGGTGAATTATTATGGAGATAATAATTCATTGAGTTACAAGGAGTTCTGACAAATATGACTCATGACCAGTTTGATATTGGGCCTAGATGATCGCACACATATGGTAGGTGTCACGACGAGTAGATGTTTAGACATGAGATATCCGTCGAAGCCCCTATCTTATTGGATATCCGTTAAGCCCATAAATTATTGGATCCTAAGATGAGATCCAATAAGAGCTAATAAGAGATTATTGGGTAGAGACCCACTAATCTAAAAGGCTTGGGTAAGATGAAGATCCAATACCCAACAGGGCAAGATCCATTAGGGTTAAATTGACAGGGGACCTCCATAAATATGAGGGAACCAAAGGCCCATAGTGCTAGTCATATGTGCCCTGCAAGCCAATCACATGAGTGATGAAACTTATGATTTGATATATACTCTTTCTTTTTTCTTATTATTATTAGGTATTTTATCACTTTATCTTGCGTGTTGCATATATTGTGATGTCCATGGATCTGTGCAATAGGAATCGGATCGTGATGAGATCACGATAATGAGACAGATTCACCTTTAAACACAGACTCTAAATAATCCCAGTTATATGTTACTCGTAAGGGACATCAAAATAACCGGATAGACTAGTGTGTTGTATACCTATCCATATGATAGAGGTAGCTGGTCTTATAGCTACTCGTGTGGAGACACTAAGGATACAGTACAGGTGCTCATTGCAGAATGAGTTCACTGATTGATCCGCTTACGGAATGCTGGATGGTTATTGATACCTCACATTAGACAATGATTCCGTAGTCCCAATAGTGTATTTGGTCCTTAAACTTGAGACACAAGAATGTTCTATATGAGTACTCCACTCTTTGATACCGAACTTATAGGTTTGGAAGTTCCAGATTTAGTACAATCGATTATTAAGAGTGGTAGCTAACCTTACAAGGGCTATTGAGTGTCAATAGAGGATCATCCGCTCTCGGTATTATGAGAGGAATATCCCATGTATTCTTGCTCGAACAAATCCTTAGCCAAGGTTATTTGAATTAAGAGAGAAAAAGTTCTCTGGGAGAATCCGATAAGAGCAAGACTCGAGAAGACACCGTATGGGCCTAACAGCACCATGTCCGGTATAGGATCTCTAGGATATTAGATGGATGAAGGACTATAGATGCATGGTAACTAAGGACAGATAGGTCCAAAGGATTGGATTCCCCTGTATCGTTTGGGGACTGTGGCGTAGTAGCCTAGTACATCCGCAGTCGATGAGTCGGGTGAATTATTATGGAGATAACAATTCACTAAGTCAGAAGGAGTTCTGACAAGTATGACCCACGGCCAGCTCGATATTGGGCCTAGAGGGTCACACACATATGAGAGGTATTACGACGAGTAGAGATTCGGATATGAGATATCCGTCGGAGCCCCTATCTTATTGGATATCCAATAAGCCCCTGAATTATTAGATCCTAAGATGAGATCCAATAAGAACTAATAAGAGATTATTGGGTAGAGACCCAATTAATCTAAGAGGCTTAGGTAATTTGATAGAGATCCAATACCCAATAGGGCAGGATCCATTAGGGTTTACATGGGGCCTCTATAAATAGGAGGGAATTGAAGGCTCATAAGCTGGGGTTCTCTCAATAGCCACCTTCTATTCTCCTATACCCAAAAGAGGAGCATCGTCGCAGTCTCTACTGTGCGGATACCTCTAGAAAGGAGGACGCTTGACCTCCTTCATCCATCCCTACAGATCTGTAGGAACTTAGGGATATACGATCTCCCTGGGTACTTTCTTTTACACATGCAGTTTTCAAATTCGTGGATTTGTTTTTGACGCACCGATATTCACATAACGATGGAACCTTTTATGAAAATCCAAGATTTTTATTTTTTGTTCTTTCGCTGCGCATGAGATGTCGCCCCCCCTTGGATTTTCCAATAGTGGTATCAAAGCCAGGTTGTTCATGCGAAGATCAGATCTTAAACTATATGTGTTGTGATTTAGAATAGATTTTATTATCAAAATCATTGGAGCAAAAGATGAGGAAGGGCAGCAAGTGTTGCAGCCCTTACTGCACTCGCACAACGGTCGAAAGGTTGCTTGCAGCCTTACTGCCTGCAGCGGCGGCGGCGATAGGTGGCCGGCGGCCAAACCCCAATAGCAGTCCCTGAGGGGAGGGCGGCACCGGGTGCGGCGGCTTGCCCGCAAAGGTGGGCGATGCTTGGCCCGTCAACTTGCCCACAAAGTCGGGCAACGCCTGCAAGGCCCCTGTGGGTGGCACTCGCGGCGGTAGTGCTGCCTGCGGGCTGCACTCGCATGGTGGCGGCACCGCAGCAGAGCTGCCGCGCGCCAATGGTGGTCGCTCACGCAGCGGCGCGCCGATCGGGGCGTGCTCATGGCGATGTGCCGCCGTCTGCAGGGTGGCGGTGACCGCAACGCAGCAGGCAAAAATTAGGGATAAGGGTTTTTGGGCAAAAGAAAGTTTTGCCCCTCAGAATTTCAGAAATTTTGATTTCTATCCTTTTTGATAGAATGACCAAAATACCCCTCATAATTTTAGAAATTTCCTTTATATCTCTGCTTTCAAAAATATATTTATTAATTAAATAGTTTAATTAACTATTATTATTTATCTAGTAGTCCTATATAATAACATATACAGGTGATGTATGATATGGACAAATGATCATGAACCATGTGATGTGATGTGATGTGTGTACATGTGATTATTATTATTGGGGCCTACGAGCCTCTATTTTTTCTCGTTTATTGTTGGGCATACGTGCCTATAATTATGTTGTAATTACATGAGAAGGCACAACGGGAGTGTGGAAGCGATAGCGGAACCCACGAGACCGAGACGGACGATCCAACGCATGGAGATACGTTGAGATGCCGATGGAACCGACAAAGTAAGATGGATGATCACAGGGCATGGAGATGCATCGATGCACTCATAGATCTTGATATGAGTGATTGAGCCCACTAGCTCGGGCCTAATCACATTAAGATGTGGTCCATGATCATCTGGTGTGATTGTTCATATGATGTATGATTGGTATATATTAGATATGTATATACCTACTAGATATGTATATATATTTGCATGTGGTGTAGATATATAGCAAATATATATGTATGTGACACATTATATTAGGAGACCAAATCAAAAATCTCTTTTATTAATAATATTAAATCGGTAAACGTGAGGTAATTAGATTGACCCACGTGGGCTTCCACGTTATAGGTAGGGACTGATTTCTGGTGTAGGTTGAGTTGATCGAGTCCCTTGAGACTCACCTATATCGTGATTCGCTATCTTATCTACGACATAGAAATATCACTGATGACCTGAGGAAATGGTATGCTTGGTCAAGTCCCTCGAGAGTATATCATCAAATCAGACTCATCTTGTAACGATGGTGATGACTTAATCGAACATCATGGTTGGTCGAGTCCCTCGAGACCATGGTGGTTCGGAGGCCAAACAAGACGGGAATCACAAGGAGTTGTGATTGGCAAGAGTTACATACCTTTACGGGCTTAACGTGATTAGTCGAGTCCCTTGAGATTACGTTAAGATGCCGATTGGATCCCGATCCCCATTAGAGATCCACCGGGGGTCTTCGATTCACATACCGGATATTGTTGTGTGTCTCGTAAAAAATTAGTGGAAGTACATTAAGATAGAAGTCCTTATCTTAACTGTTTAATTTTTACAAAGTCTGCATGTTATTTATTTCTGCTATATTTTTAATTTCAAAAAAATATCATTTTCTAATCCTTTATGTGGCATAATTGATGCCAACCGCCTTAGTGGTCCAAATTATATGGATTGGCTTCGCAATCTAAGAATTGTTCTCACGGTGGAGAAAATCACGTACGTCCTTGATACAGTGATCCCTACGCCCGACGAAGGGACAAGTGAGGATGAGATCTCTCATTATATGAAGTACATAGATGATTCCACTGTTGCTCAGTGTTATATGTTGGCCTCTATGACTACTGAGTTATAGAGATAGTATGAAAATATGGATGCTAATTCCATACTCCTGTATCTCCGCAAACTGTTTGAGGAATATGGAAGAACTCAATGATATGAGATATCAAAGAGTCTTTTCCGTGCTAGAATGATTGAGAGGACACCGGTTCAGAACCATATCCTTAATATGATTGAGTAGATCAAGAATCTCATAGGTCTACGAATGGTCCTAGAGGATAACCTGTGTGTGGATCTTATGCTTCAGTCCCTACCAGATTTCTTTTCTCAGTTTATAATGAATTTTAATATGAACAAGCTTAAGGTGACTCTCCCAGAGCTCCTCAATATGTTGAGAGAAGCATAGAGCACCATCAAGAAAGAGAAGCCAGTTCTATATGTTGGTGAGACCAAAAAAAAAGGAAGGCTAAGAAGTCCCTTAGGACCTAGGAGATTGAAGAGAGGCGAGATGGACCTTAAGATGGACAATAGAGCAGAGGTTGCTACAGTGGCTATTGGCAAGGTCACCTTACATCTGTTTGGTGGAGCTATTATTGCATTAGATGCATGCTATTATATTCCTTGTATTATCAAAAATATTATTTTCATTTCATATTTGGCAGTTAATGGATATAAATTAGTTTTTGAGAACAATGGTTGTTTAATAGTATTAGATGATGAGATCATCACGAAAGGAACATTGTATAATGGTTTATTTATGCTGGATACAGCTCCACACATCATGAATGTAAGTGAGTCTAAGAGGAAATGAGAACACGTGAACAATGCATATCTGTGGCATTGTAGGTTAGGTCACATCGATGAGAGAAGGATTCAAAAGTTGCTAAAGAATGGATATCTAGATCCATTTGACTATGAGTCATATGCCACTTGCGAACCTTGCCTTCGGGGAAAGATGACTAACTCTCTGTCTATAGAAATGGAGATAGAGCCACTGAGTTGCTGGAACTCATACATAGTAATGTATGTGGTCCCATGTCGACTTATGTCATAGGTGGTTACTCCTACTTCATTACTTTCACTGATGATTTCTCAAGATACGAACATGTGTACTTGATGAAGTACAAGTCTGAGGCTTTTGAGAAATTCAACGAATATAAGAATGAAGTGGAGAACCAGACTGGAAAGAGTATTAAAACCCTTCGATCAGATCGAGGAGGTGAATACTTGAGTATAAAGTTTACCCAGTTCCTCAAAGACTGAGATTTTATCCCGGTGGACACCTCCTTATACACCGCAGTTTAATGGTGTATCAGAAAGGAGGAATCGCACACTGTTAGACATGGTGCGTTCTATGATGAGTTTCGATTCTGGGGATATGCCCTAGAGACCGCAGCTTACCTTCTGAACAGAATTCCAACTAAGTTAGTAGTATCTACTCCATATGAGATATAGAATGGGAAGAAGCCCGATCTTAAAGTTGTTAAAATTTGGGGGTGCCCTGGCCACGTCAAGAGACACAACCCCGACAAGTTGAAATCCAGGACGGAATGGTACAAGTTCGTGGGATACCCCAAGGAAACTTATGAGTATTATTTCTATCACCTTGTGGACCAAAAGGTATTTATAGCCAAGAGAGCAGTGTTCCTTGAGAAGGAACACATTCTTGGTGGAGACAGTGGGAGCATGATAGAGTTGAGCGAGGTTGGAGAACCTAGCTCAAGCATCATTCCATAGCCAGAATCTATTCAGGTACCTAGCACACAAGTTCCAACTTTACATAGGTCCGGTAGAGTATTTCATCCTCCTAAGAGATATGTGGGACATATCAAAAGAGAAGATGTTGAGAATATTGGTCCTCAGACCTACGAGGAGGTTATTATGAGCATGGGCTCCAGGAAATGACAAGAAGCCATAAATTCAGAAATGGATTCCATGTACTCCAACAAGGTTTCGAACCTGGTTGTTGCACCCGAGGGAATTGTACCCATTGGCTACAAGTAGATCTTCAAAAAGAAGATTAGAGTTGATGAAAAGATAGAGACCTATAAAGCAAGGCTAGTGGCTAAGTAGTATCGTCAAAGGCAAGGTATTGACTATGACGAAACTTTTTCACCCGCAGTCATGCTAAAATCTATTCAAATTCTATTAACTATTGCAACATACTATGATTATGAGATCTGGCAGATAGACGTCAAAATCGCATTTCTCAATGGCAACCTCGAGAAGGAGGTGTATATAATATAGCCTAAGGGATTCGTGTCCAGGGATAACCTAGACAAGGTGTGTAGGTTGCTTAGGTCCATCTATAGACTGAAGCAAGCTTTCCGAAGTTGGAACATAAGATTTGATAAGGCGATTAGATCTTATGACTTCATTTAGAATGAAGATGAGCCTTGTGTGTACAATAAGGTAAGTGGGAGTACTATCACCTTTTTGGTACTATATGTGGATGACATCCTGATCATTGGGAATGATGTGGGAATGCTCTCCATAGTAAAAGCTTGGCTATCTAGGCACTTCTCCATGAAGAAGTTAGGGGAAGCATCGTACGTATTGAGGATACGGATATATAGAGATAGATCCAAGAGGATGCTTGGTTTATCCTAATCTAGGTACATAGACACCATTGTCAAAAAGTTTAGTATGAAAAATTCCAATAGAGATCTCATACCAATGAGATATGGAATATCACTTTCTATGAGTATATCCCCAAAGACTCCTGAAGAAAGGGCACATATGGATAGGATATCATATGCCTCAGCGATAGGATCTATCATGTATGTTATGCTATGTACCAGGCCTGACATAGCATATGCTCTGAGTGTCACGAGTAGGTATCAGGCAGATCCAGGCTTGGAGTACTGGAAAATAGTAAAATGCATCCTTAAGTACTTGAGAAGGACTAAGAATCTTTTACTAGTATATGGATGCAGTAGCCTCTGAGTTGAGGGCTACACAGACTCGAGCTTCCAATCCGATATCGATAATAGCAAATCTAATTTAGGGTATGTGTTCACCCTGAATGGAGGAGCAGTATGCTAGAAAAGTTCAAAGCGAGACACTACTATTGAATCAACCATATAAGTGAAATACATTGTTATGACAGATGCTTAGATAATTGGATAGAGATCCAATACCCAATAGGGCAAGATCCATTAGGGTTTACAGGGGGTCTCTATAAATAGAAGAGAATTGAAGACCCCTAGGCTATGGTTCTTTTAGTAGCCACCTTCTATTATCCTCTACCCAAGAGAGGAGCATCGTCGTAGTCCCTACCGTGTGGATACCGCTAGAGAGGAGGATACTTGACCTCCTTCATCTATCCCTATAGATCTGTAGGAACTCAGGTATATATGATCTTCCTAGGTACTTTCTTTTACACATGCAGTTTTCGGATTCGTGGATTTATTTTTGATGCACCGATCTTCGCACGACTATGGAACCTTTCGTGGAAATCCAAGATTTTTATTTTTTGTTCTTCCGTTACCCATAAAATCACGTATAGTTTTTTGATTTTATGGGTTTTCATGCGTCAACTTTTGCACGACATTAAGAACCTCTATTTCTGCGGGAAATATGTTATTTTTGTTTTTGCTCTTCCACTGCGCATATGATGTCATCGCAGATTTCCTAACAAAAAGTATATAAGATATTGCTTTTATAATACTAAGAGTAGATGATCCTCTATCGACACTCAATTGCCCTCGTAAAGTTAACTACCATTCTCGATGACCGATTGTGCTAGATCTGAAAATTTCAGACCTATAAGTCTGGTATTAAAGAGTAAATTATTCATACAAGACATCCTTTATATCTCAAGTTTAAGGACTAGATATATAACTAGGACTACGGAATCACTGTTTGATAATAAGGTATCATTTGTTGAATCTCGGATTTTAATGATGATATCAGTTGATGAATTATTGATCTAATCCATATGTTAAGAAAAGTATTATAGGATTAACTATGATAATGAATAAGGCATAAAGCAGATGTCACGTGGTCGAGTCCATTAGATTATCCCATGTGGTCGGTAAACGTGAGACAATTAGATTGACTCACGTGGCTTTCCATCATTATAGGTAGGAACCAATTCCCGGTATAGGTTGAGTTGGTCGAGTCCCTCGAGGCTCACCTATATCGTGATTTGCTATCTTATCTATGACATAGAGATGTCACCAGTGACTTGAGGATATGGTATTCTTAGTCGAGTCCCTCGAGGGTATATCATCGAATCAAACTCATCTTGTAATGATGGTGATGACTTAACCGAACAGCATGGTTGGTAGAGTCCCTCGAGACCATGGTAGTTTGAAGGCCAAATAGGACGAAAATCATAAGAAGTTGTGATTTACAAGAGTTGTCTACATTTACGGGCTTAACGTAATTGGTCGAGCCCCTCGAGGTTACATTAAGATGCCGATTGGATCCCGATCCCCACTAGAGATCCATCGGAAGGTCTTCGATTCATATACCAGAGGGTGTTGTGTGTCTTGTAAAAAATTAATAGGAGTAGATTAAGATAAAAGTTCTTATCTTAACTGTTTAATTTTTGTAAAGTCTGCATATTATTTATTTCTGCTACATCTTTAATTTCAAAAAAATATCGCTTTCAAATCCTTTATGTGGCATACTTGATGCCAACCGCCTCACTGGTCCAAATTATACGGATTGGCTTTGCAATCTGAGAATTATTCTCACGGTGGAGAAAATCGCGTATGTCCTTGATACAGTGATCCCTATACCCGATGAAGGGGCAAGCGAGAATGAGATCGCTCGTTATGTGAAATACATAGATGATTCCACTCTTGCTTAGTGTTATATGTTGGCCTCTATGACTCCTGAGTTATAGAGACAGAATGAAAATATGGATGTAAATTCCATACTCCTACATCTCCATAAACTATTTGAGGAATAGGAAAGAACTCAATGATATGAGATATCGAAGAGTCTCTTCCGTACCAAGATGACTGAAGGGACATTAGTTCAGAACCATGTCCTTAAGATGATTGAGTAGACCGAGAAACTCACAAGCCTAGGAATGGTCCTAGAGGATAATCTGTGTGTGGATCTTATGCTTCAATCCCTACCAGATTTCTTTTCTCAGTTTATAATGAATTTTAATATGTACAAGCTTGAGGTGTGCCTCCCAGAGCTCCTCAATATATTGAGAGAAGTAGAGTGCACTATCAAGAAAGAGAAGCCAGTTCTTTATGTTGGTGAGACCATAAAGAAAAAGAAGGCTGAGAAGTCCCTTAAGAAGGGCAAGGGCAAGAGCAAAGGCAAAATGGGAAAGAAAAAGTTTGTTAGGAAAGACCTAACAAAGGACAAAGGCCAGTGCTTCCACTGTGGCAAAGATGGGCACTGGAAGAGGAACTGCAAAGAGTGCCTTGCAGAGAGGGCAAAACAGAAGCATGGAGAAGCTTCAGGTACATTCACGATCAGTCTCTATTTGTTAGAATTTTATGATAACACATGGGTATTGGATACCGGGAGTACTTATCATATTTGTAATTCGTTATAGGTTTTAGCAGGACCTAGGAGATTAAAGAGAGGTGAGATAAACCTCAAGATGGGCAATGGAGCAAAGGTTGTTGTAGTGGTTATTGGCAAGGTCACCCTACATCTGCTTGGTGGAGCTATTATTGCATTAGATGCATGCTATTATGTTCCTTCTATTATCAAAAATATTATTTCCATTTCATATTTGACAGTTAGTAGATATAAATTAGTTGTTGAGAATAATAGTTGTTCAATAGCATTAGATGATGAGATCATCACGAGAGGAACGTTGCATAATGGTTTATTTTTTATGGATACAGCTCCACACATCATGAGTATAAGTTAGTCTAAGAGGAAACGAGAAGTGGTAAACAATGCATATCTGTAGCATTGTAGGCTAGGTCACATCTATGAGGGAAGGATTCAAAAGTTGCTGAATAATATGAGTCATATGTGACTTGCGAACCTTGCCTTCAGGGAAAGATGACTAACTGTTCATTTAGTGGAACTGGAGAGAGAGCCACTGAGTTATTGGAACTCATACATAGTGATATATGTGGTCCCATGTCGACTCATGTCATAGATGGTTACTCCTACTTCATTACTTTCACTTACGATTTCTCAAGGTATGGACATATGTACTTGATGAAGTACAAGTCTGAGGCTTTTGAAAAATTCAGGGAATATAAGAATAAAGTGGAGAACCAGATTGGAAAGAGTATTAAAACCCTTCGATCAGATCGAGGAGGTAAATACTTGAGTACAGAGTTCACCCAGTTCCTCAAAGACCATGAGATTTTATCCCAATGGACACCTCCTTATACATCACAGCTCAATGGTGTATCAGAAAGGAGGAATCATACCCTGTTAGATATGGTGCGTTCTATAATGAGTTTCATCGACCTACCCATCTCATTCTAAGGATATGCCATAGAGACCGCAGCTTATCTTTTGAACAGAATTCTAAGTCAGTAGTGTCTACTCCATATAAGATATGGAATGAGAAGAAGTCTAATCTTAAGGTTGTTAAGATTTGGGGGTACCCTACCCACGTCAAGAGACAACCCCGATAAGTTAGAATCCAGGACGGAACGGTGCAAGTTCGTGGAATACTCCAAAAAAAACTTATGAGTATTATTTCTATCACCATGAGGACCAAAAAGTCTTTGTAGCCAAGAGAGCAGTGTTCCTTGAGAAGGAACACATTCTTGGTGAAGACAATGGGAGCATGATAAATTTAAGCGAGGTTGGGGAACCTAGCTCAAGCAGTGTTCCACAGCTAGATACCTAGCACACAAGTTCCAACTTTACGTAGGTCTAGTAGAGTATCCCATCCTCCTGAGAGATATGTGGGACATCAGAAGAGAAGATGTTGCGGATATTGATCCTCAGACCTACGAGGAGTCTATTATAGGCATAGACTCCGGGAAATGGCAAGAAGCCATGAATTCAGAAATGGATTCCATGTACTCTAACAAGGTTTAGAACTTGGTTAATGCACCCGAGGGTATTGTACCCATTGGTTGCAAATGGATCTTTAAAAAGAAGATTGGAGTAGATAGAAAGGTAAAGACTTATAAAGCAATGCTAATGGCTAAGGGGTTTCATCAAAGGCAAGGTATTGACTATGATGAAACTTTCTCACCCGTAGTCATGCTAAAATCCATTCGAATTCTATTAATTATTGCAGCACACTAAGGTTATGAGATTTGACAAATGGACGTCAAAACCATATTCCTCAATGGTAACCTCAAGGAGGAGGTGTATATGATACAACCTGAGGGATTCGTGTCCAGGGATAACCCAGATAATGTGTGCAGGTTGCTTAAGTCCATCTATGGACTGAAGCAAGCTTTCCGAAGTTGGAACATAAGATTTGATGAGGCGATCAAATCTTATGACTTCGTTAAGAATGAAGATAAGCCTTGTGTGCATAGGAAGGTAAGTGGGAGCGCTATCACCTTTTTGGTGCTATATGTGGATGACATCCTAATCATTGGGAATGATGTAGAAATGCTCTTCACAGTAAAAGCTTAGCTATCTAGACACTTCTCTATGAAGGACTTGGGGGAAGCATCTCGCATATTAAGGATACAGATCTATAGAGATAAATCTAAGAGGATGCTTGGCTTATCCTATTCCAAGTACATAGACACCATTGTCAAAAGGTTTAGCATGAAAAATTCTAAGAGAGGTCTCATACTAATAAGGTATGAAATATCACTTTTTAGGAGTATGTCCCCAAAGACTCTTGAAGAAAGAGCACACATGGATAGGATACCATATGCCTCAACGATATGGTCTATCATGTTTATATGCTATACTATATACTAGGCCTGATATAGCATATGCTCTGAGTGTCCTGAGCAGGTATCAGGTAGATTCAGGCTTGGAGCACTAGAAAGTAGTAAAGTGTATCCTTAAGTACTTGAGAAGAACTAAGGATCTTTTACTGATATATGGAAGCAGTAGCCTCAGGGTTGAGAGCTACACGGACTCAAGCTTCTAGTCCGATGTCGATGATAGCAAGTTTAATTTAGGGTATGTGTTCACCCTGAATAGAGGAGTATTATGCTAGAAGAGTTCCAAGCAAGACACTACTGCTGACGCAGAGTACATTGCTACAACAGAGGCAGCAAAGGAGGGAGTCTGGATGAAGAAGTTCATCACATATCTAAGAGTCATGCCAAACAGCGAGGAGCCGATTCCCTTATATTACGATAATAACGGGGCCATTGCTTAATCAAAGGAACCCATGTGTCATCAGAAGTTAAAACACATTCTGAGGAGGTTCCACTTGATAAGAGAGATTGTCGCCAAAAGAGATATAATAGTAGAAAGAGTTCTATCCGAAGATAACATTGTAGATCCACTGATGAAGCCATTGTTTCAAATTGTCTTTGAACATCATAGGGGCCTGATGGGGATCAGACACATATGTGATTGGTTTTAGGTCAAGTGGGAGATTGCTAGTCATATGAGCCCTGCAAGCCAATTACATGAGTGATGGCACGTGTAACTTGACATACACTCTTTCTTTTGCTTATTATTATTATTAGTCATTTTATCACTTTATCTTGTGTGTTGCATATATTGTGATGTCCATGGATCTGTGCAATGGGAGTCAGATCGTGATGAGATCATAATAATAAGACCGATTCACCTTTAAACATGGATCCTAAATAATCTCAGTCATAGGTTACTCGAGAAGAACATCGAGATAACCAGACAGACTGGTGTACTGCATACCTATCCATATGATGGAGGTGGCTAGTCTCATAGCTGCTCATGTGGGGACACTAAGGATACAATACAAGTGCTCATTGGAGAATGAGTTCACTGATTGATCTGCCCACAGAATGCTGGATGGTTGATGATACCTTATTGTCAGACAGTGATTCCATAGTTATAGTAGTGTATCTAATCCTTTGATTGAGACACTAAGGATGTCCTATATGAGTACTATACTCTTTGATACTAGACTTATAAGTTTGGAAGCTCCAGATCTAGTACAGTCGGTTATTGGGAGTGATAGCCAACCTTACGAGGGCTATTGAGTGTCAATAGAGAATTATTCGCTCTCGATATCATAAGAGGAATATCCCATGTATTTTTGCCCAAACAAATCCTTAGCTAAGATTGTTCAGATTAAGAGAGAAAAAGTTCTCCGGAAGAATCCGATTAGAGCGAGACTCGAGGAGAGACCGTATGGGCCTGATAGCACCAGCCCGGTATAGGGTCTCTAGGATATTAAATGCATGAGAGACTATAGGTACATGGTAACTGAGGGTATATAGGTCCAAATGATTGGATTCCCCTGTATCGTTTGGGGACTACGGCGTAGTGGCCTAGTACATCCGTAATCGATGAGTTAGGTGAATTATTATAGATATAATAATTCACTGAGTCAGAAGGAGTTTTGACAAGTATGACTCATGGCCAGGTCGATATTGGGCCTAGAGGATTACACACATATGGTAGGTGTCACAACGAGTATAGATTCAAATATGAGATGTCCGTCGGAGCCCCTATCTTATTGGATATTATCCGTTAAGCCCCTGAATTATTGGATTCTAAGATGAGATCCAATAAGAGCTAATAAGAGATTATTAGGTAGAGACCCACTAATTTAAGAGACTTAGGTAATTGGATGGAGATCCAATACCCAATAGGGCAAGATCTATTATGGTTAAGTTGACAAGGGACCTCTATAAATAAGAGGAAACTAAAGGCCCATAGGCTAAGAATTGTTTAGCAGCCACCTTCTATTCTCCTCTCCCTCTCCTCCTCAGCTAGTAGCCCTAATTTGGGAGCATGTGGATAACAAGAAGGGCCGACCCCTTCTTAATCGCGTAGTGCGCGTAGCGAGAAGATTTGGGCAGCGATTTGAGGAGCGTCGTCACAGCCCCTGTCGTGTGGATTATCACTAGAGAGGAAGATATTTAAACTCCTTCATCCAGTCCTACAGATCTGTAGGGATTTAGAGATACACAATCTCCCTAGGTAATTTTTTTATGCACAGTTTTTTGATTTTGCTGGTTTTCGCACACCAATTTTTGCACGACGATAAGAACCTCTATTTCTACGGGAAATCTACAATTTTTTGTTTCTATTCTTCTACTACGTATATGATGTTGTCGTATATTTTCCAACACTTAGTCTAGTCCTGGAGCTCCGGGGGGCTCTTCATTGGGTTGGGAGTCTTCAGAAGCCCCTTCTCCTTGATATGAAGGAATATCTTAGTTCTGGAAGCATTTAAGGTTCGTTGGGGGGGCCTTGGGGTCAGTGCTTCAGGTCGATCCATTCTCCTCCTCAGGATGGTTGAAGTTTGCCCCTGGGAAGGCTCCACTCTAGCCCGTTTATGCTCCTCCCGCTTCCCAGCCATCATGGACTCCGCAACAACATACCGGTTCACATGTAGCATTTTCGGGATCGTTGTTGAGTGACTAGAAGAACCTGGACGGACATAACACCACCATGAAGGCCTACATTATTAGAGACGAGTGAGCGTCAGGAAGTCCCCGAATTTCTGAAGCAAAGTAGGTCACAAAATGGGAGAGGGGCTCATCTTCCTTTTGGTTGAGGCTGAGGAAGAGGGCGGTGGAAGGTTTTGACTGTGCATAGGCTAGGAAGTTGATCTCAAAATCTTTGATGAGTTGGTCGAAGGACGAGATCGAGCCCGGTCTCAATCGATTGTACCACACCTGAGCTGGTCCCCTAAGAGTGGTGGGGAATGCCTTGCATATAAGGGCGTCGGAAGTTCCGTACAACACCATCTGGGCTCGGAATGCGGCCATATGCTTAGTCGGGTCAGAGCCGCCATCATACGTGTCGAGCAAGGGGAGGCAGAAGCTTGGTGGAACTAGCTTTTCTTGAATCTCGGGGGTGAAAGGCGACCCATGGTGGGTGACTTCCCCAAGCTCCTCCTTGGATTTATGGACCTCCCTTTGCACTTCGTCCAAGCACCGGTTGACGGAGCGTAGTTGGGCTCGGAGGGAATCCATTGAATTAGAGGATAGCGTGTCGGGCTCCTGCTCCTCCCTCGGGTTTCCCAACACGTTCTCAAGAGACAGAACTGCATCCACTGCGAAAGAGATCAGTGGCACCCCGAGAATTGGGAATGGCGGCTCCGCTCATTGCTAGGGCGAAAATGCCGACTATTGAGCGAGCTGAGGGATGAGAATGCTTCGTGAGGCTGTAAAATGCTTGGGGCCAGACGGGGAGCTGACTGGATGGGCCTGCCCCGGGATAGTTAAACAGTCGCCAGTAGCGTCCCGGTATTGTGGCAAGGTCATTAGTCTCAAGCCCGCGAGCAGGTGGGGGATGATCCTCGAACTCGAAGGTCGGGTGGGACCCCTCGGTCGGGTGTTCGCCTGAACCGGGCGGTTGGGGCTGACCTTGCGACATCGGCTCTCCTTCTAGCGCTAATCTGTTAGTGTACCTTTATGCCGTGACCGCTGAGTCAACATGGTTAGGTTCGAACCCGGATGCGCTTGGTCGCCTCGGCATGTGCTCGGGCAAGAAATCGACATCAAGTTGGGTGAAGAGGTTCATCTACCAGCTCGGGGATGATGCCTCCTTCCGTTGATCGGCCAACCGTGCGTCTTACGGTTCCTGCACACAGGTCGGGTCGGGGTTTCCTGACTTGACCCCTTTGAAGCTTAAGTTAACGTTGCGAAAGGAAAATGAGTGTTAGAAAAGAAGTCCCCCGGAATGGCCTCGGCCTGGGGCTTTTATAGAAATTGGGATCCTGATCCATAATATGCTGTAGGAATATAGTCTCGGGTATTTAGGGCAGCATTATGCCTTAGACGACGCTCGTACTAGTACGGGTGCATGCTCGGTGGCGTTGCCAAGGCGCCGTCTCGACCTTTCTAAGATGACATTGTGCTGTCCTGGTTGGCGCATGTTCTGATACAATCGAAGATTGTCGAGTTATGCTGGTGTGACTTATCACCTTGACCTTCGTGTCGACATGACGATGAGACGCCACCCATGGGAGGGCGATGTCAGTACTCCAGATATCAACTTCTGTTTCAGGTCTTGAATGTTATCTGGCCTTCTTTAGTTGTTGAATCAAGTTTGTACGACCGATTTACCAATGGATGTGGTGGTCAAACTCGGTAAAGTTGACATCTAAGATCACATGGTTCAGGTGTTCGTTTGTCGCTCCCTTGTATTGCTACGAGGAGGAGTTTTGCCATCCTCTTCCCGGCAAAACGGATTTACGAAGGAACCCAATATAGTTTAATTATAAAACCATTGGTCGAGCGACTCCCGTAAAGAACCCACATTATTGTGGTGGTTTAGGGACCATACATTGATGGCCGCCCCTGCTTTGTATGTGGGGCACGAGAAAAACACATGCATGAATCACATCACCCGTGTCTCCGCATCTCAAAGAGAAGTTTGGACGGCTTTGATTCTATCTGGGCAATTCAAAACATCTTCTCTTAGCAGGCTCCTAACCAACACTTCCGGTGTACTACTGATCTGCTCCTATCATGCTCCATAGACAGGAGCTGATAGATCGTAAAGAATATACAGAAGACTATACTTCTTTTACGACTAAAATCCTGCTTGGATCATTCAAGTGAATGCTAAGCAGAGTACCTGACTCTTCGGTGAAAGAATCAACCCACATGCATAATGTAAGTTCACGGTCTCCTCCTCTGATGTGTGATCATCACTTTTCTGAAAGATGGACCAACATTGAGAAGAAGCTGATGCAACAATTCCCTGATCATTGGGTACTTCTGCAGCTTCATGGAAAATAGATTTTTGGTTCAGGACCAACGAAACATATTTCTTATGGCTAACACAATCTATCTGAAAGCAGGATACCTCAGTCATCTCAAGGAAGGAGCCATTTGCAATAGCCTCTGGAAGGTTGTTCTTAACGGCATCATATCCCCTGAAACAAATGCTTATCAGAAAAGGCTGGGTCTAGCAATCAGTATACCGTATTTACATTCCAGAGCAGTTTACTTGTCATGTCTGCAGAGAATAATGTAGCATCTTATGGAGTGGAACAGTAGGCGAGGAGAAAAGTCTTGGTCAACTGCTAAAAGATTGACCTTGTTTCATAAAGAGGAAAAAAATAAGCAAGAAGATATTTTTAGAATAAAATGAAGGATCAAGACTATGATTACATGTGTGGATAAAACCCAGTTATCGGATATACCAGCCCGTTCCATGTCCGAATCAGTCCATCGAGTACATGTGTGCATGTGGGACCGCAAATATAAGATATACCAGAGTTGTCATGAAGTATGGCTTCAAGGATGTGCATTGCTATCTGCAATTGGTTCAGTTTGAGACCTTATATTTTTCCACAAAAGTCTACGACCAAAATTGTTATGTCCAGACTATTTTCTCTTCAGAGCACCCATCAAAAAGATGAAGGAGAATTGGTTACTCAAAACAGTCTTTTCCAATGGAAACAATACAAAGGGTCAAGCAGCTTCATAGAAGTAAAAGTCAAACTCAAACTACAAATAAGTTTCTTTCAAGCATAATTCACCAAACAAATGGCATAGCAAGAATGTAACAGTTTTGCATCCTTCCGGGAGACTGTGATAACACCTAAGAGACAATCCTACAAGATCATTGTGACCAAACATGCAGCTATTTTTACCAAGATCTGCAACATGTAAAATATTTTCAGTTTTTCCTAAACATCACAAAATTTTCATAGTTTACATTTAACTACAAGTGTTATGTGGACTCGTAGTTGAAGAGTTATGAAAAGAACAAGAATAAACGAAATTAAGGATTGCTTAATAGATATGCCAGTGAACATCATATGGGTATTTATGCATATTTACAAACCAGATATGATATGTACAAATAAAAAGGGAATACATGCAAAAATGTATCATACAAATTATCTAAACGTACAAATAGTGGATAAAACTGATGGATATTTGATATATTAGAATCTATTTATGAACATCAATTTTGTATCTATGCCATAAAATTACATTTGTTTCTGTTGATGGCATAAGAAAGTTAAAGTTGTGCAAAATTAATAATGTCTTCAGATACTCATGAAGAAAATTATGAGTTGAATTGCTTTCTAGCTGGAGAATGCTTTATGCTAACCTGAGGGTTATATGCAAATCAGAAGCCATATGACTCGATATATGTAGCTTATGTAACAGACAATTGTCTCATAGAATTTGAATTATTATTGCTGAAAAAATATTTTAGATTCTTATATTCTCATTTAATAGTCACTTCTTACATTTAGATAAACAACATATTAAACAAATGAGAAAAACTAGATGATCTACGTTGGCAGTAAACCAAAGGATAGAGTGAAGGTGCAGGACAATGAAGTGTAATCTATAGGACATGAAAAGAAAAATTAGCCAAAAATGCAGAATTATTATAAGGGGCATACCACTTTACTAAGTTCACATCCATTCTCCAAAATGCAATGACATACTTCTATTATGCCGTTCTCAATAGCCCACTTTATAATCCTTGATTCTCTACCCTTCAAACAAAATTTCGTTCAGGCTAATGTACCATTACTGATGTGTTGCACAGATAATTAAAAAATGAAGGACCTGGCACAAGATTCCAAACACTGAAAGAGCAATCGTACGGACATCTTCAAACACCTCATTTGTGCTCTTAAAAAGTATCAGGGGTACCAAAAAGTTTGGAGCACAGACTGGAACAAGTAGATAAAGAACATATTTGGTTATAAATGAGTTCAAGAAATGTTTCTGCACTAAAAAAATAAAAATAAAATAAAAAGTTGAGGGGTGGGAAGGGGACATAATGCACATGTAACATGTAGAAAATCAACCAAAAGACTGCAGGATTAATGTTGTCATTTGTGAAAGGTTCAAGATAAGTCAGGAAAATGTTGAAGTCTGTTAAATTACTATAAATTGAAAGCCAACAAGTTCTCATAGTTGAACCTGAAAATTACTTGAAGCTTAAATTTAGCAGATCAGCCACAACTACTTGAAATTTCAAGGATCACAATTTTTTGCATGAAATAGTTGGCATCATCGACTAACAAACTTTGATATTTTTGGCAAAAGATAAAGAACTTTAGTTGCCATTTCCCATAAGGATGAAATATATGCTTGCATAAAATTAAAGATGTATTTACTGAAATGATGATACAAAATTATTTCTCATTGGAAAAAAAGGAATTAGAAAGTTGAACACAAAATAGTCCGAATTGATGATTATATGATGCAGAGATGGTAAAAGAAAGATAAAATATAAGACAATAACAGTTCATAAGTCTTCAATAGCAATTCACTAAATTCAAGTGTTCACCATCTAATCGGGATACATTATCTGCTTATCCAGTTTGGAATCTGGATGATAGCAATAATTAATGCAAAATGCAGAGCCCATTATTTTATTTTGTACAACAGACCAAAGGTTTACCATCTACAAATCTCTGCCTGGTTTCGTTGTTAGCAGCAACACTCTGGAAAGAGCAAAATCTGCTTAATAACTGCACTAAACTTGAGGCAACAGAAAAATAATCTATCAAGGGGGCAGGAAATCTGACCTGGAAAAGAGTGAGAACATTAATAAGACGCTTTATGCTTCTTGTATCGAGTTTTTCATCTTCCATCTTCTTGTAAAAACCTACAATTTCCTGTTCCATAAGACCCAAGATTTGTAGCATTATACTATGATGTAATTCAAAGCACTTGCAACAAAACCTAGAAATAAACTACAACCTGTAGTAATATGCACAGTGTACCACAGGAATTGAACACCATATATCCAGTCCGGAAGTAATTATCCAAATCCTCTTCCCTTTTCTGATATAGAAAAAGTAATAAGTCATTGGCTTCTGGTAAATTGAGAGAGTTTGAACCATCTTCATAAATTCCAGTCAGTGCTGAAAAAAATAAAATGTTGATATTCCTTTTTATAACCATCAGAAGAGCAAGCCAAATGACGCCAGAGAATTAAACATAATGGTGAATGAAAAATACAAGAAGAATAGATTTAAAGAGACCAAAGCATCCCTTTATCACAGATGCAATTTGAATTTGGGGGCAAACCAAAAAATAAAGAAAAAGTTCAACAGAAAGAAAGAAACAAGCAAGCTCAATGAAAGTTCAAAATACAGACATCAAGAATGCTGAATAATAAAAACAAAAAGTCAGTTTTTAAATGGCAATATCAGGAAGCACTTAAGATTTAACCAATTGAAAGCCATCAAAAGCAACAATGCCTAAAGCTTTAGGAAATCCATTAAAACCCAAGTAATGATCTATACCCTTTCCCTTTTGAAGTAAAGAAACAAAGAAATAGCTAGACGTCACCAACGCAGACTTACTTTTGGAAAATTACTAGAGACCAAGCAGACTAAAGGATAAAATGAAACATCAAGCTAGCATGGGTGAAGACAAAGATGCTGATCTTTCTTAAAGGCATGAGAAAAAAAAGATGAGCCTGTTTAACTAAAGATATTACAAAAAATTCTGAATAAACAAAGTAAAAGATCATGAAAGTGGTATTATGCAAGATACTAAAGCACTGAAAGAAAGAGAGAATTTTATGTGTGCTAATGATTCTGAAGAAATATTACATAGCTCGAGAAGGGTGTTCTTTTAACCTAGTTCTAGAAAACTTCATTGCAAATGTAGGCTGAAATTTAGAGTGTGAATTGCAGAATGAGTTGGTTTCTTGCAGGATATATGGAGTGCCAATTGTTCTTCGTGTACTTTAATTCGAAACATGTTTAAAATAGACTGAGATCAGAATTTAAAGTCGAATCAATTGGTAATCGATGGAGGACTGGTTTCAGGAGGATAATTCCTGGGAGTTTGCAGAATGATTTTGATCAGCTTATGGACTTGCTACGTCACCTGAGAGCTTGTTGATCAGCGGTTATTTTTAGTGAATTATTTGTATAGATTTTTAAATCATGGAGGCATGACCTTAAATTCAGAACTGCTGTACTTCTTTGCAAGTTTGTCATTTGCCAGGATATAGTTAATAGATGCATTACAAGTAAAAACAATTTAATTAGAAACCAGATTTAAAAATTTGTTTTAGACAGAAACCAGAGAGTGTTAAAAATTTGTTTCTTTTTTGTCCTATGACCAAAAAGTTTCAGAAGCTGTTAAAATAATGAGATGCATTTCCAAGGAAAACATGCATCAGCTAAGTATTATGTCAAGGAAAAGATAGTTAGGATACCTTCAGGGGGCCTTTTATGTAGACCATACAATGAAGAAGATATGCAAAGATTTTCTGATAATAAGAGAAATTTTTGTTGAATTACAAAATTTGATCAAATTCAACTTTTATCATGGACAGGTATGATCTCGACTGACAAAAATGTGAACCTGTTGTCCATTTATCCAAAAGTGTTCTTCTTTGCATCTGATTCATATTGATTTTTTCTTTTGAAAAGTCATATTGATGTTGATCTCTAACGTTCTTCCTTGTGTTATTCACATGATGAAGAGCTGATAAAAAAAATTTAAAACCAGTCTTTTGGGTGTTTTTCTTTGTAATGTTGTCTTTTGTATAAATGCTTGTATTTTCTGTGAGATAGTTCAGAGAATTGTCTCCTTTAGAGATGGTTTTGTTGGTAAGCTTCAAATTTATTTTCACTGAACATTTTTTGACGTGTCCTGTACCAAATGATGTACAGAAAGAGGGCAAAATCTTTTCCCGTCTTTCTTTTTAAAAGAAGACACTAAGCAAAACCCAAAAAACTTTATATGCTATTTATTAGTTGGAAAGAAATCAAAAGCTCAAAAATCAGCAACTATTAATAACGGTCCTCCAAGAACACTGAAATGCAAGAAATTAGGAATCCATGACAAAGATGAAAACCATGACTAAGACCAGACCAGCAAATGGAAATTTTAAAATATATGGATAACAAACAATACAAACCCAAGTAGAAAAGGGATGAAAAAGAAAGAGGAAAACAATGGCAAATATAATGCCAATTTTCAAGAATAGTAAACAATTCAAACCAAAAGGTTCACCAAAGGCCTACTTACGTGGTGACAATGTGGCGTTGAAAAAGAAAGATTGCATGTAAATATTGGGTACTAATAACCACAAAAACCCAAATAAAAAGAGTAAAGCCGAATGCCAATACGTCTCAGAGTTGAAATACTGTCTAAGAGGCAAGTAAAAGAGACGACAACAACATGAAAAGATACTTAGTACCAAGCGGCAATACCTAGCTTCCGGAAACAACACAATCCAATTATTAGAAAGACCAGCAGGGAACGTTCAAGAAGGTGAGCAAGAACCACTCGCCTCGACCAAGTAATTACTAAGATATCTGATGGCGTTCTCTCTGAGGTTTTCGTCGAGGAACTCGAGGATGGTCTCCGGCAACACCATGGGCCGGCTCATCCATTTCAGCTTGTGCTTTTTCCCCCTGCTTGCTCCCGTAGTCGCCGCTGACACCGCCGAATAATCCCAAGAAACAGAAGATTACAAACCCCGTTCAAGAAATCAAGTACGCAAGAGGAAATAAGAAAGGAACGGAAACCTTGGTCTATCGTCGAATCATTATGCAGGTTTATGGTTCTTTCCTCCAACCAGCTCCCCTTTTGTGGATCTTGGTAGTACATGCCGTCGCCAGCCTCCACCTCCGCCATCAATGTCGATCGAGTGAACGTTCGCAGACTCCAAATCTTGCCGTTTCTTCGAGAGAGAGAGAGAGAGAGAGAGAGAGAGAGAGATAGTTTAAATATAAATCAAGTAAATGGACAATTTTACCCTTTCCTTGCCATTTGTAATTGTATCCCAATCCAACTTCCAAAAATCCAACCCAGCCCGGCCCAATAATCTGGGTGAGTCGGGATCGTCCAAGACCAACTCAAAGCTTTCGATCAAATAATTACACGCGAGCCGAACCGAGAGACGTCATTCTTCTTCCCGGAGAGGGTTTGGGGTTTCTCTTCGCCGGTTTGGTGGCTTTGAAGCGAGAACTCCCCCTCTGGATCTCGATTCGAGCTGAGGTGTGCGTGAATCAGGTCGGTTTCTTTCGTCCATGGATTCCCTCTGCATCGCAACGCGCAAAATTGCTTCTTGTTTCGTTTTCCTTTTTCTTCCTTCTTTTTCTGAAAGAATAAACCATCATCTCTGCTCGGTGTCGAATTTGCTGAAAGAATGAAATATAGCAAAAGAAACCTTGGTGTTCACCAATCAGTGAAATTACTCTCTAATCGGAGCTATATATTCTGTCATCTCCATTGTGATTTAGTGAGCTTGCGATATTAGAGGACTTTGATTGGTTGCTAGTGATTCTTTTTTCTTGCAAGGTATGGTTCGGGAAGCCATTGCAGAAGTCGTTTCAGCTCCGATGTTACTTTTGGTTCCTGCAAAATTAGGTTAAATAGTTAATACTTCAGTGAAGGGATTATTCAAAATAAGGATTTTTCTTTTTTACCGATGTCTAGCCAGAAACAACCTCTCTATTGGCATAGGGCAACGATGTGTGCATCTAACCTCCATATTTCACATTTGTGCTGAGAGCTTCACCTACAATAATGCCCTTTTTAGTTGTAAATGCCAATTTGTGATGTACACACCATAATATTCGTACAAAAATATGTTATTGTCATAGTTTTGGTGACTTAGTTGCAATAGCGATCAATGGAAGAGTTATCAGCTAATCCGAGAATTAAGCAAAGAAGCCACTGTCGGTGCTATGAACTTGCCTTTGTCTGTGCAATTAATGGTTATGAAGGAGGGCATATTCAACAAAACTAGTATGGTTGCAAACATGTAAAGTCACTTGTATCTGTGTTCTATAGTCACTGTCTATAGAGTGGAAAGAAAATATGACTAGCATCATTCTTGAAATGAGTAGGCGGGTCCACACTGGAAACTTATCTGAGTTTTGAGTATGCTCACCAGAGAGGGGGTCCCGTGTCAAGGGTCAGATTGTATGACTACGTTTTCTATTATCTTTTTCCAACTGATATACTAAAAAACTAGGATTGCACTGCTAACATTTGTGATCTTCTAAAGTTGCTCATTCAATTTCTTCTCTTGGTCAGATTAGTTTTTGCCTGATGGCTTGCAAGTTTTGGCTATGCTGATTGCTTCTTTATGATGTCAATTCTTCATTGCTCATGTTGCAGTTTATGCAGCATGTGTCCTGGGGATCTTTCATTATAATGTTCGTCAGTATTGGCAACCGTGTTCTCTCAACATTATTTGCTTGAATTTTGTAGTGCTTATTTAATGTTACAGGCCGTACATCCTTTTCCTCAAACCCAAGTTTTTAGATGCTGTTTATAAACACTTGCTGGTTGATATGTTCTTATGATGTTTCTTTTTAACAGAAATTGCTTTTATCAAGAAGGATGTAGATGAACTCTATACATTAAAGATATACATTTTAAAAATGATGATATACCAAAGTTTTTTCATCTTCCAAGCAACAAAATTCTGGCTTACAAAGTATTGATTCCATGGATGGGTCAGTTACCTGGGTTGTGGATGTATCTGTAGAAAGCACCATTGGCGCAACTGGGTCACTTGGTTCAGGAGTAAATGTCAACTCAGAGTTAGATCCAAAAGTCGGGATGATTTTCCATTCAGAAGATCAAGCATACAATTTTTATAATTCGTATGCTAAGAGAAAAGGTTTTAGTGTCCGAAAAGATCATCTTTCTCGAAGAAGTGATGGCCGCATACGTTATAGACACTATGTATGTAGTAATGAAGGTTCTCGTAAAGAACATCCTGTGAGTATGACTAAAAAATCACGTCCGATAGAGAGAACAAACTGTATGGCTCGTATTGAGTTTAAAGTTAACAATGACAATTTATGGATTGTTAATAGATTTATTGATGAACATAACCATCCACTCGCAACCCCAAGTAATTCGCACATGTTAAGGTCTCACAGAAAGAAATTGCCCGTTCAGCGTTCAAACTTTTCTAGGTCGGGAACCGACTTTGGAGCAAAATTTACTCAGAATGGTATTCAGGCAGAAGCAGATTACGGAGAAGATGCAGGATTGCTCTTGAAAAATCAAAGCAATTGTTTGACCACAAGACGGTTGAAAGATCTTGAAACAGGAGACACACAGTTTCTTTTAGACTTTCTAAGAACTAAGCAATCAGAAGATCCATCATTTTTCTATGCTATACAACTTGATGAAAAGGAGCGACTGACCAACTGCTTTTGGGCAGATATGCAGTCAATAGTAGATTACACTTACTTTGGTGATGCAATCTCATTTGACACAACTTATCACATTAGTGGTGATGATATACCATTTGCACCATTTATTGGCACAAACCATCATAAACAAATTGTTATTTTTGGGGCCGCATTATTATTAGATGAAACTTTAGAATCGTTCGTTTGGCTGTTTAGAACTTTTTTAGTAGCAATGTCTGGAAGACAGCCAAAAACAATAATCACTGATAATTGTGCTGCAATTTCAGAGGCAATTGCTACGGCTTTACCAGACACATGTCATCGGCTTTGTCTATGGAATTTGCTTCAAAGTGTGTCTACACATCTTCCATATTTAGATATCAACTTCCAGCAGGAGTTTGAGAATTTCATCTATGATGTTGGTTCAGAAGATGATTTTCATAAAGAATGGGATAACTTGATCTCGAGTTATGGCCTTGCAAACGTCTCATGGTTCAAAGATCTGTACTCTGTTCGAGAAAAATGGGGTTTGGTTTACCTCGGGAACTCATTTTCTGCTACCATGATGACAAGACAATGGACTGAGGACATGACCAACCTCTTTGGAAATCATTTCATTCGTAAGTTGCCTCTGACCAAATTCATTATTCAGTACTTGAAGTCACTGAATCATCTACGGGAGAAGGAAATTCTCGAAGATTATGATTCAACACAAAGTAAGCCTGCTTTATTTGTTGACATTCCTATGCTGATTGAAGCAGCAGAATCATATACAAGGACAATATATGTGGATTTTGAACATGAATATAAAAGCCAACTTGCTTGTCTTTGTGAACCTGTTGGTGTAGATGGAATGCGAGTCACCTTCAGAGTTTATATTCCCCAAAAGCGGTGCAATGGATTAGTTGAATTTAACCCAACTGAAACTATTGTCACATGCAGCTGTAGGAAGTTTGAATCCATGGGCATCCTATGCATGCATGCGCTGAAGGTTCTCAATAATAACAATATCCTTTCGCTCCCATCCAAATATATACTGAAGAGGTGGACTAGGTTTGCAAAGGATGGTTCGGTATCTAGCGGACAGCTAGCCACAGAGGGTTCTGGCAGTCAAGTATCTCTGACAATGCGATACAGTCGTGTTTGCCGCAAAGCGCTTGCTGTCACATTGAGAAGTGCAGTTTCCAAGGATGCCCTTGATGTTCTTGAGCATGGACTTGACAAGATCATAGCACAAATGGAAAATGTGTTGCATAATGCCACATCAAGTTGACAAGCAGAAGATGTCCATGTAGTTGATGGCATACCACGGCACACATCAGGAACAACTGACATTTGTTTCAGTGGATTTGGTTTTAGTGCTAGATGAGCTTAATATGTTGGGGAGCTTTTCGTCTTGTTGTTACTGTGTTGCTAATTTTCCTTCTGAAATCTATATCATATGCAAGGTATATTGTTTTTTGTTGAGGAATTAGGGAACGCGTTTTACTAGTCTGCTTTACAGAGGTCTCTCTTTTCTAAAGTTAGGATATTTCTGGTAGAATTTGCATTCTAGAGGACATGTGCTCAAGAATTTTAGTTGTTTTTGTAATTACAAATGCTCATACTTTTTGGAATATACAAGACAGCTTCAGGCTGTATATGTGAATGCAACTGCTAAAAGTTTGCTTTCACATTCCACTATCAGCTGTTATGAGTTTTTTGGAGCTGATTTTTTTTTTTAGGTTATTAGGAATATACATCTGGAGCCATTTGTATTGATTTCTAAGACAGCATTGGATTCTGATCTGTTAATCCGTTACTCTTGTTCATAGTGCCTTTTTGAGGTGCAGTAGAAAATTTGGCATAGATGAAGGAATCTTTTATAAACCTGAATAGATGTCAACTGCAGTGGTGTATGAATTCTACTATCCAAAGACAAATATATTCTCTTAAAATTTATTATCATAAATATGATGAAGGATAAATCTTTTGATGGATAAAAATATTTATTGGGACATCCGAGTGGTAAAATATTATTGTAGGAGTGTTAGGTCTCATATTTGAAATTTATTTTAATTTTACTAAAAAAATAAAATTTTAGGATGGCATGTCGCTTTTTATTTATTTATTTATTTGTTTTATTTTTTTTGTGCATTTGTCGTTGAGTTATACTCGTTTTATAAAGTAATGAAGTAACTTTTTTATTTTGGAAAAAAATTGTGTTAAAAAAATAATGCCGGATAAAAGGTTAATGCTTACTGGGGTGTTTTGGGCTGATATAGTAAGCTGAGATATCAAAAAATAACAATTGTTAGTGTCGCAGCGGTGATGTTATTAATTTATTAATGGATATTCAATGTATATATTTAGTGAAATCACTATAACTTTTCCTTCGGACCACGAAAAAGGGCACGGTGTCTGTCGTGCAAATGTCGCGACGTTAACCGCGCACTTGGATTCGATCAAAATGGGCTCCATGCTTAGGCACCAATGAAAGAAAAGGTAGGCAGTCGGGTTAGTTGTAGACGGATAGAAAAAGTGTTGCTTCCATACAAATAACGCATAGGGGTCTTCTCGTGAATTGGTATGGTACTGGGACAAGGGTATTTTAGTACAATGACAAGCTTCTAGGCCTCTCCCGCTCCCTTATATAATGGTACTGGGTCAATTGGGCGCTTCTTGGTGCCTCCTCAAAACTAGGGTTTCGACGGAACCCTATCTGCGTTTCGCCCTCTCTTTCTCGATCTCGGGTTCGAATCCGCTTCTTCGAGGAGGCGATCGGAGTCTTGCTCGATCTTTCTTCAAGTTTTGATTGGCGGAATCGGTGCTGGAGATGTCGACAGAAAGGAAGAGGAAGGTGAGCCTCTTCGACGTGGTGGACGACACCTCTGTGTCTGTGAAGCTGGGCAAGGCGAACGGATCCTTATCTGCTAAGACGGCGGCGCTTCCGCCGGGGGTAAACCGCTGGAGCGGGCGGCCCTACTCGCAGAGGTACTACGAGATCCTGGAGAAGAGGAAGACCCTCCCGGTATGGCAGCAGAAAGAAGAGTTCTTGCACGTATTGAAGGCCAACCAGACTCTGATCTTGGTTGGAGAGACCGGCAGTGGTAAAACAACTCAGGTTTGTTGTTCGAACCCCTTGGGTAGACATCCTCCTTCGGCGTTTTTCATTAGAGGTCATGTTCGTGCTAATAACGTGATTTTAAGTGCTGTAAATTCCGTAGTTAGTTTTTGGTTCCTGTGAAACGCTGTTCTATTTTTTTCCTTTTCCGAAGGCTGAAGTTTATAAGTAACCACAAGATCACTGATGCTTTATATGTAGAACATTGATAAATATAGTACATAACTTGTGTGAAAATTTACTTAAGCATAGATGAGGTTGATGAGAAGTATTGCTATTGCAAGGAAAGATTGGACAAGAAATGATTGCATTTGTAGTTTTCGTCTTAAGTGCATCCAAGAAATGGATAGTCAGTTCAAGTTGTGGGGTGTAGAGATAACTTGGATGAAATATTGGAAATGGATATCAAACTCATCTGACTGTTTGATGACGGTCCTTTATTGAGTGTTAAACATCGGAAGTATGTGATACATTATTGTCTGAAAGAAATGTAATTTGTTGTTGTTGGCATTCATTTTTCCCCTCTACTAGTATTCTAGTCTATATAAACTTAGTGCATTGGAAATGACCAAAATATAGAGCACTTTTTTGAGATAATGATTTGTATGTTGGGAATATTTCTTTGTGATTACATGTCGGAAAAATAAACTGGATTGCTTACTTGGTCATCTTAGTTCTTACTGCTGTTTTGGTGAATGCATATAATTACTCTGCCACTAGTTTTGAAACAATTCAGTCGGAAAAACCATGTGAATATCCTATTTAAAGGAGTGATCAGTAATGTTTTATTGATTAAGAGCAAATGTATGAATAAATGAAGAATGATAAAAGCATAATAAAATGTACAAGTAACCTTCTTCCTCTGCATTCATTAGGTATTGGTGTCTCTCTTAGTAGACTGGATCTACCAAATCTGTATGGAACTAAAATTACAATCTTGAAAATGTCCTAGAAATTTTTGATACCAAATAATGGGTATGAATACTGATGTGTAACAAATAAACATATCATCTACCATATCCAACTCCATTCTGCTTTTCAGATTATTCGGACCTCTGTGCCCCTTTCTCCCTTTTCATGTGTCTGTAATCAAGCTTTTTCACTTTGTAGCCTGCTGATCTTTATATGTTTTCTTGTTTTATTTAGTGTTGCTTATAATTATTGTGGTTATTCTCTTTTTCAGGTATCTAGTACTTCAATTTCAAACAAAGATTCACCTATTAATTGATTCGCATTGGAATGCTTTTGCTACTTCTGTTGTTTCCTTATTGATGCGTTTTCACTGATTTCAATCTCTTTTTAATATTTCAATTCAGATTGCATGAATCTTTCTTTTCAATTTTGTTATAGCTTTCAATAACACATTAACTAAAAGAGTGATTGTCATTGAACAGATTCCCCAGTTTGTCTTGGAATGTGAGGACTTGGGCAAACGCCCAATGGTTGCTTGCACTCAGCCTCGAAGAGTTGCTGCAATGTCTGTTTCTCGTCGAGTTGCTGAGGAGATGGATGTAACAATAGGAGAAGAAGTTGGTTATAGCATCCGATTTGAAGATTGCAGCAGTCACAGGACTATTTTGAAGTAAGTTCGTCTTGAATGCTTCTGGGTCTCGGTCACACTGATGATACTTTTCTGCAAACTTGGTCAGATTTGTAACTTTCATCAACTTATCACTTAATAATGTAGAAATCAACACATTAAATGATTAAGGTCTTGTGCCAGGCCAAGGCTGTGATGGACTATCATGGTAGATTGTTGTGCAAGTGGCATCTGTCGCTGCGTTTACATTTGCATAGCCACTTTTTACATGTGTTGCAAGAAGTTTAACAATTATAGATGAAACACCATCTGATTTGTCAACTGGAACACACCAGCCTGAGTGTGAATTGTTAGAGTTTAACACATCTATGTCATGCCTTTGATTCTCATGGACCCATGCATTGGTACTTATAACTCATGGACTCTTTTTTTCTCTGTCACTGATGCCAGGTACTTAACTGATGGTATGCTTTTAAGAGAAGCAATGGCTGATCCACTTTTGGAGAGATATAAGGTGATAATTCTTGATGAGGCTCATGAACGAACATTGGCAACCGATGTCTTGTTTGGGCTGCTGAAAGAAGTACTGAGAAATAGACCTGATTTGAAGCTAGTGGTAATGAGTGCAACGCTCGAGGCTGAGAAGTTCCAGGGTTACTTTAGTGGGGCCCCTTTAATGAAAGTACCTGGTAGATTGCATCCAGTGGAAATTTTCTACACACAAGAACCTGAAAGAGATTACCTGGAAGCTGCCATTCGAACTGTTGTACAGATACACATGTGTGAACCTTTAGGTGACATACTTGTTTTTCTTACTGGAGAGGAAGAAATAGAAGATGCATGTAGGAAAATAACAAAGGAGATTAATAATTTGGGTGACCAAGTTGGCCCTGTGAAAGTGGTGCCTTTGTATTCCACTTTGCCCCCAGCCATGCAGCAGAAGATATTTGAACCTGCTCCAGCACCACTGGAGGAAGGTGGCCCGTCGGGACGAAAAATTGTGGTGTCGACAAACATTGCAGAAACATCATTGACCATCGATGGCATTGTTTATGTTATTGACCCTGGTTTCTCAAAACAAAAGGTGTACAACCCACGAATACGGGTGGAATCTTTGCTCGTCTCTCCAATATCAAAGGCAAGTGCGCATCAAAGAGCAGGACGTGCTGGTAGAACGCAACCAGGAAAATGTTTTAGACTTTATACCGAGAGAAGTTTTAAAAATGACCTGCAAGAGCAAACATATCCAGAAATTCTTCGGTCTAATTTGGCAAATACTGTTCTTACCTTGAAGAAACTGGGGATTGATGATCTGGTTCATTTTGACTTTATGGATCCTCCTGCTCCTGAAACATTGATGCGGGCACTTGAGGTCTTGAATTACCTAGGTGCTCTTGATGATGATGGCAACTTGACTAAGTTAGGTGAACTTATGAGCGAGTTTCCCCTGGATCCTCAGATGGCGAAGATGTTGGTTGTGAGTCCAGAGTTCAATTGTTCCAATGAGATCCTGTCAATATCTGCAATGCTCTCAGGTAGGCAAAAAATTGCTAATTTGTTATAATTTTTTCTATTTTTGGTTATTTATCATTGAAGGTTCACGTATATTCTTGTCATGTATGCTTATAATTCTTGCACTGTCCCTTGCATGCTATGATTTGCACTTGCACTCTTAGCATCAAAGACTTAATGCTAAGCATTTTGATCTGTATTATGATAATTATATTGAATGGTTAAAGTTATTTGTGTTTGTGGCATTGTGTGCATGTTTCCTCGACTTTATTGAATTGCAAGCACCAATGTTCACAAGATGTTATCAACATTGCATTTGTGTTGGGGGACATTATAATTGCATGCTTTCGCTCAATTGTTTGTCCATGGTTGAAGTATTGGTATTTAAGAGATGTAGGATATCGTGATTATCTTGTATTGTCTGCTATTGGGTGTGACTGGTTTCTATATTGATCAGGCAATAGGATTTAATGATCAATCTCTCATGGTCTTATTAACCAGTCTTTCGGACTTACTGTAGATAGTTTCAATTTCTCAAATAGTTTCTTATGAAGCAGTTTCGTGTCGACTCCATGCTTATGCTGACCTTCCGTGGACTTCATCTGTGATAACCAATTCTATTTCTAGTACCCAATTGCTTTCTCCGGCCTAGGGAGGCTCAGAAAGCTGCAGATGAAGCTAAAGCTCGGTTTGGCCACATCGATGGGGATCACCTAACACTGTTGAATGTATATCATGCATATAAACAAAACAGTAAGTGAATAATATTCCACTTTGCTATTGTCATTTTCAATGCCTATTATTCTAGTCCTTTTATTTGGCTTTTACGTTGTTATCACAGGTGAAGATTCTTCATGGTGTTATGAAAATTTTATTAACCAAAGGACTTTAAAGGCTGCTGACAATGTGAGACAACAGCTCGTGCGGATCATGGCTAGATTCAACCTGAAACTATGCAGTACAGACTTCAACAGCCGTGATTATTACATTAACATCAGGAAGGCGATGCTTGCGGGGTACTTCATGCAGGTAGCTCATCTTGAGAGAACCGGACACTATTTGACGGTGAAGGACAATCAGGTATTTATGCTGCCTTTTTAACTAATTCTTGAATGCTCATTATGAATTTCTTCATGTGCCCTGTGCTGTAATTGTTAGGTTGTTCACCTCCATCCATCAACCTGCCTGGATCATAAGCCGGAATGGGTCATCTACAATGAGTATGTCTTGACCAGTAGGAACTTTATTCGCACAGTTACAGATATTCGAGGAGAGTGGTAAGTCTATATACACTTCTTTAGCTAGTCATGTGTTCTCGTAGTCAATGTCTACCTAGTTATGAAATTTGTCATGAACTTTTACTTCTTCCTTTAGAAAAGGGTTATTACCTAGTTATGAAACGTTATTAGAATTCATAGTTTTTTCTTTTAATTAGTGTGCATTTGCCAAAAACTTTGCCATAAAAAGTCCAGTTTATAATTTGATGGCAAGCCAGTTTAGTTGTGTTGCCATTATTTTATTTTATGGAAGTGAACTTGTGCTTTTGCGGTGAAAATTCATTTTCATCTCTCATTCATCGGGATATTACCCGATCTACTATTTTTAGGTATTTTGATTGGATTTTTATGTTTGCAGGTTGATTGATATTGCTCCACACTATTATGATCTGAGCAACTTCCCCTCGTGCGAGGCAAAACGAGTGCTGGAAAGGCTGTATAATAAACGTGACAAAGAGAAGGGGGAGAGCAAGACTAGAAATAAGCCTTTGTAGCTATGTCCTCCACCATCTGGTATGCCATTGGGGGCTAGCTCGAGAGCAGTTGAGACTTCAATCTGACACACGGGATGGCTTGCACATTTAGAAAGAGTGCATTTCTTTTGGGAAGGACAGACACTATAAAGCTCGTTCTCACCGTGTTTGATCAGATAAGAAGGCAACTATTTTGCTCCCAAATAGTTGAGGATGCTTTTATACTTATCCTAGGACTTTCATCTGCCAGTGCTATCAGATTGTTTTAAGTGTTGTACCTCTTTGGGTTTAGGAAGTGGAAAACATGTCATCCTTCTTGTTTGGTTCCACCGTCGGTACCTTGTCCCCGCAGTTTAAATTGCCTATTTATTTGACTGTCGCAGGTGATATATAGAATCTTTAATCACTGTCTGGTTACAAGTTGAGATATTGCATCCTCTGGAACAACGGCCTTCCCGTCCAATGGAGGTACATTTTTCTCCTATGCGTCTCCTATGCGTCGCCTGTTGTCTAATTTCCATACTTTCTGGACGTTTTTTGGCATTGATTGCAAGAATCTCCACTAATTTTGATGGTTCTTCTGTATGGTTTGGTTGTCATGATTGGATTTTATTGATATGACATCGTTTGCCTCGATGAGACCTCGGGCTGCCAGCCGTTGCAATACGAAGGATCGACGTTTCGGTGCGCGTCTCACTCGGTCATCAGAAACTTCATGGCATGGATATCAGTTGTATCATGGTTTTAATATACATTAGCAAGAAAGTTCATGCATGTATTTTCTTTTTCTCTCGCTTCTTTCTGCGATTGTTCTTCCTATCCTCTTCTCTTTCCCTTTCTTTTTCATTCCTGTTCATCTCTTTCATTTCCATGTGTTCTCTGCAGGTCATCTGTCTGATTCAGTTAGATTCTTTGTTTGCCACCGAAGGCTTTGCGGCTGGGCACCATTCGAAAGATGTCATCACTTAGCGCACTACTATAATGTGGGATCTTGTTCTTCTCCAAACGGAAAGTGGTCCTACGTAGCTTTAGTTAACGATTCCTCTCTAATCATTGAAGTCATCAATTTGTTCCCTCGATTAACAGTTGCCGGAATAAAAGAGAACTCTCCCATCACCATTATTGTGCCCGCCTGCCTCCTTTCTTAATACCACAGGTGTTCGACCACGAAATTCCATATAAACTGGTCCGAGTAGCCCTCGCCAAAAATGAAACTGACGGCTCAAGCGGTCGTTTTGCTGCCACAAACAGTAGTTTTGAGTTGGTTGGGGGAATTAGATGCGGTCGGCTGGGCGGTGAAGCCATGGATATGAGCTTTCTTTTCGACATTTATGACGAGATGTGAACTCCATTTATGACCATTCCTACGAACTATTCAGAAGTCGTAATTGCTCGGCCCGTCCTACCTGCTCGGCTGCTCCGTGCATTCAATTCCCACTGTCACGGCCCCGTACTGCACATGTGGCCTCTCATGTGGTTTCATGGCAAGGCAGCGGCGCCTCCCGAGTCTCTCTTCACACGACGCCTGCTATCTTTCGCTTTATGTGGCATTTTTGTGGTGTCTCATGTGCCAAATTATCATGATATTTCCCATATACATATATTTTCTTGTGCGACAGTCTACTGCCGGGCACTGAAACGTGGTGTGTTTGACGAAAATGGTAGCAGGCATATGCATGCATTATCTTATGATAGAAGCAAACGCCTTCACTGAGAATACGTACCTGTACGTGGAGCATCCGTAGGTGCACTAGAATGGTCCAACTCATCACACGCTATGCCTGTGAAAATATGGGAACAGTATCAGCTGTTGTTGATGCAGCACCGTGCTGGTTTCAACAACCGCATGACGGGTCTGTCCGATTGTTTTGAATGGTGGAGGAGAGAGAGAGAGAGAGAGAGAGAGAGAGATGTGGAAGCAGACGCAATAAAAGAGAAGCTCATAATTTTGTAGATGAAGAAACCGGACAGTCATCCTTTATGAATCATTGAGGCGTGAGAATTTTACGTTATTTTTTTCAAATGTAAAAGTAAATTCTGATGTTGACGACATTAAAAGAAAGAGAGAAATACCAACCTCACGGCTTCTACTTGCCAACCATTTCATTTATGGAGTGGCAACTCCTTTCGAGCTTTTCACAAAAGGAACCATCTCATTAATTAATTAACATGCAAAAGGGGAGGAAGAGAACCAATCAATACTCGAGATGGTGACTGTAATTGCCATAAAGAGGTTAACATTTGCATTGATCTGATGTTATTCCCGAAATCCATGAGCCCTGCGTTGTTTATATATCGAGGCATTCCGAGAGCCCCTGCTCGCCGGAAGAAGAAGAAGAAGAAGAAGAAGAGAGATTTGATCGAGAGATGGCCTTGATCACGGATGACGTCAAAGCCAAGGCTGAGATCTATCATGGCGACGAGATCTGCCAGGAGAAGTCCAAGTTCCTGCTGCAGGAGGTGGGCCTCCCCCGCGGTCTGCTCCCCCTGAGGGACATCGTCGAGTGCGGGTACGTGGAGGAGACCGGCTTCGTGTGGTTGAAGCAGAAGCAGAAGGTGGAGCACTGCTTCGAGAAGATTGGGAGGCGTGTGTCGTACGCCCCCGAGATCACCGCCGTGGTGGAGAAGTCCAAGATCAAGAAGCTGACGGGGGTGAAGGCCAAGGAGCTGCTGGTGTGGATCACCCTGGACGAGATCTCCGCCGACGGCCCGCCCGCCGGGAAGCTCACCTTCAAGACCCCGGCCGGTCTGTTCAGGACCTTCCCCGCGTCCGCCTTCGAGATCGAGGGGGAAGAGAGGAAGCAGGGGAAGGTGGCGCCTCCGCCGGACCAAGCTTCGCAGGCGGTTTCCCAGAACTGATCTGCCCACCCCCACGACTAGGGTTAGGGTGGTGTGGGAAGTAGAATAAGAGAAGGTAGCCGTGGGGATGGTGCATCTTCTTCTCAGCTTGCCTGCTCTCCTATGTAGCGAAGTTAGCTTGCACCTGACAAGGTCATGTCTATGTTGGCTGTCATCTCTTTCTTATGCCCTGTTAGATGCTGTAAGATGGATGCAGTGTCACCTCTTTGCTGCATTCTCATTCTCTATCCAGAAGCTTAAATTCCTTCTCTATACAAACCATCTGCTGTTGCTTCTCTCACAAATACTGCAATCATCACAACAATGAAACATCAAGCAGAGTTTTGTTTCCTTTGGCCACTCACACATAATACATCAATAAGCAGAGCAATCTCAGAGGAGATATGTTCTTACGATACACACAAAAGTAAGGCACTCGATTCGTATGAAACACTCCAATTATGGGCGCTTCATTCATGACTCTGTGAGCTGATAAAGTTCATCTTCAACTTGAGATTAGCATTTCAGGATGGTTAAGATAATTGAAGCAGCAATAGAAAGACTGGTATTATTCCTACGGTACATCCTAATGGCCTCTTATGATGTTCTTCCAACCGATTGTTTCAAATGATGTGTTGTCTCTATCAAAGTATTCAAATTAATGTTTGATATCAGAATGCATTTAGGTATGTGAACATTAAAAGTACTTGCATCTGTTCGAGTGTCCACATTTCTCTAATTTTTTATAACACATACATATATAACTAATTAAGTTACATTCCATTAAAGTGAATATATATAGAAAATGATAAAAATATAATACAATAATATAAAATATTTTCAATCAAAAAAATTAAAGTAATAGGACTTGGAACACTACTGAACTATGATCCTATTTATATGACTTAGTGGTAACTATCTTACCTTATCATGTCATTCATGATTGAGTTAAGTATAAATACTACCATAACTCTTAGATCATGGGTCACTGTTTTGAATATGCATATAACTTTCTAAAACATAGAAACTATCTAAATAACTACCTATGAATCATTTCTCAATACTTTCCCTCAATTCATAATTATATTTATATATATATATATCATTTTGAGATATAAAATAAATAACTTGTTCATCTGTGCCGCAATACTTCATTATTATGGCTCCACTTGTTATAAGATTCCGGATGAAATGATAGTGTATCTCTATATGCTTCGTCCTTTTATGAAATGTTAGATTTTTCACTATTGCAATTGTGATTTTGTTATCACAAAATATTTCAGTTGCTTCTTTTTATTCTCGATAAAGATCTTCAAGAAGTCTTCTAAATCATATTGCTTTGCACGCTACTAATGATGCAGCTACATATTCTACTTCTAATATCGATAATGCAGTTGTTGCTTGTTTCTTTAAACTCTAAGATGTTGAAATACTTTTTCTATTATCCAAAACTCTTGCCCAATTACTTTAAGTAAAACTAAACAATTTACATTTAAAATTATGAAAATACCAAATATCATAAGTAGTTCTAACAATATAATATAAGAATTTTTAATAACTCTAAGATATTGTTTACTTGAGTTATGCATAAATCTGGATACTACACCAACAGAGAAGGTAATATCTGATTGAGTATAACTTAGATAAACCAAATCTTCAACTAAACTTCTATAGTATCTTATATTTGTTAAACATGTACTATTTTTAAGTTTCAAGTTCTCATTTATATTCATGGGTGTTGTTGCAGTTTTACAATTCATCATATTAGATTTTTTTTGAGTAAATCTATTATATCCTTACTTTATGAAGTAAAATTTTCCTCTCATTCTTCCTTCACTTTCAACCCAAAAAAATAGTGTATTAAATCTAGATCTAACATTTTAAACTTATTTATTATGTATTTTTTAAATTCTACATTACTCCTCTTAAATTTATTTTAATAAAAATAATAATCAATTTTATTGTGTCATACCTTTGGAGCTTATTTAAGCTCATAAAGAGTTTTCTTTAACTTATACATCTTTTCTTCATGTTCTTTAATAAAAAAAACCTTCAGGTTAGAGTAACAAAAATCTCTTTATATAAATTTTTATTTAAAAATAAATAAATTTCACATTAAATTGATAAACAGGCTAATTCAAGTGAACAGCTAAAGCTAAGAAAATTCTCACGATTTCGAATATAGTAATCAGAGAAAAAGTATTATCAAAATCAATACCTTATTGCTGCGAATATCCTTTTGCTATATGCCGAGCCTTATGTTTTTTTATACTTTCATCTGTATTTTGTTTTGAATACTCATTTCAATCCAATAACTTTTTTTTTCTTTCAGTACATCCATTAGCTCCTAGATTTTATTCTTCTCAATTAACCTGATTTCCTCCTTTGTTACCTTTCGTCATTCCTCTTTTTTAATTACTTTCTCAAAACTTATAGGATCCGAAATAAATAAAGAAAATGTTGAATCATAAATTTATATTAGTGATCTAAATTTTCCTGGAAAGGTTTCATCTGAGAAATCATTTGATGAATTTGAACTGCTACTAGATAAGGTTAACGATGAAATTGTTAGAGTATGTATGACCTATCACTTGATCCTGTAGAGTGTCTAATTCTATTGAAATCTGAATTTATGTTTCAACTTGACATTTCATCAAAAATTTCTATTAATCATAACTTTACCACTAACAAGATTATACAATTGATATGCTTTGGATTATAAAGAATAACTAATTAAAATATAATTTTTTAGATTCTTCATCAAGCTTATGATGGTTTTGTGAATTTACGAAAGCATAATTAATATAACCAAAAATTCTTAGATGATTTATACTTGGCTTTATATCATATCAAGCCTCAAAACAAGTTTAATTCATAACAACTTTTGTTAGTAAATATTTGATAAATAAACTGTTGTTATAACTACTTTTACCGAAAATTGATTTGGAATATTTTTTTCCTTTAAGTAAACTTCTTGACATTTCAATGACAGTTCAATTCTTACGTTCAGCTATACTATTTTATTCTGGTATATGTGATGTTATCAATTCCCAATGAATAATATTTTTTTCATAAATAAAAATAAACTCATTAGATAAAAATTCACCATCTCTATCTGTCCGAAGTGTCTTTATACATCTACTGTTAGTCATAAGTGTCTTGCAAGCTAATCAAATGAGTGATGACACGTATGACATACTATATAGTTATTTTACTTATTATTATGATTTGATATTTTCTCACTTTATGATTGTTTATTTTATATATTGTGATGTTCTTGGATCTGTGTAATGAGAATTGGATCATGATGAGATCATGATAATGAGACTAATTCATCTATAAACATAGATCATAAATATTCTTGATCATAGGTTACTTGAGAAGGATATCAAGATAACTGGATAGACCGGTGTGCTATATACTCATCTATATAATGAAGGCAACTGGTATCATAGCTACTTGTGTAGGGATACAAAGGATATAATGCATGTGCTCATTGGAAAATGAGTTTATTAAATGATCCACATATGGAATGCTGGATGATTGATAATACCTCATTGTTAAATAGTTTTGTAGTCCCAATTATGTGTCTGGTCCTTAGACTTGAGACACTAAGGATGTCCCATATGAGTATTCTTATCTTTGATACCCAACTTATAGGTCTAGAAGTTTCAGATCTAATATAACCGATCATTGTGAGTGGTAGCTAATCTTACGAGGGTAATTAAGTATCAATTAAGGATCATCTACTCTTGATGTTATGAGAGAAATATTATGTATATTCTCGCTCAGGTAAATCCCTAGTCATGGTCATTCGGATTGAGAGAGAAAGAGATTCTTCATGAGAACCGATCAGAGAAAAGCTCGAGTAGATTCCATATTGGCCTGACAGTACTATACCCGATATATAGTATCTGGGATATTAGATGGATGAAAGACTATTGATACATAGTAATTGAGGGTAGACAGATCCAATATATTAGATCCCCCTATACCGTCTGGGGACTATAACATAGTGGCTTAGTACGTCTATAGTTATAAGTTGAGTAAATTATCATCCCATGATAATTTACTGAATGAGGAGTTGTAACAGGTGCAACTCATGGCCAACTCGATATTGGGCTTAGAGAGTCACATATATATAGTGGATGATGCGATGAATGAATAGAGGATTGGATATGTTATATCCAATAAGTCCCTGTTTTATTGGATCTATTGGGTGAGACTCAATAAGAGCTTAGATGGATAATTGGATAGAGATCTAATTTTCATTAAGCCAGGGATAATTGGATGAAAATCTAGTATCCAATATGTCAAAAAAATTGAATGAAAATCTAATATCCAATAGAGTAGGATCGATTAGAGTTAGCAGCAGGAGCTCTATATAGAAAGGAATGTGGGACTAAAAGGGTTATAAGGCTAGACCCTTAGCCACTACCTCCCTAACTTCTCCCTTGCTTCTTCCTTAGCTGACTGCCACCTCTCTAGTGCAAGAGGGCAATAAGAAGACTACCCCTATTGCGTTGGTGGTGGTGCACAAAAGCGAGAAAAGAACGCATCGCAAGAGAAGGTGCATCGTCGCTTCATTCGTCATGTAGATCACCGCTAGAGAAGAAAATGCAAGGTCTCTTTTATTCACAAACTAGGATCTATAGGTCAGGGATATACGAGTTCCCTTAGGTGAGATCGTCTCATATCTTATATGGTTTTCATATTTGACGAGTTTTTGGCTCTTGATTGTCACACATAATTTGATATAATTTTATTTTTAGGAAATCAATTTTTGTTTTCATTTTTTCAATATGCATGTGATGCTCTTCAAGATTTCCCAACATCTATCACTTTACCTTTCTATAAGTGTTTTAAATTTTTAAAATTATTAAATATTTTATATTTCAATTCCAAAAAATATATCCAACTCATACAATATAATAATTAATAAATAATAAAAATATTAATTTTTACTAAATAATTTTTTTATTTGTAGGTCCACATAAGTCAACATGAATTAATTCAAAATAGTTAGATGCTCTCCATTATTTTTCAATAGGAAATGGTTTCTTGCTTTGTTTATCATAAATACATCCTTCATATATACATCTAGTGTATTAATTTTGGTCAATCCGAAAATCATTTCCTTTTGATTTAATGTTAAGCTGTCCATATCTTAAATGTCGTAAATTAGACTCATTCTTTTGAGTTACAATAAGAGCATACTTTTAAATATTTGAAATATCAAGTGCAAACATCTTATTTTGTGTCATATAAACATTTACTGTAATCAAACCAAATTTTTTTTATCTTTATTAATGCATAAACCATCATCAAATATGATATGATCATTTAATCTCATATTGGTTGAGGAGTATTAGAACCAAAGACTTATAAGTCCACTAGATCTTCCTTAATAGTGAGTCTACGAGCCGCACCAATAGTTGGTTGACCAAATGGTCCCTTATTAGATCTGCGCTAAAAGGAGTGCCCGAGGCCTACACTTCGATCGAGCAAACCCACTCTTGAGTTGTGCACCTCGGCTATAGCCTCTTAGCTCCCCTGCAGGAGAGAGCACTGATAAGGCCATTTAGTTCCACATTTATTGAGAAGTATGAGAATTAAGGGCTCATAAGTTCGTCGGGTCTTTCCTACTCCCAAAGGTGCTTTTTGGAGCTCATAAGCTCCGAAAGGGCAAAACAGAGCCTATGGGCCAACCAACCAAATGGTCCTTTATCAAAATATAATTAAATATTTATTATGTATCAATTGTCCAAAGACCAATATCTATCATCAATGCCCAAAGACCAAACATCATTTAAGATATTATTAACTTATGAATGAGTCATAAATAATTTATTATTTTTTTTATTTTCCTCCACATAGTTGACTTGCTTTTCTCTTTTCCAATAATATGTCTTTGTGTGATTAAACTTTTTATAATATTAACATTGAATTCTACTCTTATATTTTTTTATAATAATTTGATTATTTTTGTTCATTATACCCATCAAAGTATCCTCTTCCTTTTCCTCTTTTATTTTCTCTATTACAAAATTCTCCTCAGCCATATCCTCTTTTTATTAATTTTTTAATCTCTTCCTTTGAAGTAGAAAACTCCTCCTTAATATTAAATACTTTTTCTTCACTCTTCTTAAGTACCTTAACCTTGCTTCATGTGCTTGCAAGGAACCTATTTATTTATCAAATAAAAATATAGATAAATCTTTTGATTCATCAATTGCAGTAACAACATGATAAAATTTTAAAGTTGAACTTCTCAAAACTTTTATAATAATTATATAATCATGAATATATTCATTATAAGATTTCATTTAACTAATAATTTCAATCACTCGAGAAAGAAAATCTTGTACTGATTTATTATTTTTCATGAATAAAATTTTAAACTCACGACGAAGGGTTTAAAGTTTTACCATAGTCACTCTTGGTGAGCCTTAAAATTCATTTTGAAGTATCAACCAAGATTGTTTTAAGGTTATCGCTATTGTAATTCTTGAGAAGATTATCTCATGTATAGCTTGTTGAATAAAGAATAATATTTTTGAGTCCTTTTTTCTATTCTCCCTTAACCTGATTTCCTCATCTAGATCTGCATATCCATTTTCTATTAAGTCCCAAAGATCCTGAGATTGAATAGAGTCTTCATCTTGATACTCTAAAATTCATAACATTTGCCCAAGAATATGGGAATAAAAGGTTGAGACATGTAATTATTATTAAAAGTCATAATCCTCAGTTAAGTTAAGATTAAAACTTAGCGAGGAGCAAAAAAAGGATAAAAATAGAATATTACGATGTAATTAGAAGAGAATGCATTCGATCAAAAAAATAAAGGGGTAAGACTTATAGCACTTATAAGATATTCCCAAATACACATTATTTTACTTTATGAACTATGGTCTTATTTATAAGATATAATGGTAACTACCTCACTCCGTCATGTCACCCATGATTAAGTATAGGCACTATCCCTATAACTCTTAGATCATGGATCACTATTTTGAACATATATATAACTACCTAAAGTATAACAACTACTTAGATAACTACCAGCATTTCTTAACACTCTTATCCAAATTAATTAAAAAAATATAGTATTTCATTGTATTTTTGGGGGGAAAATTCTATTTTTTTTTTAGCAAGCTCCTTTTTTTCAAATTACCATGACTCCTTTTACAAAATGATCAAAATAATTTTTATTATAAAAAAATGATGTGAATTACAACATTATGATTCTATTAAAAATGCTACAATCTATTTCATTTAGTATTAGACCGATCTGACTCAAAAATCACTTTAATCCAACTGAATTTTAAAAGAAAATTATTTTTAGAATGTTTTTGCTGTTATATTAAAAAAAGATCTGAATCATAATATTATGGTTTTATCCAAAAAAAAAATCAATTTGATTGAGTATTAAACCGATCTAACTAAAAAAACACTTTAACCCAACTGAATTTTGATAGAAAATTATTTTTTATAGTAAAAGATATTTTGGTCATTTTATAAAGGGAGGGGAAAAGAAAAGGTATTGTCAGAAAACCCATAAATGTAATATGGTTTTAATGTAACTTTACTGATTTTAAATTGGATGACCCAAAGTTTGGATCTGATATATTAGGACTAAAATGCATGAGATTAGATATGAATTCAATTCAAAGAGAATAGTTGACGGTGAATATTCCCACGTCGGCCGCTGAGCGACAGGTGGTAGCCACCAAGGATTCGATGTGGGATGACCCAACATAGGTCCCATAGAGAGTGAAGCCAACCTGTCAGATCACACACAATCGACCCCTCACTCTCCGGAACCATAGTGAAGGTCTGGACAGGTCGACTCGCGCTGTCAGGAGAATACGAGTCGGCCACTCGTTCGATCATGCTGAACGGAACAATGACGAGCGTTAACGCCCCCATGTACTTTCAAGTCACGTTCGCAAGTATAAATTTCGAACCCTAGCCCAAATCAGAGAATTAAACACTTTTCATCATAAATTATTAAAAATAATTTGCTAACTTAATTATCAGAGTAGTCCAATCAAGAATCTCTCTCCCAACGTTAACTATATAGGAATGCGACGTAGGAGAGACGATCAATCTCACCTCGAGTCTAAGAGTCAACCCCTGATTTGATCTTGTTCACCCTGACTCTCGCTCTAGGAATCCATGTGGACGATCTTACAATTTTTTAAACAGGATCAAGCCGTAATCCTCTGGCCGTGACATAAAGGTATATAATAGTAACATTACAAAATACTATCTAAAAATATTATCGACTAAGTTTATTAATACTTTCAAATATATCAAATGATATTATAAATTCTCAATCTCTAACGCAAATATTTGAGTCAAATATATTACGATTGCAATACATAGCAAATATGTCGAGTCAAACATATTACAACTTGTTAGTGTAAACAACTTTATGCCGTGACCTCGGGGCCGTCGCGGTTGGGTTCGGGCCGAAAATGGATAAGACCTCCGGGTAGTGTCCTGGGGGTCCGAGGCGGAAACGAGGGCTCCTCTGGTGGTCGCGCCTTACTTTTGTTCCTGCACAAAGATCGGGTTGGGAAGGACTTCGCTCGACCCCTCCGACAATCAAGTCAGCAAAGACAGGCCCTTTTCAGGAGAGTTTTTAGGGTTGAGAGGGAGAGAAAGAAGTCCTCCTGAGTGCTGGTTGATCTCCCTTTAATACTGTTAGAACCCTCCATGGATTCTAAGCTTGGGGTTGATCTCTATAGGGGATCGGCCTCCTTGGAACTCTATAGGGGTTCCTTCCTCCAAGTTGTTGCTCAAAGGCTACTAAAAGATTAATCTCTTCATTGATTAAAAGAGGATGAATACATGGCTATTTATAGGGCTTCTAAGCCCCCAACTCCTAATAGGACTCTTACTCAAGACTCCTACTTCTAACCAACTTCTAATTAGGACTCCTTCTCTAGTAAGATTCCTAATTCTAATATGACTTTTTTTCTAATATGACTCCTACTTCTAATAGGACTCTTTTCCTAATAGGACTCCTACTTCTAATAGGACTCTTTTCCTAATAGAACTCCTACTTCTAATAGGATTCTTTTTCTAATAGGACTCCTTTTCTAAGAAGCAACCTAACCCTAACCTAGCCGGCCTCTTCACCTCTTTAATATGGGTCGGCTAGATAGGATTTACATGAATGCCCTTATCAATGAAACTAAATTAGGACTCTCATAGCTAGAGTCCTAACAGATACGTTCGATTGCTGGGGTTTATATGAACCAGATCGTTGCTTGTTGTCGTGTTTGGAGCGCTACGCCTCTGATTGCGTCTGGCAACCCGCCGAGGACCTAACCCCTACTGGACAATGACGTGTCCCGGGGATCGTGCCGCCTGCAAGGGGCAGGCGACATCACATCTGTCGGTCAACCTTGGCCACAGCTAGCCTTGTACGGGACCGGGGGCGTCATTCTGACGTAGGTGGCATGGGCTTACGTCACTTCCCATTTATTACCCTCATCATTCTCCCCCCCCGAAGGAAGCCCTGCCTCGGTGCTCATTCGGGGGTCCGAGGCTGGCTTCAAGTAAACTTCTGATCAGTGCGGGGGGATGCTTTTTGTGGACCCGTAGTGGACATCTGTTAGCTCATTATTCAAGAGCGAGCGTCTGGCATGTTTTGACTTTGAGGGTCAGTTCTGAGAGGAGATGTTGTGAGGTTGCAGTCGAGATATAGACCTAAGCGGACGTGCTGCATAGAGGCGGGCGAACCACGCTGAGGCGCACAAAGGGCAGGCTACAGCCGAGGTATAGGCTCAGGCAGTCGCACCGTGCAGAGGTGTACACAGCGGGCAGTCTGCGGCCAAGGTACACGCTCAGGCGAGCGTACCGCGCTAGGGCGGGCGTTGCCGCGTTGAGGAGTACAAAGGGCAGGCTACAGCCGAGGTACATGCTCGAGCTCGGTCAGTCGTGCACGCGAGGGCGGCGTCGCGCGCATAGAGGTGTATCGACGGCAGGCGATCGAGGCGAAATCCGCTCAGCGGGCGTACCGCATGATGGCGCTCAGAGGTTCAGGCTTTCTGGCCGAGGCGAGGCTCAGGCTTGCTGGCCGAGGCTCGGCTCGGGCTCTTTGGCCAAGGTGAGGCTCGGGCTTACCTGGCCGAGGTGAGGCTCGGGTTTCCTGGTCGAGGCGAGGCTCGGGCTTTTTGGCCGAGGCAAGGCTCGGGCTTACCTGGCCGAGGCGAGGCTTGGGCTTTCTGGCCGAGGCGAGGCTCGGGCTTACCTGGCTGAGGCGAGGCTCGGGCTTACCTGGCCGAGGCGAGGCTCTGGCTTTTTGGCCGAGGCGAGGCTGGAGCTTACCTGGCCGAGGCAAGGCTCGGGCTTACCTGGCCGAGGCGAGGCTCGGGCTTTCTGGTCGAGGTGAGGCTCGAGCTTCTGGGTGCGGCGACGGTTGGTAGTAAACCAGCTATAAATCGCACAGGTGGTGGGTGACAAGTCAGGCGATGAGCCACGCAGATGGTGCGGCAATGATCCATACAAACGGTTGAGGGAGCGAATGCTTAGGTGATCATGATTCCGTACGTCGTGCCCACTGGGGAGGGGGCGAGAGGTCCCTTAATCGTTGGTGTGTGCGAGGCGTAAGGGCCAGTTTTTCACGCCGTTTGGCCTTTCTAGAAGCGGCACCTTTAAAGCGTTCTTCGAAGCCGGGATCGAGGCAGCAGCATTGCGCATTCCCACAGATCGCCACGTTGGGGCTCATTTATGGCAAGGTGCTCCTTGGCCTTCCTGAAGTGACGTGCCCTGGGGGCTGTCACGTCAGCGGGCTGTCACGTCAGCGGGCTGTCGCCCACTCCGCGCAGGCGAAGGGGTAGGGTTTTCGACGGGAGTTTGTTCATAAATAAAGTGCGGTTGCTTCACTGCAAGCCTCTTATCACCCAAGCTAATCCTCCCAGACTCCCTTGATCTTGCTGCCCAGTCGTCTCCTCCGATTTCTTCAACCGCTCCCGTTTGCGTCATCCCCTCCATTTTCCTTTCGAAGGTCAGTACGGATGGCCTCTTCTTCTCCTGCTCTTACCTCCACTCCTTCTCCTGTTTCCTCTTCTTCTCCTACACCCTCTTCTTCTTCCCCGCCTTCCTCCTCCACTTCTTCTGCTGGCCAAAACCCTTCGCCGCCTGGTTGCGGTTCGCCTTCTAGCGAGAGGGTGACGCGGGCCCTTGAAGCCATGCGGTCTCCCCACAATCTTGACTCCACCGTGAGTGGGTCACAGCTCCTTGATCTTCGGGGTCGCTTTTGTGTCCCGGAGGACTATGCCTTTGTGGCTCCGGAGGTGGGGCAGCGGGCGTACGATGCTGTTCCCGGGGGTTTCGTGTTATCCGTGGATGCCCTGGAAGCGGGATTGCGCTTCCCCCTGCACCCGATCATTGCCTTCTGTATCTCCAGGTGGGGCGTTTCGCCCTCGCAAATGGCAGCCAACTGCTGGCGGGGTTTAGTGGCGTTTCTGGGGGAATACCACTATGCCGACATCACCCCAATGTTGAACCTATTTTTATCCTGCTTCCGCCTTTCCAAGGGACCGGGGGGGTATTATCTTTTCGCCCGACCGGGCTTTAGAGTGGGTGGTGCCCCTTCGAGTAACAAGGGATGGAAGGGGCGATTCTTCTTCGTGAGTTATGTGAGGGACTGGGGCTTCGGGCTCCAGTGGTCGACTCACACTATTGACAACACTACCCCCGACCTGAGCGATGATGAGCTTAGGGATCTCCGGCGGCTAAAGGAGATCCTTTCTTCTTCCACAGCCAATCAAGATATGACTGAGCCATGGCTGATCGAGGCGGGTCTTAGCCCGATGCCTCTGGGTACGCTTATAATACGTGATTTAGGGCTTTCTGGGCTCTTGCGGGTACTGACCGGTGTTTGCTTACAGGAATGGTGAACCTCAGAGCGGTCCGTAGCGGGCGGATCCCGTCACCTCCCTCTACGCGTGCGGTAGATGATCCGAAGGCTGGTACCAAAGAGACGCCAGTGGAGGTCGAGGCGGATCCCCCGCGGAAAAGGGTCAAGGTTCTTGCCTCTAAGCGGCCCGCTGCGTCAGCAGCACAGCCAGAGGAAGCTGGCGCAGAACGGGCGAAGGCGGGCCCTGAACGAGGTGAGGGCGAACCTGGCCAAGAGGGCGCGGGAAAAGGAGCCTCGGCTCCCTACGGTCCGGGAGTTGTGCCAGCTTCCGGTCGGCGCGAAGGAGGAGCCTTTTTAGGCTAGTGGGAGACCGGCCGGTGGGGGCGACGAACGACCCCCTGTTGGCCCACTGGGAGAACCTGTCTATCGGGGACAGGGTATGGGCTGACAGCGACATCGCAGCCACATTCCTCCGAGGAGGGCTTCACCCCGGGATGGTCGGGGAGTTGTACACTCTGCCCTCCGAGACTCTGCTTGGCAAGTCTACCAAGTCAGTGGTGTGGGTGAGTGTTATACCCTAGGCTTCTTTTTGGCACTGGGGTGTGTTCGTTCTGACTTTTCTTTTTGCAGAGCCACCACTATACCATGGCGTTGATGGACTGGGTGCGAGACACCGGTCGAATCGTCAGCGAGCTGGGCCTCCGTAACGTCAAGCTGCGCCGGCAGCTCGAGGAGGCTCGCGCGGTAGTGGGCCCCGAAGCCATAGCTGTCGCAGAACAACGTGCGTCTGACTTGGACGCAGAGGTGACTCACCTCAAGGCCGACCTTCAGGCGGCCAAGGAGCAGAACGAGAGTCTTCAGGGACTTTTGCGGTTGGATCGGATCGAGCTCCGCATGCTGAAGGCGGAGGCGCTCAAGCTGACCAAGCAGCTGGAGGCGGCGGAGGCCAAGGCGACGTCTGCTTCCGAGGCCCTGGCTGAGGAGGCCCGTTAGAGGCCAGAAAGGGACAGACAGCTACTCGAGGACTACAAGAAGTCCGAGGGCTTCCAGCTCGGGTTAACCCAGTCAGGGCAGGTTACCTACGAATACGGGTATCAGATCGCCTTGGCTCGATTCCGGGCTCACCACCCCGACCTTGAGGTGGCAGAGGACGCCTTTGCCTCTTTTCCTGAGGACTCGGGGGTGGAGATGCCCGAGGAGGTTCCTTTTGATGACGGCCCGGAACCCCCGAAGGGTCAGCTGCCATGAGTCAGTCTGTAAGTCCAGGTCGTCTAGTCTTGTAACTTGACTCCGATGTTAATGGAAAGGCTTTTTGTCAAAAGGTTTCTTATGTTGTCTTCCGCCGTTTTTCTAGACGAAAAACTTCTTAAGGTTTTGCATATTCCATGTCCTCGGGAGGGTGCAGCCGTCCATGGTTGCAAGGCGGTAAGTCCCTACTCGGACGACTCCTGTGGCCCAATAAGGCCCTTCCTAGTTCGGGGTAAGTTTACCGTGCACTCGGGTCGGGTTACTCACCTCGGTCCTGCGCAACACCAAGTCGCCAATCTTGACGGGTCGAGGGTGCACCTTACGGTTGTAAATCCGGGCAACGGCCCTTTTATAGGAAAGGGCCTTTAGGTGCCCATCGGCTCGCCGCTCCTCGAGCAGATCCAATCCCGCTTGGAGCCCCTCGGCCGAGGTTCCCTCTTCATATCGCTCCGTCCGAGGGGTTGGGATGACCACCTCGGGAGGCAAGACAGCCTCGGTGCCGAATGTGAGGCTGTAGGGGGATTCTCCAGTCGCGGTTTTGGGAGTGGTGCGCAGAGACTATAAAATGCTCGGGAGTTCGTCCACCCAAGTGGAGCGGGCTGCGAGAGTCCTTCTCCTAAGCCCGTCCAAGATGGATCGGTTGGTTACCTCCGCCAGGCCGTTTGTTTGAGGGTGGGCCACCGAGCTAAACCTTAGCTGAATTTTGTAGCCCGCGCAGAACTCCTTAAATCGGGCACTGGTGAACTGAGTCCAGATGTCGGTGATGATGGCCTTAAGCAGGCCGAATCGAGTCACAATATTTCTCCATACGAACTTCTCCATCTGTTGTTATGTAATTATCGCTAGTGGCTCAGCCTCAACCAACTTGGTGAAGTAATCTACCCCAACGATGATGTATCTCCTTTGCCCGGAGGCCGGGGGGAACGAGCCAAGGAGGTCCATACCCCACTGCACGAAGGGCCACGCGTAGTCCATAGGTATGAGTGGAACTGCAGGTTGCCGAGGCGTTCGCGTGTGTCTCTGGCACGCATCGCATCGTTGGACATAGGTTCGGGCATCTCGGTACATAGTGGGCCAATAGTAGCCCTGGCGAAGCACCTTTGACGCCAAGGTACGGCCGCCTATGTGTTCCCCATAAATCCCCTCGTGGACCTCGGCGAGCACCGATTGCGCCTCGTCGGGATCCAAGCATGGTAAGAGGGGGCGCGAGAATGACCTCTTGTAGAGTCGGCCATTGACTTCGCAGTACTACGCCTGGGTGCGACGCAGGCACCGAGCCACAGCTTCATCGTCGGGCAGTATTCCGTGCTGCATAAATTGCAGTATCTCCCACACCTACGTCATGGGTGCATCAGCTGCCGTTACCGCAGCCACCGTGATTGTGCGGAAGGGGAGTTCCTCGAAGTCGGGCTCACCCTCAGGGCCCGACCTCGAAGCCAGCTTAGTGAGCGCATCCGCCTGCTCGTTCTGGCCCCTCGGTATCCTAGATAACGAAAAGCTGGAGAAGTTGGTGATCAGGCTCTTTACCTCTGCCAGGTACTTCGACATGGTGGAATCGCGGGCCTCGTACCCGCCATTGAGGTGTTCAGCCACAAGCTGCGAATCGGTGTGAACATGTAGGGCACCCACCTACATCTTGGCGGCCAGCCTAAGTCCAGCTAGGAGAGCCTCGTATTCCGCCTCGTTGTTAGTGGCCTTGAAGCCGAAGCAGAGGGAACGCTCGAACAGGCAGCCATCGGGGGCCTGCAACATCAACCCGGCCCCTGCGCCCTTTGAGCATGATTCCCCGTCAACACGTAGGACCCATCCCCCGTCGGTCGGTTCGGGGTCGTTGCCTTCGGGTCGGACCATCTCCGAGATGAAGTCGGCCACCACCTGGGCTTTGATGGCGGTCCTTGGCACATACTAGATGTCGAACTCGTCGAGCTCCACCAACCATTTAAGAAGGCGACCTGCCAAGTCGAACTTAGCCAAAATATGTCGAAGTGGTTGGTCGGTAATTACCTCGATTGGGTGGGCTTGGAAATAGGGGCGTAGCTTCCGAGCCGTCAATACGAGGGCTAGTGCCAGCCTCTCGATTGGCGGATATCGCTCCTCAGGGCCGTTCAAGATATGGCTGACATAATAGACCGGCACCTACTTCTCCGGGGCCTCTTTGATCAGAACGGAACTGACCGCATGTGAGGAAGTGGCCAGGTAAACGCTAAGCTTCTCCCCGGGGGAGACGGAATCGAGTCGAGGAAGGTCAGATAGATGCTGCTTCACACAGCTGAAGGCCTCCTCATAGTCCGTAGTCCATTCGAAACTCTTTTGGATTCTTCAGGGCATGGAAGAAGGGCAAGCACTGATCCCCCGATCGAGAGAGGAACCGTGATAGAGCGGCCAGCCTCCCATTTTTCTCTACAGCTCCTTAACCGTCCGCGGCGCTTGCATGTCGATGATTGCCTGGATCTTCTCCGGGTTGGTGTCAATTCCCCTTTCATGTATGATGAATCCAAGGAATTTACCCAAGCTGACGCTGAATGTGCACTTTGAGGGGTTAAGACGCAGGCCATATCTGCGAAGCGTGGAGAACGCTTCTGCCAGATCATCCAAATGGGTTGCAGCTGCGCGACTCTTCACGATCATGTCATCCACGTAAACCTCCATGTTTCGCCCAATCTGTTGGGCGAACATCTTGTTCACGGCTCTCTGGTACGTGGCGCCGGCGTTCTTCAGTCCGAAGGGCATAACCTTGTAGAAGTATACTCCCTGACTAGTGAGGAAGGCTATATGCTCCCGGTCCTCGGGCGTCATTCTGATTTGGTTGTAGCCGGAGAAGGAGTCCATGAATGACAGACGAGCATGACCTGAAGTGGCGTCGACCAACTGGTCGATCCTGGGGAGAGGGTAGCAGTCTTTTGGGCAGGCTCGGTTAAGATCGGTATAATCAATGCACATCCTCCAGTTCCCATTGGGCTTTTTGACGAGGACTACATTAGAGAGCCATCGCGGATACTTAACTTCTTCCATGAAGCCTGCTGCCAGGAGATGCTCGACCTCCTTTCGGACAGCTAGCTGCCTTTTAGGGGTGAACTGTCAGGGTTTCTGCTTTACCGGGCGCACCCCGGGTGAGACGTTTAAATAGTGCTAGACAACCTCAGGGTCGACTCCTGGCATGTCCGCTGGGGACCAGGCGAAGACGTCAGCATTCTCTTGCAGGAAGCGAACGAGCTGCTTCCGTTCTTGTTCGGGGAGCTTGGATCCAACCCGGACCGTTTAGTCTGGACGATCCTCGCGCAAAGGCACGCTGACAGTTGGCTCCATTGGCTCAGGGCGCTGGGCCGGTCTCTTCGCGTCCCGAGGATCTTCCACGGGCGGGTCGGCCCTCGACCACTTGTGCAATGATATCGTCGTCAAATAGCACCGCCTGGAGTCGAGGGGACTTCCCCTGGCTTCACCGACCCCAGCCCGAGTCGGGAACTTGATCGTCCGATGGTAGGTGGATACGACCGCTCTGAACTTGTTGAGGGTCGGTCGCCCAAGTATTACATTGTATGCAGTGGGCAAGTCGACGACCAGGAATGTTGTCAGCACCGTCTTCGTTCTTAGCGGATCACCCAGGGTCAAGGGCAAGGTGACTGACCCCAGTGGGGAAATTGCATCGCCAGTGAACCCTGTGAGGGCAGAGCGCATCAGCTCCAGGATATCTCTATTTAGGCCGAGCTTCTCAAAAGCGCTGAAGTAGAACACGTCGGCCGAACTTCCCGTGTCGACCATGATTCTTCTAACTTGGGCGTTGGCGATCCTTGCGGTTATTACCAACGCGTCGTCGTGCTCGGCTTGCCCTGGTCCTCGGTCGGGAATGTGACCTTGGGGTCGGACCTTTGTCCGGAGCTCTCGTTAGGAGCGACTCGAGCGTATGCCTTCCGCCCAGCCATGTTGTTTCCCCCGGCGACGGGACCACCAGTTATAACATCAATTTGCCACTCAACGGGACCCTCAAGGCGCGGCGATGAGTTTCTGGGCTGGTGTAGGTATCGGGCCAGGTGCCCCCTGCGGATAAGCTCCTCAATTTGCCGACGCAAGTCGTAGCACTCTTCCGTGTCGTGCCCATGTTGTCGGTGGAAACAACAATATCTAGACTGATCTCACAATCCGGGAGGACTCCTCATCAGGACGGGTGGTTTAAGCAGCCCCTTCTCCCTTATTTGAAGGAATACTTCAGTCTGGGAATGGCCCAGCACGGAGTGGGAGGACCTTGGGATCCGTGGGTCGGGTCGGCCCGCCCTGCCCCTCGGCGCGGAGGCCGGCTGCTCTCGTGAGGTCTCGGGCCGGGGTCTCTTGCACTCCTCACACTTTCGGGCCATCCAGGTTTCCGCCACAATGAAGTGGTTCGCTCGTTGGAGCATCTCGGGAATCGTGCTTGGGGGGCGCTCTACTAGGGACCAGAAAAACCTAGAGGGTCGCAACCTGATCAATCAATAAGGAAGGGAGAGTATCTGGCAACTTTCGAATCTCCGTGGGAAAACGGTTTGCGAAGAGGGAGAGAGGCTCCTCGTCCTTTTGATTGAGTCCCAGGAGCAGTGCGATGGATGGCTTCAGCCTTGCATATGCCAGGAAGTTAAGCTCGAAGTCTTTTGCGAGCTGGTCAAAGGATGAGAATGCCCCAGCCTTAAGATCGTTGTACCAAGCTCGGGCCGGCCCCCTCAGCGTCGTGGGGAATGCCCAGCACATCAGGGCGTCCGACGTGCCGTAAAGCGCCATTTGGGCGCGGAAGGTGGCCACGTGCTCTGCCGGGTCGGAGGCGCCGTCATATGCATCAAGGGAGGGGAGACGGAAGTTCGAGGGAACCGGTTGATCCTGTATCTCGGGGGTGAACGGCGATCCCCCGTACAAGCCTTCCCCTGGCTCTTCCTTGGACCTGCGCACCTCCCTCTGTACCTCGTCGAGCCGCTGGTTGACGAGGCGCAGTTGGGCTCGGAGAGAGTCCGCCGAGTCCGAGGATAATACCTTGGGATCTGGATGGTTGCTCGGGTCATTTAATACCTGCCCCTCGAACGGAACCTGTCGTGTCTGAGGCGGGGCCGGGAATACCGAGGGAATCCGGTGGACCGGCGGAGGTGGGTCCAACCGGGATGGGAGGTCCACCTCGGGTGGCGGCACCGATAAGGATACGGGGGGGATGAAGGTCTGCATCATCCCCACCAAAGTCTGAACTTGGCGGGTGAGGTCCTGAAAGGCCTCAGCGGATACGGGTGATAGGTTGGTGGCGGTGACACCGGGCGGGAGCAGGCCCGGGTCATTGAATAGCCGCCAATAGCGTTCCGTGGTGACGACGGGGTCCTCAGCTCGAGGGTCATTATGGGGTGAGCCTCCTGCCAGGGCTCCAGCCAAGCGTGACTCCGCGAGCATGGGCTCACCTGGGCTACCCAGGTGACTTCTCGACATGGCCCTCCTTCTAGCGCCAATCTGTTAGTGTAAATAACTTTATGCCATGGCCTCGGGGCCGTCGCGGCTGGGTTCGGGCCGAAAATGGATAAGACCTCCGGGTAACGTCCTAGGGGTCCGAGGCGACGGCGAGGGCTCCTCTGGCGATCGCGCCTTGCTTTTGTTCCTGCACAAAGATCGGGTCGGGAAGGACTCCGCCCGACCCCTCCGACGATCAAGTCAGTAAAGACAGGCCCTTTTTAGGGAAGTTTTTAGGGTTGAGAGGGAGAGAAAGAAGTCCTCCAGAGTGCTGGTTGATCTCCCTTTGATACGTTCGATTGCTGGGTTTATATGAACAAGATCGTTGCTTGTTGTCGTGTTTGGAGCACTGCGCCTCTGATTGCGTCTGGCAGCGCGCCGAGGGCCTGACCCCTGCTAGACGATGACGTGTCCCGGGGATCGTGCCGCCTGCAAGGGGCAGGTAACGTCACATCTGTCGGTCAACCTTGGCCATAGCCAGTCTTGTGCGGGACCAGGGGCGTCATTTAGATTGAATATGCAGTGGTCTGTCCGGGTGACCGAACGAGTAGACTCTCGACACCCACGGCACGCTGCCGGCCGGCGAAGACTTCCAAAATGGACAGCTGTGTGGAACCGTCGGAGAGGGCACGGGAAAGACGAACTCGTCGAGGACAGCAGCAGCGTCGGTGGACTACCTCCTGTCTTCTTTTCTTCCACCAGTCTCGTTATGATCTCCTTCCTTTTTTTTCCCTCTAAAGGACAACAGTCGTCGGTCAACTATTTTCCACAGGGAGTGATCCATCACGTGTCCACCAGACTGCTGACTTTTCCGTTGTTGCTCACACTGCCATTTGTCAATCATGGTTCTTTCGTCAAACCTTTTGTGAAGAAGATGACTCTACTATCTTGAAAGCAATTTATATTTTTTATGGTCATAATTACACTATATTTGATCACAAATTTGATTTGATGAAATTGATTCGATGTAATCTGTTTTTCGTATATTATCACATTGGAAAGACAATAGATGATTGAGAATTGAAACGTGGACAAGAAAAAAATATATATTTTTAATATAAAAGAGCATATATATCTCATATTCTTTGTCCCACTTTGGTTCAAAAATATAAGATATTTATATTTTATATTTCACTTACTTGCAATATACTTCTACATATTATATATATATGTATATGTGTATATATATGTATATACATTCTTGTAAGAATTAATTTAATAAGAAAATATACCTGCTCTACTGTTGATGTGGCATATCAATCCAACAGCATGCTCATTGAACACTTACTAAATTTGGTAGATCAAAGATAATAGTAGTTTCATTTCGAAGATACGTTGACGCTGCTACAATAAAATTTTCACAAGATTAAAACGAGTGTAGTTTAATTAGATAAAGACTTTGATGGTTTATCATAATATTCTGAGTTTAAATCTCGTTTTCATTATTTATCCTTGGCGAAAAAAGAAAACCATAGGCGTATTTGAGAAGTTGCCAAGGCTAGGGTTTTGGCTTCATATAGCAAATTTCCACCAGCAAAATATCATGATTGTTAGATGACTCTGGTAGCTTTGTCAAATGGATTACGGAAACTAAGAAGCTCATATGTGAATTGAAAGCGAACAACAGCCGACGCTCAGATGCCGTGCTCTTATTGTTCAAGTATTCATCTCCTTCCCTCACTTGGTTTCATCACATCAAACATATGAAACATATGACTTATCGAATCATCATTGTGGTATGCTAGCTGTTATAGCACTATACCTCACCTACTCCTCCTTCGTGGAAATTTTTTGCCTGCAAATTAGACTACATATGCTTTCTCGAGCTGGCAACACCACAATTGTCCGAGGAATATGATGGGATCAGTAATTATAGGGTTGTGTTACAATTGTGATCGAACTAGTACAGTTATTTCAAAGGAGAGATCAGCAATAGGGTTGATAAGATTGAATCTGGTGTTGCATGAACCACTCGTCTTCCATGCTCCACAAGGACTCACTGCTCAACAAGTCCCCTGACGGCCATCCACCTTGTTCATCGCAACATACGGGAACAGACAGGGAATCCGGTGCCCACCCACCCCAAACTTGCATGGTGGTGGAGTGGCAGTCGGCGAAGCACGAGAACGGAGTCGGAAGCGAGTCCTCCTCCGACGGCGACGACTCAACTGTCTCCGGGCCGAGCGTCGCCTGCTCCGGCTGCTTCAGCAGGTAGGAAGGCAGAGGGTCAGCGGCGGCGGCGGTGGCGACGGGGCTGGAGGCAGAGAAAGTGGGCCCGCCTGAAGCCGCTCGGATTCGTTCGAGGAGACGAGGCATCCACACGTACCGGATTGCGTCTCTGAAGGTCGTGCTGTTGACGTCACAGCGGAGCTGTTTTGCGTGTTTTTGCACTCTGGTCCTCCAGTAGTTCTTTATTTCGTTATCAGTCCGTCCCGGAAGATACTGTGCTATTTTGGACCACCTGCCAGAACACAACATATGATAAGAGGGTTGAGCAGATTTAGATTGCCATCAATTGGTTCTTATTTCGTTCAAGAAAAGAAAATTCTGAAGGTTTTAATGCCCCATGAACGAAGAAGATAAGAAAGAAAGAGTTCTTGGAGCTACTGAATCAACAGTAGCACATATATAACACAGAGACTTCATACTTTGGTACATGTTTAGGCTGATAGAGTTGCGTGCGTTAGGTTTGCGTGCTTACCGATTTCCCCAACGAGAGTGGAGATCGAGGATGAGGAGCTGCTCCTCCGGCGTGATGTTCCCGCGCCGGACATCTGGGCGAAGGTAGTTGAGCCATCGAAGCCTGCAGCTCTTTCCCGTTCGTTTCAGTCCTGCTCCGAAGAAGGACCCGCAAATTTGATCAGTACGTACAGGAAAAGGAGTTCTTCCTGTTGTTCTATTTGATCTTTGTTGCAGCAGAGAAAACATTCCATTGACATGAAGCAAGTATTGCTCTTTTGATGACAACTTAAGTACTCTCGAGGAAGAAGACAACAAGAAACATGCAGCGCTGTAGATCTGTTCGAGGTACCTGCGCAGCGAGCGAGGGCGTTCCATCTGCCCTCGCCATGTTGGGCGACGTATTTGATAAGCACAAGGTCTTCTTCCGTGGTCCAAGGCCCTCTTCTGATCTCCTCCATCTCCTCCTCACTTGGTGCTGCTTCTGTTTCAGAGGCAAGCTGCCTTTTATAAACCCCTGTTCCTGTTCCTCCCCCAACTCCATGTGTCTTTGGATCCTTCTACTGTGATGGGTACGTCTGAAATAGGAAGTTTGACAGGTAGAAAACTGAAAGAAAGAGATGACCAAGAGGTGGACGGCGACGTGGATCGATGAAAAGGACGCAATTCTTTTTCTATATGCATAGTGGGAAACGAGACATGTGATGGAAATCCAAGTATCAGCAACGGCCTTTGAAGTCTGACTTAGCTTCTCTTGGCCGCTTCCTCTGTTTCCTCTGCTGTCTTCTCAGGCTGGTCACTGTAAACATCACATTGGTTTTTAACGTCAAATGTGGCGGAAATCTAATCCATGTTTTATCATCACTGCTGATAAGGGCCATCCTTACCCAAAATTTGCACAAGAGAGCAGTAGTACGGCCCCCATTTTAGAACTAATTGAGTGACTTCTTCTGGTTGTCATCACGTAATGTTGAAAGAGATGGCGAGGGAATTGCGGGCATAAAATTGTGCAGCAAGAGACACAGAGTCAAGCATAGAGAGCTAAAAGTGACAGAGAGAACATAAAGAAGAGATAAGGACGACCTATCTAAGATAAGGAGTAGCATGGAAAGATGGCTTAGGAAGGGGTAAACCAATCGAAACCTTTAGATTATGTTTGGGTGATGTAAGACAATGTTTATCGTGACAAATCTTGATTGCGTTTATCAAGCCAGGCATTGCATACAGAGTTTATGAAGCTGCTCAACTCATTCCCCATGCGAAGTATCAGAGATCAAAGAGGCCACCGTATTTCATCAAGCCTGGCGGCAACCTAAGAATAAAAGGAAGAAGAAAGAAGGAATTGTAATTTAATATTGACTTTGACACCCAAGTTGTTGATGGAAAGCTTCCTTATTAGAATTTATTCAATCATGAAAGGTTCTAATCTTGATTCAATCCTGGTCAATAACACAAGCTTGATGGCTCCAAGTCAAGACCTCAAAGAACTACTCTTTTTCCTCTTCGATGCAACTACAGCTTTGGTGGAGAAAGTCCAAGAGTGGGGGTGCAGAGGAGAATACCTTCAAACCATGATTCCTAATGGCAAGATAAAGCTTCTCTAGTCCAAGCTTTCTAGAAAAAGCTTCTCTTGGTGGGTGTAAAGGCAAACACTGCTTCTCTTACAGCAGGTAAAAATTTCTTCCTTAAATGAAACAGTAAAATGATATATGCAAATTGGTGTTTTCAAACAACATGAGAGTGCATGAGATTTGACTTCTGATGCCATAACAGGAGACAGCAGCAAAATTCCGTCAAAAGAGAGGCCGGGGTTTCCGGATCCTACCACTGATCCACAAGCCTCCTTTTCATGCTAACTTTACGTCACATGTTCAAGTGGATGATATGCTTCATTGACCTAAGCATTATTTCAGTCCCTCTTTCCAATCCGCCGTCTGCTCTTCCTTCTTTCCTCTCCAATCTTTTGACCTGCAAAGCTAACAAAGCTGTGCTCGCAAGTAGTAGCACGCACGAAGAAGAAGAAGAGAGGAGTCCTCAAACAAGGCAGCAGTCGTTGGACGCTCCAACGAGATCTTGCGGCGGAGGTGACGGAGGAAGGTGGGAGGAAAACCACAAGTCGTAGGTAGGTGGGTAGACCAAGCAGCACATCTTGGAAAAATGCGGCAAGAAGAGTACTCTGCCGGTGTCCTCTCGTGGCCTGGGAAGTCGCAGAGTCGTGTGTAGGCACCGCCGCGGCAAAGGTAGGTGGCTCAGCCAGCACACTTGTATTCGTACAGATTAATATACACCCATACATGGTTTCGTCAACGCTGGCCATGGTGGAGGAAGACAAATCGATGACAGGGATGTAGACGGACCAGTCGGAGAGGAGGAGATGGAGAAATGGGGATGGAAAGCTGAGGAAAAACTTCGAGTATTTTGGGTGTCAGCAGCAGTGGCAACCATCACGCGTGATGTAGACTTACTCCCCGGGCTTGATGTTGGCCTTCACAGTGTGTTAATGGCTGTAATCTAACCCTACCCGCCAATAATATCTGCATGTGCCCTCGTGTTAGACAGTGATAATTGATATGTTAATAGCATTAAGAGGCTATTTTGATATATTATTATGTACTCTTGTCGTAATATTATAATCAATCTTAACAGGCAGCCTGTATATATAACACAAAAACGCAACTATTAAATTATACATTAAAAAAGTTTTAATATAAGGATAATTTTTAATATGACTAGGGAGTGATTCAAAAGTTTCTTTTTTTTTTTGTTATTGACATTCTAGAAGGAAAAATATTTTCATCAATGATTGTTATAAATAGGACAAATAAAGTTTTTTTTAATTTTACAGGTCCTTTAAATTCAACCTAATGTAGTTAGACCAGTAGGTTTTTAGGTCCCTTAGCATTGCTAAATATGCAATTATGCCCTTTAAAATATGCAAATATCTGTTATCTATATCATGCATATTAATCTAAAAATTATGGTGTGTATAAGACCAATTAGTTCAATATTTGTGATATTATAAGTTGTGTAAATTTATATTCCTCCCATTTGGAACAGCACAACCCACTTATTTCGGCCCAAAGTATAATTGGGCTCGAAAGCCCAAATTTTGTTGTTGAGTTGGCGTCGATATTGCCCATATCGACGATACGAAGCCTATCTCTCTCTCTCTCTCTCTCTCTCTCTCAGCGCTTCCCGATGGCCGCATCCTTCGCCGTGATGGGTTCGATCTCTGCCCCTCGGCTTTCTTCCCGAACCCGGCGGTCGGCTGTGCCTCCTGTTTCGGCGTCGGCGAGCGCTAGGAACGAGAACGGCAGCAGCCCCTCCTGCCGCCACCACTCCATCGCCGCACCTTACCTCGGTCCCTGACCCGGCCCTCCCCCCTCTCGATTGTTTTGTAGTTTCTCGTTGTTGCCTTACCATTGCGGATGAAAACCTTAATTGCATTAGGACTGCACCCGCAGTGTAATTTAAGGTTCAAAGTCCAAAATTTTCTCTGTTTGGTCGGCTCAATGATATTTATTTGATATGAATTCTCTCAAAACAGATTTTTTGGGCTTGAATTTGTTAGAATTGTAACTAGTTGGAGTTTTTAGATTCGGTGGCTGGTATTATTATGTACGTGGAATCATTTGGAGAAATGTGCTCTCGGGGAGCCAGTGGAACGAATAGGGAGATACAGTTCTAGTCTTTAGGCTGAACATTTATGTGCAATTTTAATGTGGAAAGAATGGGTAATTTTGATGTTGAAAAGAGCCTTTGTTTTAAATTTACATGCAAAGATAGGGGGTGCCGGTATTCAGGGTAGAAGAATCCAAACTGAATCGGGAATATTGCATTTCTTGTTTGCTTCAATGGGGAACAAGATCCATATAGCAGGTCATAAATAGTTGGAGCATTACAACTTCTTGAAGTTGAGGTTTTCTATTGATAAGGTCTCCTTCTAGTCCTTTTTTTCTTCTTGGGGCAAATGGCCTCGTTTGAAGAGGACTTGCCTATGACTTGAAACCACAATAAGATGAGTATTGTTAGGAATACAGGATGAGCGTTTGCTTGGTGGATTTGTGGGCCAAAAAGTAAGTGGAATGCTTCCATTGATGACACAGTGGACTGCATACTGCCAGATCTTTTTCTGATTAAATGAGAACATTTACCTTGGTACCGGTTGCACTAGCATTCTAGGTTAGTTCGTTTGAATTAGTAACTGTTGTTAGATACTATTGGTGAACCTTTACGCCGTGGCCACGGAGTCAGCACGGCTTGGTCCAGAGCAAATTTGCCTTGGCAGATGCTCGGGTGGTGGAAACGAGTGTCAGGTCAGGTTGAGCTGGAGACTCGTCTCCTGAAAGTAACCTCCTCCCTTGGCTATCGGTTTGTCATGCGCTCTCCGGATTCCTATGCACAGGTCGGAGTCAAGAGGGGGATTTCCCGACTCAATCCCTCCGAAGTTTAAATTAACGTAGTGTGTGAGGGAGTTGAGTGTTCGAAGTGCCTCCCTTGACGTAGGTCAGGTGGTTGGCTTTTATACCTGCGAATGAAGGTCGGTCGTACATGGTCTGTTAATGACCGCCGACTTCTCGGGCAACTGGCTCATACCTTTCGTGCGGGCGTTGACTGACCTATACGGATCGACGCCATGCGGCGCCATCCCGAGTTTTCCAGAGTGGCTTCGTACCATACAGCGTATCTTGTACGGCCTGAACAGTGTGAGGACAAGTGGTTGTCCTATCTGAGTTCGAAGTGTCGTGTCGATGCAAAGCACCATATCAATCTTGAGGCTCCGCATTGGTGCTGACGTGGCTGCTGACTGTTGCCTCGAGGGTGGTACCGGAATATGCCCCATCATTCTCTCCCCCATGAAAGAGGCATGCCCCTGGTTCCTCGCGAAGGGCTTAGGCTTAGTACCTTTATTTGTTGGTTGGTACGTCTTTGGGATTGTTGGTTTGGTCATCGGTTGATCGAGAGCTTCTATTTGGGAGCTGGACTGGTTGAGATGTGACTTAAACATTGGATTGGCCGTGAGGCGTGGCTCATGCATTGGACTAGCCGAGATGTAACTCGGACATTGGACTAGCCGCGAGGCATGGCTCGGGCATCGGAATGGTCGCGAGGCATGGCTCGGGCATCGGACTGGCCGCGAGGCGTAGCTCGGGCATTGGACTGGTGAGATGTGACTCGGACATTGGACTAGCCGCGAGATGTGGCTCGGGCATCGGACTAGCCGCAAGGTGTGGCTCGGGCATTGGACTGGCCGAGATGCGACTCGGACATTGGAGTAGCCGCGAGGTGTGGCTCGGGCATCGGACTGGCCGCGAGGCATGGCTCGGGCATTGGACTGGCCGAGATGCGTAGCTCGAGCATTGGACTGACCGAGGTGTGACTCGGACATTGGACTGGCCACGAGGCGTGGCTCGGGCATCGAACTAGTCGAGATGTAACTCGGACATTGGACTGGCTGCGAGGTGTGGCTCGAGCATCAGACTAGACGCGAGGCGTGGCTTGGGCATTGGATTGGCCATGAGGCGTAGCTCGGGCATTGGAATGGCCGAGAGGCGTAGCTCAGGCATTGGATTGGCCGAGTCACGACCCGGACATTGTTTGGCCAAAGTGCATAACTCGGGCACTGTTTGGGTGAGGTGCACAACTCAGGCACTGTTTGGCCAAGGTGCACCATCGGGAGCACTGTTCGATCGAGGTGCATGACTCGGGCACTGTTTGGTCGAGGTGTACAATTCGGGTACTGTTTGGCCGAGGTGCACAACTCAAGCACTGTTTGGCCGAGGTGCACAACTGGGGCACTGTTTGGCCGAGGTGCACCGTTGGGGCATTGTTTGGCCAAGGTGCACCACTAGGGCACTTTTTGGCCGAGATACACAACTCGGGCATTGTTTGGCCGAGGTGCACAACTTGAGCATTGTTTGGTCGAGGTGCACTATTGGGGCACTGTTTGGCTGAGGTGCACAACTTGAGCACCGTTTGGCCGTGGTGCACCATTGGGGCACTGTTTGGTCGAGGTGCACAACTCGAGCACCGTTTGGTCGAGGTGCACCATTGGGGCACTGTTCGGTCGAGGTGCACAACTCGGGCACCGTTTGGCCGAGGTGCATCATTGGGGCACTGTTTGGCCAAGGTGCACAACTCGGGCACTGTTTGGCCGAGGTGCACCATTGGGGCACTGTTTGGTCGAGGTGCACAACTCGAGCACTGTTTGGCCAAGGTGCACAACTCGGGCGCTGTTTAGCCGAGGTGCACTATTGGGGCATTGTTTGGTCGAGGTGCACAACTCGGGCACTGTTTGGTCGAGGTGCACCATTGGGGCGTTGTTTGGCCGAGGTGCACAACTCGGGCACTGTTTGGCTGAGGTGCACCATTAGGGCTCTGTTTAGTCGAGGTGCACCATTGGGGCACTGTTTGGCCGAGGTGCACAACTCGGGCTCATCTACCTTCAGTCTCGCCATGGTAGGCCTTCTTTCCCCGATTTGCTCACTGGGGTAGCTCCTGGCCGGGCCTCTTGTGCGACTCCTTGCGCTTTCGTGCCATTTGTGCCTCAGCAACAACATACTGGTTGGCTTGCTGGAGCATCTTAGGAATGGCCATCAGTGGCCTCTTGACTAGCGACCAAACCTTGAAGGCCGTAAGCCCATCAGGAATGCTTGTATAACCAACGAGGTGTCACGAACGGTCGTCGAACACTCGCAGCAACTTCGCTCAACGTTCCGTTCGTCGCTTGCCCATGCTTGTACATATCTTTGGCAGCCTGTTTTGCCATGTTTTAGTGTGTTTTTCCTTGTAAAACAGCGAAAGCAGGTAGAAATGCGCCAGCGAGCGATCGCTCGCTGTCGCCGAAAATCCAAAAACAGCTCCGTTTTAGGTGTGCGCGGGCTGATTTCGCAGCGCGCCATGAAATTTTGTCGACCATCTCAAGCACCACAGAACCACCGGGTGGCACATGGTGGATGGGGCTTCGATATAGTGTCTCCGGGCGTTGAACATTTTCACAAGTTTGCACGTCACTTCGGCGAAACTTGCCTCGCGCCGACACTTGGGGAGTAGTTGTTTGCGGACTTGCAGCTGCTCATTCACCCCTCTAAAGTCCTTGTTTTCCTCCTCTCTTTCTCTACTTTCTTGCACACCAAGTGCTCGCTCAATTGCTTGTAAAGCTTCCTCTTCGCGAGCGTCGGGACTTGTCGCCGCTCGTTCCAACAACTAATCAACTTCTCTTTTACAGTCCTACGGGACCTGACGAGAATTGCAGTTTGGTGACCCTTTGCGACGCCAGTATGTCGGGCGCCCCAAGACTTAGCAATCAAGCTAAGTCCGATCGAAGTGGTATGGCGATTGACTTAGGCAAATTTCAGCTAAGTCGGTGGCTTGCGCGAGTGCCTCACCACTTAGGCAATTCTTGCTAAGTGCGTGACATTGTGGTATCGAGCGAGGCAAGCAATTTGAGCAAGCGGCGAAGAAACTTCGCATCTCACCATGGCGAAACAACGTGGTGAATCAAGCAAGATGGGGCAAGCGGGAATGTTGCCCCAAGCAGCCGAGGGCTGCGTGTGCAACTCGCTTTCGCTCGCTGCGCAGAGCCGTTCGTGAGCGAGGCGCATGAGGAGCGAGAAGTGGGCTACTCTCCACGAGCGGAGGAGGCGCAATCTGGAGCGCCAACCGGAAGAAAGACCCGTAGAGAGAGGTCACGGCGGTGGAAACCGCTTGGATGTTCTTGAAGCGAGCTTGGATGAACTCTACCAAGGCGAAAATAGGCTTCTTGGCGTAGAGCTCGCATGAAGAAGAAGTTTGAATCCAGGATCGACAAGGTTGAAGCCTTAGTCGACCGAGGCGGATGACACTGAGGACTCGTGCAACACTTGCGAGAAATGGTGACGGAACTCACTTCCAAAGTGGCAATGCTCACGAGGGCGTTGAATGCGGCGGAGGCAACACGCGTGCATAAACACAAAGCTTCAGGGCACCAGCCCACACTTGTTATGGGGTGCTAGAGATGCGAAGGAGCTTGAGAATTTCTGTTTGATATGGAGCGGTATTTTGAGCTGAGGCCGGACTCGAGGACACCAAAGTTTCGATAAGCGACAATGTATCGAGCGGTGATGCAAAGCTTTGGTGGAGAACCCGTTGGGAAGAGATTCGCAAGGTCGGTGTCGAGTGGACACGTGGGGCGACTTGAAGCGGGAGTTGAGAACTCAATTCACCCGAGAACACGGAGTTAAATCGCGAGGAGGAAGTTGAGGCAACTCCATCAAACGACTTCAGGGGACTATGTGAAGCAATTTTCTGCTCTAATGTTGGACATTCAAGATATGTCGAAAAAGATAAGTGCTCGGCTTTCTTGATGGCCTGACCATGGGCTCAGCAGAACTTCATCGACGGAATGTCACCGATTTGGCGAGCAATTGCAGCCGCTAGAAAGGCTTACCGACTTTGCTTCTTGAGGACCCGAGGAAGAAGAAGCGATCCAGGTCACCAACCAAGCACCCTCCTGAGGAACGAACCTAGGGTGACCAAAAGAAGAAGGGTTTCCAAAAGGGCCGAACTCAAGCGGCAGGACCTCAAAACCTCGGAAATGTTTCTTGTGTGGAGGACCACACAGCGGTGTATGGGACTGCCCCTGCAAAAACAGGCACTCAATGCCTTATGCAAAACTCTAAGCCAGGAGGCAAGGCAAGGATCGCCCTCGAGTTCGAGTAGCTCCGAATCGGACAAATGACGATGAAAATCGCAAGGACCCGAATGGGTGCGATCGTTCTTGAATGCCTTGCGGGGTCAAGTGGGGAGAACACGAAGCAAAGCAACAAAAAGCGAGGAAGCGGTGAGTTGATGTACGTAAACATTAGACTGATGGCCAAACCACCCGAGCAATGGTGGACACGGGTGCTACTCACAACTTCATCGCGCGAGCCAGAAAGCAAGCGGCAGGTTAATCTTAGAAAGAACCCAAGTCGGATGAAGGCGGTTAACTCGGAGGCTAAGCGAATCTGTAAGGAGTCTCCATCAAGATCGGATCGTGGAGCGGGCGCAAACTGAAACGATGGCGGTGCCCTTGGATGACTTTCAAGTGATTCTTGGAATGGAGTTCATGCGTGCCGCAAAGTTGGTGCCGATGCCGCACTCATATGTCTAATGGGAGGTGACAACCCTGTATGGTTTCGGTCGAAGAGGAACCCGTGATCCCCAAAGCACATCGGGTTACTGCAATCGAAGAAAGGCGTTGCAAAGGAGAGTTAACCTTTGTGGCTGCGATGAAGCTAGAAGCACTCGATGGGAGGCCCGTAAAGAACTCGCTGCGGTGGCAAATGTCTGAAGGAGTTCGAAGATGTTATGCCACCCGAGTTGCCGGTATTCTGCCACCACGTGGGTGGATCATCTTATTGGCTGGAGCCGGTGAAGCCTCCAATGAGACCACCACCATACCGCATGCCCCTCCTGAGTTGGCGAGCTCGAAAGCGATTAGATGAATCTAGCTAGCGGTGGTCTCATCCGCGAGCCCAAAGCACCATTCGAGCTCAGGTTCTCTTCGGAAGAAACAAGATGGGAGTCTCCGACTATCGTCGATTATCGAGCCCCTTAACAAGGTGGTATTTGTGAAGAACAAGTATCCCATCCTCTCATTGCGGACTTGTTCGACCAACTGGGCAAAGCAAAGTATTTCTCAAACTTCGACCTTGGCTGAGGTATTGCAGTGCGGATTCTTGAAGGTGATGAAGCGAAGACTACCTGTGTGACCAGGTATGGAGCGTTTGAGTTCTGGTGATGCCTTTCGGTTTAACCAACGCTCGACCACATTCTGCACTCTTATGAACCAACTATTCAAGGAGTATCTCGACAAGTTTGTGGTTGTCTACTTAGACGATACCGTGCATAGCCGAACACTTGAGGCATATTGAACACCTCCGAACAATCTTCAAAGTTCTCGGGAGAATTCATTGTTAAGTAAAGAGAGAAGTGCTACTTTGCTCGAAGGAGATCTTATTCTTGGGGCATCGGATCGGCGACGGTTCCATTCGGATGGATAAAGCAAAGTGCAAGGCCGCAACTCTCGAAGAAGGTACCCGCCGAGATCCTTCCTTGGGTTTGTGAACTACTATCGACGCTTATCTTGGGGTATTGAAGCGCCGCAACTCCACTAACGAGTTCTTTGAAGAAAGAGCACCTTGAGATGGTCCGACAAATGTGAAGCGGCATTCCAAGACCTAAAGGCTGCTGCTGGAAGAACCAAGTGCTCAAATTGCCGGACTATGGGAAGCCCTTCAAGTCCATACTGATGCTTGAGACTTCGCTATCGGGAGTACTTTATGCGGGAGGGCCATCCGGTGGCCTATGAAAGCCGTAAAGCTCAATGAGACCGAAGCGGCGATATCCTGTGCGAGAAGGAGATGACAAATGGTGATCCACCGCTACGAGTGTGGCGACACTACCTTCTCGGATCGCGATTTATCGAGGGCGGACAACATCGCTTTGAGTTACTTCGGACTCAAAAGAAACTCTCCCAAAGCCACGATGGCGGGACTTCTGGCGGAATTTGACATAGGCAATGAGTACAAGCCCGAAAGAGCAAATGTCGTAGCCGATGCCTTGAGTCGAAAAGTGGAGGCCGTGAATGCTATGCAACTAGAGGGCGAGAGGCCAAACAAGTCGATTCTTGAATCCAACTTTCTTTCCCGAATCAAGGATGGGTATGCAAGTGATCCCCAAGCGGAACCTTGATGCAATTGATCCAAGAAGGCAAGGCACGGCGATTTTGGGTCCGGAGGGACTCGCTACACACCAAAGGGAATAGAGTTTATGTCCCTCGGGTGGATAATCTGAGCGTGAGCTTTTGAAGGAGTGTCATGATTCCCTTTAGGCGGGACATCCCCGGTATTCATCGAACATTGGCTCTCATGGAGAGGGCCTTCTATTGGCCAAAAATGGGGATGGATGTGGAGGAATATGTTCGACGTGCCTAACTTGTCAACAAGACAAAGTGGAGCAACTGGCCGTGGGACTTTTAGAGCCGTTACTGTACGGAAAGGCCGTGGGAGAGCATTTCTCTGGACTTCATATCTAGCTTGCACGCAAGATGGGGGACTCGGATCGATACTTGTGGTAGTCGACCGATTTTCAAGTATGCAACCTTCATTGCGCACCCTACACTTTCAGTTCAGAGAGAAGCGGCGAAGCTAATGATGAAGAATGTGGTGAAGTATTGGGGAGTCCCGCACAATATTATAAGCGATCGAGATGCTCGGTTTAGGGACGATTCGACCGAGTTGTTCAAATTGTTGGGATCGAAGCTATACTTCTCCACAAGCCTCCACCCCGACGGATGGCCAAACCGAAAGGATAAACTCGCTCCTAGAGCAATATCTTCGGCACTACGTGAGTGTCAATCAACGAGATTGGGTGAAGTTGTTGGACATAGCCCAATTCTCCTACAACTGCTGATCTCGATCCAACAAGAGCCCCTTTGAGATCATCAACGGACAATGACCATCGACTCCTCACACTTTGGCTATTGGATATACGAGGAGTAGTCCATCCGCGTATCACTTGGCGAAAGAATGGCATCGAAATGCAGATATTGCGCGGCCTACTTGGAGAAGCGGCCGGAAAGATGAAGAAGTGGGCGACTTGGGAAGCGACCCGAGAATACAAAGTCGGCGATTTGGTCTTGGTGAAGCTCCAACCAACATCCCTCCATTCTTTAGAAACAAAGTGCATAAAGGATTGGTGCGCAAGTATGATGGCCCCTTCCCAATTGTCAGTAGGGTGGGCAATGTTTCCTACAAGTTGCAACTGTCGGCGTGGCTCAAGATGCATAATGTTTTCCATGCCAGCAACTTGAAAGCCTACCACTCCGATCCGCAAGATGCTTCTCGAGGCGTTTCAACTCGTCAACCTCCCACCAGAGCTTCCTACGAAGCGAGTTGAAACCATTTTAGCGATCGCGGAGGACAACGCTACCCAATGGAGTGAGCAGTTGAATACTTGGTGAAGTGGCGAAACTTCCCAAAACCGAAGCCGGTTGGGAGCCGAAGACACCCTCAGGCATGAAGAAGCAACTATCAAAGCCTACGAAGAGCGTCAACGAGGACGTCGGCGGCTTAAGTGGGGAGAATGTCACGAATCGAGCGTCGAACACTCGCAGCAACCGCTCAACGTTCCGCTTAAGTCGCTTGCCCATGCTTGTACATATCTTTGGCAGCTGTTTTGCCATGTTTTAGTGTGTTTTTCCTTGTAAAACAGCAAAACAAAAAGCAGCAGCGGCCAGCTATAGAAACGATCGCTCGCATTGCATCGCCCGTAAAATCCAAAAACAGCTCCGTTTTTAGTGTGCCGCGGGCTGATTTCTGCAGCGCGACCCATGAAATTTTGTCGCCATCTCAAGCACCACTGAACCACCCGGGTGGCACATGGTGGATGGGGCTTCGATATAGTGTCGGGCGTTGAACATTTTCACAAGTTTGCACGTCACTTGGGCGGAAACTTGCCTCGCCCGACACTTGGGAGTAGTTGTTTGCGGACTTGCAGCGCTCATTCACCCCTCTAAAGTCCTTGTTTTCCTCCTCTCTTTCTCTACTTTCTTGCACACCAAGTGCTCGCTCAATGCTTGTAAAGCTTCCTCTTCGCGAGCGTCGGGACTTGTCGCCGCTCGTTCCAACAACTAATCAACTTCTCTTTTTACAGTCCTACGGACCTGCAGTGCGAGGTTGGCTGACCCTTTGCGGGCATGTATGTCATGGGGCGCCCCAAGACTTAGGCAATCCAAGCTAAGTCCGATCGAAGTGGGCGCAAAGGCGATTCTTGACTTAGGCAAATTTCAGCTAAGTCGGTGGCTTGCCGCGAGGGTGCCTCACCACTTAGGCAATTCTTGCTAAGTGCGTGACAGAGGGGTGAGCCTTTGGAACCCCTCGGATCTCAATAGTGAAACGGGCAATGAAAAGGGAGAGGGATTCATCCTTCTTCTGCCTTAGCCCGAGGAGCATGGCCACGGACGGTTTAGGTTGCACACTGACCAGGAAGTGAAGCTTGAATTCCCTTGCAAGTTGATCAAAAGATGAGACCGAGGACTGCCGGCTGTACCACATTTGAGTCGGGTCTTGGAGGGTAGTAGGAAACGCCCGACACATCAAGGGGTCAGAAGTGCAGTATAGGGCCATCTAGGCTCGGAAAGCGACAATGTGCTCCGTTGGATTGGAGCCACCATCATAAGCTTCTAATGTTGGGAGACGGAAATTGAGGGGGATAGGCTTGTCCTGAATTTTTTGGACGAAAGGGGATCCTGCCAGGGGGGCCTCGTCGAGCTCTTCCTTGGATTTGTGAAATTCCTTTTGGACCTCATCAAGAGGTCGATTGACCGAGCACAATTGAGCTCGAAAAGAGTCCACCGAATTATCGGAGGCGCTCGAGTAGAATCATCGGAGGTCTGGAGCGCTATGCTCAGGTGTAGTCCTCGGGTTTCCCAATAGCTCTTCGCGCGAGGGGGCAACCTCCGCCGCGGTGGGCTGTTGAGGGGCCGGTGGTGGAGCAGGGATAGGAGCCAGCAAATCTCGTTGCAGTGGTTGTGGTAACGTCGATTGCTGAGCAAGCTAAGGAACGAGGGGCATGATGGTCTGCATCATTCCTGCTAGGGCCTGAACTTGTTGCGTGAGGCTAAGGAACGCCTCGATTGAAATTGGGAACAGTACTATGGTGGTCCCTAGGGTGATAGCCCGGGATTGATGAACAGTCACCAGTAGTGGCTCGGGGTCGCAACGGAGGCGTTTCCTTCTAGATTTGGGGGAGGTGGGAGCTGTCCTTCGAATCCGAAAGCTGAATGTGTTGGGAGCGGCTCTTCTCTAGGGCGTTCGCCCGAGTTGCTTGACTAGGGATGATCTTGTGGCATCGGGCCCTCCTTCTAGTGCCAAAATGTTGGTGAACCTTTACGCCGTGGCCGCGAAGTCAGCACGGCTTGGTCTGGCTCCGGATGTGCAAGTTTACCCTAGCAGATACTCAGGTGGTAAAAACGAGTGTCGGGTCGAGTAGAGCTGGAGACTCGCCTCCTGAAAGCAACCTCCTCCCTTGGCTGTCTGTTTGTCATGCGCTCCTCGGATTCCTGCACACAGGTCGGGGTCAGGAGGGGGATTTCCCGACTCGACCCCTCCGAAGTTTAAATTAGCGTAGTGTGTGAGAGAGTTGAGTGTTCGAAGTGCCTCCCCTGACATTGGTCATGAGGTTGGCTTTTATACCTATAAACGAAGGTTGGTCGTACATGGTCTGTTAATGACCGCCAACTCCTCGGGCGACTGGCTCATACCTTTCGTACCGGCGCCGACCGACCTGTACAGATCGGCACCGCACGGCGTCGTCCCGAGCTTTCCGGCGTGGCTTCGTACCATACGGTGCATCTTGTATGGCCTCGAACAGTATGGGGACAGGTGGTTGTCCTATCTGAGTCCGAAGTGTCATGTCAATGCAGTGCACCATATCAGCCCTGAGGCTCCGCATTGGTGCTGATGTGGCTGTTGACTGTTGCCTCGGGGGTGGTACCAGAATATGCCCTATCAGATGCTAAAATGTAGTTTAGTGTAACATGATTCATTGGATTGAGGATATGAAATGCTTTTACTTATGCTATGTTCTGCACCTTCCTGCAAACATTATCTTTTTGCTGCATGTCTTATTCTTGTCAACTAAAATGTGCACAGTTACCAGGAGGGATGTCGTGGCTTCTGTGTTGTCGAGTTTTGTATTCTCACAATTGGGATCATGTGAAGATACCTTAGCTGAGCCATCAGTTGGATTCAGAGAGTATATAGATACATTTGATGGCTATACATTTCTCTATCCACAAAATTGGATCCAAGTTAGAGGATCTGGAGCAGACATTTTTTTCAGGGACCCTTTTGTTCTTGATGAGAATTTATCTGTGGAGTTGTCTTCTCCTTCATCCTCAAGATATAAAAGTGTCGAAGATTTGGGGACACCGCAAGCGGCTGCCAATAAGGTTCTCAAGCAGTATTTAACCGAATTCATGTCTACCAGACTAGGAGTTCGGCGTGAATCAAACATTTTATCAGCATCATCAAGGATTGCTGATGATGGTAGGCTCTACTATCAAGTTGAGGTAAGTTTTCCACCCCTTGCATTAAACCTTCAGTTGGGTTCATGGCAAATGGAAAGGGTTAAAATCAATTAATAAGCTTTATCTGCAAGGTTCTGGTCCACTAGGTTGTAGATTGAAGAAGCTTTAAACTTTTAGGTGATGGGATTCCCATTTTATATGAAAACTAGGATAAACATCCCATAGAATTTCTTGCCTAGTCTTCTTTTAATTTCAATGCTTTTGTATTTTTAGAATTGCATGATGTCACCATTTCCTATGGTCACTTGTGTACTTGAAGAGTTTGAAGTCCTAGATATTCCGATAATTCAATGCCAAGTAGCTTTGTGCCACCTACATATATGCTTGGTATTGATCATTATTGGATTGCATCACCATCTTTTGTAGGTTAAGGATGAAATTGCTAAGTAGACATGAACCCAAACTTGAATAGGATCATGTGTTTCTGCTTGCACTACATGGTGTGTTAACACAGTTGCATGTAGATTTACATCCCAGTGAAATTATGCTCCATTTGGTTATGCTACTAAATTCTAAAACAATTTGCCATGAAGTTCATTGCATTAAAATGGCTGGTAGACATGAAAAGGATCCTAAGCATCTAATTTAGGATCATTTGATTGGGTTTTCCCCCTCCAATAAGCATCATTCTTGCCCGTGGTTACTTGCTTTAACTCAAAATCATGTGTTACTGCTACGTTGGAAGTAAGTTTAAACTTCAGTTTCCTCAAAAGATAAAGAATATTTTTCTTAATATATTTCCTAGCCTATTATCAATCTTCATACACTGTCACGCGAAGTTTTTCTCTCCATATCTTACCTTCTTTCTATCGCAGGTAAACATTAAATCATATGCAAGCAACAATGAGTTGGCTGTTATGCCACAGGACAGGATACAACAACTTGAATGGGACAGGCGTTACTTATCAGTTCTTGGTGTTGAGAATAACCGGTTGTATGAGTTGAGGTTGCAAACCCCTGAAAATGTGTTCCTTGGGGAAGAAAAGGATCTACGAGATGTCATGGACTCCTTCAGAGTGGTCAAGGCAGTGAACTAAGCAACATTGCCTGCAACAGTGTATGGGAGTTGCTGAGGCTTTTTCCATCTGGTCCACTGTAATATTTATTCGTTCTCAAGCCCAAACAAAGAATTGAAATCTGTTCTCTATGCATACATTGCATTGTTCAGAGATGCAAATTTTTAAATAGGAGAATGCGGTTCTTGAAAGAAAGCTGTGTGGTTTCTTTGTCACAGAGACAATTTTAAAAGAATAAATATTTGTGGTGAACAACTCGAGAGGGTTTTCTTTTTCTTCATCATCTGAAATAAAACCACAGCCATTACTTTTCAGCGCTCCTTTTCTTGTCGCCTTGCTTAGCTTTCACAAACTGTGGTTGCTGTTGCATGATGGATTTATGAACATCCTTCCAATGGTGGCAGCCGCATTTGTTGTCGGTTTCTAACTTTCACATGCTCATGAGCTCCTTGCCGATGGATCTCAATCTGGGAGTGTCTGTCAATAGCTCAGATCATATCAGAATGGAAGAATCAGTACCAGATTTCTTAAAATTAATAGTATCATGTGATCTAGTAAACTTTGAAGCATGGCTTTGTGCACTATGATCATCTATATGGTAGCAAGAGAATGTGCAGAATCCAATCTACTTTGGCTTTTGAAAAGATGCTCAACCTTCTTTAGCTTGGATGTTGCTCTTTCCATTCTCTTTTCTTTTTTTTTAGATGTTGAGATCAGGCTTTTAGTATTCCTTTATGTGATAATTAACACAGTCCTAAAAAACTTTTGAGATGCATATCTTTCTCTCAGCAGGATGATGCTACTCCACAACTCATTAATGATATCTTATCTCCTTCTGTTTCAGAAGAGAAAAAAATCAAAAATGCTCTGCATGTGAACAAAACAAAAGTAGCGATCACAACCAAACATGTACCCTTTTTGACCGCTTTCTCACAACCAAACATGTGAAATCAGCAAGAGAATCTTGAATGAGTGTCAAAGACACCAGCTCTTTATAATGAAATAATAATAATAATAATAAATCAACACTTCCAAGTTTCAGCTACTCCAATCCTCTCATAGACGCATCAAATTACATGGTTGTCGTCTCCCCTTCATATAGTTGATACCCAGTAATACACCTTGGAGCAATCGTCAAAGTTGAATTCATGAAGTTGATTCCAGGCAGTAATTAAATCACAGGCAGAATCCGAGTTCAAATACTGCTGATCATATCAGAATTTAGCATTTACACTATAAGCATGGGCTTTCTGCATGTCTGCACCTCAGACAAGGAACTTAACACCATGAATATACAGGTTCAAGTTTCCCGGCCAATGTAGCTTTCAATAATATCATACTCAAATGTCAAGAAATACAAACAAACCAAGCAACAAAAAAAAAAAAAAAAAAAAAAAAAAAAAAGGATGGATGGTAATAAGCTTTCATCTTAAGTAGATATGTAGGAGGATCTTAAAAGTTCTGAGGCTACAACAACTGCCACAAAGAAATGAACATAAAATAGAAGCAGATTTTATCTTTGGCACGGTTATTATCTATCTGAACATGTTAGGAAACTGATATAACCTGCGCAGAACTACTCTGATGGGGAATCCCGAGCACCTTCCCTGAGTTTGGATGGTCCAACCTCTCCAGTTCTCGGACTGATTGGCCCTCGTCCCCCAAGCCGAGGACTATGCTCCTGCCTCAGTTCATTCAATCTAGGACTGTAGGCTTTGTCCGACAACCAGGGACTGGTTTTTCCCCTTATGTCGTTTGTTGGGGTTCCGCTTGAACTAGTTAGTTTGGGGCTATTCACATGTTTAATCTCACCACGGCTTCTGGTGACTATGTCATCCAGGACCTCCCCACTCTCTGCAAAGCAGCATCCCTTGGCAATGTCGATCTCCTGCTCGAAGAAAAAGCGACATGGTCAAGTACAGAAATCTACAACCAAAAACACATACCAGTATCAAAATATGAGTCGATGAACATACCGCTGCCAGGTTATATGCTAAGGGTGGTGATTCTTCATACTCTGCTGCATCAAGATCAGTAAGGTGTGCTCCTTTGAAGAGCTTTGGGAGAAAGTATTGTCTTACAGGTACTAAAAGCATGATCATTAGTGGAAAAAGAACACCAGCTATAGGAATCCATGTTATTCCAAAGCAGACAAGCAAGTAAATTGTCTGGAAGAGAGTAAAGAAAGTGATTGTCTTGAAAGGCACGGTCTCGACGAAGGTTGCATGTTGCTCTTCAAGCACTCTGTTAGACAGAAATTTGTTAAGAATATATAAAACAGAAATAGGCATTTTGTTAGATGAGAGTAAATAACAATGCTAACAAGAGACTCACTTGAATCTTCTACTTGGAGCAGTGAAAAGCAGGAGAATCCTTTCCCAGAACTGGTTTCCTGGTAAGCTTTCGATGGCCATGAAAGCAAAATATCCCCATAGAACAGATGTTGGGATTTTCCTGAGGAATGGCAATGCTCCAACGCACCCTCCAACCATCATAGCCTGAAGCAAATTGCTTAGACGCTGCTCTTTAACCTCAACTGGTAGAAGATCATCAATTTCCTTCTCGATATCAAATACTGTCTCATCAACTGGTGCATCAAAATTTCCCATACTTGAAGCAAGTTGGACGGTCGAGTCTTTTAGCTCCCTCAATCCCTGCATGATCAATTAATTGCAATCAATAGGTAAATCCAAGTCTGGTCACTCTCAGTAGCAACAAAGTGTGGCTTCTCATACTCGAGCAGATGACTCTTGGTAAATTAAAGGGGTCTGCATTTGCCGATAAGCATCTTGCATGTTACCATACAGTTGGCTCAAGCTTGAATTTTGGCTCATACTTTGGCGTGCAGTGGCTACTAGTCGACTTCGAAGAATCTGAGGAGAACTAAATTATAAGAAAGTTGGCAATGAATAGATAAAATTACAATTTAAAAACTCCTAAGTGGTTGCAGAAATTTTGCAGCTTACTTGATGTTTGAGAGTGGCCAGACTCTTTGTGTGCATTGGCGACTGTGGGATGACTCCATTAGATGGAGGAATTCCAATAAGACCACATAATAAAGTCTGCCATCCAAAAGCAAAATTAAATTTTTAAGCAAGAAGCTGAGATCTATGGTGTTTCTTTACATGGAAAATAGAAGCAAGATAGAAAGTGGTGGAGACAATATACCAAGAAGCCCAGTAGCAGTAGATCATAATGAAATGATGCTGGCTTTCTTAAATTAAACTCCTTCTGTTGAGCAAGTTGAGATGCTACACTGTGATCAAAATAATATAGGACTGCTATCATTGTAGCTGGTATGAAAGCTCCAAGAATGTAGAGAAAGGGCACATTGAGCATCTCCTGCAAGTATAAAATGCAGGAAATGATAAATAATGACAGTAAACACTTGATTTACGTTTGTCTACAAGCAATAAATATATATACCTTGATCACTGTCCAATTCTCGTATGCTCCAGGTGACCAAGGATTTGGGCTAAAAAGGCGTCTAGGGATTCCTTTTGGAACACTACTAGTAGGTATGTAAGATACTCCTGTCCAGACAAGGACCATGAGGGGCACCCCATAATCTGCAATAAGGCCTCTTAACCAACCTGCAAGTTCAAAATGTCTTAGGAAATTAGGCCAACTCCAGCCGCTCAAGAGGCAAGATTCCTTGCACGTACAAGAAGAAAACAAGCTGCATAATATTTAGTCCAATTGTCATGCATACCAGTTCCATAGCGCCACGATCGTGCCTTCCTACTTCTGAGTGCGGTGAATAGAAGGCCAAATGACAGAACCAGAGCAAACATTCCATTAGCAAATCTCCAAGATGGAATGAATTCTAGCGCCTTTGGGTTCTCTCTTTTGGGTATGCGGAACTCATCAACAAGCCCCTAGAGCAAAAGTACATTAAATTCTTATCGTGCGGGAACATTCTTGGCATAAAAATTACATATACAATGTTCTCTAATGGTTATAATTTCATCTTAAAGTCATCAAACACCAGAAAAAATGCAGAGCCAATGCTTTCATAAAATATTTTAAATTGCATAGTTGATGTAATTGATGGATGTTTCATGCTGAAACCTTTTCTACTTATTGAGGGATGGATGTCAAAACAACTTTCACTTGCAGAATTTTTTTTTTAATCTCAATATTCTCTTTCCTTTTCACAGAGGGTCTTCGTATAACAATATGGTTTATTTCTTTGCCTCATCTTAAATAACGAAAATCAAGTATTGCTTATCATTATTGTTTAAATAAGGAAAGATAAAATGTTGGTGAAACTAGGACCACTAAATAGTATATATTTAGTATCTAGTCTGCAGATTACACTACCTAGCATGTCCAGTACTAGGTCAACTTCAATAGTACAAGATCTTCGAATTCTTACCTTAATAGCCTGTTGCATAAAGAGCATGGCTATCAGCAAACCAAAAAGCTCTCCAGCTAAACGAGTAAATCGATTGATGATAGAACATGCACCTAAGATTGCCAGTAAGAATAGCAAGAAGGAAGTCCAGACACACACCCTGTAATGTTAAACAAGAACTCTGATGCCTGATCATAGAATTTAAACGACCTATGCATTCATTTAATCTTGAGAACAAAAATTGCTCACCATCCACTCCATGCTAGAAACAAGTTTCGACCCAAATCTGCCCTATCCTTGGCAAAGTTAAACATGAACGTGTACATAAGTACTGTGGGTTCTGCAACTCCAAGAATCAGCAAAGGTTGACCTCCGATGATTGAGTGTATAATTCCACACAGTGCAGTCGATGCTAAAGTCTGCACTGCCGTCAGAACACCATCTGCCAGAACCAAGATGCAGTATTTGTTTTTAAAAGCTGGTGACTACGAGATCTATATATGATCGTACATTTTTTTGATATTTCACCTGAAACAACTTCAGAAAGAAAGGAAAAAAAAAAGGGAGAACAAAGAACAGTTGAAGAAATTAGTCTCTCACCAGTATTTCTTTCCAATTGCTCTCCAAATGAAATAACTGGGATTGCAGATGCAAAGAATATATAAGTAGTTGGAGCCAGAATCCTGAAATTCATGAACATGGACATATAACATTGAAATCAGTGATGAATGCAATCCAAAGCCTAAAGCTTCACCAAATAAATTAAAAATAGGATTTTAACCATGAATCATTTATGAGCAGATTATACAAGGAATGAAACAACATAATCTTGCATAATACAGTCATCACCTGATGCCTGCCCGGAAACCACCTGTCCAGTCTTGCTTGTAACACTTCAATCTTCCTTGAAGGTCATTCTTGATCCCACGAAATGGCACAAAAGTTTCCTCCATGCTTATTTTGACTCGGATGAAAGAATGATCTTTCTTAAATGATCTTCGAACAAAAAGGAAAGGAAACAGGTAACAAAGCCTCCCACCAGGAGGCAGATGTAAACCAAAAACAAAAAATATAAGAGGACTAAATTTACATGGTTTCAGCAGCAAACGATCAACACAGTCCTTTTTCTCTCCTGACACGGGATCTACATAATAATACTAAGGTGGTTCAAAGATCTGATGCGAAAATTTCAGGGTCTGATGTGAAAAATGTCCCAGGAAGCCTGGCTAAGAGAGATTTACATCATACAGGTGCTTCCAGAGTCGGGAAAACAGATCGGCTACACAAGGAAGGAGCAAAGAACTCAAGTCTCAACCGAAGAATGAACAATGCCTCTTCTTATACTGAAAGAACAACATAAACCAAACTCACAAATCTGAGAGGGTGGGTTTCAGATTCCAGACCATGACACACTGAATCAGTTGCAGAAGCAAACGACCTCGGTTAATTAAACCCAGCAGAAGCAATACTAAGGGCACAGAGAGGAGGCCACCCTTGCGGATTGCAGTAGGCGACTACCGTCCAAAGATGCAGAGGGATAGTGAGAATGCTTGATAGGAGTTCAAATATATAAGGGAGGAGAGGGCTAAGAAGTGAAATGAGCAAATAGTAGTGAGCAATGTGGTCAATGGAAGCAGAGTGTGAACATCACCATCAACGCCTAAAAGCTTCTTCCAATTTTATAACTTCAAAATGAGCTCAAATGCTGGCGAGAGGACTGCACACAGAGAAAACTAGGGATGGTAATGTGCAAAAAAAGCCAAGAGTACGTACCGGAGAGAATGGAGGTGGATCCCTCCGCCTCCCGGATGCTTCTTTTGAGAGAGAGAGAGAGAGAGAGAGAGGGAATGGTCAGAATTTCCACAATATTTTTCTTTTCTTTTTGGTGCTTTCCAAAGGCATTGCCAGTCCATTACAAGCTGGCTGGTGGAAGAAGCCAGGAAGCACGTCTTGCATTTATTTTTCTAAGCTACTGCCTTTAATAAATATAATGTCCACTGCTGGTAGGTTGGGTTGCCAAACGCCAAGCATTATGCTTGGAATCATGCACATAAAAATTATGTTCTAATCTCTAAAATTTTATATGTATACATATGTAAAGACTGACATAACTGGAAGATCACAGAGGTATCCTTGGAACAAAAAAAAAAAAGAAATTATTTTTTACCCATGCAACAGTCTGCGTATATTATGTTGTCTCTCCAATCACAGCAAAGGTAAGGTAGATAGATGAGACAAGAAAGGTACTAACACTATAGCATTAATGTTGCTGAAGAAGAAATGATCCCATGTCGAGAAACCTTGGATGATACGACTACTGTGATGTCAAGTTCATCCTCCGATAGGAGCTCAAGCTTGGATGCAATCTAAATGAAGCTCGATCCATGACTTATATGTCCACCACCCATTTTCTGTAGTGTTTCCTAATTCTTAGTATATGATTCATGGGATGAGTAGGATAAGCAAATTCCATCTCGAAATTGTCGACCTCACACGTTTGAAAATGATAAGGGTGTTTGGATCCCATCACATCATGTCTACTGAGATCAAATCATCGTCGATAATTTTAAAAAAAATAACGAGGATGTTTTTGAAAAACTTTATTTTTTTATTTTTCCTGAATAATATTCCTCGTTTTTAATTTTTCCTATTTGATGTCCTTGTTTTTCTCTAATATCGCTCGATATCGTCAATTTCTCTCTTTGTTACGGTGATGGTGCTCTTGATCATCACCATCTTCTCTTCTCCTCTAGGTTGACATTATTGAACGTCTTGAAGTTTTTCTGTTTTCATGAATTCTTATTGTTTCACCTCATCACCTCCACCATATTGTTTCAACCCCGCTATGGTTGCTTATTGTCCCTCCCTCGCCTTCGATCTTTTGATTTTGTTATCATCCACCATCTCATCTCCTTTTTTATCCTTCGTACCATTAATCATCCTTTAGACTATACCCTCATCTACCTCATGTAAGCGAGGTTGTTCCGATGCCATTGGCAAAGCCTGTCCAAAAGAAGAGAAAAAAAAAAGGATGATGAATGATATTTAGGGTACTAGAAGAAAATAAGGCAACAAATAAAAAAATAAAGAGAAAAGCTAAATAAAAGATCTTTTCATGGAATCATCGATAAACTAATTTATTCAAACTAAATATCATCTTAAAATATTTATCGGCTTGGGTTTTCTCTTCTTTTAGTCTGATTCCTAAAACTAACGTCTTTTTCTCTCGGCTTTTAGTGTGACTCTTAAAAGCTAAAAAAATGAATCTTTTCGTAGTTGTTTCTTTCACCTCCTTCACCTTCGATATCTTGACTTTGTCATCATTTGCGATCTCATCTCCTCCTCTATCCATCGTATCCTTAACCATCCCTTAAACTACGCCTGCATCTATCTCACGAAAACGGGATTGTTCCAATGGGACTGGCAAAGCCTACCCAAAGAAGAAGGTGGTGTGACTAAAAGTACCATTGTTATCATGAAAAAAAAAAAACATTGACGAGAGATATTTAGGATACTAAAGAAAAATAAGATATCAAATAAAAAATCAAGAGAAAAGCTAAAAAGGAGGATCTTTTCATGGAATCGCCCACAAATTAATCTACTCACATTAAATATTATTATAAAATATTTACTGGTTCAAGTTTTCTCATCCTTTAGTTTGACTCATCAAACTAATGCTCATATTAAATTCCAGCATGTGACATGGAACTAAAATTGAGTACTGCCACAGAAAGTTCGTTGTACCGATTCTTAATTATATGCAACACGAAGCTGCCTCACTCGGATACTATGATGATGTGGTTTACATGGAGTATTTTAAAGCAATTATTGGGGGCATTCCCCAGATTCCATCTTCCTTTTAATTTTCTTTATCTTCCTCTATGAACTTATTTATATATGAATTCAAAGAACGATTATGAGTTGGCCAAACTCTGTTCGCTAAGCAATGTTTTATTATTTTGATACGTGCAGTCAAAAATTATTGCGTAATAGTCTTGAATTGATATCAAATCAAAATCGATCAGAATCGATAGGAGACAAAACATGATCAAACAAGCGCACAGTCGAAGCACGGAAGATAATGTTTTTTTTGTGTGGTTAAGTTAGTACGACAACACCAATGAAGTCAAGACGAACCTAACACAGATTTCTTTGTGATTCTCATTTCTATATTTACCCGGAGAAATATGATTTAAATGACGATGCAGGACGGAAATAAAATTAAAAAATTATTACTAGTAAAAATTTCTAGCAACTAACCTAACGAGGAAAATGGACTCCTTAAGATGGAGAAATCTTCATAATATTGAAGAGTTTGTTTTATTTTATGATTTTATATATTTAGAGGAGATCTTTATTTATACCAGTTTTATACTTTCAAAACTAACTGACTAACAATTTGGGACTATCATAAAAATTAAAAATGTGAGATAAATAAAAATGATAAGTGGGTAACTTGTTTTCTTGAAAATAGTTTTTTTTTTTTGTTTGTTCTACGTTAATCCCCTCCACTTGAGAAAAAAAAATCCATCCTTAAGTTTATGTCCGGATACAATGGATTCTCAGAGAGTACTCATGTAAATTATTGAAAGTCTTTGAGAACCCCCAATCATCTAATAAATCAATCAAATAGGTATTGTTATTGATTTTCTTTAAAATCTTGTAGGGACCATATTCCTTCAAACTTTATTTTTTTTTTAAAGTATATTATAACTTTATCTCCTTCCTTGAACACATTCTGCTATGTGCTTGTCAATTGCTTCTTTGTACCTAACATTAGTAGTTTATAACGTTTTGGGTATTAACAAAATCGAGACTGTACATGAGCTCATATTTTCTTGAATATGTCATTTCACATCAACTCGTTTACTTTTTCCCTCAATACCTTATTCTCTTTTGGGTTCATCCAGTAGTGAGATAAATTTAGTAGAGTTACTCCTAGAGCCAAATCAATTTGGTATTGAATATCTCGGGTGGAAGTCCATCTAGTAACTCTTCAGGGGTGATCTTTTTGAATTCTTCTGATATCGATCTTGATTCATTTGGAATCTTTACCTCACGTGACTTTTCTTCTTTTACAATTAGAGAATTGATAATGAATTTCTGAGTTGGATTTAGATAAGAGAAACTTTCTCTCTACTTTAGAAGTGTTGGATTCATCTCCCTTTTTGTTAGTCGGTAGAGTAACAATGTTCTTTCTATTCCACTAGAATATATAGACATTCTTTCTTCTAAGATAAGTTGTGTTTATATCATACTATCATGATCTTCTAAGTAGTATATGACATGCGTCTATGTCAACTGCCTCACACAATTTTTTTCTTATAACTTTTTTTCCAAATGATAGAGGAACTCTACATATCTCAGTTACAACAACAGTTGAGCCTTCTTTAATTTACCCTAGCTTGTATGATGTTAGATGAGTTTTTGTGTGCAATTTTAATGCCTCACTAATAATTTGGATACAATATTTTCATAATTTTCATTGTCTATAATCAATGTAGATACTTTGTCATTAACATTGCATCGAGAATGAAATATTTTCTTACGCTAAGATGGATCTTCTTACCTTAGGGTGAGTAATAATTTTTTCACAACACATGCAATATGTTCCCTTTCCTCTTCTTGCTATTTCAGCAATGTCAATAACATCATTAGTATCATCTTGAGCATCTCCTTCTTCTTCAAAATTATCTTTGTGATTTGTAAAGTTAACAATCTTTTGAGCATGATACTCGTTGGAATGATGACCAGGCTCTTCATATTTGAAACACTTCCCAACTATAGACCGAGCATATAGATTGTGTATGGTAGTCGAAATATGCTTAGCTTGCCTTGTTGTTCCCCTGGTATTTATGTCTTGATTTGTATATTGTATTGACTTAGTCACAACTTATTTCTCCCTGTTAAGCATGAGTCATGTTGTTAGAGTAGAGAATTACTAAGTAGCAATTTGAGGTTTAGTCAACAATATTTTAGCCATTAATGTTATGTTGTGAGCTTTATATACTATCCATATCGAAATTAAAAATATTCTATTTTTAATTACAAAATTTAGTCCATTGACATCTTGCTATTTATTGGTTTTCTGACTCTGATAAGTTACATATGGCTGAAAGGCGTAAGAATTTTTGGTACACTTAGTTATAGATCAAGTACCATGGATATAGTTTTGGCATTATTAGAATAACAATTATTCATAGTCTAGGGTAGGATTTTTTTTTTAATTGCCTCATCTTCCATCATATCTATACTGGTGCCTTTCCTTGTCTTCTTCGATTATCATGTAATATATCCCACCAAGCTACTGTACCTTCTTTCAACTTATATACAAGAAGGTTGACTTGTTTGTGATCAAGAACATCCATCACCTCGAAGAAGTTTTCTACTTCATAACTTCAATCAAGAAAAGCTTTAATACTGAGGTGGCCATTAAAACTTTGGGGGCAGGGGGGTGGGTGTTGCTACTTTGAGGTGGTAATATTCAAATAGCCTATTTCGTATTGATGGTGATTGATGTCTTATGTATCTTTCACTATCAATCTTCTAAGTCATCATCATATAATGTAGGTTGTTATAGGCAGATAATACCATGTTAGTGTAAGTGTTGAGATTGAGCTGCACCTACCCCTCTCTATGGTTGGTTCTGTGATAGTCCATAATTCCTTTTTCTTCATCTGATTCATTTTCATAGGCTAGTTGTTTACGTTGGATTACAGATTTGTGTCGATGATTAAGCTAGTAATAAGCATCAACTCTGACACAGTTGATCCTATCACTATCACGAACTTTGTTAGTGCCTAAACTCAAGTTAGCAAGCATGTCTAAATCTCTTGGAGTTCCGAGTCATCTTTGCTTCTTATGCTTCGAATGTCGCTCATAGGGCTGGCACCCCCCAATCATTACTGTTGGGGTTGTTGCCATCACTTCTATCATGAAGATCGGCATCGTCGAACTTATTACTACCATCACCGATAACATCATTATCGTTGGTGTCATTATTACCACTAGACCTCATCTTGATGGGCTATAAGGTTGCACCTAACAAATTAAGTTTTTGATACACAAGATCTACGAGTGTAAAGCTTACTCCTTAATTTCCAAACCATAAACCTATTATCCTAATATCAAGAGCAAGACTCTAATACTAATTGACAGGATGAAAATGAAATAAAAAAATATTATTAGAAAAAGATTCTAGCATCTAATGAGGTCATTCTCCACTTCTTAACGTAGAAAAATATTTATAATACTTAAAGAGATTATTATTTTTTTATAATCTTATTAACTTGGGGAAGATCTTTATTTATATTAGTTCTAGAGTTTCAAAACTAGGACTATTGAAAGGAACTCAAAATATAAAAATTGATAATGTGAGATAAATAAAAATGATAAATTGATAACTTATTTTTTTGAAAATAGTCGAGGCTATGTGTTGGCTGATAGAAAGCTAATTTCCAAGACTCTCGAGCCTTCTCTCCGGGCGTGGAAGAGCGAAGGCTGACGTGATCTGTACGTCTAACCGAGACTTCCTCCAGTGAAGCTTCATCATCCTACAAGTTTTCCTTTTCGCATGACAACTTCGTTAACTTTGTCCTTAGCTTCGGATCAAGAAGTCAAATTTATTGACTATTTCTTGTGGCAGATGAGGTTACCCACAGCCAAAGGTCAACCGGTGGAGGTCAATTTATGCTACAAGAACATTTCTGTAGATATCTGACCTCTCCTCCAGCTTCAGGCTCAATCTTTAGCTGTAAACTCCATTTGCCTGCATGCATACACAGTGGAGCTTAAGGGAAACCGAAGAGATCCAAAGGAGAGATTAGATAGACGCCGGGATATGCTAAAGAGAGACTGAGATATGATATGGTTGGGGACAACTTGGTAATTGCCTCCCCAAAAGAAAAGATTAGCTACTTTATGATCTATGGCATGGCATGCAGCAGATCTTGTTTGATGTATTTGATAAAGGGAACTGAACTAATCTTCCATCACCATCACACCACACTGGCTTATTACTTTTCCACTAAGGACTTAGTAGACCTACTCCCAACATTATTGAATTCAAATGCCATAGATAACTCTTAATGGTAACTCTGCACACTGTAAAGAATGCTTTGACAATATTGTTTATGCAGAGAAAGATCCTTAACTAAAGCAGACATCCGTCTTTCCACTGTAGGAAGGGTGCAGATCCTCTGCAAGCTCTAGTCCATGGTGATGCCTCAGCTTTCTTGCTTGGAAGTAATGCTCCACTTTTTAGGTATGATGCAAGTCAATGCAAGAGGTGAAAGGTGGGTAAAAAGATTGAGTTGCAGAGCTGCCATTTACTGGTGTCAAAAGAGATGTATTCTACAGATAGAATCATGGTGTTTGCTTCATGTGTGATCCCAACCATCATCATTCCAATCACAAACCGTCCAGTTTCTACTTGCAAGAGAATCACAAAGAACAGCAAACAAAATGTCATCGTCCAGTTTCTAAAAACCTCTGACGTTGTTTTTTCCTTGTCGGTAGCGACTCTTATCGCATCCGCATGAGCCGCCATGAACTCATCTCACGCAACCTTCCACCCTCCACCTCAAACAAGATGACTTATTTAATACCTGCTGCAACCACTGCGTACCGGCTTTCCCTGAGCTCCATTTGCAACCCCCCCAATAATGCTTCGGGGACGTGTTCTTTATGAAGCCAAAGAAAGATGATTCAACTCTATGGTTAGATAAACCCTAGCTGTTCTTGCAGAAAGTCTTGGTGTTTATCCACATTATTATATTACTGACAGCTCCCTGCACGGGAAGGATGAATCTAGCCGTCAGAGCTTGTCGGGCCAACAAGCTTGCTCGTTGCCTTCTGTAAGTGGAGCTGGTATTTGCTGCCAACGGAAGCACATAGCGCCTTGTTAGTGATCTACTTACGTATTGCACGGAGGAAACGGATGGCACGTCTTCTACGTAATTCTTACAGCCATGACGTTGCCATGTACCAGTTGCAGCTTCCCAATAGTTACGCTTCACAGGTAGAGTCTCAAAGTTGGATCGATTTGAATTGTTAGATCACAAGGGACTCGAATGAGTTATATATATATATATATATATATATATATATATATATATATATATATATATATATATATATATATATATATATATAGAGAGAGAGAGAGAGAGAGAGAGAGAGAGAGAGAGAGAGAGAGAGCGTGTTGACTTCAGAAAAATGATTGCATGTTCTTCAAGCGAATGTTGCAAGCTAAGCTGTTTAGGTCAGAAGCACGTGGAAGGGGAAGAGGCTGAACCTTAAGGAGGAGTAGGAGTTAAACAAAAGAACGGGAGAATGCACTGCTTGCAGACTTCGAAGAATACCTCCATTATTGCGATCGCGATCGCCATCGTGACAAACTTGATAGACCGATGGATACTTTTTGTTTCCCTGCTTTCGCCATCGCGATTGGCCGTGTCTGTCGTCGGCTTTAGCATCTCTTTTTTCCTGGAGAAACGGGGATCTGCACATGCATCATTGCGCGAGTGAATGGTGCACAGCATGTCAGTACTAATTACCACGTCAATGCTCGCATGGCATATAACAGTTGTTAGTGAAGCACACCGAAGGATCTGAAATGTAGAAGTCAGTGGCGTGAGACATTAATATAATGCCCTTGGGACAGGGAATTCCAAGTGGCAACCTGTGGACTTCCAAAGTTGGCCACAAGGAAGACAAGAGTACTTCCAGTGAGATGCATACTCTCTCCGTTGAGCAACCGGAGCATGAACGTCATCGAGAGAGCTCACGGGTTTTACAGATGGATCTGTTCTCAGTAATGGAGAATGCTTTTGAGTTCTTTTGAGAAGATGGAAGCAAGCATCGAGGACTGCTTTTGACTGGTGGGAAGAGATTGCGATCCATCTCATCTTTCATGACACGAAAGAAAGAAGAGCCTCACTCTTGTTGTCCTTATCCAAGCATCCAACCATCCACCCTTCACGTACCTTGCAGAACTAGAAGAACATCTTCAGTTTGTACGTATAAAATGCTCAAGATGCAGCGAACCAAGGCTCGTATCTTAGGGAACAACCGAACAGTCCAAGTGAGCTTGCTGAATCCTGTTGCTGCAGATCTGCATTCCTGTGCGTGTCATCATGCCAGCCCCCCCAGTACATGAACATTAGCAAAGCCTTGGTCGAAAGAGATGAGCAGAGTTGGGTGACAAGATTCGCTGCTCCACTAAGCCTTTCCTTCGCCTGAAGCAACATGCCAAAAGCGACACAGAAATGAGGCTGACAGATGTGAAAAAGAGGACGACAAGCCGCTTTGTCCTTTCTCCAACCTCCGGCCCATGTTTGAATCATTGTGAGTCGTAGTGAAAGCTTGTTTGATTGCAGACAGATTTCTTGACCTGCACATTGAATTGCTTGCTTCAATAAACGCTGTACGGTTTCTGCAAGTTGGAAGTGGAGAAGCTACCAAGTGTCATCGACGAGGCTGCTTTTTCTTTATTTATCTTGGCCTTCCAGGTTGAGGATGCACTTATTTTCTCCTTTGATCTGCACCACCCACACTGCATTCACCAACAATCCTAATCAATTATCATCATCATTATCATCACTATAACCCAAAATCATCACTTCCATCAGGCATCATCACACTCTGCCTGATAGAGAACACGGTTTTGCATTTATCATCAACATGTGTCATTAAAGAAGTTCGATATTATGCATAAAAACCTCTATGAATTGCAGGTAAGATGCACAAAAAAATTACAGGTTACTCAAACAACCCATTCTAGTTGGTCTTGATTAGACCGAAAGTAAAATTGAACCGATACGATGGTTCATCGATTCGAAATCAAATCAGAACTAGCTTTGGATGGTTCGATTCCAGTTTTTGATTTTGTGACACCAAAATCGATGGTTTTGGTTTCAAACCAGTGGTCCGATTTCAAACTATTTAAATATTTTTAAAGATAAATATAAATCATGTATACAACTATCGTATAATGGTTCAAATATTAAATTTAAATTAATAAACATGGCTTTAAGTCTTGAGAGAGGATTTTATAATTCTATTTTTTTTTTCAAAATAGGCATATTTAGTTGGATTGAAAATTTTATAATTTTATTTATTCGTATCAGCTCTGCACATTAAAGTTACACGTCCATTTTTAAAAGTTTAAAAATAAAAATATATATTTTAATTTTTAATTAAAAATAAAAATTTGATGATTCGAACCGGAATCGAAATCGTCTGAATCAGAATCGACGGTTCCGGTTTGATCCTATAATCGAAATCTGAATGATTCGATTCTAATTTTTAGTTTGGAAAAATTGAAATTGATACTTTCAGAACTACGATTGGGCCTTCTGCACTTTTCAGGTTACTTAGTCTATGATTCAATTCAATGCATTTGAGACAAATGTCCAGAGAAAGTAGCACTAAAGTTAAGATTGAACATCACCATGTGAAAAAGTTGTCAGCCGAGGATAAGTTACATCCGTTGAACATTTTGGAAAACTCATTTGCACGCAGAAACTTGCAACCCTCTCATCTCTTTCGGCTCATATACGATTGATTTGATTGATTGGACCCCTACAGCCCTGCAACGTAAACAGGCAAATCATTGGCAAGATGAAAACAGATGGCTCTCACTCTCTCTCCAACAGTCTTCAAGATAAAAGGATGAAAAAGGCTGGTCTGGTTGCACAAACTTACTCGATCCTTCGACTTCTCATTATTGCGTAAGCTGCCCAGAAAACGAAGCGAATGCATAACAGTGATTCAGAGGAGAAGTCCAGCTCAGAAGCCCACAGAAGATGGTTGCGCACCGACGAAGCCCAGATGAGAAGCCCCTCGCTGCTACTAGTGATGCAGTCGTGTCGTTGACTTCGTCTTAGACTTCGACGTCGACTTGACCTTTCTGTCGTCAAAATTCAGGAGACTGGACCTAACATTTCAAGCCGCGGTTTGTAGAGTCATGTCGACGCCATTGCCCCCGCGTCAACCGTTCGTTCCATCTCGCCCGCAACGGCAACGCGGAAGCCCTCGTGCGACAAGGGTTCGTGGGAGGACTCTCCCTGCGCTTCTCACAACCGGAAGAGCACCCCAAGGAAACAATCCTCCTCCCGACCCAACCGTCAACTTCCATCGGCTTCTCTCTTCGGGGACCCTCGAGCCCGAACATATCTCCTTCCCTTCCCTGTTAAAAACCTGCTGCGACCTCCGCGCCGCCGAGGAAGGGCGGCAGCTCCATGGGCAGGCTGTCAAAAGAGGCCTCTTCCTCTCGGGCGTCTTCGTTCAGAGATCGCTGCTCAGGATGTACGCTAGGTTTCTTGCTTGTGACGACGCGCTCAAGGTGTTCGAACGATGCTCCCAACCGGACATCGTCTCTTGCAACGATTTGATCGTGGGACTGTGTAGGATAGGGCATTTGGATGCTGCAAGAAAGGTGTTTGATGGAATGGCTGATAGGAATGTGGTCTCCTGGAGCGTCATGGTTGATGGTTACGCGAGGAACGGGTCGCTGGAGATTGCACAGGAGCTCTTCGATGCGATGCCGGAGAGGAACCACTTCTGTTGGAATTCACTGATTTCTGGGTACTTGAAATGCGGTCACGTTGAGGTCGCTCGAAAGATGTTTGATCGAATGAGGACTCAGTGGGGTGTCGTCACTTGGACGGCTATGATTTCGGGCTATGTGCAGAATTCACGGTACAAGGAGGCATTGGACCTGTTCCTCGAGATGCAAGTCGCGGGCGTCCCGCCGAACAAAGTTACCATCGTGAGCGTCCTTCCGGCGGTCGCGGAGCTTGGTGCTCTTGATCAGGGGCGATGGATCCATGCCTATTTGGACAAGACGGGTGTAGAAGTCGACTCGGTACTTGCATCTGCTCTCGTGGATATGTACTCCAACTGTGGCTGCATCGGGGATGCCATTTACGTCTTCCAGAAGCTCGAGCACAAGGAGTTGTCAGCTTGGAACTCCATCATCTCAGGCCTTGCAGCTCACGGTCGTGGAAGAGATGCGCTCCACCTGTTCTACAGAATGCAGGATGACTTCCAAATGATCCCCAACGATGTCACGTTTACTGCCATTTTAGGTGCTTGCAGCCATGCAGGTCTTGTAGAGGAGGGCCGCAGGCTGTTCCATCTGTTGACGGAGCAGTACAGGTTGAAACCAAACATAAGACACTACGGGTGCATGGTTGATCTCTTGGCACGTGCGGGGTGTCTAAAAGAGGCCGTGGAGTTTGTGGAGACTATGCCTGTCGAGCCTAATTCGGTCATCTGGAAGTCGCTAGTCAGTGCTTGCAGAATTCACAAGAACGTTGGACTAGCTGACCATATATGGAGAAAGATAACTGAATCGGGTCTTCAAGACGGTGGTGCTTACGTTTTGATGTCTAACATCCTCAAGGATGTTGGTCGACCTGATGATGCCGGCAAAGTGAGACAGCAGATGAATGATTTGCAGGTGAAAAAGGTTGCAGGCTGCAGTTGGCTTGAATTGGATGGAGTGATTCACGAGTTCTTGACGGGCAGAGAGAGCTTTCATGCTCAAGGCATGCAGATTCGTAGTTTGTTAAACGAGATGCAGGAGTTGATCAAACTGGAGGAATATAATATAGATAACTTGAATTAGTTGAACAACAGTGTTCTGGAGTAAATGTCTCATGAATGAATGTAGGTAATATCTGATACAGTCACATTCCTCGCACTTGAGTACGTCTTCATATAATGTTAATACTCGGGCGTAAACTGTACTTACTCTTGAAGATTTAAGGTGTACCTACGGCATTTAAATTGCATAAGCTCTCTCACATGGTTATGTGCTACATTTTTCAATCTTCATGTGATTCAATTCAACCATTAATTATCAACCAAGAGTCGCCCTACAAGGCTTCCAAGATCGGAGTGAGATTTCATGGTTCGTTGACAAACATCCCACGATTTGTCATCAACTCCTTGTACCATCTTTCGGTTTAGATTTGATGCCACTCCATCAAAACCATTTACAGGAGGAGTTCATGGGAGCAAAGCAACATCAATTTGATCAAAAGAAATTTTCGTTTAGGCTTGCCACGTACAAATAAACTAAAGCTTCAGTAGAACAGGAAATTTTGTGGATGTCACAGGAGCAGCTAAGTTCAATGGACACATTGGCATTCCAAAATTAATAAACTACTACACGAAGCAAAGTGTGGAAATAATCAACATACGGTTCACGTTTTAGAGAATGAAACCTACCTCACACCGATGATAGGTGGATTGTGATGAAGCTGGACAGGAGGTCCGATTCCTCGTGCCTCGAGGGGGAAAAAGGCCTACTTTTTCAACTTGTACTCTGCATTACACGGAAACACTTTGCCACGGTGATTGAAGATCATGAAATCCAGGTTTGCTGGTAAGGACACGATCCTGCAGTTCACAATCAAAACAGCTTCCTATAAGCATGAAATGCATCAAGATAGACACCGTGATGGAATAAATTGAATTTTCATGAATGTCCCCACAACTGTCAGGTGGTTGATGACTTTTACAAATGAATTCAGAACACCTCATCCTGATGTACCCATGAATTAATTAAGTCTACGAGATTGCAGGTTGAAAGTTTAGAACGACGTGGGATCTTTGACGTCCAAGGAGAACTAGCAGGTGCGCCATTACACATGCCCGAGATGCTATTTTTATAAACCAGATGCAAAGTGAGGAACAACTGCATTATAGTTGACAAGGTTATTTCGTTCATGACATGTATTTTATAGTTCATAAACAACTTCTTTAAGTCCTTTGGCATGCATATTACTGTTCATTTAAACTGCTAGATATGCACGACACAATACAATAAATCCTCATAGAAAACCCTGTAAACTTGACAGCAATCTACACACTGCAACTACAGCACATGGTTTTGATTATCTACAGATATTCTACAACGATAACTGCAAGATTCAACCACCAACATAGACAGGATAATATATTCTATGCTGGACTCGGAAATATATACATAACAGATTGACGAAGCACATAATAACTAAACCTCGATAAGCTACATCTATTGAACTATTCCAATTTCATGCCGACCTACATTATCAAGCATCATTGGCAGTTGCCTGATATGCTGCTTCTAAAATATTACTATTTCTTTGGAACCTAAATTTCCAAGCAAAGATAAAAGTAATTTGATGTCTTATTTTTCTACTTATAGTCCTGCTCCTTTTCATTTGTCAAACTCATCTTGTAACTTTGGACTCGATTAAATGGAAAAAGATAATGTGACTAAAGAAGTTGGAACCAAAGATAGCATAGTCAACGTGGAAAAAAATCATAGTTCAGTTATTTATATCTGAGTTTGTCTCTTCTATTGTCATCTCTTCTAACTGTGCACAGTGTTCTCAGCAAGCGAATTGCTCAATACAATATTGAGCCAGTAGATTATTCAAGACACTGCAGATGGTATTATACTAGAACCCTCCGGGTATGCAGAAGCTTATCGAGAAGCTAAATCAGGTGTTTTGAGTGATCTGTTTTAACAAACACAATAGGGTTTTGAGCTGGGTATGGTACAAATTCTCACTATCTTTTTTTCTTTGGGAAACAAGACATTTGCAATATGATCTATATGATTTAATCAGCCTGGTGCTGATAATTTTGACTTAAACATGTCAGGTCATGTTGACATCAGGTTGCTCCATATGAGGTACCGGTCCAGAAAAGTGCACCTTTCATGATCTTATTTATCAATATACAAAAATGTAATTTACCTTATCTGGTCAACGTAGCAGTCCTCTCTTAGCCATTGTAAGCCAATGTCCCATGTCATCTAAAATTCTAAATAACCATACAGCAAGAAGAGACTTTGAAGAAGCGAACCCATCAGAAGTTATTGTACCACTCAAGATCACAATATGATCTTATCTCCATTTTCATTCTTCATGTACCATAATCCAGATCCATAATATGCACAGAATTCATTTTACTTTAAGCCTCTCTACAAAGTTCTATCTTTTGTACATCTTACACTACACCAATTTATCTTTGGTAGGAACATGAACATTTGGTTTAGCCAAATGAATAGCATGCAGAAAAACTAAGCTTTGTGGAATCAGAAAAGAGGACAAAGCAAAGCGAAAAGAGGAGAAAAGGATAGAAGGCTGTGAGGAACAGGAATCTTCCGTTGAGAAAGAGCACGAGGGGAAAATTCGTTCCCTCCTGACTCCTCAAAGAACATATTTGTAATAGAGTCATATGCATAAAAAAATTCACTCCTAAAAGGGCATTTCATATGTCCTAGCCATAGAAACTTAATGGACATATGAAGTAAGCCGGTGATTCTGAACCATCATCTCCTTCCAACTGGTGCATCTAAGTGTTGTTTTTCTTTTTCTATATTTGTCTTTTATTTTTTGTTTATGTTCTCATCCATTAGTGGGATTATTAAATAGTCAAACAGATGCAATCACAAGTATGAAACTTCCCTTTTTTTTTTCTCATCTTAAATAAGTACCAACCCCGGCTACATCACTCTGGCTCCATCCCAGATGAACCCTGGAACACTAGATTTCTACTATGGCATCAAATTTGGTAGAGTCCATATTAATATCTAGATAAAGAAATGCCTATGAAAGGAAACATCAAACTAACGTTAGTTTTGAAACAAATTGATCAAGTGCTAGAAAGTACTATGAGTAAAAAAATTATACATATCAAATCAATATACCATGACAATGATCGCTTAATTTTCCTGTACTGACTAAACTACATTGGAGCAGATTATATATAACGCAGCTTGACGAATTGCCAATCACAACAAGATGTAAGAATGAAAACAATCTAAATCATGCAGACACACAAATACCTATTTTCTTCAGAATCAGGATGTATGGATCTAAATTTTGCAGGAGCCGCCAGAGCCGCCCATATGCAGAAAGCCAACCCCAGTAGTAGCTCGACCACAACCTAAGAGAACAATCCAATGATCCATAAACACCAAATCAAAAGGAATATTATTAATATGACAGCAATGATTCATAGCCATGGGAACTCCACATCATAGATCCAAAGATACTAGAATTGAAAAGGAATCACCGCAAAGAGAAATTACATGAATCAAAAAGGAAATTAGGAAAAGGATCTGAATCGTACGTTCATTGGAGGACGCGAGAACTCTTCTTCCACGATCTTCAGCATCCCTCGGTCTATATTCCAAATCGACGTAAGAACAGATACAAAAAATTGAAGCGAGAACATCCGAAACATCGCGTGTGGACCAAATCATATTTCACGGATCAAAAGATAAGAAGTATGGGTAGGACTTTACATTGAATGGTGGCATAGCCGGCGTGGGCAAGGAGGATGCCTCCGAGGATCCCAACCATGAATCCAATTCTCATCTCCACTGAGGCTCTTCTCGATTCCTTCCGCTCTTCCCCTCGATCTCTCCGACGCGCGGACAAGGGTTTGGGATTTGGGAGGAACAGGTGGCAACGAGATCGTAATCGTTTTCCACCGCAGTCAACACGATGTACCCGGAAATTATTGGGCCCGATATTGTTGGACCCCCGCTCGAAGCCCAAAATGTTGTGGCTGAGCCCAATCTCTATTGCCATTGCCCTCTGATGGCTTGCATCAAATTTCCAAGAGGTTTGATTGCTATCTGTCACTTCTTGTACTTCGAATCTGAGACAATTCTGATGGCTTACATCAAATTTACTTTTTCCAGTGGAGTTTTTTTTCTTCTTTGGCTTACTCTCATAAAATAATTTTTATTTTATAAAAAACGAGATTATCTTTGTCCTTGTTCCAATCACCTCATCATCTCATCTAATCCACAAGTCTCAAGTATAAGATATATGATGAGTTTTTTTATGTGACCACAAGTGATCTTTTGACGGTAACATTCGAATTCTTCTAGACAACGAGTGTGATGACATTTGTGCAAAAGGAGGTGAAAAACGATGAGTGACCGAGAGAATGGGAGCTATAGGTACAAGGCAATCTAGAGAGGAGAAAATAATTTTTCCTTGTTGGGGAGAAAATAACGTTCTGGACAAAGATAATATCGAATAAGATAAGGTGTATGAGAGAGATAATAAGGTCAACGATAATAAAGATTTAAGAGAGGTTAACGAGGTGAGGTGGAGAGGAGTGGATATTCTCGAGCCATCATCATATGAGAAAGATGAGAGAGTCGAAGAAGGTGAAAAAAAATAAAAGTTGATGGGTCTGATTAAAGGAGATCGAGCACTAGATAATTGAATCTAGGTGATAAGAATTATGTATAGACTACATACTCCTTCAACATGAAAAGACAAGAAAACTAGAGACGATGGTCCATGACAAGAGGCTAAAGATAATCTTATCTTTTAGAAAATATATAATGTTTTATGGATATAAAACAAAATGGGATGCTCTATCGGAAATTTTTTTTAAAAAAAATTATATGTATAAGTTTTAGAGCAACAGCAACTGTCATTTGCATGGTGAGTGAGAGCTTCAACGTCGCATCCCCACCTACAGCACTTGTTCTTGAGGTCAAGCTGCGGTAATGGTGTTTCTTTGACCTCCATGCATTCAAAAGCAGCACGACCAACACAACAGCAAACAAGTGTTTGAGGGCACTGCATGATTCATCTTCGTTTTCCTCAGTGATGGAGAAAGCAGATCGTAAACATCAATCTGGATCAAAGTATGTTTAGTTATTCACTAAAACATGTAGATTACAGGAAAGTTGCAGCTTCTACCGGTGGGTCGAGTAATCAAGTCATCATCTCATCACCTCAGCTTCATTTAGAGCTTGTGGCAGAAGCTTGCCAACCACATTTGGAGCCCTTGATACGTCCTTGTGTGATTTCACCGGAAACCACTAGTTGCTGTCTCATCCAAGTTGCCCACCGAATAGGATTGTCGTTCACGCCGGAGCAAGTCAATTCTACAAAGTGGTCTGTGAAGACACCACTTCTTCTTTCTGATACTCTTCCTCTTATTATCATCCGAGCTTTCGGGTGAAGTCAAGTTGGTGTGAAGCGGACAACGGAGGTCAAACTGCGGCGCTCTCGCTCGCTGCAGCCGCTGGCTATAAGCCAAAGCATGTGCTTCCATGTTCTGGTTGGGGACTTTAGTTCTAGCAATTCAATAATATTTTTCAATCCTATGGATATTTATAAAGTAATTAAATTCTAATTATAAGTTTTTTAACCAAAAATTCGAGAATACTTTATCAATCCAACATATTGAAACTTAATCTGATCGTTGCATCAGTTCAAATATGATAAATATTGGAAAAAAAATGTCAATCATTTTTGTCAATAATGATTCTGGAAAAAAAAGTCAACCTGAATAGATAATTCAGGTTGAAACCGTGAAATGATAAATATAATTTTGTCAATAATGGTCTGTTATTTATAATCCTCTATCACGCCTTTCCATAGTTTGGAAGTCTTAATAGATACTCTCCACGTGGCAATAAATGGTTCACGTCTTGGCTGTTCTTGCGTTCGACATTCCACACACACACATGCGGATCCGAGCCGGTAAGCAGTGAAGGAGCCGAATGAGCCGAGAGCCGATTGAACCTGGTGAGGATGTGGGTCCAGGTGGGTGTTAGGTAAAGCCCCAGATGAAGCCGCTTACTGGAGCCCACCAACACAGGACCGTGAGCCGCGTGACCCAATCGAATCGAATCGGACGGCCACGATTCGATCACGGGCGCCATCGAATCTTTAAATACCGGTCGGGGCCAATGCGGGGCGTTCAGCGTTCGATAGGCCGTCTTCCTCAGAGAGCTCAAAGCGGCGCCAGATCTGGTGAACTAATCTGCCTTAAGACTCTCCAGATCTCTGCTTGTTTCTCCTTTTCTTATCATTCTCTTTTCATATCCTGCGATGAGCGCTGCCTTGGTTTCGTTCCTGAACTCGCTCGTTTCATTTCCTGTGATGGGCGTTGCCTTGGTTTCGTTCCTGAACACGTTCAGTTTCCCTGAACCGATGGATCTGATTTAGGTTGTTGATTTCGTCGTGTACGTTCGAAGTTTGATCCTAATGGATTTGTTGCAGTGGCGATAGGGTTTCAATTTCTGCGATTTCCGCGTTGTTTTGGCTAGATCTGTGGATTTTTCGATTGTCTTCATTGGTTCTGAAAGAAAAGTTCTTTTCCATGAAGTCATCGAGCAAACTGCTCCCTTTCATTTGTTTGCAGCCTGTTGTCTACCTTGGTTTCTGCTCGCAGTCCTGCGTGGACTTTGCTCGTGCAGCTTTCGCTTCTGGCTGACTTTTGTGCTTCTAGATTTGACTTCTGCTATTCTTCTTTAGTGTTCTTTCTTACCTACTTGATTTATGCTCTATGTGGATCCAACTTTAGGTGTAATGGAGGACACCTTCCTTTTCACCTCTGAATCTGTCAATGAGGGGCACCCAGACAAGCTCTGTGATCAGATCTCTGATGCAGTTCTTGATGCCTGCCTCGAGCAGGACCCTGATAGCAAGGTTGCCTGTGAGACGTGCACCAAGACCAACATGGTCATGGTCTTTGGTGAGATCACCACCAAGGGCAACATCGACTACGAGAAGATTGTCCGCGACACCTGCCGTGCCATTGGGTTCACATCCGATGATGTAGGCCTCGATGCCGATCGCTGCAAGGTGCTTGTCAACATTGAGCAGCAGTCCCCTGACATTGCCCAGGGTGTCCATGGCCATTTCACCAAGCGCCCCGAGGAGATCGGCGCTGGGGATCAGGGTCACATGTTTGGCTATGCAACAGATGAGACACCGGAGCTGATGCCCCTGAGCCATGTCCTCGCGACAAAACTTGGGGCTCGCCTCACCGAAGTCCGCAAAAATGGAACTTGTCCATGGTTGAGGCCCGATGGCAAGACCCAGGTCACCGTCGAGTACCGCAATGACCACGGTGCCATGGTCCCCATTCGTGTGCATACCGTGCTCATCTCCACCCAGCACGATGAGACCGTCACCAATGACGAGATTGCTGCTGACCTGAAGGAGCATGTAATCAAGGCTGTCGTCGCCGAGCAGTATCTCGATGAGAAGACCATCTTCCACCTTAATCCTTCTGGTCGATTCGTCATTGGCGGACCTCATGGCGATGCTGGGCTTACCGGCCGCAAGATCATTATCGACACCTACGGTGGCTGGGGAGCCCATGGTGGCGGTGCCTTCTCCGGCAAGGATCCAACCAAGGTCGACCGCAGCGGTGCCTACATCGCCAGGCAGGCAGCTAAGAGCATCGTGGCCAATGGACTTGCACGCCGCTGCATCGTCCAGATCTCTTACGCCATCGGTGTTCCTGAACCCCTTTCGGTCTTTGTCGACACTTACGGCACCGGCAAAATCCCCGACAAGAAGATTCTGGAGATAGTGAAGGAGAACTTTGATTTCAGGCCGGGGATGATCACCGTTAACCTTGACCTGAAGAGGGGTGGCAATGGCAGGTTCCTCAAGACAGCAGCCTACGGGCACTTCGGCAGGGATGATCCAGACTTCACCTGGGAGGTGGTGAAGCCCCTCAAGTGGGAGAAGCCAGCTGCTTAAGTCGCCAAACCTTGTCATCTTATAGTCTAGTGATAATAACCAGAGAATTGCTGCTGCTGATGGATCTGCTTTCTCTTAACTAGCTTCTAGTCTTTGGCTGTCATCTTCTAGTCTGTCTATTCGTGGGTACAGGATTGTTGCATCTACCGCTTTTGTTATGGCATCGTAGGCTTTGAATTGCATGTGTTGGATGTTTATTTGAAGTCCCTCAGCAGCATATTCTCCAGAGACTTGCTGGATTTTCCTCTGAATTAATGTTACATGAGATTTAGAATGATCAGATATAGAGCGAAGTGCATCCATGTGCCATTTGTTTGCTATCAGGTACGTGCTGTATCTTTTACGGCTTCAGAAGCATGAAGAGAAGATAAAGTATATTATATAATCATACCGTTGCCATTGTTATATGAAAATAATATTTAATATCAAAATTAAAATTAAAAAATGAAATATCAAGATTAAGATTATATATCTTTTTATGTCATTTAAAATTTTTTTATTTGATTTGTAAAAGTATCGATTTTTTTTAATCGATAATCATATAATATATCTTACTTGATTAAATAGGATCATAAAAAATTAATAATTTCTACGATTCATTAATTGATAAGATATTAAAAAAATTAAAATTAAAATAAATAAAATAAAATTTTATTAAAGATAATTTTACCTAATTGAATTCTAAAAATTTTGAAAAACATTTGATACATGATTATGAATTTTAAAACAAGCTAATAAATTTAATATGTATAATAATGCTACAATAGGCTCCATTATCAATGCAAGTTATAATAATTATATGTTATAAATATCATATTTTCTTCTATGCATTTCCTAATTTAATCTATAATGATTTATATAATTTATCTTGTTAAGTTAATCATATTATTATATTCGAGTATAATATGCAACATAAATATAAATAGGATAGAAACAAATAACTTTAATTAGGTAAGCAAAGAAAAAAATTAATAATAATATTCACTTAAATATGTATCTTCATATCTTAATAGGTTGCTCATAAGCCTAATTATAAAAATATATTCTTTATATAATTTAGAGTGTAAAGTAAATAGATCAACAATCATCAAAGTGATCATTAGGTTCTCAATCAATATTTATTATTTCTAAACTCTTTTTAACTACTACATACTTTATCTCAATATTTTTAGAATCACTAGAGTACTTGCTATTCTTAGATTAAAAAATTATTGTAATTGAAATATAAAATATCTTTAGCGGTCTAGTAATTGAGTCAATCATACTAAATTATGAGATAAAATTTTACATCCATAAAACTTGATTTGCGGTTTAAAAAAAAATCACAAGTTCAACTTTCATCGTTCATGATATAATAAATAATTGCTTTGTACTTTTTCAAGAAATTACCCTTCTAAATAATATAAATATATATCTTGAAATTGACTTTCTATCATTAAAATTATTTACAAAACTAGCATATGAATATTTTATCATTTCAAATTAATATGATCTCTTGTATATGAGCATTTAGTCTTTTATTCTCTTTAGATATCTCATCATTTTCTTTGTAATTTTTAATATTCCACTACTGGGTTACTTTAATATCTACCCAGCATTCAAACTATAAAACTGATATATATTTCATATAGATTTAAATATATAATAGACTTTTAACTATGCATACATAAGGAATATCAGTCATTTTAATTCATTTCCTAATCATTCTGGAGACATTGGCTTTAACTGAATCTTTCACCTTTGGTAATATATGTATTACTAGCTAGTAAAACCATATACTAAATCTCTCAAAGATTAGGTTAATATATACTTTCTAAGATAATCCTAGTAATCTTTGAGATTTATCATTGAATAATTTAATACTAATAACATAAGTTATTTCATTCATATCAACTATTTTAAAATTCTTGATGAGAAATATCTTGGTTTTATGTAATAAACTAAGATCATTATTGGTAAACAAAATATCATCTATATATAAGACTAATATAATAAACTTGTTTATTTTGATCTTTAGACATATATAATGATCAATAATATATTTTTTTAATATTTAAAGAAAATAATGGTATTATAAAAATTTATATAACATTGTTTAGAAACTTATTTAAGGCCATAAATAGATTTTCTAAGTTTATAAACCTAATTTTTCTTTTATTTCTTTGTAAATATTTTAAGTTGTTTCATATAATTTTTTTATCTAGATCCCTATTGAAAAAAAACTTTTTACATCTATCTGATGTAACTTAAGATCATAATGAGTTATTATTATCATGACAATTCTTAATATGTCCTTTTATAAAAATTAAAGAAAAAATCTTATTATATTCGATGTTTTCTTTTCGAAAAAGACTTTTAGCCATAAATCTAGCCTTATATAATTTGATATTATCTTTTCAGTTACGTTTTATATGAAAGACCCATTTACAATCAACTCTTTTATAGTTAATAATATCTTCTGATATTTTTTACTTATATTAATTTTACTATTTTCTTGGAATCTTGGATTACCATATCCTACTATTATCGTACTATGATCAAAGAAATAAAATTTGTCACTTAAGTTTTTTTGAATAACCAATTGAATACCAAAAATAGTTCTTTGATCTAATTTCCTTTTATATGGATTGAAGATTTTTATCTCTGTAGGATAATCCTAAATTTGTAGATGTCTCAAATTAAGTTTTCTAATAGTCTATAACTCAAAGTAACTAAGAACTCTATTCAAGTGACTCATAATTTTTCTAACTAATTATTCTTCTAACTAACTAATTATTCTTCTAACTAATTTTTCTAACTAACTATTCAAGAATAACTAATTATTCTTCTAATCATGTCTATGAGAGTAAGATTTTATTTTTTTTAGCGATGTCATTAGATTGTGGCATACCTAGTAAGGTATATTAAGCACAAATACTCTACTTTCTTAGAAATCTAATAAAAGAACTAGAATTCTAATCCGACTCATCATATCTATTATAAAATTCATTACACTTATTAGATCTAATAATTTTGATTTTTCTATCTAATTGTCTCTTGATTTTATTTATTTACACTCAAGAGTATCAATAATGAAGACATTTTATATATTAGATATATATAGTTATATCTAGACTAGCCATCAATAAATATAATAAAATATTTTTCTTTATCAAAACAAAGAATATGAAATGATTCGCTGATACCGATATGAACAATCATAATGAGTTCTTTATTTTTTATAGTATTTTTTTATATCTTTAACTTGTTTTCCATTAATGTAATTTATGTAAACATCCAATTATAGAAATCTAAATCTACCAAAATATTATTGTTCATTATTTTTTTTCTTCTTTCTTTAAAGATATATCCAAAACATCTATGTTATAAAATAGAAGATTTCTGATAATTTAAACTATATATTTAATCTAATATTTGATTCTAGGATAACCAATATTTTTATAAATTCAAGATTTAAATTAATTATGTATAAACCATCATATAGATTTTTAGAATGAACTTTTATTGAATTATAAAATATATTAAGTTTATCATTATCAAAAGAAAGTTAATATTATGAACTATTAATTCTAAATAGGAAAACTAAATTTTTAGAAATAATAGAAATATAGCATACGTTAGTAAGGTTTATCAATTGACATGTGTCCAGGATGAGGTTATATGTTTCAGTGTTATCACTTTCACTTTAGAAAATTTCCTTTAACAATGAATTTATATTTTTTTAATTTTCTATAAATTTTTTTAATATATTATTAGTAACATGAGTTAAATTATTAGAATTAAACCACCAAGCATTAGAAGGAATCTCTATATTTATAGGCAAGAGCACATGATATAGGATAAAAAAAATAAAAATTAAAAAGTCTCTCCCATCAAAGTCTATCAGGAATTCTATTACAAATAAATTTCTTTTCAATTAACTAATAATCATAATCAGAATCTAATCAAATCCATAATATCTTTTACCTAATTAAATAAAGTCATATAATTTAAGTCCAAAATATTTAAGTGCTTAAATCTAAATTTATAATAATACTTAATAGTCTCTTATAAGTTATTTTTTTTAATTTCTAGGGTTAAAGGGTCAAATTATTTATTATTGGTCTCTCTCCTTTTAAAACATAATGTTTTCATCCAAAGCCTTTATACTTGTAACTAAATATCTAGCAATTCTAGCTGCGCTTCCCTTCTGTTTATAATGAACAACCTACACCTCATCTTCTTCATTAAGATTTGAGTGAAAATCAAAGATTGCTCGTTATCTTCTAATTGAGATATATATCCTTAACGATTTTCTATCATTTTCATAAATATTTCTTCCGAAGCTTTTTTTTATTAATGTTATTAAATCTACTAACTATCTTTAGCTTTTCTCACAATTCAATTTTTTTTCGCTAACTTTATCCTATTATGACACTTGCAAACAAAGCGTGTAATGAACTGTGACAAGTTTATATTTGATAGATCTCACATGATTGGGGAAATATAAAAAGGATAGGCAATAAACAATAACTTTTGTATATGAACAAATATTAGCAGGCTGTAACACACAGCGGAATTAAACAGAAATCACAATCAAATAGAACACCAAGATTTATGAAAACCCTTCAACGTGAAGGGTAAAAATCACGGGCAAATCTCCACTATAGAAATAATGAATGTACAATTCTCAATCTCTTGCCCAAAACCCAAGCAACAATCACAAGAGAATAAGCGGGATACTAAGGATCACCTATCAAAATATCCTCAAGCAATCACAAAAGAATTCACCAAGATCTGATCTAACCTTGAGATGAAACTGTTTGGATGAGTGAGAACAATTTCACCCTTTTCTCCTCTCTTTGAATCCCTAATGTCGTTGCAAAGTTCGCCCTTTGCTACGATGTTTAATTTAATTCGCAATGACCACCATTAGCCCCTATATATTTAGGTTTAGTTAGGGTTTAGGGTTAACAAGGCTATGGGTTTGCTAAAGCTCATATGGGCTGAACTTGGGCTCTCACTCAACAACCTCCCCCTTCAACCCATAGGGAGGTACTATTAAATCATGCCGATCAACTATCTACTCTCCTGTCTCTCTTTCGGTAAGATTTTTGTCAACATGTCTGCTCCATTATCATCTGAAATTTTAAAGTTGCAAAGAACTTCTTCTTCAAGTACATTTCCGAATCCAATGATATCGACATCTATATCTTGACTTAATGAAAAAGCTGGTTCTACAAAATGGATGGCACTACACTTATTAGATACACCAATAGTTTTTCTTTTTCATTTTGATTTTGTATTCTTTTATCCATAATGTTCTCGAACCTTTGTAGCAAGTATATTCACTCTATGGTGGAGAGAGCAATACACCTTTGCAATCTATTGCCATGACACACTCCCCTGCAAAGTAAGTACAAAACCTGATGTAGATTTTCTTGTATCAATATCTAGCCATATCTGCATCTGTGTAACCCACTAGCACAGTATCCACCTCAGCTTAAATAAACCTTAGAGCTTCCTCCATCAGATATCTCAATATCCACTTCAACGCTGCTACGGATTTGCAAAAATAGTAACACTCACTTTGCGATGTCCGATCAAAAACCATTGCATACATTAAACTTCCATCTCTGAAGCATAAGGAACCTTTTGCATTTTCTCTTTCTCTTCATCACTTGACGGACTCTGTTACGAGCACAACTTAAAGTGACTGAAAGAGGAGAACCAATTTGCATTGCTCATATGAACCTTTCTAATACCTTCTCAATATACTTCTCCTGTGACAACCAAATCTTCTATTTTTCTGTCACGAGAAATCTGCATGCCCAGTATTTGCTTTTATATCCTTCATTGCAAAGGACTCACTCAGTTCCTTCTTCATATCAATTGTATGTATATCTTTCCCAAGGATAAGCATATCATCAACATAAAGTAATCAATAATAAAATCCTCACCAAACCGTCACACAATGATCTGATTCTTTTGTATCCATTTTCAATCATAAATAATCAAACTTTACTGTACCACTATCTTGGAGCTTGCTTTAATCATTCTTTCTTAACTTGTAGACAAAATTTTCTTTACCTTTGACTTTGAAACCTTCTTTGCTCCATATAAATTTCCTCCTCCAAATCACCATGAAGGAAAGTTGTCTTCACATCTATGTCCAAGTCCTGGCTAGCAACAATACCTAAATTTTAATAATAGAGAAAAATTTCTTCAAAGTCAATACCTTTCTTTTGACCAAAGCCTTTCATATATTTAATAAGAACAATATTCTTGAGTCTTCAACCTTAAAACCCACTTGTTCTTCAGGCCTTCATTTCTGTGGAAGTTGCACCAAATCATATGTATGATTCATCATAGAGCATCCATCTCTTCTGCATAGCAACTAGCCATATTTTGTTACGCTTTCACTTTTTATCGACGTATCACATACTCATCTCAGAGTAAAGGTGACGTTGTCTAGAAGATCTTCTCATAGGTTCTAGCTATTCAACTTCTTCTTGCTTAACATGTCCTGCAGTAGATTAATATCTCTACACCATCTTCCTACATCTTCCCCAATTATAGGAACAAGCTGGTACAATATAATCCTTCTGCGGCAAGTATTGGTGGTGCCTTCTTCTTCAAATCCTCAGTTGATCCTCAAAGAAACATTTTGCTTCTAAACACCTATTATGATCCCACTATTAATTCTAAATTGATCATGTGAGTAGCCAAAAAAATACATTCTTTTGTCTTACCATCCACTTAGACCTTTCATTATAGAATATGTGCAAATGCACGACAACCAAATACTCTCAAATGCTTATAGGAAACATCTTTCCACGACCAAACATGCTCTGCAACATCAAAGCATCTAGGGCATCAGACAGGAGATAAGTTGATCACATCAATCATCCTCAAAGCCTCAGGATAACTTTGCCTATGTACATCCGATCTTTTCCATGATGGTGCGCTTCATCCTCTCTGTAATTGCATTATTTCACTTTTAGATGCCATTTCATAAACAATCAATACTCACCACCATTATATATATTTTTAGTTTTCTATAAAACTTTTCCTTCTTGATAAGTCCAAACTTTCTGGAAAAGTCATCTATAAAAGTAACAAAGTAAAGTGCAGTTAGGAACATTAATAGAACCATTAGGAGTTTTGTCCTCTAAAGGACCACATACATTATGATTTTTCTAAATCTAGCAAATGAAACTCTATATTGTTTACCACTAAACAATCAATACAAGGGTTCAAACGTATACCTAGAGGTCGACAATACCTCTCTTTTGGAAAGAGCTTGTAGTCCCTTCTCACTCATCTCCTAATCGCTTATGCCAAACTCCATGTCTTTTCTCTGTGCATTTAATCTTTCACCACAAGCTTTGGCCTCAATTTCTTTTCATTAGCTATAACAAAGAACCCTTCTGAGTTTCCATTACCCTCAATTAATTAATCATCAATCTTCCAACTGAATCATAATTCATAATCTAATCCTTAACCAACTTGCATCCAAGATTAGTATTTATGTGGATGTCACCCATAATATGTCTTCTTACCAAAATTAGACCTATACGTAGCAAAAAAACTCCCTCCGTGATGTAGCATAATAAGAAGCTCCTGTGTCAATTATCTACTCGAGATCCTGACACACAAGAAAAAATATCATCAGAAGGGGACAAAATCAAATAATCACCAACCTGCACTATAGTTGTGGTATTCTCTTTTGACTCTGTAGACTCCACTTCTTTTCCCTTTTTCTTGCACTTCTTAGGTTGCTTACACTGATTCTTATAATGTCCTTTCTCATCACAGTTATAGCAAACAATATCTTTCCTTGATCTTGACTTGCTTCTACCTATAAGTTTTATCTTTAGACCTTGACCTTCTCTATTCTCTTCTCGAGATAAGTGCTTGTGAATTAATCGAGATCTTGTTGAGTTCTTTCTTCTCAACTCCTCATTCAACAAATATTTCTTGACTCATGGTAACAATACCATTTCCTTTAAAACACCATGTCTCCCAACTTCACAATGAACCAAAGTAACAATGCTATCATCATCAAGAGACATTTTCATAATAACTGGTTAGTAATACTTTGTATTTCATGAAATGCTCATTAAGCACCCTTTTATATTTCTTCATATTTTACTATCAAAAAGCTTTTTGCCAATTTGTTTCTTTCATAGAGACCTTCTAACTTTTCCCTATGCAGAACTTTATAAATATGATGAGAGCCACTATCATCGAGCCACTATCGAAAAAAGCCAACCATTTTTCGATCTAATCTCTTCCACTCATCATCTGTCATAGTTATGAGTTTTTCACCATCCCTAAGGTCCATATAAATCTTTTCAATACAAGTTCCATTCTTGGTTTCCAATCATCCAATTGTTTCCGTTCAAACTAATCATTATGTTCTTAAATCACCAAAACCTTGCTCGATACAGTTGATGAGGAAAATATAAAAGGATAGGCAATAAACAATAACTTTTGTATTTTCTATCATTTTCATAGAACACCAAGATTTACATGGAAAACCCTTCAACGTGAAGGGTAAAAACCACGGGCAAACAAGAGAAAATTCACTATAGAAATAATGAATGTACAATTCTCGAATCTCTTGCCCAAAACCCAAGCAATAATCACAAGAGAATAACTACAAGGATCACGTCATCTAACAATATCTAAAACTTCCTCAAGCAATCACAAAAGAATTCATCTCATCTAACTTCTGTTTGGATGAGTGAGAACAATTTTTTTTTCGCTTCTTCTTTATTTTTCTCTTGTTTTTCTGCCATTTTCTCCTCTCTTTGAATCCCTAATATCAAATTCTCGTGCGATGTTTAATCTACTAATTTCGTAGCCACCATTGGCCCTTATATATAATTAGGTTTAGGTTAGATTATGGTTAAGAGAAAGATGAGCTATGGGCTTAAAAAACCCATATAAGCTGAATTTGACTTTATCAGCCCAACATCACATTTGAGGAACTTCTTTCTCCTCCAAACAAAAACCATCGATTCACTAATGGTTGGGTAAGCTGAGTGTTTCAACGTTTTGTATGCGGATGAATGATTTTTCTTAGACAATTCTCTGATTAAATAATATTAGTGAATCGATTATTCTTATTTAGAAAAGGGTTTTCCTCGAGCGTGAGCTTCATTCAATGTAAATTTTTTATAATCCATTATACAAACTTTGTTTAGAGGTGCCATAATAGGATACTGTTAGCGTAAAAAAAATGCAAGAAAGATTGAAGGAGGTGTCCTAAAAATTAAATTGCGAGAAAGATAGTACAGTAAAAGGGCTCCAGAAGAAGTCTTCGAAGAAATGTAAGACAATCTTAAAGGATATAGATTTAACAGAAAATGATACTTAGAAGACGAAGAGCAATCTTTTGAGGTTGATGATGGGGAGGATATCCTGTTGATTACAAACAAAAATGCTTTAAGACGTTTGTAATATAATGGAAAGAGATTAGAGGTTCTCGATAAAATATATGATAATTCATTTATAGCACTATTATATCGTTTGCAAATAATATCAGATAAATGTACTAACTATGCATTGTTTCTAGCTTAAAAATTGCTAATTCTAAGATAAAGAAAAGGAGAAAATGATCACTCTGAATTCTGACTTCTTCTGCTCATGAAATCACTATCGTTGCTGTTCTTGCACCCAGATGCTTGATCAGTCGTTCCCATGTTGTCACTCGGAATTGTAAGCAAAAAATGGAACTTGTCCCTGCTTGAGACCTGATGGTAAAACCCAGTGGCATGCACGGCCCCCATTCGCGTGCATTCCGATCTCATCTTCCCTCAACACGTTGAGACCTCCCCTGCAATTCTCAGATCATTTTTAAAACTCCTGTAATATTTATTTTCTTGTGTCTAATGATATTCTATTCTTTCGGGAAACACAAACTATATTTCGGCTTTTATGATATTTCTGTGTGTTTTTGTGATTTCTTTAATTCAAATATTTGCACATTCTTCTAACATGAATCAATGGGATCGGCGTCAAAAATAAATAAATAAATAGATCGGCGTCCTGCGTCGCAATGAATCCCTTCCTGTTGTGCTATGCTGCATGGGTGGACGAAGTGGGTCCGGCGTTGACTCCGACGCCGTCTTGATCAGATGCAGCCATGGTTGACTCGCCCGATGCCGTCACCTATCCGCCACGCTCCGACAGTGGCCTTCTGGAGAATTTCTCATTCCACATCGCTCTACCACGGACCTATTTTGGTGGGGCCCACAGATAGACGTGTAACTGACCCACGTAGGGTGAGTAAAGTTTTGGGGAAAGGATGCCGGGTAACTGTTTTTTTACGTGGAAAGTAATGAGAGGAACGCATCCGAGTCAACAACGGGGGGGTGACGCGACCCCGCCTTGGGCCGTCGACTTGAACCTCGAGTTGCCAGTCGATGGATGGTTAGCTCACGGGGGCGTGACGGGTACGCGTACCGGCTACGGAAGGAAGGTAATCAAAGGCCCCACCCATGACCCAGCCGTTCCCCTCGCTTCTCAGTTCGCTCCCTGCGACTCAGGGGAAGCGACTTCTCCGCCGTCCCGTACCCCGCGCCACCTGCTACCTTGCGAAACGTCACTGGATTCTGCCCGATTCGACGGTGCTCAGACTCTATTTTCTTCTCTCCCGCCCTCCGGCAGAGGCCAGAGCTCGCTGGAAGAACAGGTGAGACTTAATCTTTGCGGTTCCCTTTGTTTCTGATGAAACGAGGGTTCCTGAATTCTGATCGATTCCCTGGATCATCGATGCTATTATTTTGAGTTCCAATGTCTTCTCCGTTATTTATTTTGTTGATTCTTGCTTATGGATCTTCAGCTCTGTCGACTGAATTATGACAAGAGGGACGAAGGAAAGAAAAGGACCTTGAGCAATTGGTTTCTGGGAGAGGGTATATCTGTTGTTTGTAAGTGGCAACTGTGATCATTAAAAGTAAAAAAAAAAAAAAAAGAGGAGAAGAAAAGGTATCTTTGATGTCATAAAATTTGGATTCTAAGGTATAAACACAGCACATATTGATTGCTATGAGTATGTTCTGTGTTTGAAGTAAATGTGTTCTTAGGTGTCCTTACTAATTTGAGAAGTGGAAACATTACCATCACTTCTTGGTTTGCAAAGTGTGAAACAGGAAAGTCATCAACAATGAAATATTGTGTAAATTTCGAAGAGTTGTCAATAGAAAAGTGCATTAATCAAAGGTGTAAAGTACGATATACATACATTTCGTTTCCAGCCATTGAACTAACACTGATGATGGAATACAAGCATTCGTGTCATATTTGTAAATAACTTAGATGTAAATGGTTTGTGCACTGTTGTAAACCTTGAAAATGTTGCATTGTCATCTTTGTCTCTCATTCTCTGTAACGATTTCCTAATCGTGGGTTCTGAAAAGAAAAGAGAGGTACAATGTCATTATCATAGAGCATGGTTCCCAACACAGAAATTATAAGCTAAAAAGAAAATTATTTTTTTTACCAATTTCAACTGTATCACATCATTTTGTATGGTTCAGAGTATTCTTGGAATGTTGAGGCAGCATGTTTGTCATATTTACCTTAGTTTTCTTGTTCATGATATACAAATCTGTCATTACAGAACAATGATGGTCATATTTTGTTAGCAACAGCTTCTTTTGCACCCCTTTGACTATTCTTAGGGTTAGGTGAGTATCACTGATAATTTAGATGGTTAAATGAGACCAACTGTTAGCTGACAAGCATGCTTTTGGGACTTTCTTGGTTGTTTATCATATGCATGATTGTCATGGTGCAGTACCAGGAAACAATTTGACCTACTCCATCTTAGAAATATAGGAGCTTTAATTTCTTTATCTATGTGTTTGTTTTTTATTGATGACGAGTCTTGAATTCTGAAGTGCCCTCCATTTATTTGAATTGTTATTCTTTCTGAGATTATCTTGTTCTTTCCTTTTCTAGAAATAAGCACAGTTATTTCGAGGACAGAGGCTGCTGTTTCGAGTAAAAAGGATAATGTGCTTCCATTTTTTCAGAAAATCTGGTTCCCGGCAACCATCTAAGTATGAGCAGCCTTCTGCTGCTAATTTAACAGGTAATGTCATGTGACATTAATACAAGCGTATTCGTACTAGGCTTGGTTTTATCAATCCATATCATTGCATCTGAATTATTCATATAACAATGCAATGTTTCTTAGAACTGAACAGCCTGTACAAGGTTTAACTGCTGATTAATGTATTTGATATACCTTGTTGCTTGTGTTGCCCTTCATCTGAATGCCAAAGTCACAGTAAGTACACGTTGTTTTTGTCTGTTCAAAGTTACGATTCTTTATTTTGTATGTCTGTAATTTCTGCAATATCTGTCAGTCTAATTTGATGAAGCTACATTTTCACGAACTACATATTCATTCTAAAACTCTTGCTTACAGTATGATGCATGCCCCAAATATCCTTATGACCAAACAGAAGTTTCTCTGGCTTCGACCAGTCTTCCTGTTAATGTTTTATATGTATAGCATTTGATTCCTCATCTCATATTTCCACAACATTCAGATATGGATTTTCACTTTAGTTGATGCAGGTCATGATGGTGCTAGGCATGCCTCAAATTTTGCTTCTAACAGCGCACAACTTGTAATAATGGAACCAAATGTAGTTCCTGCCATTCCAGTAGACGAAATAAAGGAAGCTACAAAAAATTTCAGCAATGAAACTTATGTTGGAGAGAGTTCATATGCAAGAATTTACTGTGGTACACTGAGAAATGGACATAAGTCTACCATAAAAAGGTTAGATGCCACTAAGCAGCCAGATGGAGTATTTCTGGCACAGGTGTGTAGATCATTGCTATTGACTTGTCTGTCTTGCTGATATTATCGATTCCCTTATAGAAGAATTTACAGGTATCCATGATGTCAAAATTGCAACACGAAAATTTAGTTGAGCTGTTCGGTTACTGTATTGATGGAAGTCTACGCATTCTTGCATATGAGTATGCAAACATTGGATCCCTTCATGATATCCTACATGGTATAAGATGATTGCATCTTGTAACTCATAATTTACTTGTTGCAATTATTATTTTTATTTGTTGGATCATCAGTAGGACAATCTTTTTCTTCGTTGATAATTTTCTACTGGATAGAATATTTATGCTGAGGGCAGTCTTGGTGCAATGGTAAGATTTCTCCTATTCGACTGATGTGATTAAGATTTGAGTGATGCATATACTCTCTTTACTCATAGGAGTAAAATTGTGGACATCACCTCTCCCCAAACTTTCAATTGGCAGTAGCCTCATCCATTGGGTTCCACTAGATTTACCCTTAATAGAATACTTAAACCATAAATGCCATCTAAACATGGGTATTATACTTGAAATTATGCTACCGGAAGACTGGCAGCTATCTCTTGATATAATCTGGCAATAGTCACACCAAACATTTACCCATACTCTGATTCTTATGGACCTTAAGTAGTGCAGGTTACTACATGTATTAGTGCTCCCAAAAGGTCTCCATGATATTAGGATTATTAGATGATTGTACATAGGTTTATCTTTTGTAAGTAATTATAGGATAAGAAATATTCTCTATTCAGTGCATCTATACATCTTTCTAGGACATTCATTCTGCCTTAGATGGCTGTCCTCATTTAAATTCAAGAAGATCATATAAATATCTTAATATCTTAATTTAAGTAATTTCTCAATTTTTATATCCATATGATTTTTGTCCACTGTTCATAAGTTGCATATTACATTGTCTGTTACATACATGTGATGTACCTTTGACTTCTGTTTGTTGATGTTGGCACATAATGAATTAATTGTTTCACAGACATTAAGATTTTAAGATTATCCTTTACTAAACCCTTGTCAAGCATTGCCAATTTCTCCTTCAGAACTATAAAAGCAATATAATACATGATTGTTTAACACAGGACAAAAAGGTGTCGAAGGGGCAAAGCCAGGTCCAGTTTTGTCATGGATTCAACGAGTTCAAATTGCTGCAGGGGCTGCAAAAGGACTTGAATACCTGCACGAGAAAACAAAACCTCCTCTTACCCATCGCGACATCAGGTCCAGCAATATACTTCTATTTGATAATGATGTCGCAAAAATAGGTGATTTTGGCCTGTCATATCATGCCTCTGACACGGCTTCACATCTTCGATCTACTCAACTTATTGGAACTTTTGTTTATAATGCTCCAGAGTAAGTTATTCTATAACTTTTATACAATTGTTTTTTTTATTACCAATAAACATGTGCAACACATTGAAGCCAGTTTTTAGCCTCAATTTGAGTAATAAAATTCTTTTTAAACTTCTTATATAAATATTGTTATTTATTGTCAATTTTAGTCATCTTCTATAATTTTAACTTTCAGGATCTTTAGTATGTCCATGGTCTCTAGCTAGAACTATATCAGCAAACAGCTGTATGAATCTTCAAAGGCTATATTGTTGCTGAAAGATAGTGTTGAGTCAGTTGGAGATCCATCTAGGTTTTGGGTGAGTCATGATTTTCAGGTCTTCAACCTAAACATGAATCAAAATCCATATCAGATTGATCTTTAGCAACTACAGGTCAAATAGGCACAATGAACTACTATCGTTCACCGCAGCTGAGTCTTGGTTTAACCTTCAATAAAACTGCACCTTTAACAGTATAATATTAATCATATCCAGAAAGCTTGTGTTAAAAGTTTTTGCCTGGCTGGCAGGTTTGCTTTGACGGGACAGCTTACTTCCAAGAGTGATGTTTACAGCTTTGGAGTTGTTCTTTTAGAGCTTTTAACCGGCCGTAAACCTCTGGATCGTAGTTTACCACGAGGACAAAAGAGTCTTGTGACATGGGTATGCATGTATTACTTCTTTTTCATCCTTTTTCTTTGCCCATTATAAGCAATGTCAAAATCTTCTTTGTTGCTTCCTGCTGCAATTTTTTTGCTTCAATCAAAGGGAACCAACCCTTAGTGAATCGTACGATCATGTACAGGCATCAAATAGGCTTACTAAGGATGAGGTGGGAGAAATTATAGATGAAAGGTTGGGAGGACAGTACCCTCACGAGTCTGTTGCAAAGGTAACATTTGAAATTTCATACTGCTCTTGCATTCTCGAGGCACTCATTTTATCAACTGAACTTTTCGTTGTCTTTGTTTCCTGTGTTTTTGTGCTTGGTATGCATGATTTGTAGAGCAATACACTTCTTGTTCATTTGGCATAGTAGGAGCTAAGAGAAGCCACACACCAACTGGTTTCCTGTATAAAATGGATGAGATTCTCTTTTTAGCCACTCTAGGAATTACATCTGGTGTGAGGTCAAAATAAATTTATCATCAATATCATGTGCAGGTGAATGTGAATATTAGCAAATGGCTAATTTAACTGATTGCATTCTTTTCCTTAAGCTCTTTGTTCTATGGATCCTCATAGTATGATTACTCTGCTTTTCTCTCATTACAGGCCATCTTAATACTACTTATCAGCTTATCGAACAGTATTTGATCTGAGTGCATGGCAGAAGCATTTTTAGGTCAATTATAACTTGATCGCTTTTGTATTTCTTTTTAATCTGTTTTTCTTATCTTGGAAATAGTTCGCCAAAATAGCTGCTTCGTGTTTGCAATATGAAGCTGATGATCGCCCAAATATGAGTGTCGTCGTCGAAGCACTTCAGACTCTTTTGATCATGCCATAATGTTCTTCCTAACGAGGCACTACGATCGTGCAGCTCTCTTCCACTCTATTGTTTCTGGTAAAACAGAGAAAAGGTGTGATGCTCGGTTTCAGAAACCATGTCTTCTGCTGGTGAGACCACAGGATGATACAACCCTTCCTCTGCCATTCTTGTTCCTCGCTCACAACAGAATTCTGTGCCCATAGAAAATATTTTACACCCGGGGAAGTTCTTAGAAATCCTTTGTATCCGGCTGCGTCTTTTTCGTTCTCTTTCCTTGTTTCCAAACAGATGGTTAATTTTTATTGGAAATGGAGGTTTGTAATAAAATGCACCATAATGTTTTCGGTTTGCGGTACTCCGAGTTCATGAATAATTTGGCTGATGAGGAGGCTTATCGTTGAGATCGTGATGGCAACGTAGGCAGAATGGATGGATCAAGTTTAATGATATCGTAAAACTAATGATAATTTATATAAGAGAAAAGAGGAAAATTTTCAAACAATCCTGTAACCGAGATCAACTCTGAAAACAGCATTTGGAGCACAAACCGCGACTGTATCGAGTTCTTCACGCAACAGCATGGATGGATTCCACTCCCTGCATATGCACACATCCAGAATTGAAATCGCAGACCGGGCAAGTCACGAGGAGACAGATGGTGTAAACGTAAGAGTGCAAGACCTCCTCGATGAAGTGACGAGTTCTTGCCTTGCAATGAAGCCCCGTTACATGCACTAATCATCCAAATCATCATCGAGAAAAGCTAGATCAGTGCCATCTTGTTCATCGGTGGTTGAAGTACTTGATGTCCGAAATAGTTCAGGCAATGCCACATCTGTGGAAGTCGCCTTCGTCGACCCTCCATCGACTTCCTCATTCCCATCGATTTCATTCCCATAGGACTAATCTGCTTGCCCCGCATGCATAATGATGGAAACAGGAGCAATCAAGTCGCAATAGTCGCGGCACAGAAAGGGCATGCGGAGGGTAGCTCCTCATCTTCTTCTTGGAAAGCCGGTTGATCAATGCCCCTAAGAGTAGAAAGGACATTGAATCGGCGTGTAGCCTCCGTAAATCTGCACAGAAAGATTAGATCCTTCTCCTCCGTAGGACTAATAATGGTATTGGAGAATTACAAATCAAGGAGGTCACCTGAGGGGAGCAAAGGGTGAAGAAATTACTGGATTAGGACCATTGGCCAATGATCTTATTCAGAATCCAATTAGATCTTATGTTAAGTTATTAATACCGTCGAAAAATTATTTTATTAGTGGTCTTGGGTGAGAAAGAACCAACAGTTACAGTGCAAAAATCACCGGCAGATCCTGTACTCGCCGGAAAACAACGGCCAGCCACCTATTAGAGACTGATGGAGACTGGACCTCCTTGGAGAAGAAGATATTTAAGATTGCACTTGCAGAGTTCAACCTTGATGGCCCCGACTGGCTCCATGAGCTCACGGCGCCTCCCGCTTCGAAGACCATCGACCAGGTGAGGAACCATTACTTGGGATCTCTCTCATAGCCAAGGATGGAGATCCATGCATGCGTCAAAGCCAGTCGTTTGGATGCGTTTCGTTCTACTTGTGCCAAATGTATTATCATAATCTGTCATGCAACTTCTACAAACATGCATTGTAGTTGCATGCTATCAGCATCCCAAATTAAACAAGACTCCATTTCAGTCCTTTCTACTCTTGCCTCAACATGTGGATCGTGGACATTGATCAACCGGCTTTGCAAGAAGAAGACGAGGAGCTACCCTCTTCATGCCCTTTCTTTCTTGTCATTGCTTTGCCGCGACTATTTTGACTTGATTGCTCCTGTTCTCTATCATCACGCGTGCGGAGCAAGCGGATGAATCCTATGGGAATGAAACCGATGAGAATGAGGAAGTCGATGGAGGGTCGACGAACGAGCCTTCCACGGTCGTAGCATTGCCTGAGCTTCAACCGCCGACGAAGAAGATGACATTGATCTTGATTTCCTCGATGGTGATTTGGACGATTAGTTCGTACAAATGAGCATCGTTGCAAGAGTCAAATATGAAAAGAGTCGGATTATATATATTAGGTTTGACTCAGAGTCGTAAGATGCATAAGCACGGACAGCAGAAACGTCATGCAACCTCCACGCAGAGTCCAGATTCCATGAATCCCATATCCACTATGAGAGAGGTTCATGCAATGGTCACTCACCTCACCCGGTCGATGGTCGGAGTTGTCGCTGTAAGCTGTCGGAGCCGGTCGTGGCCATCGAGGTCAAACTATGCAAGTGCAATCTCAAACATCGTGTTCTCCATGGAGGTCCGGTCTCCATTCCTGAAGAAGGAAGGCCATTAATGAGGAAGCAGACTTTCTTCCTCGGCTTTCTCGCAGGGATTCTAGGCCGGTGGAGCATCTGATCCTACGGAGCAAGGTGAATGCTGTTGTGAGTTAGGGTCGTCTTGCAGGGATGCTGCTGGCAACCAGAAGGAAGCTTATATAGGCATTTGGATGGATCAAAGAGCACCGGCGAGTCCAGATTGCCAGGTGCATGAATAAAAACAAGGAAATATGTATAATAGGATCTTTCCTTGGAATGAGCAACAAACGTCATGGTGGTTCGCATGACACGTCACTGCAATGTTTTGAAATCGATGTACATTTAAATGAAGTGAAAATTATAAACACGAAAGAACTTTTTGGGACTCTCTTCTCCTGCACTCTATCGAGGAGATCTTTTGCATGCACCTTTCTTGATTAGTTTCTGAGAAAAGAAGAACAGATCAGGAAGCTAATGAAGATTGACGCATGAAGACAAAACAAGCCAAGTTCATTCCTCCCTCTCCATCAAAAACGACAGAAAGGAGGTTGGGTTGGCCGGTGGGAATCCGCCTTGCATCCATGAAGCTGTAAACGACAAGCCGAAGCAGCGCAGGTGTTTAGCACCTCTGTGTACCGGCAATGAGATGTATGGAGGTGCGTATAAAGTCTAGTGGTGTTTCTTTGTCTTCCTCTTCGTGCCTCTCCTCGCCACTGATCCCCATTAATTCATCTTATCTATCCGGTGCATCTATAAATCTTTCTAGGGGGTGGTTGTCCTCATTTAAATTCAAGAAGATAATATAAATATTTTCATGTGTTATTTTTAAGTGATTCCATATGATCTTTTTGTCCATTGATCACAAGTTGCAACATACATACGTACACATGGAGCAAAGCAAGAAATGAAATCTAAGATGGGGCAAGTCATGAGATACAGATGGTGTCAAGCAATGACTAGTAATAAGAATGCACTGGTGAGCAGTAGGTATGAATACAAAATAATAATAATAATAATAATAATAATAATAATAATAATAATAATAATAATAATAATAATAATAATAATAATAAATTAATAATAATGATGATGATGCTGCTGTAATCAACAAACGAATTAACGACACCGAGTCTTTCATTTTCAAACTCTTGTGAATATGCTTACATTCAATTCAGATATTACATGATGAAACTATTTCAATGGACTCATTTTGTTTAGTTATCCCTAACAATCAAGATTCATTTCATGTTGGTTATCTAAAGTTCATCTAATCAAATCACAATTCAAGCAATGAAGCCAGTTACAAGAGCTAATCATCCAAATCATCATCGAGGAAATCAAGATCGGTGTCGTCTTCATCGATTGCGGCACCTGCTCCAGCAGAATGAGCACCAGATGTCTCCAATAGTTCAGGCAATGCTATATCTGTGGAAGTCTTCTTGGACCCTCCATTGAATTCCTCAGTCTCATTGATTTCAATCCCATAGGACTCTGCTTGCTCCGCATTATGGTAGAGAGCCTCCTATATCCAAAATAAAGCAATTTAGTCAAATAGTTATGGCAAAGAAATGACAGAATGAAAGGGCAGGGCAGAGGGTACCTCATCATCTAGCAAAGCTGGTTGATCAATGCTCACGATCCAATTATCTAACAGTCTCTCCAAAAAGACATTGTCAAAAGATATCGATTCATCAGTTATTCTTTTTACTTGCCTCTCCCGCTCCCTAAGACGCAAATTGTAGTGGACGTAGGCAAAATCATTCAATCTTTTCTGAGCCAAACAGCTGTGCCTCATAGCATGAGTATGATCAAATGTGCTCCAATTGGGTTTGCAACCAAAGGATGTGCACGACTGGCTTAATATGCAAACCGCAATTCGTTGCAGCTCAAGGCAGTTTATTCCATGTTGTTGCCACCATGCAGCTACCAAACACGGAAATGAAGAACAAAAACAGAACAGAAAGAACAAAAATTAACAGCATAGCATGTCATTAGCAGTATTAGGACAATAGCATCCCACAAAGATTTAATGCCCAAAGATAATTGTGACTGAAGCAGCCCCAAATGCCTATCATCAGTTGTGTTGTACCTGGATCCAAGTCTATTCTTGTGCTTAACGCCAGCTCAGTTCCAAAATCAGCTTTCGCATAAACAAAATCAGAAATCTGCAGTGAAGAATATCAGACCACAAGATGTCATCCCAAAATAAACTTTAGAGATCAGAAATTTTCTGGCAGAAATGGTTATGAAAACTCAAAAGCAGAACCAAGCACCTGCGCTACAGCTGAAATTCTTCTTCCAGTATCTGGTTCCAGTCGAGTGATGCACTCATTTAAACCTCGAATGACCTCTGGAATCTACAAATGCTAAAGAATGCAAAGTCAAAAGAGAAGCATCACAAGTGCACAAACCTAAACAAGCAGAGGGTTACTCTTACCGCCATGAAATCTGGTCGGTAGCGATATGATGGATTAAGGAAGTACGCTGCAACGTAGAGGGGATGGTGAAATACAGAATTCCAATGGTTATCTAAAACACTCCAAAATGGGCCATACTTTTGTTCGTTGTCAGCATGGACAGCTTTCATTGCAAGCTTAGAACTGTATATACCATTATAGATTGATGGCATGGACAAGGTACAGTTACTCCCAACTTCTGTAAGCATTTGGACGACTGGATCCACAGACTTATTCACGTAATGTGTCTTCTTCCAAAAAGTCGAGTTAAAGATGATGTTTTCAACTTCCTTTCCCTCATCTGATTTGGCTAATTGGGAAGAAATCCACCTACTAGAGTGGAACATCCTTTTGAGAGCAGACCGATGGTCTTGCAGGCATCGCAAAGTAAGAAAACTAGTTAAAAACCTTGTAATAGCTGGTTTAAGAATTTCTTTACCAGCTGTAAATTCCTTTTTCATAAGATTTAGCAACCAAATGTGGTTGTAAATGAACCTGGTAATCTTTTGGCCTTTTTCAAGGCATTCTTTGACCCATTTTATCTCTGTGAAATCCTCCAGAATTTGATCAATGCTATAAGCAGCACAAGGCGTCCAGAATAGACTTCTTCTCTTCTCCTCTAGCAGCTTCCCAGCAGCTTTATAGCATGCAGTGTTTTCTGTAATTACCTGTAAAATAGTTAGAATTATCACGATACATGAATCACATATGCCCAGTAAAATGGCAATCCTAATCAGGAAGTGTAGTTTCCTGCTGTATGTAGAATTAGCAATAAAAAAGAAATGGCTGAAACAAAATAGTTTGGTACCTGCACCACATTCCTCTCGCCTACCTCCTCTACTACTTTGTCTATTAACTTGAAAAGACATGTTGCATCCTTTACCACATCAGAAGCATCAACAGAAGATATAAAGTATGTTCCTCTTGGGCAAGATACCAGGAAATTGATTATTGTCTTTCCCTGCACATCCCTCCAGCTATCTGCCAAAATACTGCAACCAGTGGTAGCCCAAGAAGCTTTAATTTCTACAAAATATTCTTTGGTAGTTTGAACTTCATCCTGGAGTGACCGACCTGAAATTAATCTGCTTGTAGGGCTCTTAAATCCATGTCCATATTGACTAACTAAATCCAGCATCTTGTGGAAGTATGGAGAGTCTGCTGCATTGAAAGGTATTGCAGCATAGTAAAAAAATCTGCAAATTGCAGAAAGAACTTCTTTACGACTTCTTCTAATGGATCTTCTTTTTTGTTTTAATAGCTTGTAGGAAAGTGGGTAATGAATTTTTCGTGTGTTTGAAAGCACAGAATCTAAGGCAATCTGTTTCAACTGCAGTTCTGCACCCCTTGTACCATTTCCTGGTGATCTTCCCCTGGATCTTTTGCGTATGGTTTTACTGGTAGAAACATCATGATCATCAACTGTACATATTGCTTTGATCGTGTCGTTTGCATGCTCATTCTCATCCTCATTTTCAGGATGCATATAGAGGGCTGCAACTTCCTTGGTCTCAGGTCTTCGTCTCCTTCCAGTACGATGCCATTTCATGTTCTCTTTCATCTTAAGATACACTTCCTCTGGAGCCATCTTGCAGGATGCAACTTCCCCTGGAATTCTAGCTAAATGTTGTTTAAATCGGTTTATTCCACCACTAACTATTTTTTCACAATAATTGCATTTTACCTTCTTTTTCTTCTCATCTTGAGCAACACCATGTTCCCATCCAGGATCTATGTATCCTAATGACCTAAGAGGCGTTATACTTGTAACTAAACTTCTGGCAATTCTAGCTTCCCTTCCCTTCTGCTTATAGTCAAGTTCTTCCTCCTCTTCATCATCATGATTTGAGTGAAGATCAAAAGATTGCTCTTCATCTTCTAAGTGTCGTTTTCTGTTAGATCTATATCCTTCAAGATTTTCTTTCATTTTCATGAAGACTTCTTCTGGAGCCTTTTTACAGTATGTAACTTCGCCTGATATTCTAGCCAAGTGTTGCTTCAATCTATATATTCCTCCACTAACTATCTTTCCACAGTAATTGCACTTCACTTTTTTCCTTTTCTCATCTTGAGCAACACCATGTTCCCAGCCAGGGTCAGTGAACCCTGTTGATCGGAAGGGAGCAACTTCTTCAACCATTTTTGGCACACCTGCTTCAGCCCTTCTCACTGTTTTATCTGGGGAAAAACTCAAAATGCGTTAATCCTGATACCAACGTACCTGCAAAAAAAGTTGGTTGTTTAGAATTTTAAAGAGTTCCCGTATAAACTTTTGCAGCAAGTCAGCACGAAAGTCAAATATGGTTTTTTCACATGTTACTGCAAGAGTAGAAAGGACTGGAATGGAATTTTGACTGACATAATAAAGCATTTTCTTGTTTTGTGATGCTGACAACATGCAACTCCAATTCTTGTTAAAACAACAATCCAGATTTGTAGAAGTTCCATGACAAATTCTGATAATATAGTACATTAGAACAAAAAGTATCAAAAGACTTCTTTTGACACACCATAATATGGAATGTTTCTAACTGGTTTGTTATTTTAACACCAAACAATGAACAGAAATAAGTAACTTTTACTTTTGTTCACTATTTGTAGCAAAAGGTAATATTACCTATAAGATTCATGCTAGTGGGCTGCAATTTATCTGCAATGCAAATAGCATTTTTAAACATCCAAGAGACTGAAAAATTAAAAATCAATTTATTGGTGCTCTTCAGTAACAGATGCAGAACCAATTCCTGACAATGAAAACATCATCGGCGGAACTTTCTCCTGTATTCATCAGAAAATAAAGAATTATCGGATCTGTAAACATGATTCCATAACAGACCATTCTAAAAAAGTGGACTAGATAACAATCATATGCAACCCAAATGCGTAAAACAGTAGGATTATGATAAATTGTAATTGCTAATAACCATCAATTGTCCAGTGATTACAGTAGAATCATTCTCAAATCAAAGCACTTTAGTGAAGCTGGAAACTCTCCCTCAGACGACTTTTAACTGATAAGTACATTAGACTGAACCAAAAAGATAAGCAACTGCTAATTGAGGGAGAAGGAGCAGGGGATGGAAAACCGGAGGCAGGAGGTGCAAAGAACTGAAAGATCTAAATGTTGAACAGCATGACTATTCACATCATGCAGATGGATGACAATTCAAGGAAATTAAGAAAGTCAAAGCATGCCTTCACTGTCTCCTGGACAATTCATATATAATCCTTGTAACTCATGCAAACAAAGATCAAGAATGAAAGAAATAAAGAAAGATGCAGAAAATTTAATTGTCTCCTCAACTAAGCCAGATTGTTACATAAAGTAATTTTGCAACCACCAAATAAATACTTGCAAATAATAGAAACTCTGATAATTTTACCAGTCTGCAGCAGGAATTGTATGTAATTGCAAGATCAACCCAAAGAATCATTTCTGCAACCTAAGAAGCAGAATGCATCAGCAGAATTGGTAATGAGAACAACCTAACCCTCTCTAAAAGCATCTGCATTTTTTTCACAAATCTTAAACACGATAATAGAAATCAAGGTTGTGAGTCAATAATCAATGGTCACAATGCTCTCTTGGACAGAAAAAGACAGCCCTGGTTACAAAAGCACCCAATTGAGAGAAAAACAATGCAATGACAAGAAAAACACTCACTGAGAATGAAGATAAGGCTAACTACCAGGGATGAAATATATGTTTGTTTAATTATCTTGTGTTGGTGAAAATAGTAAATAATTGGTTGCCGGGATGTGTTCTTGCTGCTTGAATGTCTTACTGATAAGGATAACTACAAGTAAAGACCTTGCAATCAGTAATTAAATCTATAGGTTAGTTATTCTGCTAAACTGCAATTAAGTACTACAATTCAATTCAAGGAAGTCGTCTCCATCTTTAACCTCTAGAATATGTTGAGCAGGGTTCGATGTTTGGACTCTCTGCACTTCTAATCTCATAAACTAATATATCATAATCATATATTAACACATGCAACAGTATGTCCCTACCATTATAAGCAATCTACTGAACCAAAAAAGGGGTACAATTTTAAATGCACTAAAGCTCACCTTATCCAAAAGCTTAATTTCTACCGGAATTTTTTTCCTTTTATTAACTGGCCTGATGTTCATGGATCAAACTCTCTTGATATAAACCCCTATTACCAAATATGATGTTCATGTTACAAATAACGTTCACTATGTGCAAAGTCAACTTTTACACTGGATTCAGTTACGAAGTATCAAAGCAGATGGAGTCCAACTGCAGGTTCACTCTTTTTATGAAACCATCATTCAGATTTCATTTCATGAATCTTCCCGGTTTCGAACGTTCTGAGCTTAAAGAAGATGGAAGAATTAGCTAGAATCACTCCAGCACTCAATAAACCTACTTTCCATGTAGCAAATTCACCATAAAAACATTAAAATTTGGAATGACCATTACTCTTAGATTCAGATAAGGAAACAGCAAATCACTCGTATAACTGAGCTGCACTACACCTAATTCCACTTACATGCCACAGCAATTATCCGTTGTTGCTGCCAAAAGCAGCATCATTTCTTTCCACAATGGAAAAACAAAAGAGATTTCGGATTTCTACAAACCTTTTCATCATCAGATTCCCTTGCTTCGTTCCTAACCCAACATATAACGAAATAAATCCTTAAGCACCCAATCGAACAAACAAACCCTAACTAACAGAAATCATCATCCCAACGGAACATAAGAGATACGAAAAATGGGACTCGGAGAGGGAAGAGAATTATCCTGGATCGACTCGGATTACCGGAGAGAAGAGTGGATCGAGCACCGCGGGAGGTCTGGGCGATTGCCGTCGCGCCATCGGGGGTTCGTCTCCTCGGCTCGGTGGCGTCCTGTTGTCGCTCGCCCCTTTGCCCCGGCCTCGCGCGTTGACTCGGAGCCGGATATAGGGCTGAGTCCGACGCATACAGCGAACTCAGATCTGCCGCGGATCGGTCTCCCGACTCAGCACTGCCTCGGTCCGGTTCGACAGCGAGTCACATATACATGGGCTTATACGTATAGTACTCCAACATGTACTTAATAATGAACGTATTTGATGAATTATTCAAAATGAAAGTATATTTCGTCAAAATGCAGTGATAAATGTTAATTAATTTACCACCAGTAAATAAATTTTATAGTATCTATTTATCTAGATATTCATGTTTTAGTAGTGATAACTATTTCAACTAGGTTGTATCGTGACACGTATATATATGGATATATGAATTCTCTGTATTATTAATTAATCTAGATTACTGGCTTCTCGATTTTTTTAGTGCGTGATTAGACCATATTTTCCAGAGTTTTCACAATACCTAATACCTGATAAATGGATTGTATTTTATTAAGACTTCTTTAACTAGTACCTAATTTTATCCATATTTTGTAGATATTGTCTTATGAGAAGGTTCCTAAGGTATATTATGGCCCAAAAACTACTCAAGATTCGAACGAGTTATGCTGGAAACATCCAATTTTATCTATCTTATGTAAGGAGGATCTTTGTGATAAGAAGATTTATTAGGTACATTTTAGGTTAAGAAATATATAAGAATGAGACAACTATAAAAAATGGTTTTTTAGGTGCATTATAGTATATTCATGGGTTAGATCAAACAAAGTATAAGATTTAGGCTAGTCAAGAGACTAATGTATACATAGATATAAACATATATTATCGGAAAGGCCAAAACAGCTGTTTTTTTCTCATATAATTGTAGAATGTATTAAGAAAACATATAAAAATGAGATTAATTAACCCCTACAGACGCATGAAAGACCAACAAAACATCATCCATTTCGGTCTCCAATCACCCTCATCGGTGGGCGTCGCCCACGATCGGCGGCGCGTCGTTGGGCCCCCCAAGATCCATCGACGACGTGGCCGATGCCGGCGGGGTGGCGTACCTGGCGGAGAATCCCCGTCGAACGCTTTCGCCGTCGGAGTCGCTGCCCAGCCCTTCGTCGAAGTTGAGGGCGTAGCTGAGGGGGTCGTATCCGAACCCGCCGTGTCGGGGCCGGCGGCGGAACCTCCGGACGAAGGTCTTCCATCGGGGGCCGGCCACGATCTCCGTCCACTCCCTCACCTTCGTGACCACCTTCATTCCTCGCCTCCACCACCACCGCCCCGTCACGGGCCGTCCCCCGTACTCCCCCCGCTCCGCCGCCTTGCGCGCCCGCGTGCCAGGCCAGTTCATCCGGAAGCAGCAACAGCCGCGCTTGCCGAACATCTCGTCCGCGGTGACCAGTGCCGCTCCTTCCGGAGCCGGAAAGCGGGCGGCCGAGTCCATCTCCGTAAGCGCCGAAGGAAGATACGTATCTCTTCCCCTCGTCTCACCCACTGAGCACGGTTGGGGATAGGGAAAAGGGCGATGAGATCAACGGCAGGGATGGAAACAGCTGTAGAGTGAGGGAGTGAATGGACGATCGAGGAGAGAGGAGGGCGGTTTGGACTGCGAAGGCGTCACTCCGAGAATCCCGTCAGAAAACGGTTGCGACTAATTAATTAATTAATGTGTATACCAGTAATAACAAAAATATTTCCCAACAAATTAAAAGGAGTCAATTGACCTAATTGCTCAATAATGTTGCAGGCTTCGACCCGTAGACGGTCCAGGCGACCCCATTGGAAGCGCAAGTTGGGACCCAAACCCAAGTCTGGCTGGACCGGGCCCACGAATGGACATGACTGTCTCACGTGACCGTCGAGCAGCCATCAACGAAGCATGTTGGAGGGGAATGACAAAGTATTGTTACGAAAACATCGACGCACCCAATGCCTCTCGAGACTAGCAAAGACACCGATCGAGGCTTTCGGTCCACCTGTTGTCTTGCAAAACCTTTGCAGGAGGAGGTGAATGCGTTCATGCTGGCTTGTGAACCGGCGGCCATTAAGGTCACATTAATCGTCGGCCTAACCAGATTCTTCCTCCTTAATGCCCCTCCCCCATTCGCCTGCCTCTTTTGGCCACTACAAGCGGAGTGGGGAACACCCCCTTGTCTCCTTGTCCTTTTGCAGGGAATCCACGGAAAGCTAGAGATGAAGGCCGCAGCGGGCTTCTTGTTCACCCTCTTTTTGTTCCTCGTCATCGGAGAGTAGGCGGATCAAGAACTGGTATGGATGTGTGTTTCCCGACTCCTTTCTCATGTCGTGTCATGTGATTGGTTGGTGGAGGCTCATTCTGTGTCCTTTCGGGTTTTCTCCCAGGTGAATCGGGAGGGGATGGAGGAGGCGAAGAAGAAGGCGATGGTGCTGCTGTTCTTGGTGGTCTTGGCCGGTGGGTTTTGCTGCGTGTCTGCTGCTTCCCCAGCAAGTAAGCAAGTTGTGCTGCTGCTATTTTTCGGTGGTTCTTTCTCTCCAACTTCTTTCGTGCTCCAATCTCGTCTGCTTCCTTGCTCCAGGGCTGGGTAGTGCGTTTGTCTCCAATCTCTTGTCGGCTCTGTTGCGACGGCTGTGGTCGTTGACGCCTTCTACTGGAAACGGTAGCATTCCTTACCATTCTACCGTTTCTCGTTCCCCTCTCAGCTATTCGGTATGGTTTTTCTTTGATTGGGCGACCGTTCTGCAGCGATCTTGAACCGTTCGAGTGTGAAGTTCGAGAGCGGGTACAATGTGGAGACCGTGTTTGATGGAAGCAAACTTGGAATCGAGCCGTTCTCCGTTGGAGTCATGCCGAGCGGGGATCTCCTAGTCGTGGATTCCCTGAACAGCAACATTTACAGAGTTTCTCTGCCGTTATCTAAATGTCGGTGTTTCGTTTCCATTCATCTTGTGATCCCTATAATCTGTTTGATTGCTGGAATGAACCATTTCTTATATGAGGAGTTTGTGATCACATAACTTTCTATTATAGGGCTGTTAAGTTACTGATGTTACAGTTTAGGTCATTCACTTCGATGGTGGTCTTGGTACCTTCTCTCGTGACTTCCTTCTGTTCACCATCTATCTGTTGGTATTATCTGTGTTTCTACTGGAACTCTGATGCATGTTGTTCAAATGGGTAATATCTTAGGTGTGGTCAAGTTGATAACTGTTGCTTAGTTCTCATCCAATTTCTCATTGTGCAGTTATAAATTTATTTGTTTGTTAAACCTTCAGATTTCATGAGTCTCATTTAGAATCATAAACTGGCTAGAGTTGCTGAATTCATGGTTCTGATCATCTGTTGGTATTGTTGTTAATTCATTGAAAAGGTTAACATAAATTGTTTTTTGTGTGAGATAGTTTTCTAGATTCTATAAGGATGTGATTAAAATTTTGCTAAAGATGAATTATTTAACTACAGTGATGCTTAATTGAATTTGATGACCTTAAATTGGTTTATTATCATTGACCAATATAAAAAATGATGTAGAAGCTTGATTCATTATCTTCTTTTTGTTCTTCACATTCTTTTGTTTTAGAAACATTTCCTTTCTAAGCTTACCATGAAAGTGCTTGTTGAAAAATTTGTTCTGGTCTCTCCTATGTTCATTAATAGTTCATGGGATATTAATATCTCTTAGTTGTCATGACAACTTTATGTGTTGATTATTAACTGAACATTTTGAAAATAACAGATAGCAGGCCTAAGCTTGTTGCTGGTTCAGCAGAAGGCTACACTGGTCATGTTGATGGGAAGCCACGGGCAGCAAGGATGAATCATCCAAAGGGACTTGCACTGGATGATAAGGGTAACATTTATGTTGCAGACACCAAGAACAAAGCAATCAGGAAAGTCAGTGACACTGGTAAACTTGGAATCTTATGGAAATTCACTTCGAACTGTAAATTTTCAGTGCATATTTTATGAATGTATTATGTTCTTTATTTCAGTGTTCTCTTTGGATTTTTTTTAGGATTTCATACTCTTAATGATGTATAAAAGTTATCTTTGATCTACTATTCACAAGAAAGAGATGATGGCAAATAATTTGTTTGTGGAGTTAAAATGGAAATACAAAAATGGAGAGGAACATTGGAAGTGTTATGTGATCATCGTTTTTATCCATTATATTAAAATGAAAGTATTACAATATATGTGTAAGATCAACCAGTCTTTATGGGTATGAACATGTGGCGATCAAGAAACATCTACAAAAAGTGGTATCACTGAAATGAGTATGGTGAGATGGAATTTGCAGTTATTAGGAATGATATAATAAACATATTTATATTCATGAAAAATAAGGGATAGTCTTTGAGTATTTGGATGATCTATCACTTAATTTGTCTTCACATATGACTATTTTGGTATTATTGCGAAATAAAAAAATCATCAATAGTTATGTTTAGAAAAATAACCTAGTCATTTTGGTCCAATATTCTTGTAGTCTCTAGTTATAGTTTTGCTTGAGTTGCTTTCTCTCATCGAATAGAATTTGCTTATTTATGTTTAGAAAATTATCAATCGAATAAAAAAAAATCATCAATAGTTATGTTTAGAAAAATAACCTAGTCATTTGGTCCAATATTCTTGTAGTCTCTAGTTATAATTTTGCTTGAGTTGCTTTTTCTCATCGAATAGAATTTGCTTATTTATCTACAACTTCTTTCACACATTAAAACAAAATTGTGTATTTCTCAAGTCACAGACATAAGTTGTACAAATATTCCCACAAATCATGTGTAATTGTGTTTGAATTTGTTTTTAGTGTACAATTATTCAGAAGCCTAAATCTACAAATCAGAATGAAGGAAAGGTAGTGCATGTAGTTTTGGTGTGTATTCTGGGAAACAAATTTGCTATTTCCAATTACACTAATAATTTGTCTTAAGTGTGATGAATTTGGACAAACATAACAGTTGCATGAACAGATGGTTTTGGTTCTTGTTTTTTATATTTGTGACTTGTATACAATTATTCAGAAGCCTAAATCTACCAATCAGAATGAAGGAAAGGTAGTGCATGTAGTTTTGGTGTGTATTCTGGGAAACAAATTTGCTATTTCCAATTACACTAATAATTTGTCTTAAGTGTGATGAATTTGGACAAACATAACAGTTGCATGAACAGATGGTTTTGGTTCTTGTTTTTATATTTGTGACTTGTATACAATTATTCAGAAGCCTAAATCTACAAATCAGAATGAAGGAAAGGTAGTGCATGTAGTTTTGGTGTGTATTCTGGGAAACAAATTTGCTATTTCCAATTACACTAATAATTTGTCTTAAGTGTGATGAATTTGGACAAACATAACAGTTGCATGAACAGATGGTTTTGGTTCTTGTTTTTTATATTTGTGACTTGTATACAATTATTCAGAAGCCTAAATCTACCAATCAGAATGAAGGAAAGGTAGTGCATGTAGTTTTGGTGTGTATTCTGGGAAACAAATTTGCTATTTCCAATTACACTAATAATTTGTCTTAAGTGTGATGAATTTGGACAAACATAACAGTTGCATGAACAGATGGTTTTGGTTCTTGTTTTTTATATTTGTGACTTGTATACAATTATTCAGAAGCCTAAATCTACCAATCAGAATGAAGGAAAGGTAGTGCATGTAGTTTTGGTGTGTATTCTGGGAAACAAATTTGCTATTTCCAATTACACTAATAATTTGTCTTAAGTGTGATGAATTTGGACAAACATAACAGTTGCATGAACAGATGGTTTTGGTTCTTGTTTTTATATTTGTGACTTGTATACAATTGTTCAGAAGCCTAAATCTACCAATCAGAATGAAGGAAAGGTAGTGCATATAGTTTTGGTGTGTATTCTGGGAAACAAATTTGCTATTTCCAATTACACTAATAATTTGTCTTAAGTGTGATGAATTTGGACAAACATAACAGTTGCATGAACAGATGGTTTTGGTTCTTGTTTTTTATATTTGTGACTTGTATGTAGTTTGACAGTTATGTTTATGTGGCAGAAGCTCAGATTGTTTACAGTTTACAATCCATCAGTTATGGATTGCTCTCGAGAATTAATTTATCTGTTCTGTTTGAGAATGGTAACCTTACTAATGTAGAGCCATTCTCAATTTTGAGACAAGTTTAATATTTTTCAACCAAGCCTTGAATTTGGTCTATGGGATGGCAATTGTTCTTCTAATTATATTAACATTTTTTTCTTTTTACCTGGACTCTGATTAATTTTTTCTTTTATCAGTCATGTATTTCAAGATTTATGTGAAGTTTCCTTCCGGCACCTTTTATGACCTCTTTTGCTTCATAAATTCATGACCTATTTGCTTTGCATGGACTGTCTCTCTAAAGTTGTCCTCTGGCAGACATGATCTGAAAGTTTTCCTGCTTTGTCTTCTCTCTAAAATGAAATTGCTTTGATATCCAACATTCATTTTTGGGGTACATCTACATAAACATTCCTGCGATGTCAACCTTGCTTCTAGACAATTATATCTCTGCTATCTCCATGTCTTATTGGAGTTAACTAAAAGCATAAATGGAAGCAAGAAATGAAGAACAAGAGAAGAATTACATAGTAACAATGGTTCCATGTTTGAGTAGGAGTTACAACAATAGCTGGAGGAAAGTCGAACAAAGGGGGCCACGTCGACGGGCCAAGTGAAGATGCAACATTCTCCAATGATTTTGAGGTGGTCTACATTGGTAGTAGCTGTTCTCTTCTGGTGGTAGACAGAGGTAACCAGGCAATCCGGGAGATCCAGCTGCACTTTGATGATTGTGCTTACCAGTATGGAGCTGGTTTTCCTCTAGGTAGAGTTTCAATTATTGTCATGTTTGTTTCTTCTTTTGTTAATGGTATTAGGCATCTACTCACTCAATCTAGTCATGCTACCAAATCTTCCTCCGTATAAGGACATTAATAGCCTTGTTTAACCAGGCAATCTATTGGTAAATCAAAATTGTCATGCAGGAATTGCAATGCTCTTTGCTGCTGGTTTCTTTGGCTACATGCTTGCAATGTTGCAGCAGCGGTGGGCAGTGGTAGTATCTTCCACTAATGTGAGTTACTGTTGACACATTCATTTTTATCGAGGACGTATGAAATACTGATTCAAATATGGGATACTGATACAAAAATACAAAACAGTAGTAGTAGATATGCCAAATTTTGGAAAAAAAAAAATAGACATGCACGATACAACAATAAAAAATATTTTGATATTTTATTTAAAAAAGTTTGACATTTATTTATAGTCTTAGGCATCAATAATGGCCAGTAATTAACTTGCATCTGTAATATATTTATTAGAATAAAAATCATTTCTGATGACATGGTACTGCAAGATTATCAAGAAAACAAGAAACCAACAAGAAATTGTAATTAATGAAGAATTTTTTTCAAGTTCATTGTTCATAATTTGATGCTTATATGAGAACATGTACAAACAGTTTAATCTTATGTTCGTTTCTACAATTTAAAAATTACTGGTAAAGTAGAACAAAGTTTTTGGAAAAAAAAAAATATCATGAGGCATCCTCTTAGTGCACTAAATTTCCTGATCATTTTAAGATTTATTTAAAATCAGATACTTGAAGGAAGTATGCAATAAGCGTCTATGAAATATCATATAAGTATCTTAGCCAGCACACATGATATGGATATGTCAAGCAATTTTCATAATTAAGGATGATAAGCTGAAATACAAGAATAGTGACATTTTTTCTTTTTTGTGTGGAACCAATCATATGCTTTATCCAAATTCACATTCGGTGGGCCGATCTTTATAAAAATGTTGCAGACTTAAAGTCTGTTTGCTTCTCCAAGTTTAGGCTTGTCTTGTTGTCTTTCATTTCCCTAATATACTTTTTCTTTTCATGCTCTAGAATCTTGGTAGAGTAACACCATCATCTCTAAAGGGCAAAAGAATACAATTAATTATTTTCAGGATCCAATATCTCCTACTGAAGCAAGCTATCTATCTACTCCGTATCAGCAGCCAATGAAATCATCACTCAGGCCACCACTAATTCCACTGGAAGCTGAATACGCGAAGCATGAAGAAGAAGAGGGCCTCTTCACCTCAGTTAAGAAGCTTGTCACAGGTGCTGGCTTATCGCTCAGTCTCATGTTCAGTGGAATATTCTTGAGAAAAAGGTCACAGAGCTATCACCAGGACCAGCAGCAGCAACAACGCAAGGCAAACTCATGGCCCCTGCAAGAAAGTTTCATCGTTCCAGATGAAGAACCACCTCCAGTAGAGGCACAAACACCAAATCAGCAACGCAAGACCTATGCATTCATGTCAAAGAACCCGGAGAAGCTCCAGCAACTACGTTATGACAGAGCCTATTTCAATGGATGGGATGGAGAATCACAACCACAGCAGCACCTGCAGAAACATCGACAGCACTCTTCAAGCCCACAGACCTACTATGAGCCAACCTACGAGACAACAGATGAGGTGGTTTTTGGGGCAGTGAAGGAATCAGATAGTAATTATGACATGGCTCCATCCTATGATCAATATGGTCCTCGGTACCGAGTCAATTACCTGGGGTACTACAATGACTACTAGGTATGTGTTCCTATAATTTTGATGATGACGTTTGTTTCAGCACAAAGTCTACCAATTGCTAGCAAAAGATACATAGATCTGTTAAATGGATGTTTTAATGGGTATTAAAAGGAAGATGAAGCAATCGGAGTCTCATTTATCATTGGAAGGGACTTAGCATATTGATTTCTGGGGTCATTGCACGTCTTAGTTCTTTTTTTTGGTATTAAATTACAAGTTACTCTCACTGTAACATCCCTGTTTAATCTTATCTCCGATATGGGGATTTTTTTAAGTTGGAGATAAATTTATTATTATTATTTAAACTAACATAATTGGACTAAAGGTTGAGATCTCTCAAACGACGACTTTTGATGTATCTATTAAGTCTTATGATATCTTGTATGCTTGGACGGCAACTTCTAAAACCTATAAACTAGAGTTGAAGATGAGTAAACCCGTACCGAGGGGTTCTGAGATCTGTCGCAGTATGTAAAGTTACGGGCAATTTATCAGAAAAAAAAAATCTTTTGTATTAGGTTTTTATCAAATGGTATTCCGGAGGGATTTTTTTTAATTTTGATAATATCTTTGAATTAGATTATTTAAAGTCATAGATCCAAAAGTCGATTTAGTTTGATTTGAGTGTTATGGTTTGGTTCAAGTTGATTTCATTTTAGTCACATCTGGTCGAACTTTGTTAAATCTACAAATGAGTGTAACTTTAGTATAATTAAGATATTTTCATCAAATTAATCTAAAGTTTTTAGAACTATTAATACATGATTTTAAAATATTTGATATCTTTTTTTAAATTCTTTTTGACTTTAGAATGAATAAATTTTCAAATAGGATATTTTTGGATTGAATCATTAACTTATTGAATTTTCATGAAGTCTATTTAAATTTATCCAAAATTACTAAGGTGAGATGATATTATGTTTAGTGTAATTTTTTATTTTTATACGAATTTAAGATAATTAATTTTTAAAATAAAATATTTTTATGTTAAATTTATGATCGAATGTAATTCAAGTATGACACAAGTATAACTTTTTAAATTTTTATCAAATCTATCCAAACTCTCTATAACTATTAGGGTGAGATATGATATGCTTATTATCATTTTTTAATTTTTATATGAATTTAGAATGATTAAATTTTCAAATAATGTTATTTGTGTTGAATTTATAATCGAGTATAACTTTAAGTATAATCTGGGTCCAACTCGGGTATAATTTAAGTGTCTAAATTGTGAAGGAGGCGAAAGGGAAAGAGGGGAGAGAGGAAGCAGTGGATGCAAAAGGAAAATGAAGAGGAGAGGGAGAGGAAGAAGGATGAGTGGGAGGAGGTAGAGGTGGTGGAGGAAGCTAAAGGAGAGGGTGAGGGGGAGGAGGCGATGGTAGAGGCTGAGTGGGAGGATGAAGGGGGAGAGGTGGAGTTAAGAAAAGGATGAGGAGAGGAGGAGGAGGTGAAGTGAGAAGAGGAGAAAGCAGAGATAGAGTGGGAGAAGAAAGTCAAGAGAGAGGGTGAGGAGGAAGCATGGGGAGGGGGAGAAGGTTACAGAGTGGGAGCAGTTGTGGAGGTGGAGTGAAAGGATGAAGATGAGGAGTGAGGTGAAGTGGAGGTCGAGAGAGGGAATTAAAAAAAAAAGAAATAATTTAAGATTTAATTAGATCAAATTTAATAATTATGATTTCAGTATCCAATTTATCTAAACAATTGATTAATTTTTTTAAAAAATTAAACCTAATCAAAAGGTAATTATTATTATTATTAATTTTATTGAAGATATTTTGATCCACGCTCTTAAAAAAGATGCTCATAGTAAAAAGCTAGTTACTAATTTTATTAAAAATAATAATTATTTGTTTATAATTTGATTGAAGATATTTTGAGCAAAGCTCTAGTCACTATGATTTTTCTTCGATAAATTACATAAAATTATTATAAATTAACTATTTATATATCTAAAAAAGTATGTCTTTTGTGTGTTTTTGTGTTTTTCTTAATTCAAACTCGCCTATGGCACTTCCTTATTCTATGCCACTCGTGGTATAGGGAAATTACACAAAGGTAGAATAAAAATAAAGAATAAGGTTTATTAGGGAGAAAGGCTCTCGTTTCTTGATGCCGGCGGGAGGCCACCGACTCTGGCGCGAGCGACGAAAGAAGAGGTGATGGTTATCCTCCACGGTCGGTCGATTGACGATATCGTCTCTGCGTTCGCCTATAAGCCCCAACCCCACCATAAGTTCCCCTGCGGCAACGATGACGAATCCTCGCCTCCTCCCTCCTCTCCTTCGCCACCGTCAAAAGCCTCTTCCCTGGCGAGAGTAGGAAGGGGAGATAGACAGAATACGAGCCGCGGCGGTGGGGATTTCGAATCTGTGGAGGAGGGTCCAAACACTCCTCCTTTGCCGCAACCTCCGCTTCTCAAGAACAAGAGGAGGAAGAAGACGATGGCTTCGTTGACCTCAGCCTCATCATCATTCGCCTCCGCCCCTTCTTCTTCGTCTTGTTTACCCTCTTCCTTTATTCGTACCACCGTCGGCGGCAAACCCTTGGTGGTCTCCCGCTTCTTCCCCCTCCCACCACAGGCCTCCTCGCCCGTGGTCATCGGTGTCAAAGACCCCATGATTCAGAAATCAAGGTCCCGCGGCAAATGCATTCGATCTCGAAGCGCCGACAACGAAAAGAGGACCAAGAAGAAGAAGATAAATTGTCTTGATGAGAATCTTGATGATGAAGAAGAAGAGGAGCGGAGTAGGCAACAGCCGGAGAAGAGCGGGAGGATGGGAAAGCAGCCGATCGCCCAATTGTCTGCTGCAGAGAAGAAATCTGACGCTTATAGAAGAGTCCCAGCCAATAGCGCCTGGGAGCCTCCAGCGTCGTGCCACCATCTTCTTCAGGAGCGGCATTCCTTCGACCCTTGGAGGGTCTTGATCATATGCATGCTCCTCAATGTCACCTCTGGTAGACAGGTTCGCTTCTTTTCTTGCTTGTTGGTTTCTTTCATGTTTATAAGAGCTACTCATGTCCTTTTTACCATTTAATTGGTACGTGCGTAGTTGCTATGCATATTTGCTTTTTCTTGGTGTAGATTGATTTAGTTGGCAAGCAAGAACTATTAGAATTATACATAAATTGCATGGGTGAACTTAGTTGCTTACCATGGCATGAGTTGCCATACCTGGTCAAAGGTTCAGCAAAAAGCAGCATCTGCATTTTAAGCATCTTGCAACACACATGGGATTGGAGGCCCTTATGGAGTTTTCTTGGATGATGTGGTATAAAACTTGTAGCACTCCTGTTAGCAAGAATTTCAGCAGACAATTATCGATTATACTAGCTAAATTCACAACATTATCTGGTGATTTCTGATGTCGCCTCATAAGGTTACTTTTAGGTTTCAAGTTATCTAGTATTTGCAATCTAGACCTCCTTGTTTCGCATGATTACTTGTTTTTGCCTTAGTTTCAGGGGAGATTCAAGGCAAATTTATTTTCTTCAGTGTGTTTTACATAATGAATTACTTGCAGCTGCCTTATTTTGGATGAGTGCTATTATTTTATTGCTTTTGAATGGTGATCAATTATTAATTTGTTGTGAACTAAGCAAGTTAAGCGAATCATTGTTTCCTGACATCCTTCTTACTTGTGTAGCTTATTTATGCATATGCTGTCAAATTCTTTGATATGTAGTATAAACAATGTTGAAATGCCTGATACAAGTTGGCTGCCTGTGTGTTGTTGTTTTAATATTCATTTAAATAATTAAATAGTTGAATGATGTTTATGCTTCTCACAATTATAGCTGTTGTCATCCTGTATCAGCACTTGCTTCAGGGTGCAGATGCAATTGTGCCCTTCTTGTATCTTTTTTTTTTTGGTGCTACAGTTGTTGAAGGTCATTATCACCATCACCACTATTGCCTGTATAAACAGCATCAACAAGATAATCTTTAAACTTGTCATCTGGGGACTTATTTGGAAATACCATACTGTAGGGACACGAGTTCTTTTGCTAGGTATATGACTAAGTAGGATCAGTCAGATCCTACAGATGATCACTAAATGCTCTACAGAGGATGAAGCTAAATGGATTGGAAAAGATTTTTAATGAGATGGCAGGCTTCATATGCTCTTTTCATGGTTTGTTGTCTAGTTCATGATGGTCTGAAGACTCTGAACATGTGGAACAATAACTGGTGCTTTATGATGAATGCTCCACGTAATCCTGTTCATTTCAAGGAAACACAAGCTGGTTATTGAGATGTAACTATAAATCTAGGATGTGATCTAATAAACAACAAAAGGGGTTTAGAGAGAGTGGTAGTTGTGTGCCTAATTCTTTGATCGGTGCGTTGGTCATTCTAAAAGTTCTGATGGATGATAGTTTCAATAGTACCAAAGAGTGAAGTTTTGATATGATTACAATAATGTCCAAAATTTCATAGCAAAAGCAATTTGAAAAAGCAGCAAAAATTTCTTATGCTTCTGTTAAGTAGGAAGGAACAAAATATTGGATGAAGAATTAACAAAAAAAAATAGTGGCTTGATGCACAAAGCTCCAGCTAATTTGGGTTTGAAAAGGGTCAATATACATAATCTTACTTTGCTAGCAATTATTATTTTTATGACTTGAGCCCTAATTAATTATATTGCAAAGGAGTTATATTGCAAAGGAGCAACCATAGGATAATAGTAAGGCTCACTCTAATATTGAGCAAAGAAAAGAAAATAAAAATATCAGTTTTCTCTACAAAAAGGAAAAGAAAATTCAAAGAGAGACCACAAGTAGTAAGGGAGAAAACCAAGGATCCAGCCATTCAAACATCTGTATAGTTGGAATATTGGGTTGCATATTCTGTCTATTATAAGATTGACCATCACTAGCGTATCCTGACTCACTTGATACTCCTCACTTTCTCCCATCCATCCTGATTAAGCCATCATCCATCTAGAAGGTCATGTTGTTCGCTGGTCAATCAATAGCCAGCGAAGAAGGGTACGAGAGAGAGAGAGGGCATCATTCATATTGTATTACTTGAAAAATAACAACGATAACGAATTGTGGTTGTCTGATTCTAGGCATTGACTTTGTGGCCCAGAATGTATATAGATCAACAGTTCTTGCTCATTTCTTGGAGTAACTATGGGCACAATAGGAGGGAACCTGTTGAATGTGTCAGCATCGGTTGGTGCTTGATTGTAGAGTAATATATGTAGCTGACACACCTGTTATTTGATGAAAGCGTCATTTGACAAAAAGTAAAACTTACTGTAAGTTAACTAGTGCATCTGTCATAATTAACTATGGAAGGGGGCTTCAGTTCAAGAGTGCAAGGAACATGATTCTTTACCATGAAAGAAAGTTTAAAATTGTAGCTATTAACAGATTAAGTCACAGAAACAGTTTTATTATTACATCTTTTGTGCAGGTTGAAAAAGTTTTGCCAGGCCTATTCCTTCTATGTCCAGACGCAGAGGTGACAACAAAGGTCCCTGAGGAGGAGATAGAAAAGGTGATACAGACTCTGGGCCTGCAAAAGAAGAGGGCAAGGATGATCAAACACTTCTCGTGTGAGTATTTACGAAATGATTGGACTCATGTGACTCAGCTCCATGGCATTGGCAAGTGAGTGGATTTTGTTAGACCCACCTTCCTTTCACACGAAATGCTTTGAGTTTTAATTGCATTTATTTTCTGTGTATCCTGCATCATCTCGTGATAAATGGCCATCATTGTGGATGGGGACAAGTATTGCAATTGGTTGTTGATTTTGTTTGTCTACCCTTCTCAGGTATGCAGCTGATGCGTATGCAATATTTTGTGTTGGGAAGCCAGAGCAGGTCGTACCACGAGACCATAAATTACTTGACTACTGGAGTTTCGTATGCGGTAAGAATGAAACTGAGTAATGTCGTGTCGTACATACATTTGAGAGGTGCTTGCTTATTTTGGTCATGCAATGTGGTAAGTAGTTATTTGAGTTCAGTGCTGAAGGTGATCAGTGATGGAAAAACTGATACAAGTGTTGTTTTGCATGTTTGCTGCTTGGACTTTCTGTGGCCTGTGCAAGAGTGCAGGCAATCAGTGCTCTCTTAGACAAACCAGAGCTGCTTGTTGAACTTTTTCTTTTCTTTGTGGAAGCGAGAGGTGCGTGTGTTGTAAATTATATAGAAATGGGTCTGGTGGTTCCTCCTGTCATCTTTTTGTACATGTTGTTTCGGGTCACGCGACTCATTTGGTAGTCGAAACAGACCGGAGGTAGACTGGAACATTCAGGACCATGGCAACCTCATCTGAGAACGGACGTCGGATTGAGCGAGACAAGATTCTGGGAACGGAGGAGCAGCGTTTCACGTGCATCTCCATACAGGATTGTTATCTCGAGATATCAGGTCAGTGTTTCTTTTACTTATTATTAATTTTTGTAATTGAGCCAAAATATGTTGAATCACTAAAATTTAACCCAACCATCAGCTCAATGTTCAGTCAAAATTTAATTTATAAATAAATTAACAAAAATTAGGCTTAAGTCAGAATTTGATTAAAATAGATCAGATTAGTCGGACTTTATAATTGAGAACATAAATAAAATATCTCTGATTTTGTGTAGGATAATTATAATTTTATCAAAATATATATTAATAATATCTGATTTTTTAAGGGCAAGAGTGTCTTTGAATGGGTGAAGAAATCCTAATCCCCTCTCTCACAGCCATCGCCGTGTTCCATCGCACCCATGTTGCCGACAGCCCGTCTCACGGTGCTACTCCAGGCCAACGATGACGTTTGTTGACCCATATGCGACGGTCGAGTGGCGACATGAAAACACAACATGATATGGGCTGCCATCTGTGACAAGAAAGGAGATGGTCTTAAGTTCTGCCTTTCATATAAAAATCCAACAGCAACCCATAAATGACCTGACAAAATTCAGAACAGACATTTGCATATTAAGTAATTGATCTTGAGAAGCATCAATTAGCAGCTAAGCAGAATTAAGTCAAACGTGCAAGAAATTTAAGATTAAAAAAACTAAGCAGTACAGTTAACATGCACAATTGTCGAGGCCAGGTGAAGATATTCATTTTCATAAAAAGCACGCTCGATGTCAACATACTATCTTTTTTGCTTCATTTCTAAAATTTTCCAATCCAGTATATGCTATAGAAGCATAATCAAATAATAAGAACATTAAATAAGTACGGTAAGCATAATCATTTTCATGAACAAGTTTTGGTCAACAAATAAAGGAACATTAAATTATACCCCTCCCTTAAATTGCCGTAAGTCTGTCATAGCAACATGATGTGCATCCAATAATAAAAAGAAACAACCAACGATTCTGTAACTGTCATTCTAAGTTACTATCAATTTGGTGTCATATTCTTGCTATGTCCAGTGATTACATGATTCAACATAAGTCTAATTAATATTAAAGATATCAAACTTTTCCATGGAGATATCAAATATGGCTAATAACCATCAGCCTCTAACACAATCTAGAAGGTACAATTATTATGCAGAGCAATTAACAACACGGACAGATGTAACAAATCTTATAAAAGATAACACAAGGCAAGTTTATCCTTCTAACATTGTTGATATAAAAAAATATCTATCCAACGGAACTGCTTCATTCTGTCAGGAAAATTTCCTTCAAATGTTGAAACAACCTTCTAACCCGCCTCCTGTACATAAAATGCAACATTCGCTGTATTGCAAATAATAGGACTCGACCTTAATTAGTTGCGTTTTTCAATTTTGTTGGGATGGTACAAAAATCCTTTCTGAATAAACAGAATATGAAAGGCTTAAAACAGATTATAGCTTAAGATAAACCATCAAAAACAGTAGAAAGAGATAATCTACTAGACATGAAAAAAATGGTAATAGCTAGTAGGTCAAACCTACTGCATTTAAACAACAGGAACAGGCAGATTCTTTTGTTTCTTTTGTTTTTATTGCCATGAGGCTCATCTACATGTCAGTGGTGGAGGAAATTAATACAGATCCGACAATTTTTTTTTTCATGTGTTCTAGTTCCTAGGTTCAGCTTCTTCTTAGCTTTGACTTCTATTGATTAGTCAAGGTTCACTTCATATAAATAAATGGCTTCCTAGGCCAATTTGGGTCATGACTATTTGTATCAAGGCACCTCTGCCCTCCCTCCTTTGTGACATGGGTGACCACTGTTTGAATCACAGAAGCAGTCCCTGTGCTATTACTCCAAAAAATAAAAAGCTCACCCACTTTGGCATGAGCCTTGTGTAGTGGGCAACGCCCTTTTATTTTTCTTTTGTAATGACATTATTAGGTATAGTTTTTTTGCAACTCTAGTCTTCGGCCTCAACACCTCAAAGTTGTCGACCATATAAGAATCACAAAATAAATTTAACTACAATTTGAAGTCATGAGAGTCAACAAGTGTAGAAATGAAGATATGTAAGTGAGAATGGCATGACTCTTATCTTTTAGGGTTGGTCCCTATCCATGATGTTGAAGTACATCAGGTGCATATGATATATTTTCACAGTATCCTTCTGTATCAGTCTATGCCAATTGTTGCAGATAGAGATAGTCATTTAATGCCAGACAAAACATAGGATGTAATCTGCCATCAAAATTCTGTCATAAATTTTATAGAAACATGGACTACTCCATACTTGTATATAATCTGGCAAGAAGAGGCACAAACAGCTGTCATCTAGCCTAGGAAATGATTAGGCACCACCAACAGCACAAGCTTAAAATCATATTCTTAAAATATACAAATCTACATGAAACCATTTCACCATTCGAAGGGGGCAAAATTAAAATGAGATTACACAACAACCTAGAGAAACAAGTCACTCATCATTCAGTACATACTAAATAAATGAAGTTGTATGCATAGAGCATGATAAAATTAAAACTATAAAGAAAAAAATGACAACCGCTGATCTCACCAGTAGCAATGTGCTGAAAAAACTTATCTTCAAACTCTTGACATAGCTCTAGCGCAATATCTACCTTCAGTTTTAAAAAAAACCCTCTCTAAAATCCTAAAAACCAATAATTTCAATAAAAATAGTTAACACAATTGTAAACAACCCTTAAAATGCATAGAAAATTTTACCACTATAGGAAAATTAAATGAGGATATAAAACAGCATAAAAGGACTCCTCACTCAAGGAAAAATCCAAAAGATACAAATTTTTGAGAGAGCTCAACTTCATTAATGTGTTTCTTCTGTAACCCTAAAACAAAAATAAATATATTGAAACAACTTTTAATGCATGTATTTCGAGAAATACAATCATAACCAACTTCATTAATGTGTTTCTTTGTAATGAAGAAAAAGTATATTGAAACAACTTTAACATGTATAGAGAATATATTCATGAGCTATTATGGGCTGAGTTAAAGACTTTGAGGCAACATTATGGACTAAAAATATACCATAGCATCAGCAAGGTCAACATAAGCATATTGTAGCAAATTAGGCACTCTCGTGTCATTCTCCCATGGTTGAAAAAGACTTGTCCTTAAGTCATTGTTTGTTTCAGCAATATATTCATGATAAGAACTTAAATCAACCACATTAAATGTTGGAGACACTCCATAATCTTCAGGTAGTTCGATCTCATTAGCATTTTGACTAATTCTCTTAAGCACCTTGAATGGACCATCAGCTTTTGGTTTCAATTTTTTAAATTTGCCCGGTGGAAACCTCTCCTTTCTTAGATGAATCCAAACCAAATCACCTGCATTAAACTCCACAAGTTTTCTGTGTTTGTTGGCAACTTGCCTATACCTCTCATTTTGCTTCTCTATGATTATTTTAACATCTTCATGCAGCTTCTTTATTTGCTTAGCTCTCTCATCAGCATCTCCACTAAATTGCTTAGTTGATGAATGAGGAACCAAATCCAAAGGACCAATAGGATTAGCACCATAAACAACCTCAAAAGGACTCTTACCCGTGCTATGATGCAAGGAACGATTATAGGGAAACTCGATTTGTGGAAGAATGAGATCCCATTGCTTGATGTTCTTACCAACATAACTTCTAAGCAAGTTTCCCAACCTTCTGTTCGTTACCTTAGTTTGCCCATAGGTTTGTGGGTGAAGTGAGCTGCTAAAATTCAAAAAAGTACCCAACTTCTTCCATAGAGTTCTTAAAAAATGACTAAGAAACTTTGAATCTTGATCAAATACCATAGTTCTTGGAACACCATGCAATCTCACAATTTCCTTAAAATACAAATCAGCGATATGAAATGCATCGTTTGATTTATTACAGGGGACAAAATGAGACATTTTTGAAAATCTGTCAACAATAACCATAATAGAATCCTGGTTCATTTGAGTTCTTGGTAGTCCCAAGGTCAAGACTCACTCTCATGGAGCATTAGACACTGGAAGTGAGTGTACAAACCTGAATTTTGACTTCTTGTTTTTGCCAAATGACACACTTGGCATTACTTCATAAGCCTCTCTACATCTGTGAACATCTTGAGCCAATAGAAATTTAATTGAACAAGAGCTAGAGTCTTGTTCCTACCGAAATGTCCTCCCAAAATACCATCATGAGCTTCGGCTAGAATTACTTGTCTTAATAAACAAAATGAAATACACAAGGCATTAGCTCAAAAAAAAAATCATTAAAGATAGAAAATTGTTGAAAAGAACCTGATTTACAATTCTGCTATATTGAGTCAAAATCCACGTCATTCTCATAAAGATCTTTGAATGTCTCAAATCCAACCACTTTAACTTTTATTGTTGATAATAAAGAATGTTTTCTGCTCAACACATCAATAACTATATTTTGAACACCAGATTTATGCTTGATTGTAAAGTTATAAGATTGCAAAAACTCCACCCAAGCTGCATGCCTCTTGTTTAGCTTGTGTTGGTGATTAATAAACTTTAATGCCTCATGATCAGAATATAGAACAAATGGTTTAGCAAGAAGATATTGACTCCAATGAGATAAAGCTCGATAAATGACATAGAATTCCTTATCATAGGTAGAATATCTCCTTCTTGTATCATTTAGCTTCTCGCTAAAAAAGACAATGGGTTTTTCGTCTTGACTCAAAACAGTACCAATTCCCACATTAGAGGTATCACATTCAACCTCAAATACCTTGTCAAAATTAGGTAGCACTAAGATAGAAGCTTCGATCACCTTTCTTTTCAATAGTTTAAAGGCATTATTAGCCTCACTAGTCCATTTGAATTTATCACCTTTCAAGCATTCAGTGATTAGAGCAAAAATAAAGCTAAAACCCTTGATGAATCTTCTGTAAAAGGAAGTTAAGCCATGGAAACTCCTCACATCATGCAATGAGGTAAGTGTTGACCAATTAAGAATAGCCTCTATCTTACTTTGATTCATTATGATTCTATCTTTTGAAACAATATACCCCAAAAATACAATAGCAGTTGTAAAAAAATCATACTTCTTTAGATTAGCATAAAATTTTTATTATCCCAAAATAAGAAAAATCTCTTTGAGATGATTTATATGCTCCTCTTCACTCTTGTTGAATACTAATATGTCATCAAAATAAACCACAACAAAAGTTCCAATGCATGACTTAAGTATATGATTCATAAATCTTATGAAAGTACTATGAGCATTAGATAGCCCAAATGACATAACCAACCATTTATATAATCCTTCTCTAGTTTTAAATGTTGTTTTCCACTCATCTCTTGGTATCATTCTTATTTAGTGATAGTTACTCCTCAAATCAATTTTAGAGAAAATAGAAGCACCATACAGTTGATCAAATAAATCATCTAATATTGGAATGAAAAAACGATAGTCAATTGTGATTTTGTGATGGCGTAATTGTCCACACACATTCTCCAAGAATCATCCTTCTTCGGCACCAACAAGGTTGGAACCGCACAAGGACTCATGCTCTCCCGAATCAATCCCTTTTTCACCAACTCATTCACTTGCCTTTGAAGTTCTTCATACTCCTTGTGACTCATTCTATAGGCTGCCTTATTAGGTAAAATAGCCCTAGAAATAAGATCAATGTGATGCTGAATATCTCTTAGAGGTGGAAGGCCATATGGAATCTCTTCTGGTTCTACGAGCTCTCCTTTTAACATGAGATTATCGAAGATCTTTTTGCTTGAAATAATTGATTTTGAGAAAGATCTCTTGCCTATAATTGTCAGGTAAGTATTTTCTCTTCAGCTCCCTTTTCATTTTCTCCCATGTCACGATTTTACTCTTCCCCTCACATTTTTACTTCTTCAGATTTTTCAACCAAAAAGATGCATTCCGTCTGAGTTTAAGCGCCACAAATTTTACCTTCTTTTGTTCAGGTGGTTTATGAAAATAAAAAATTCTTTCCATTGTATAAAGCCAATCAATAAAGTCATCAACATTAATTTTACTTTCAAACTCTGGAATATCCAATTTTGGATTGTATTTGTTCTGCCAATCGTCTTTGACTGCATGCCTTATTCGAAATCTTCTCAACTCCCTCGAGTGAGGAGGTGTATCATCATCATAAGTAAACTGTTGGACATCATTTTTTATGTTGGTCGTTTCTACTTCGAAGTTCTTCGATAATTTTATTTTTCTCTTGTATATTATTTAGCAATCTTCATAGCTACAGCCTCAATGATTCAACATTATCTTCGTGATCGCTACCTTCACTAGCATCTTTTCCATTTCGTCGTGCCATGATATCTAACCTTTAACTCTGATACCAAACTGATACAAAGGCGATACGGAATGGATTTTGAGAGAAAAAAAATTGAGAGTATAATGGAATTTGCTGGAATAATTTCTTTCAGACAGAAAAAAAGCAATCTCACGAAAAATACTTTAACACAATCGTAAACAGTTCACCACCAGGCTTAAAATCACATAGGGACGCAGAAAATTCTATCACCCCAAGAAATTAAACGAGGAAACAGAACAGTACAAAAGGACTCACTACTCAAGGAAGAATCCAAGAGATACAAAGTTTTGAGAAAGTTCAAAGAGTGCTTCTGCTAATATCTTTAGTTTCTAAAACCCCTCCCTAACCCTAAAACACCAAAATAAATAGTTATGTATGAAACAACCCTTCATGCATAGGAAATTTCGAGATTAAATGTTTTACAATTGTTAACTAACTTCATTAATATGTTTCTTAATCATGAAGAAAAATATATTGAAATAGCTTTAACATAATGTAGAGAATATACTCATGAGCTGTCATATTTGAATGGACTGAGTTGAAGACTTTGAGGCAACATTATGGGATGAAAATATACCATAGCATTAGCAAGGTCAACATGAGCAGATTATAACAAATTAGGCACTCCCGTGTCACTTCAGCATTTTGCACCATTTGTTCTCTAAGCCTAAACAATCATTATGCACAATCCGAGACTTGTAATATGCAAGAATTAAGTCAGACTACTAGATGTGAACAACATGCATGAAAACAGTATCCAATATCGACAATGCAATTAATAAACCTGTATGGATTAATTTGTTGTCGAGAATAATGAATCAGAAGAATCTCTCACATACAACTAATTACCTGTTGTAACATTCCTTGACTTATAAGGATCTAATGGAGATACTACTATCAACTTCACTTTAAACATTTTGACTAGTAGGTTAGATGAAACAAAGTTAAAAGGCCAATTATCCCCATCAGGTCGGGTCATAACAATTGATATCAGAGTCGACCTAGTATGGGCCATGGTTAAAGGGCTTGGGTAAGAAACGACTACTCGTAGATGAAGTTAGAAGACTCATTATGGTGTGAAACCACCAGTGGGTTACGACGCCTCATATGCACAATGCTAGTGGGCAAGATTAAAATTAATTTATAAGGGTTTAATGGGGATATTATTATCAACTACAGCTATGTCATTTAAGCAGATAATTTCAAAGTTCCATAGTAAAATCTAATGTATAACCTGACATATACTTCACAGATTCTTCTAAAATCCAAGCTTATTTTCTGGAGCTCTAGTAAGTATAGTTTTAAGACTTTCAGTCTCAGCTCTTCAACAAGTTTCAAATGAACTTTCGGATCCAACAGATCCAGTTTATGCTGAGGCAATAGAAATAGATTGCCAAATCAGGGCAACCCATGGAATATCAGCAGCACTCTGTGGCCCCTAATTCAAAAGAAGAGCTTGAACTGCTGCAATACTTTATGGTATCCAGAAGCTTGATCAATCTTGCTAATAACACCAATTGTTCTTTTCCCTAAAAGAAATGAAAATGACAACATGCAGATCAAAAACATATAACAGGAAAAAGAACAGCCAAATAAAAGTCCTACAATTGAGGTTTGCATACAAGTTCAGCTCAAAGATTGATGACCCAGAAAAGAGACACCGACGAGGTAAGCCGTACAAACCTTCTGCATCAAATTCCTTAGCCTGTCTAACATCTCTGGAAGAAGAAATATTTAGTGCCTGAGCAGCTGGCACTGTAACTAGCAATATTGCATCAGTATCTGTCCCGTAATCACTGTCCTTAAACAAAACATATTATATAACCCCCCCACTGCCTAAAAAAATAAAAAAAATTAGCACTGCCAGTGAATGTTTTCCGACGCAATTATACAAATAGCTATTATCATAGAATTCTTCATGGACTTTTAGTCTAAGACTGGTAAATCAATCAATTTCAAAGAAGGTCCTGGTGGAATAAAAAGCAGAACAGTTGTGTGTATAACTTAGGCATACTGTAGAAAATCAATGAGTATCAGTGTATAATAAAGATTAATCATTTTAAAAATACAATAAGAATTTTTTTTATGCAAGGAGTGCAAGTTGTCATAGTCATACAAGATAATTGTTTTTAAACACACTTTTTTTAAGCCAAGACCACAAGTAAAGAATTAAAATTATGAAAATACGCAATATATTGTTTAAAATGTAAACTCTTTGTAACATCCTAGTTTAATCTCACAAAATAAATGAAGAGAGAATTCTGTTGGTATATAGGGCTAGATGAGTCTATTACAATTTATTGGGAGTAGGCATTTTGACCAGTGAAATAGACTCATCAAATTCATATAACCCTATTCACTAACAAGACTGTGAAAAGTGGCCATATACAGTGAAAGGCAGAACCATTCTATAGTGATAACCTTTATTCTCCAACAGAGATCAAAATAAATAATTATTTAGAACATGTAATTCCTCAAGTCTATCTCAACCTTAACTCCAACTAAATCACCGCTTAAAGTTTATCTTAAATTACAAAATACTAAGTGTTGCTTCTGGTACAAGAAAAAGTCAATATCATATGCGTGCAGCTAACTTTTCTTCTGCAGGTTAGGCTGACAAAGACAATAAAAAATGCACAGAAATCGCTATCCTGTACCCGCCCAGGGTTTCACATAGATCACATCTGCACGGTTCTTTACTGAACTATGAGCTTCTGTGCCCTTGCTTAGCCGGTCCTGAAGAGAGTATATAAGAACACCTTAGAACAAACGCAAAAAAGGTGTCAAAAGACTGTCAATACCCATCATCTACCATGTACATAGAAAGGGCCATGAAGGAAGCAAGATATCACCAAAATAGGTGATATATAAATGAAGAAGCTCCTCCTTACTGCAAGCCTGTTGGGACTTGTCATCTATTTGCAGGATGATTGATTACTGCTCAGAGAGCCATCTCTTTGCAAATCAACACTGATAAAGCCATCTCAAGAGACCGAGTGAAACCATTTTCTCCAGTTGATTTCGGTAAACAATTGATGCCTCTCGAATCAACAGAAAGGTGCAGGTCACAAATGATGAAACATGAACAAACTAGAAGTACAATTCCAAGTTCACCGTACCAATACGGAATGTCCGATCAAGCTGTTCTACATTGCTGATTTACCAGCACCCTGAAGACACGTTATATAATCAAGATAACAGCACATAGAGAAACCACAAATGAAATCGTGAAACAAGAAGTTAGGTTTGAAAAATCAAGAACAACGTTACCCGTGTTCTTGGAGGACTAAACTACTTGCAGGGGTTTCAAGAAGGGGATCAATTAGGGTTCGAAGGAACTTAACTGCTTAAAGAGGGTCCAAGAAAGGCATCAATTAGGGTTTTAAGATACTAAACTGCTTAGCTACGTTCAAGAAGGGGATCAACTAGGGTTTGAAGGACTTAACTGCCTAGAGAGGATTCAAGAAGGGGATCACCAAGCGTTTGAAGGGACTTGATTGCCTATAGGGGGTTCAAGAAGGTAATCAATTATGGTTTGAAGGGACTTAACTGCTTGGAGAGGGTTCAAGAAGGGGATCAATTGGGGTCTGAAGGGACTTACAACGTTGCCGAGAACGACGACGTTGAGGACGGTAGAAATCCGCCACTTGTACGATCTTTCATCGAAGTCCTCGCGGACTTGTGGACTCCGCGAGCTAGCTCAACTCCTCCATGGCCGCCATCGACATCAAGAAATGCAAGATCCGGGATCCGACGACAGTGGATGAAGAACCAACCTTCGTCTGCGGGGCACATGGATAATTGTCCGTTTTGAACTAGTCCGCACAGTTCAATCATTTTAGGGTGAGCCTGAAAAGCCACCTTTAATAATTATGGTCGATACCATGGATTTATAATTTTTTTATTTTTTATTTTTAATTAATTAGAGTAAATATTTACATCGTTATGATAAATTAATATTTTATCATCGTTTATATGAACATGAAAACTCACGATAAATTATTCGTTTTAAGTAAGTTCCTAGAGTTTTACCCTTTTGGAGATGGGTTAATCAAAAATAATAATTCTACATAAACTTTCATGCTTGTATCAATAATAATATAATATTAATTTATTAGAATAATACTAGAAAGAGGATCATGAGCTCTCGACTCTTCTATTAGAGGGCAATGCTGAGCTCACTTTAATTGATAAATAAAGAGATCAAGAGTTTATAAGCCTCTAACGTGAACAATTCTTTGTGAGTCTTCGTGCTCACATTAATTAATGACTTGAGAAAAAAAAAACCTCAAGAGGAGTATATAATAAAATGAACTGAGATCAATCGACCCTTTATTATGTGTATTATGCGACCAGAAGAAATATAGACATGATCTATGTCTATTATATCTATTATATTTTGAAGATCGGAGAACACCACTCGAGAAATGTGTACAATTCACATTAAATATATATATGTTATAATAAATTTTAGTATGGTATATATATTCATCCAAATATCATGATTCTGCATGTATACCTATGCCAACACTCGTGAAAAACTAGTTTCGATCGGCCTCTTCTAATTATTTTTAACATTAGTTTATTCACGTTGAAAGAGTGTATCTTAATGTCAAATACTTCAAATATATTAGTATAAGCATCGCATAGTATGCTTTTAAATTACATTAGAATAAAATAGAGTTTCAACTAATTTTTAATTTATAAAGATTAACTAAGAATGCCATCTACGTATGTTTTAGTATTGGTTATAAATACATGCACCATACTTAGGCTTAGAAGAACAAATATGAAAATGAAGGAATTTAGAGGGTTATATCTATAAATATATAATTTTGCTCATGGTGAGGATGAGCTTTGATCATAAGATATCGTTGCAATTTTACTTAATACTATGAATTCCATGGCATATTTTTTAATTATTAGAAGTCAAACTCAAAAGTACCTTTTTAATATTCATATATCGGACTAAAATGACAAAAGAGAGACTGTTTACGTAAAATCCTTCCTTCAAGAGGATGAGAGCATAAAAAACAGATGCATTGGATTTGCATATATAAAAAAATATTTTTTAATAGCAGAAACATCCCATAATATTAATTTCTCAGCGCTCTAATAGCTTATACGTATTATTCCATTACATTAAAAATCCTTCTGGCAATTCATATATCGTGTTTTTATGTAAATAATAAGAATTCGAGTGTTACGTGAAGACGTCGGTAAATTGGAAAGACTAATACAAAATAACGCTAAAGATAAGGGTATGATAGTTAAAACGTCACGGTAGCCTCCGACTCTTCAACAGTCAATTGGGTAAGAAAACCGAATGAAAGGAGAGGGTAAAAAAGAGCGAGCTAACAAAACAACTTCCGCCTCCCCTTTTCCTTTCCTTTCCTTTCCCTTCCGCCGCTCCTCTCAACCGCCAACCACCAACCCCCCTCCCTCCTGTCCGCCCATGGCGGATGACGCCCAGGTATGCAAGAACGGAAGGGAGAAGAAAACTCGTCTCCCTTCTTTTCTCATCGCTCGCTCTTTCCGGCAGTTTCTTCTTCTTCTGACGATGTTGTTTCTGTTGGTGGAATCTGTCGGTGATCCTTTCATCGTCGCCGATGGTCTGTGTGTTCTGGTGCCTGGCATCGGAATCAGAGAATGGTTGCGCTGAAGAGGGCGTACGCCGACGTTCTATTGAACACGGCGAAGGAGTCGGCGGCGCGGATTTTGGCGGCGGACCGCCGGGTCCTCCAGTCGCAGCATAGCTTGTCCCTCGCCAAGGAAGAGTCCCTTGCCATGCTTCTCCGCCTTAAGTCGATCATGGACGCCAAGGTGATCGCTTTCGCTTAGTTTGTTTACTACTTGCACTTGTCCAACTCTGATCCTTGGTTTTTTATAGTTCCTTGCTTGAGCAAAAGGTTCGTTTTTTTTTTTTTTGTTTTTGTTTTTAGTTGCGATCTCCCAAAACCGGGTTTGATGCATTCTTGTTTGGTGAAATGAGTCTCCTATATTTTTGTGTCATAAGGATGTGCTCGGAAAGTGTATCCTCTTAGAGAGGATGTCATGGGAAACTGATGTTCTTGCTGTCTGATGTAAGTGTTCTTTAGATACAAGTGCATGATTCAATTGAATTGCCCACGTCTTGATTAATATCATGCCAGGACTCGTTTTGGTTTTGAATTTTGTTCAACCCACCTTTGTCCTGGACAGAGATGATATCTCAAAAAGCTATTCTGCTATTGTTTGTGATTTCAAATTTGTACGTATGATTTATTTAATTACCTCTAGTTCATTCTCAATTTCTTTTCATGATTGGTCGTTTCAATTATAATTAGGTGGAGACTGATAAAGATTATAATGGTGGTAAGTACAATAGGATGTGGTGAGAAATCTATACTCAGAATCACTCACTTGTAAATGCTTTTCTGCCTAAACACTGACACTATACATTTAGAGCAATGGAATGTTTGGGGCAAAATTCGTATAACTAATATATCTTGGGAAGACATTTTTGGGCACCTTTTTAGTTGCTGTACACATTTCAAAGACAAGTTTTGAGACTTTTTCAGTTGTTGTACATGAAAGATTGAGTATACTCCTTTTGTTTGAGGCAAGAATAAGCATTTGATATAGTACACATGTCACTATTTCATTAATTTGTTGTTTCAAAGAATGTTATTCCACATTTAGTTCCTCAAGTGACCCATTCTTGCCAATAAGAAGAGACTACAGCTTTTCAGATTCCCAGTCATTTGTTACAATTAAGCTTGTGTCTTTACTAATGACATTGGGTTTCAACTTTTGATTTTATTGATTTAAGATTATGGTATATTCTGACTTTTGTTGTAGCATCACACAGAGTAGTGAATTCTTATAATTCTTGGAAGCTTGAGCACAACTGACTAGTTCCCTTGTCCTACAATACACGCCTCATCATACTCCAGACATTAGGGCTTCTGAAGCATTTTCGAAGGATCTTTATCACGTACATTGTATGCATATGCTATATAACAAAATTGATTGGCAAAACTGTTTGCTCAACTTGATTTTTAAACTTTCGTGTCTGTGGAAGAAAATTGATTTAACAGTCCCATTTGGCAGAAAATGATCATCTCATACTCTCATCTTTAGCGTTTGGAATGTGCATTACTTGTATATTCAAATAATTAAGTTTCTATTTCAGCACGGAACAGAAAAAGACAATATATAGGATGGGTGGAAGGAGCCTTTCCCTTTGCTTGACATCTCTTATCTCTTTAGTGTTTGGAATGTGCTTTTTACTCACCTTTCAGTACTTATTTATGAAACATTGTAGTAGTTCTCTCTTCACTAGCAATCTGAAATCAACCAAAACAATATTTTTCTCATCTTTCTTACATTTATAAAGAATATAATTTAATGGTAGATGTAACGATGAGGTGAAGGAGAATTTTTTTGTAGGAAAATTCATACGAAAAACTCTTTGGGACCAGACTGGAGATTGAAGAAATATATAGTTACTTGATTTCCCATGCAGAGAATTTTTTTTTTTTTTTTTGCTTCTTGGCTACTTATCTTATTCCACAGTGTATGAATATAAACTGTTCACATCCTTGCTATGAAATTTATGTATTATTTCTCCAACTAGAACCCATCTTTAACTTCCCTCCTTACGTTTATAGTTCAATCAGGTGTCTCCTTGCATGATATTGTGATTTTATTCATTTCAGACTCTTCATAATATACAGTTATGCATGCTCTTCTTTGATGGCACTATTTTTCGATTTGGTCTCCTTTGGTCTATTCTATAATTTTTCATTGCTTTTACTAGGCTTAAAATGTGTCTTTACAGATTAAAGAAGCAGAAAATGTGAACTTATCACAAGCAAGAAGGATCCAAGAGCTTGAAGTTCAGCTAAGTGAAGCAAAGGAGACAATCCATCATCTTAATTCTGAATTGACAAAAGTTAGTTCTGAACTGGAGAGTGAGAAGAGTTATCAAATTGAGTCCTTAGAAGAACAAAGAACACATGGCTGTGTCATTGTTAATAGAGATGACTGTCAAGAAGGCAGACATACTTCAGTTTCGGCACCCTGTTCTCAGGTTGGAACAATATGTTCTCCAAATTCCGACTTTAATGTTACCACATCAAAGCAGAGAACTGCAGACAAACATTGCTGCTTTGCCAAATATACAGCACAAAATGAACCCTCAAAAGAAATGGTTGCATCCAATGATTCTGCTGGTAGCCCTGATTTAGTGTCCATAATTCTGAGAAACAAAGAGCTGGATCTTTATCGAAATGGTTGTACCCAAAGAATACGTGCATTTGAACAAAATCTATTGACTGAGAGAGAGCCATGTGCACAAATGCATGACCAATTCTTTAATGCAAAGTGGGAAGCTGTGACATGTGAGGATGATGTACCTGAAAGGCACAGAATTCGAGATCTTGCCCTGGCAGGGAGGCTAGTAGTACAGGTTCAGGAGCCCCTTGAGTCTGAAGAAGTGGGTCAACAGGGAAATATGTATGAAAATGATCACACAGCTAATATCTCCTGCCAGCATCCTTCAGAAAAACCAGGAGTTAGAAAACCTGTAATGAGCAGTGGCATTTACCATGAAATACAAGATCATGAACAGTCAGATATTAGTGATTCTAAGGTTGCTGGTCAAAATAACATGCCTAGATCTTGTGAAAAGGAGAGGCATGATGGTGAGGGTGCTTTTTCTTGTTTGGTTGAGGCTTCTAGAAGAGATCACAGAACATCAAAAGATGGAAACATGAAATTGAATAAGTTGTCCGATCATGTAATTTCAGGAAGTTTGAATACCAGTAGAGTAATGACTAGGCGAACTATGAAACTATGTGGTGTCAGTGCAGCAAATGGTTGTGGTGGATCCACTACATCTGTCAGTATAAATTCTAGTCAAGAAAATATTAAAAAAGAACTAGTTACACTGAGCACATTTGACATGAAAGATAGTTCTCTTTTGGTTGCTGATGTTAAGAATGATACCATTGACACACAGCTGGAGAAAGAATCAATGTTGAAAACACCAGATCATAAAATGGCAAAAAAAAAAAAAACTTCTGATTTAAAAGACAATCATGAAAGGATTGGGGTTCCATTGACTAGTTATGATTCCAAAGATGAACGATCATGTGGATTAAGCAGACTCCCTCCTGAAGTTGGAAAGGACAGAATTGTAAAGTATACTTTTAGGAGGACCAGAAAGAGGAGATCTCCAGATAGCAACAATGATGATGTTTTTTTGGAGAAAATTAATATGTCAAAGAAGAAAGCACGCAAAGAAAATGCCTCTCTGGAGCCTCCGAAACCGAACTTAGTAAAGGAGTCAACCAGAGACAGCAGGAAGATAGCTCAGGTTGCTCGTCAGGTTTGTAAACTGATCTGACTATAATCACATTAAATAGTATAATTATGGATTAAGCAATAACTTAGGTCTTAAGATCCAATTTAAAATGAGCTTTTTGTGATAACTGGCTTATATGACATCATGAAGACCTGATAAGTTATTTAATTTATAAGGACAGAGAACTTTATATTTCAATTGTTTTAAGATTACTTAGATTTTAACCATTTTCTCAAAATTTTAGCAGAATGAGGTATTGTATTGATATTTGAAAAGAATATCTTGACTAAAGAAAATATGATGATGTCAATTGTTTTTTCTTGAACATACTAGAACGGACTTAAGGAAGGTCTGTATAAGTTAGTTTCATGGTATTGTAACTTGTTTCTTGTTCATATTTGGTGGGATATGATGATCTCTTGTGCTACAACTTAAGGATGTATGATGCCAACCTGTTTATTGTAGGTCCTTTTCCTTCTTGCTATAAGCATATGGTTAATAGTTTATAGTGACTCCAGCCTAAGTTTAAGATTTTAAAAAAAAACCAAACTTGTTGTTTTTAAGGTTGGATATGAAGAGAATATCCAAATGAATCTATAATTTCATCAACTTAACATATGACTAATTGTACTTCATTTTTTGATAGCAAACATTACAATAGTTTTGTACTGATAGTTTCCTTCATGGATCTTTCTCATCACACGGTTTCATGACCCAGTTGTTTTTCTCATAACAAGTAATTGAGATATTTATACATCAATACAAATTTTTTTATGCCTGTATTACTCCCATGCAATACTCTTACTTGAAAAATTCATGTTCCCTTTTTTGTGGGGAGGGAAAGATCTTGTTTGACATAAAGCCTCTAATCTTGAATGAGCAGGACCACTGATTTCCTAACTTGGACCTGTACTTTGTTAATCTTATTTGATGCCACTAATGTATTAGATGGATGTTGATGTGAAACATCTTTTAGCAGGAC